>JADLZK010013251.1:0-600000 GCA_015847255.1 Hyparrhenia diplandra | reverse complement strand
CTCAAATTCCGGACATACCGGGGCGAGGTGGTCATCATAGCAGCCATCAAAGGTTTAAGAGCAAGTCAACTATCATCACATCCGAAAAGAGAAAGACCGAAAACAAGTGGCTCAACTTTTACGAAGAATTCGAAATATGCAAAATCTGATGACGACTAAAGAAAAAAAGAATTGAAGAAGAAAACTTTGAAAGAAATCAAGCAAAGGCAAACAATCAGTTCAATCAATTCAAAACCTAGAACTTTGAGCGAAGGCAAGTATCAATACCAACCAGCACAACGAGTGAACCAAATTAACAACGAACAAAGTGGAGAAAAACACAGAAACTGCGACCAAATGGCCAAGACCAGCGAAGCCAATTTCAAAATAGAAATTTCAACAACAATTATAGAGGAGGTTTCAATCAAACAAGATTTGGTGAACGAAGACCTTTAAAGCCCGAAGAAATGTTTTGCCTTGTGCACGGCAAAGGGCTGGCCACACTTCGAAAATGTGTCCAAGTAATAAAGAAAAGCATTGATGAAGCTCAACAAGAAAAAAGGAGCATGCAAAGTCAAAAGACAATAAATTTTTAAGGGGCAGGCAAACTTTCCTCAAAATCAAGGATATTATAATCAAGGATACAATCCCCATTCAAACCCGTGACCTTCGCTTCAAGCATTACCAGACCACCACCCGCCATACAACGCCAACCATTAGCTGCAAATACCATGGGGACAACTGTCGATTCAACAGCCGAAAATATCAAGCAATCCTACTATCAATCAAAGCAACAATTCTCCGGCCACCTCGGCAGCCAACTCAGAAGTACTAAGCGAGGCGTAATATTGACAATTTCGTGGAGGAAACAAAGATGGAACACGAAACAAACAATGAAAGAAGAAATTATTTTAGAAGGGTGAATTCAATTTCAATGGAATGCCCTTTCAAAAAGACAAAATGGTCACATCAACCAATCATCTTCACGTAACAAGACATGAAACTTAAAGATTATCCACACATGGACGCCTTGGTAATAGAAGCAAACATTGACGGATGGGATGTGACAAAAAATCCTAGTAGATGGTGGAAGCTCTGGCGACATACTCTTCGCATCAACATTAGATGCAATGGGAATCAAAAGACAAAATTTGGGAAGAGCGAGAATACCCATTAGTTGGCTTCGGCAAAAAAGGATAAATTGATTGGAAGAATTGAATTGCCAGTATCATTCAAGACAAAAAAACAATGCAAGAAACGAGAACAAGTAGCATTTGATGTTGTTGAAATGCACAGTCAATACAATGCAATATTTGGAAGAGGAAGCTTGAACATCTTTGAAGTGTTATCAACTACTCTTACTTATGCATGAAAATCCCAGCAATCAATGGACCAATATCTATCCATGGAAATCAAAAGAAGCAAGAAATATCGAGAAAGATGCAACTCCAGCTCAAAGGAATGTTTTGGCAATCGAAGAACTCGAAGACCAAGATGAGAAAGAAAGTGCGAAGCCACAAAAGAAAGTGAAAACCTGCAAGAAAGGCGAAACAAATGAAGTTCCACCAGATCCTATGCTACCAGACAAGAAAGTTATCATCGCAAATGATCTAGAAGAACAAGAAGAAAAGAATCTTATAAATTTCTTAAAGATCAACCAAGACATCTTCGCTTGGTCAGCAAAAGACCTAGAAGGAGTCAGCAGAGACATCATTGAACACAAATTGAATATTGACCCAAGTTACAAGCCAAAGAAGCAAAAAGTTAAGAAAATTATCGAAAGACGGAACAATTGCCGCAAAAAAGCTGAAGTACAAAGGCTATTAGATGCGAAGGTCATAAGAGAAGTAAGATTCACAACATGGCTTGCAAACATAGTCATGGTCGAAAAAAAGAACTTGAAGTGGAGAATATGCATCGACTTCACGATTTAAACAAAGCATGTCCAAAGGACAACTTTCCGTTACCAAGAATTGACACATTGGTAGATCGGGCAGCGAGGCGAAATGTTGAGTTTCCTGGATTGTTTCTCGTGGTTATCATCAAATCTGGATGAATAAAGAAGACGAAGAAAAGACAAGTTTCATCACTCCATTTGGAACTTATTGTTTCCAAAGAATGGCCGAGGGGCTTCGTAACACCGGATCAAGTTTCATCGAATGACTTCAACAAAGACTAAAAAGATCAAATGGGAAAAAATTTACTTGCATATGTTGATGATGTAATTGTGAAAAGCAAGAAAAGAGAAGAACACATCGAAGATCTCAAAGAAACCTTTTCCAACCTTCGGAAAGCAAACCTGAAGCTCAACCCGAAAAATGCACCTTCGGGGTAAAGAAAGGCAAAATTCTTGGGTGTATTCTATCATCAAAAGGAATTGATCCAAATCCGAGAAGGTCAAAGCAAAGGATGGAAACACAAGTTCCGAAGAGCATCAAAGGCATTCAAAAATTAATCTGAAGATTGGCTTCACTGAACAGATTTATATCAAAGTCACCCGAAAAAAGTTTCCCAATTTTTCAAGCATTGAAAAACTCAAGCAAGACCTTCGCATGGGGAGAAGAGCAGCAAAAAGCATTCGAAGAAATAAAGAAATATTTATCAAACCCAACAACATTGGCCAGCCCAAGTCCACAAGAAGAACTGCCGTTATACATCTCAAAGATCAAAGGATGCGAAGAAGCGCAGATTAGTGCAAGAAAAAAATTAGAGGAGCACATAAAGAAGCAAATGTACCAATATACTTTGTATCCGAAGCCCTATCAGGGCTCCAAAATATACTATTCAGAAATTGAGAAGATAGCATATGCAGTCTTAATGGCAACAAGAAAGTTGAAGCACTATTTTCAAGCACACAAAGTTAGAATACCAACAAACCATCCCCTCAAAGATGTTCTTCAAAGTTGCAAGTCATCGAAGATTGGGAAAATGGGCGTGCAGAAATATCACTCAATACTACATTGAATTCAAAAAAAAACACTATCAAGTCACAAGTCCTAGCAGATTTTGTTGCGATTGGACCCCAACTTCAAATTTAGAAGAACAAAAAAGAAGCTCAAGAATGGACAATGACTTGTCATGAATGGACAATCAATTGTGATGGCGCTTGGGGCTCCTCAGGTGCCGGAGTGGCTGCCATTATAACTTCACCATCAGGAATAAAAATGAGATATGCAAACAAGACTAGAATTCAAGTGCACAAACAACATCGCAGAATATGAAGCAAGATCTTCTGGGGCTTATAAAAGCAAGAGCAATGGGAATTCAAAAATTGTTGATCAAAACAGACTCACAAGTGGTGGCGGGACATAGAAAAGACCTACAAGGCAAAAAGACCCGAGTTGGCAAAATATTTACAACATGTCGAGATCGGGAAAGACATTTCGAAGGCTTCACATTAAGAAGCATTTCAAGATCAAACAATGAAGAAGAAGACACAATTGCAAAAAGCCGCAGCTCGAGAAAATCAAGTTACCACCAGATGTATTTTATCAAGTATTATCGAATCATCAATTCAAGCAAAGATGGAAGAACCAAGAAATATCCATATAATAGAAAGCGAAGACTGGAGATCAGCAATAATCTCATTCCTCAAAGGTTATTATGAACCAGAAAACGAAGTCGATGAAATCAGAATGAAGCACAAAACAAGAAATTATAGAATTATCAATGATCAACTTTAGAAGCACGGCATATGTGAACCCCCTCGCTAAAGTGTGTTTCAAGCGAAGAGGGAAAGGAGATATTACAAGAAATACACAATGGAAATTGTGGAATTCATGCAGGACCCAGATCAATTGCGGAAAAGCTTTCGGACAAGGTTTTTATTGGCCTTCAACTCAAAAAAGATAGCAAAGACATAATCAAGACTTGCCACAATTGTCATTTTTCAGCAAACAAGACACACGCTCCAAAGAAATCCAATCCAACGAGATAGAACCAAATTGGCCATTAGCAAGATGGGGAATAGATATCATTGGAAAGTTACCACAAACTCGGGGAAACTTCAAATATGCAGTTGTCGCAGATTGATTATTTCACAAAAGTGGATTGAGGCGGCCGAGTAACAAACATGTCTTCGGGAACAATGAAAAAATTCCTATGGCAAAATATCATCCGCAGATTTGGAGTCCCAAGACACATTACCTTAGATAATGGAACACAATTTGATAGTGAAGATTTCGAGAGAATATTACACAAATCTCGGAATCCAACTATGCTTCGCTTCAAGAAAACACCCACAATCAAATGGAGCGGTTTGAAAGAGCAAATGGAATAATTTGCACTGGAATTTCAAGAAATCTTGTGGGATTACCAAAGGGAAAGTGGATTGAAGAACTCCCAATAATAGTTTGGAGTCACAACACGACAACCACAAGATCAACAAAGTTTTCACCATTCAGACTACTATATGGAGAAGAAGCTATGACCCCGGAAGAACTTCAATACGAAGGTCCAAGACTGAATGTACAAATGATAAGCAAAGAAGATTTAAAGACAAGCAAAGACTTACTCGAAGAAGAAAGAAACGAAGCTCTTCGAATTTAATCAAGTATCAAGTAGAAACAAGCGAGATGGTACAATAAAAAAAGTAATCAAAAAGAGAACTCAAGCCGGGAGATTTTGTACTCAAGAGAAAAAAAATGAAGACACAGTAGGAAAATTCCAGCAAAAATGGGAAGGACCATTCATCATCACAAAGTCAAACAAACCAGGTTCATATCACTTGGAAACTTTGAAGGGAGAAGAATTGAGCCACACGTGGAATATCCAAGACCTTCGTAAGTACTATCCTTAGAAGATAAGAGCTTCTCTTGTAAATATGTAAATAGATAGTACTATCATTTACTTTCAAGCAAAGTTTACATTTCAATTGTAAAGAGTCGCACTCTTTTTTTCACTCGGGAAACCCTTCGCAGGGTGAGTGGTTTTTTAACGAGGCAGTCTCTATTGTAAATTCTCATATCAATATAAATGAGAACGTAGTTTCCCCAACTTTGGCTCCTTTTACATTCTATGCTCCCCGTACATTTATAACAACTCATAAAAACAAATGCCGAAGAACATAACATTCTCACATCGGCAAATAAAATAAAAATAGGTGCAATTTTCAAAAATTACTACCTACGATTTCCTAAGGGAATTTTTTTTTTAAAAAAAAAACTTCGTAAGCGAAGTTTGTCGCTCCACCTTCGCAAAAAGAAAAGGGGACGATGTTTTTTCCTAAGGGAAAATTTTCTAAAAAAAAACTTCGTAAGCGAAGTTTGTCGCTCCACCTTCGCAAAAAAAATAAAAGGGGACGGCGTTTTTTCCTAAGGGAAAAATTTTCTAAAAAAAAAAAAAAAAATCGTAGTTTAAGTTTGTCGCTCCACCTTCGCAAAAAAAGAAAAAGGGGACGATGTTTTTTTCCTAAGGGAAAATTTTCTAAAAAAAACTTAAAACTAAGTTTAAGTTTGTCGCTCCACCTTCGCAAAAAAGAAAAGGGGACAACGTCTTTTCCTAAGGGAAAAATTTTCTAAAAAACTTCGTAGCGAAGTTTGTCGCCCACCTTTGCAAAAAAAAAAAAAGGACGACGTTTTTCCTAAGGGAAAAATTTTCTAAAAAAAAACTTCGTAGTTTAAGTTTGTCGCTCCACCTTCGCAAAAAAGAGAAAGGGGGACGACGTTTTTCCCTAAGGGAAAATTTTCTAAAAAACTTCGTAAGCAAAGTTTGTCGCTCCACCTTCGCAAAAAAAGAAAAGGGGACGGCGCTTTTTTTCTAAGGGAAAATTTTTCTAACTTCATAAGCAAAGTTTATCGCTCCAATTTTGCTCAAAGGAAAAAAGCAAACGACGTTCTTTTCTCTAAAAAGAAAACAAAACTAAAAGAAACAACGCTTTATTACAACATAAATTATTTACAGCTCACTTATTCAAAACCAAAACATGGTTTATTTAACAAAAAAAATTACTTTTACAAATCATCGGTCTCGAAATAACAGTTGAAGCGACCTCCGTCAAAAATTCGTTTACAACTTCATCAACAACCTTGTTTACTTCTCGTCTTAAAACATCATCGAGAAATAATTCGGAGAAGCACTTGAACCTCGACGACTAAACAAAAATAAAAACACAAATGTTTCAAAACAAAACTCTTCTAAGAACCATATCTTTTTTCATCAAATTAAACATTACCTCACCTGTGTAAAGTTACTAAAATCGACAAACTTCGAGGTTTTCCATAGTTAATTTTCAAACCTTCAAATCCGTTTCCAACAAAGGAATCAATGTCTATTTCACCAACAGATTCACTACATTCCAAAAACTCGAAGTTTCAAACACATGATTCCCCCGGCAATCATCAAAGGCAATACATTGACAACATCCTGCGCAGGCTTAAACCAAACACCTTGCGGGGATGGACTTTCGCTTAAAAGCATCACAATATATCAACTTAACTTACAAAGTTTCCTCCCAAAATCACTCAAAAATAAAAAAAAAAAAACCCTAAGGAGAACTACATCTATAGATCCCTTTCACGCACATCATCATCTCGAGCCTTACGAGCCTCCTCCTCCATACGTCTCTTCCTCTTCTCCTCTTCCCCGCATATATTCAATCTCAATCTATTAAAATTTAGAAGCGAGGAAACAATAAGAATAATAATCGAAAAGAACAAGTAAAGCCAAAAAGTATTTAATCACTTCTTCCATCTTTTTCTTAACTTTCTCGAAGCAATGCTCATGACCACTCACATGCCAATACTTTGATCAAAGTATTTCTTACACAATGATTGAGTACGAGAGCTAATATGCTTCATGGCCTCCGCAGAAACTTAAAATCGTCCTTGGCAAACTCGAGAAAAATAAAGGATCCTTCGCCTCGACATCAAATACAAAAGGGCCCTCGTAGCATACATAACACTAGTGTCGGCGAAGGTGTTCACAAGAACACTCAAATCCTCATACTTTGCCGACACAACCAACTGAAAAAAGGATCAAATTCACCAAGCTCCCGCTTAGGGTCTTCGGGCTTTGTACCAAATTTTTCATAATGACCTCGGCAAATATCCCACATCCTGTTGAATTTCATAAGAAAAACTCTTCTTGCTCTTTACCCTTTTTCTCAAGATATTCCTTCTCCCTCTTCAAAGCAAATATAGTCTTGTTTGCTTCAAAGCAATCTCAAAGATCTTTTTCTTTGATGGTATCACAAGATTGATGATAAAGCCTATCCATTTGATGCCACTCATCAATAGCCTTACCCCTTTCCTTCTCCTTTTCAACAATTTGAGATTTCAAGAAAGAAATCTCATCCGAAAAGTTTTTTCTCACAAAGAGATGATGCAACAAGCTTGTCTTCTATCGATTTCCTTTGACTACGAGCAAGAAGTACACCCTATATATAAAAAAACATCATCATCAAAAAAAATCACATACTCAACAAAATAAAGACAAATAACAGAACGAAGGTGACTTCATTACCTTATACATCAAAGAAACACTTGCTTCAAAGAAGTTCCAAAGGATCCTTCTTAGCAAGTTCAGATTCGCATCGGGGACACTAAAAGCATCATCTATGTACTTGGCCAAACGAAGCTCAGTCTTCTTCGGCATTAATCGAAGCTTTTCAGCCCCAACACCATTAAATTTGAAGGAATCCAAGTTAACACCTTGAACGACAAAAAATCAAGAACTTTACGGAAGCTTCTCGGGATCGCCAATATCGAAATTGTAGAAGCATCTTCGCAAAGGAACGAAGGAGTGCAAACATCTTGAGCAACTTCCTTCATCCTCCCAACATCAACGATTTTTTTCTTTAGAAGAAGTAGAAGCATCAGGGAAAATAATTAGCTACAAAAACATGAAAATCAAAAACACAAAAATCAAAATATAAAATAAAAACTCAAAACACAAACAACTTACCAACAGTTTCACCTTCTCTTTAAAGGACAAGAAGTTTTTTCCCGAGTATCAACATTGATCATTGACTCCTCAAGACGAAGCTGCTTCTCTTCCTCAACGTCTTTATCAAAGACATCATCATCAAAATCATCAAAGGTCACAAAGCAGAAAAATGTGTACCTTTCTTCAAAGCTTTCTGAATGCATACAACAGCTTCTCGCACCCGAGATCTACTTTCATCAACCAAAGTATCACTCTCAATGTCCACGAAATTTTGCTAACAATTTCTCGAAACTTTGGCCTTATCGACTTCACGAATATCGGTATCGAAGTTCTTGGTTGCGAAGATGGCAACAAGATAGCATCCTCGACGAAACATCTTTTGTCATTGCAAAGACCAATTGTTTGAGAGACAAAATTGTCACCTTCTTTCAAACCAATCCTAGAAGTATGAAGTTCCTGAGCAAATGAGAAGCCAATCCTTTCAAGTTATCACTCCTCGTCTTACGTCCCCGGGGCCTAGATGAACTTTGGCATCGAGTCAACATACAAAACAAAGAGGAGTTTTTAAATAAAAAATCGGGCGACAAAGTAGTAGCCGTACCAGGAGCGTAAACATTTTCCACAACATCTTCGCCCGGCTTTTTTGCTAATTTCACCATGAGCGGCTAAATTCTACAAATTTGAAGCAAGAGGTGTCAACATCTCAGAGTCAAACCAGTACTAGCAAAGGCTAAACACATTTTTCTCACCTCAAGTTGGTCGGTAGAAATCCCCATCAAATCTGCATCTATAGCAAACCCTTCGTCATCACCTTAAATCAATTATAGGGGTAAGATTAGTTCTTTTTGCCTCTTAACAGCCAAAGTCTTCTTTCTACCCCTACCGCTCTTTGCGAAGCTTCGGTTTGTTTTCTCTTCTTACCCTTAGTTGGGTCATCCTTCACATCATCTTCGACAACAGTTTTTTTCAGCACGAGTGTAAGCGGAGGCGGTCTTTCACCATAAGAAATATTGGCAATATCAAACACTTTCGATTAAACCGAGTAGTCCTCACCAAGAATTTCATCCATAAATCTTTTTTTCCTTGGTAACATATTTTCCAAGAATCGAGCAAGCTCTCGGCTCAACAAATTTTCTTCAACAAAATCTTCATCCGATTTATAATCACCGGCCTTACAATATCGCGATCCGGATATTTGTAACTCTTTCCACGGACCTCCTTCGTATGAAAGCGAAGTATATTCCAAAAACCGCCGAAGTGGCCATACTCGCAAAGCAATAATTTCTTCAACCAAATCTCTAGTACTCGAGAGAAGCAAATAGCTTAAAAGCCTTCAAACATTCACTTTCAGAGATTGGGAGTTTTTGGCGAAGGCCTCACAACAAACTCACGTTTATGCATCTCGACAAAGAAGAGGATATCTTTTCACAAAATTTCGCCAACTTTCTCCTCAACATAAGGAACTTTATGGTAAAACCACATCTTGAACCAACCATCAGCCCATTTATTCTTCGCCAGCGGGGGGAAATTTGTCTTGCATTTATGGCAGTCCGAAAATTGCAACAACCAAAATAATAAGTAACACTTTTGCCATCAATTACCTTGCTCGATATTAAATATGAAGTTCATGGAGATCACAAAAAGTGTTAATGTTCGGATTTACTTCTTGACTTCGCACTGCCCATACGAAGGTAGAAAGCCGAGAGATAGCGTTTGGCGTCAAGTGATGAATCTCAATATCGTACGCCTTCAGAACATCTTCTAAAAAATCCTGGCATGGAAATCTCAATCCAGCTGTGAAAAATCCTTATAAACAACACATTCGTCCTTTCTAGGAAGGGGCATAGTCTCATCGGGACTTGTAGGTCTATAGTATCCAGGCTTCAAGATTCCAGCCTTCTCCAACTCTGCATAATCTGACTTCTTCATTTTACTCTTTCCAAAAAAATAAGAGTAACCATCATCAGGAATTAACTCTGAGGGCGAAGCGCTGACTCCACTAAGACCCTCATCATCGAATCCAAAACCTCTTTCTCGGATGAAGAATGAGAACGAGAAGGACTTCGCTCTTCCGTCATCTACAAAAACGACATAAAAATAATAATAAAAAAAAAGAGAGAGAAGAAGAGTTAAAAGTTATAAAAATATTACCTTCATCGTGTTAACAAGAAAGTAAACAAAAAATAGCATAAAAATAATAACATATACCTTCGGTTGCTACAAAAGTAAGCAAGCACCTTCGTCACAAAAACACCTTCGCACCTCAAAGAAAAATTCAGCGAGTGTCTCCCTCTTCAAAAAAGTCGGAAAAGCGGGGGGGTCCTCCGCTATTTATAACCGCAGATAGTCAAAACGGTCAAACTAGCCGTTGAAAAATCAAAATAATAAAATAAATAATAAAAATAATCCTCGCAAGACTTACTTTTTAGCGAAGATGAAAAAAACAAACACCGAAAAACCAACTTCAAAGTTTGGGGCGGCGTTTATTACCACAAAGTTTACTAAAGATTTTCGTGGGATTCATACCTTTGAAGTTGGTATTCGCCTACCGAGGGGCTTTGTTGGGGGACAACTTTGTTATTAATTAAACTTCTAACCCAAACTTTGAAGCATGTTCAGCTAACAGAGTTTCGTGCGAAGGCATTCACGAGAAGAAGGTATAACGACAAACTATCATGAAGACAAATGCGAAGATATTACAAAAATACCTTCGCAGACCGGAGCTTTGCCGAAAAGATTCAAGGAGGAAGCTTCACCGAAAGACATTCGCAGCCAAGGTTTTCAAGAAACTTAAAGAGAATTCAAGACGCCCGGGCGAAGACATCAAGAAGGGCTTCGCTGGAATCATAGATAGGAATTCTTGTAATTGTAAAGTTTGTTATCATTTCAGGAACTACGAAGATAGGGGCCAATAAATACCCCTAGCATCTCTTGTAATCGATATGTTGTACCAGTCACTTTGTGACTAAGTATTCATCAATAAACGTGTTTGGAGCTCTTTACCCAACACTTTTTTTATTATTTTTTCTATTTTATTAGTAGGGGCGGCTGCTGTTATTAGTTGCCCCTGCAGTGTCATATGTAGGGGCGGCTAAAAAACTGACCCTACAATGCAAACAGTATAGGAATGGAGAGTTGGGGGCAGTTACGAAAACCACCCCTAAAGGCCATCTTGAGCTGCCCCTGAAGTAGGCTATTGTAGTAGTGAGAGCACGCCAAGAGCAGTGCCATCCGGGCCAGCATTATCCAGTGCTCTTCATTCCCTCGATAACAGGAGTGGCATCCAAACTAGCTAGCTGCAAATAGCGTGGATCCATCAAAAGTCCAGATTTTACCTGATGAGGAGAATATAGTACGTAGATCCAGGTATGCATTGATCAACCATTTGTATAAGCTACAAAAAATTAGTCATGATAACTACACATGATCACAGTAGAACAAAGCCTTTTATAATACAAGAGCTGATGAGAATTATCCACCGCAGTTGATTGTTTATCCTTTCACCAATTTGTGTACCATTGACGCATGTTTTATCTTTATATCAAAGTTGGAAACCATGTATGTAGACAAGTAGTATGTATTGTACTTTCAAGAATGTATGGATCTTTGCTCCTCTATTCTTAATTAACTGCTCCTCTGTTTTTAGTGACGACCTTTCCACCATGTGCAGAGTTGTTCAATGCTGTGACATACAGAACTTATTTCTAGCCTAACGTTGCTTGCAATGCAAGAACGAGTCCCAGCAAGTTACGTGTTTTGAATACGCATACAGTTTTGGTACCTGATGTCAAGTCAATGCATTTTAGTACACATTGCACATTGGAACCAGAAAGGGCACAATTTAGTACGCAAAGTGTTTTGGTATCGAATGTTGACAATCATTTCTACGTTTCTCAAAATGGGGACACCCATCAAGCGTCATGTCCATCTAATGAATAGCCTTAGTCATTTGTATCGAATGTTGACAATCTTTCGAAAAATTACTTAGACCTCAACGCAGCTCATCTAACGAATTAGTTTTTCCTTAGTCATTCTTGTCATGAGCCTAGTTGGTCCAACCCATCGAGGGTACTGTCCATCTCAAACCCAAATCCAATGTAATCTCTCCTTTGGTCCTTGCTCGCTGGTTTCAGCGGCAGGCAACCTCCATTCGTCCATTCCACGTGACTGTCCTCTTACGCTGGGATGAGATGGCAGACAAAGCACCTCCACTATCTGGACCATGCGGTCGAGAGAGCTTGGAGACTGTCACAAAGAGACATCCAAGCTTGTCACAAAGAGAAGTATCTAGTGTTTCAGAATGTAGGAAAAATAATGAATGCTTCCAAGTTACGTTGGTGGCTTGCAGCGAGGTACTGTATTTCAGTTACACACGACAATACAAATGACACATTCTACTACAGTTTGTTGTTACCTCAGTACTGATGATTTATCTTTCTATGGCAATACACCTCCCACCTTGGTCAATCAAATATATTTATAGGATCGGACAAGGCTTTCTTTAGAAAGGAAGGAAGGATATAAATAATCAACTACTTCTGTCCATGTCAATGTTCTCAATCATTATCTGTTGGAGAAATAAATATACTATTGCAGTAGCACTAATACCTATCACTACCCAATTGCATTTACTCGATGGCACGAGTGAAAAATCAAATACCACTGGCTGTGCATTTTTGGTTCCTATATATACCTCCCAACCCAGCTAAAGTTCAGATCACCATTCAGAACAAACTCATTGATACATTCTGTGTAGCGTGAACAAAGGTGGATATTGGAAGTCCATAATTATGTGTATCCGGCAGATATATAGGAGTTAGAGGCATTGGGAATAAGATAAATGCCAAGTCATCAGTTTGGGTAATAGAGTCATCCAACATGGGTCGATGGTACAAGCAAAACTAGATGGCACGATCTGATACATTGCGTGCAATTATACCAAGCTGCTTCATTTTAGACAGATTTGTGACCGCAAACATATGTTGCACTACTACATAAAACAACTTTGGTGGCGGTTATTTGCAATTTCGGTGGCGGTTTTCGTAACGGCTGCCGAGCAAAGGTCCCGTTAAAGGATGATTAACCGTGAAGGTTTTAAAACAATGCCTCTTAGTTTAGAGGTGAATTTTATTGGCATAGACGTAAATCGGGCGTTGTCCCGGCCCGCTACCGGCGGCACGACGCTGAGCAGCAACACGGTGGCGCGGGCGAGGCACGGGCATCTCGGCAGCGCTGGCGCGGAGAGCACGGCGGCCCAACTCGGACACATGTGGGCTCCCTCCCTATCCACCCCGTGGCAAATCGGTCGAGTAGGGCGGACACGCACCCATATCCGGCGACGATGCGGCAGCGGCTAGGCCCGCATGCCGCCCGTTAGGGTTTGGGATGGGCTTTTCTTTTGTTGGGGGGCAACTTTGTTATTAATTAAACTTCTAACCCAAACTTTCAAGCATGTTCAGCTAACAGAGTTTCGCACGGCGTTCACTGAGAAGAAGGTATAACGACAAACTATCATGAAGACAAATGCGAAGATATTACAAAATACCTTCCAGACCTGGAGCTTCGCCGAAAAGATTCAAGGAGGAAGCTTCGCTGAAAGACCTTCGCAGCCAAGGTTTTCAAGAAACTTAGAGAGAATTCAAGACGCCCGGGCGAAGACATCAAGAAGGGCTTCGCTGGAATCATAGATAGGAATTCTTGTAATTGTAAAGTTTGTTATCATTTCGAACTACGAAGATAGGGGGCCTAGAAATACCCCCCTAGCATCTCTTGTAATCGATATATTTGTACCAGTCACTTTGTGACTAAGTATTCATCAATAAACGTGTTTGGAGCTCTTTACCCAACACTTTTTTATTATTTTTTTCTATTTTATTAGTAGGGGCGGCTGCTGTTATTAGTTGCCCCTGCAGTGTCATATGTAGGGGCGGCTAAAAACTGACCCTACAATGCAAACAAGTATAGGAATGGAGAGTTGGGGGCGGTTACGAAAACCACCCCTAAAGGCCATCTTGAGCCGCCCCTGAAGTAGGCTATTGTAGTAGTGAGAGCACGCCAAGAGCAGTGCCATCCGGGCCAGCATTATCCAGTGCTCTTCATTCCCTCGATAACAGGAGTGGCATCCAAACTAGCTAGCTGCAAAGAGAAGTATCTCGTGTTTGAGAATGCAGGAGAAATAAGAATGAATGCTTGGAAGTTACGTTGGTGGCTCGCAACGAGGTACGGTATTTCAGCTACACACGACAATACAAATGGCACATTCTAGAACAGTTTGTTGTTACCTCAGTACATATGATTTATCTTGCTATGGCAAATTGGCAATACACCTACCAACATGGTCAATCGAAGATATTGATAGGATCAGACAAGGCTTTCTTTAGAAAGGAAGGATAGACATAAATAATCAACTACTAGAATCATGACTTGTTACTGAGAAGCACTACAGTGCATATGTGATTCTATTCGAGAAATAAACATGCAATTGCAGTAGCACTAATACCTATCACTAGATAATTGCATTTACTCGGTGGCATTTGTACGTGAGAAATCAAATACCACTGCTGTGCATTTTGGTTCCTATATATATACCTCCCAGCGTAGTTGATATTCAGATCACCATTCCAAACAAACTCATTGACCCATTCTGTGTAGCGTGAACAAAGGTGGATATTGGAAGTTCATAATTAAGTGTATCCGGCAGATGTATAGGAGTTAGAGGCATTGGGAATATGATAGATGCCAAGTCATCCAACATGGGTCGATGGTACAAGCAAAACTAGACGGCACGATATCGTACTTTGAGCACAATCATACCAAGCTGCTTCAATTGAGACAGTTGACTGTGTTTGTACCTCTCGTAGGGAGGGCTGACAGCTAATAGTGTTCGGTCGTGCACACACACTTCAAGCGATGCCCGTCATGGCCGTGTTGTGGCAAAGAGGAAGCCAGGCCTGAATTTTTTTTTGTCTTGTTCTATTCTTTTCTCCTGTCATCCACACTCATTGTCTCACAAATAGCGTGGATCCATCAAAAGTCCAGATTTTACCAGATCAGCAGAATATAGTACCTAGATCCAAAAAATTAGTCATAGTAATTACGCATGATCACAGTAGAAAAAACCCTTTTATGATACAAGAGCTGATGAGAATTATCCACCGCAGTTGATTGTTTTATCCTTTCTCTAATTAGTCAACCATGCATGCATCTTTTATCTTTATAATGTCAAAGTCGGAAACCATGTATGTTGACAAGTAGTATTGACATTTGGTCCTCTGTTTTTTTCAGTAACTGCTCCTCTGTTTTTATTGACTTTTTTTTTTTTTAGATTACACAGTACAACGCAGGGCGCTCAACACGCGCCGCCGCCTACCACTTAATGCACAAAGCGCCCGGAAAATCCTGAAATAAATCCAGGGATAAAGTGTCGCACCCAGGATTTGAACCCTAGGTGGGAAACCCCAACCAATGGCCTTTGCCATTGCACCGTGATCCCCTTGACTATTGACGACCTTTTACTCCATGTTTAGTCAGCAGAGTTGTTCAACGCTGTGACATACTAACAGTGCCTCTTCGCCAACACATCTAGGTGAAGTTGGATGTCCATGGATGTCCAATGGATACCCTCTAGTTCAAAAAAATAAACTAGAAAGAGGTGGTCCCCCACAAAATTGAATTTCTAAGTCATTTGTCAAAATCCATGGATGTCCAAGTTAGATTGAGCTTCCACCTAGACCAGCACGTATGTCGAGTTTTGAGTACGCTAGAGTTTTACTAGCTCATGTCAAGTCAATGCATTTGAGTACAATATCGAATGTTCACAATCATTTCTACGCTTCTCAAAAAGGAACTGCTCCAACAATACTCCACCTCTTTCTAAAAATTACACAGATCTCAAAGCAGCTCATCTAACGAGTTGTTTTTTCCATAATTATGCTTGACATGAGCCGAGCTGAAAGAGGTTGAGAGAGCCAGGAGGCTGCGCTGTGAGTTCAATATTACCGCGGTGTCACACGCTGCTGGGAACCACCCGACGCGGGATGGCTACACCATGCTCGCGCACAGAGCAGGTGAGTGCCATCCCAGCCAGCGTCATCCATTGCTCTTTGTCCCCTCGGTAACAGGAGTGGCATCCAAACTTGTCGCAAAGAGAAGTATCTAGTGTTTAAGAATGTAGTATAAAGAATAAATGCTTGGAAGTTACGTTGGTGATTTGAAATAAATTTATTAAAGAACTAACTTATAGATCTTTCGATGATACTAATTATTTAGTATAAATATTTATATATTTTAATATATAATTGCTGGCAGTTTCAGAACGTTGATTTCTCGGGAAGCCAGAATTGCATGTTCTCTAGAATGGTGGGAGTACTTGTTGATGTGAAATCAACACGTTTTAATACTCATTACTCATTGGGGCTACACTTCTCTATAGAATTGTTTCCTAGTAGTTGATAATTTTTGAAAGGATTGGATTAGCCTTGACCATTCCAGTCTGTAATCAATTAGCTCTATAAATGCATGGACTGGCGCTGCCTCCGTTCTACAACTCACACACCCTCGCTCTCGTTCCCATGCTGACATCGTGTGTTTCTGTTCCGTTGTTAAGTAGCGCAACAATTTGGGATTAGGAGGCCTCAACAATTCCACCAAGCCTTTCTTCTTTTGGAGTCCTTTTGGAGGCCCCTGGAATTCCACCATATACTTTAGTGTCTTTCTTCTGATGACAATCGTTAGAGGACTTTAACATGTCCTAGACCCGTAGGAGATGGAAAATCACAAAATGCTTCATTGATGGATCTTATTGACTGGCCAGCGGATTCGAACTTGTGGCAATTGATTGCCACTGATTAATGAAATTTATAGTTTATAATGCTTTAAGAACATACTGTTACATTTGTCATCACAGTAGTAAAACATAAGCACATTCTATAATTATTTTTTTTTAAAATTTGTTGTCATTGACGTAAATCTAGTTTAAGCACATATTATATATGCCTCTAAGTTTAGAGGAGAATAGGGATATACATGAAAATAATAGTTTATAGCTTATTTGAGCCTATTTTGTGGATTAATTTATTGTGCTCAAACATTTAAACATTAGGAACATTTATGTCGCCAACGAACTCATGCTCAAGCAAAATTCGTGGGTTTGAGTATACTCAAACACTACTGGAAAATCGATTAGTTCTGAGCATGTTTAATTTTTTTTCGTGTGTTTTTTCAATACACACAAAAAAAAAATATAGTGTTTTTAGAATAACGCATTTAAAAAAATACAAAAACACACAGAAAAATTGTAACATTTTTATGTGTGTGTCATTACACACACGAAAAAATGGTTACTCCTGAAAAAAAACTAGTTTTTTTCGTGTGTTTGTATAATACATACGAAAAAAAAGTAAACACACACGTAAAAAATGACAATAGTTTCATTTGAAATCATTTTTGACATCTTATGGATTTTCCAACAAAAAGAAAAGAAACAAAAAGAAAGAAAAAGAAATCATTCAAAAAAAGTAAATGGCCACGATAAGCTCATCTCGGCGAAAACTTCCTAGGCCCGGAATCAACTACACTCACCGATAGCCGTCAATCGAGGAATGGCTGAGATCAACGCAGCCGTGTATAAAATCAAGCACTCAAAACCCTAACCGCCCACTCTCCAAGCCCTCACGCCGCTCTCTGTCTTGCCTCTTTCCGTAGCGTTAGATCCGGCAAAAGCCGACCGATTTGGGGAAGCCTGGCCGTTTCTTCACCGGGCGCCCAAGAGTCCACCGCCAGGCCGGCCCCGGGCTTCCCGCTGCCGCTTCACCGCCGCCTCGGCAAGCACTTCCTCGGCGGCGCGCATCCACCGCTTCAAGGAGCACCTGGCCCGTGGGCCGCCGCCCGGAATGCCTGCTTTACTGCCCCCAAGGTGCCCCACGGCGTGCAGGACACCATGCTCCACAAGCCGCCGCCTCCCTCTCGCCCAAGGACATGCGCCGCCGCGCGCCCGGCATTGCTGTCCCTGCCGCTAGCGGGGGGCACCGACAGCCCCATCCACATGATCCCGCTCAACGAGGTGCTCGACTTGAGCCCGTGCCTCTCCGTAAGCGAGGCCGCCCGGTTCCGAGAGCAGCATAAGGGGGGAGTACCAGCGGTAGAAGAAGGAGAGGAAGCGGTCTACGTCCCTACTCCGCCACTTACATCCCGTGCTACGCGACAAATCGTTGTAAGCATAATTTGATTGAGCCTACAAGTTAACAACTCTGAATTTGTTTGAGCCTACAAGTTAAGTTCCATTTAGTTTTCCTCCAGCTTGGAGAATCGATTGCCAGATATTTGTGAAAATTTTCCTCCGGATTGAAGAATACACACACTCCTAGTCGCTGATTTAATTGATGTTTGATGTTACTAATTCATGGGTTCATAATTTTTTTTTTTGGCAGGTAGCATAATGGTAGCAGTGTAGAAAGGGAAAGGTACTGAGCTGTCCTCACTTCTCTCAATAAAAGGAAAATTTCTTGGAATACTAGTTCTTTTCTTGTTTTCTAAAAATATGTCTATGCTTAACAGGTAGGGATGGAGCGCATGGTGAAGTAGTTTGATGACTTTCTCCATATCTATGTTTGTAAATTCATTGTAGTATTCATGTTGAACATGTAGATGACCACATATGTATATGTGCTGATGACTGATCTATTTATGGACTACTGATTTGTGTATCATCTGAATGGAGCTTTGTCCATAATGGAAAAAAATTTACTGGATGGACAATATGTATTTTTATATGTTGTTGCTATTGTTTCAAATTATTTTTTTGGCATGTTCATTTTGTTTTTCTGTGTGTTTATTTCCTTTTTTCTGTGTGGATTCATGCACACAAATAAACATTTTAAATCTGACCAACTTACTTTATCTGTGCGTGCACTACCTTCAGAAAAATATTTTTTCTGGGTGTGCACCGTCACAATTTTCTCATCAAACTATTTCTGTGTGTATTTTTCTGACGGTACGCGCACACAAAATATGTTTTTCTGGCGAGAATCGATTGTTTCTGTGTGTATTTTTTCTGGACGGTACACGCACACAAACATGTTTTTCTAGCGGGAATCGATTATTTCTGTGTGTTTCTGCATGCACAGACCTAATCCATTTTCCAGTAGTGAAAGTCTTGTCATGCATGACAAGAACACGCAGTTTCTTATAGTGGGCCAATAATAATCGATCCCATCATTGTTGAAGATTAAAGTAAAAATAATTATGAGGTGCTCTGTGTAATTTTTCGAAATAGGGTGGAGTATTGTTGGAGCAGTTCCCCATATTTTTGTGAAACCTAGAAATGATCGTGAACATTCGATATTGTCCTTTCTAATAGGGTCCTATCGGGTTTACCTGCAGTTGAGCTTCTGACCTAGATCACTAAGTGACATTGACGTCCTATATATAACTCCACACTCGATCAAATGCTCCTATAGTTCTATTTATAAATTTGACATCAGGTGCTACTAGAACCCTAGCAAACTCTGAAACCCCAACACATGTGGTCATGCACATCAGGTGTAAAGGTTTGGGTAATAGGATTGAGAGGTCTCATGGATATCGATTATGGTTCCACCCATGAGTGTGTTTTGCCTCTCATACGAAGGGCTGACAACTAATAGTGTTTGCTCAGTGGACAGCTACTTCAAGCGCTTACCCTCATCAGCATGGCAAATAGGAAGCCACGCCTGAGGTTTATCCTAATTTGTTCCATTCCTTCTCTAATTATCCATGCACAAGCGTTGCTGGCTCCAACAATAGCGTGGATCTATCAAAAGTCCAGAACTTACCTGGTGAGCAGAACTATAGTACCTAGTGTTGGATCAAAGGATCGAATCACAGCACAAGATCATGAACTGGCTAACCAAAATCACAAGAACAAGCACGAAATCGACAGGGACAAGACGGTAGCTGCCAGGGTGACAGCGCCCCTTTTCGCTTGTGGAAACTGAGAGTACAAATGAGTTTTCAACCAACTCGGCCTTTACCACACTCCTCTAACATCCGAGGTTAAGTACCAACACATGGATACACTATGACTCACACTAGAAATCAAATTACAAGTGGATACATGGAGTAGAAAACAAAACTGCCCCTGAACAGACACGCCGTGGGCGCGGCCACCACGTTCTCCCAACGCCAACTGCGGCTCTCAAGTTGTCCGAGTTTGAAATTCAAACTCTCCCGTCTTGCCCGGCTTGACAAACTTCCCCAACGTCATCTGCATCAAGATTAGTTCAACACCTAGATCCAGGTATGCCTTGATCAACCGTTTGTATAAGCTAGAAAAAATTACCAAAATGGGGAACTGCTGAAATAATACGCCACACTATTTCTGAAAATAACACAGATCTCAAAGAAGCTCATAATTTTTGTTACCTTAATCATTCTTATCATGCTCCTAGCTGGTCGAACCCATCGAGGGTCATCCCCTTTGTTCGGTGCTAGCTGGTTTCATGCGCCTAGCTGGCAGACCGAGCACACCAGACCCACTATCTCGACCGGCCATGCTGCACTATCGCGCACAGAACACGTGAACCACGCACGCAGGCCAGCGTCATGAGTGCTCTTCATTCCCTCGGTAACAGGAGTGGCATCCAAACTTGTCGCAACGAGAAGTATCTAGTGTTTCAGATACTTGGAAGTTACGTTGCTGGCTTGCAGCTAGGTACTGTATTTCAGTTTACAAAGGACAATACAAATGACACATTCTAGTACAGTTTGTTGTTACCTCAGTATTGATGATTTATCTTGCTATGGCAATACAACTCCCACCTTGGCCAATCAAAGATATTGATAGGATCAGACGAGGCTTTCTTTAGAAAGGAAGGAAGGATATAAATAATCAACTACGTCTGTCCATGTCAATGTTCTCAATTATTATCTATGGCATACTAGAATCATGACTTGTTACTGAGAAGTACTACAGTGCATATGTGATTCTGTTGGAGAAATAAATATACTATTGCAGTAACACTCACTACTACAGAATTGTCCATCACTGCGGGCTCAAACCCCCTTCACTTTGCCGAAAACTGAACCGGCAGAACCATAGCGGTAGTGATGTGGGGTTTGAAACACGACGGGGTCAAAACACCGGCGGTGATGCGAGGGAGAGACTGCCGGATTGATATCGAACCGGCAGCGCCACGTCACCGAACACTTTGCCGGTTGTTCGACGACCCGGCAGCATTTGTGATCCAAGCAATGCGAGGTTCGGAAGTCATCCGCAGAGTTGATATTGGGGAGCACCGTCGGGCATTAGCGAACCGACAGAATTGTGGGGATAACACTATCGGGTTAGACTGAGCGGCCGATTGTATCGAAGAAGAGCTAACAATGGCGGCTTACTTTGAACCCGTCGATGAACTTTTACGTGAACAACGTAAATTTGATCTCAACCCGGCGGTGTTATTATAGTGTAGACTATCGGTTGGTTAATGCGGCCGGCGGTGATGTTTCTCGTCGCCTATGACGGTTAGTAATTCAAACCGATAGTGTTTGGTGTAGTTACACTACCGATTAGTATGTCATTCAACTTGTCGGGGCCCATGCCACCCGGCGTTTTTGTTTAAAATTTGTATAATTTATGAATTTTTTCCTGAAAAACAGCTATTTTTGAACCCATAAAAGCATCATAGATACATTACATGGTTCAAAGGTTACATACAACTAATTACACCTAATGTTCTACGAAATTGAGCCTAGGACATCAACTTCCAAATAAGGAAAACAATGACAATAGCCATGATGGAAATCAAAACATTTTTCATAGGCCAAGTTGCAATTTTCCTAATCTTCATATCTATGGAGAGAGGCTTCTCATCGATCTCCAGAGCTGGTTGATAGTGAAAGTTTTCACCATAGTAGGCCCTAAAAGCTTCAGCTTTAGTCTTGTATTTTTTGTAACAATTACGGGGTAGCGGAGACTTGAGCGAGAACAATCTTCCCAGGTTCGATAGATCCCGGCACTTGACCAACATGCACTACATACCACGCCATGGTTTGCCTATACATGCAGCCAAAATAGGATGTTAATGCTATGTCATTCGGAAATGTTGTACAGCAAGATTTTGAACACACCACGAAACTCATGAATTTCAACATCTATCTCATTTCAATCACAATTCCATGTCTTCAATCATTGCTGTAAATGACCAATTAAAATACTTTTGGCACTATATTAGGATCCTGAACTGTTTCAAAGCAAGATCTAAATACAAAAAAAGAAATAGCGGTTGGATTTATCAACACGGGCATTTCAGCGAACAACTCAAAGGCAGTGACCGACGCACTCACCCGAGCTTCCGTGCGGTCCGCGCGCTCTGTCTTGTCTCGGCGGTGCGAGGCGCAGCGTCCTAGAAGGAAGTAGAGGTCGCGGACGGAGCGTTCTTCCTCCCGAATCGAGCTCGAGGTCGCGGCAGTGCGAATTCGGCGCATAGGCGAAGGGGCGGCGGCGGGGCTGCGCAGCGGTCGTGCGGTGTAGCGGTCCCCCGTCGGCGTGGACGAAGAAGAAGCGAGGCAAAGCAAGGAGAACAACGGCAATTAGATCTCATTCTCATAGGCAAAATCTCGAGGAACTAAATGGCTAATTAGTTCTCACCGTGGAAGGCGCGGGGCGCGCCACGGCGTTAAGGGACGTCGGAGAAGAAGAGAATGGAGGGGGAGCTGTAGGGGGCGACGACGACTTGGCGTGTGTGGGGTGGTGCTCCGTCGGCGACGCCGGTGGGGAAACGATTGGGGCGCGGGGTTGAAATGACCTGGAAAATTTCAGCTTCGCCCGGCGCCGCTATTATATATCGTTGAGGCTGGAACGAATGGTGCGGGGGTTCAAATGACTCGTGAAATTTTCACCTCGCGCGCCCATTTCTATAGTAAATCACTGCGGTTTAACAAAGAGTCGGCGTGTTAAATTATAGGTTCAACTTGCCGGGTATAAACGTCGGCTGACCCGGCGGTGTTAAATTATAGGTTCACCGCCACCGCGGTACCAAACCTCACGCGTGATAAGATCACCTTTATTGCCACCTACCACCGCTCCGCGGCAATAAGATCACACCAAGTTGCCACCTACCACCGCTCATTCCGCCCTACCACCGCCTATAAAAATAGCCCCACGAGAGAGAGCCATGTATGGCGAACCCGTGCGCCCGGCCGACCTCTTCTCATTATTTGCCAATTCTCCTATCCACATATATGGCCTCTATTTGGGAGAAAGCCCTCCACATAAACATTTTATCATGGGTAGACCGTGTATACAAAGCAGTACTAGAAGGGTGTTTTTGAAGATTAAGCTACAATGTTGCTTACGAAAGCTGGGTGTGATGCTCGTGCAACGCCATTGTTGCATGGACTTTACTGGGAAGACGGAAAGCGAGGAGCAAAGTAGCATGCATTCTTGTGCTTCGTGCCGGGGCGAGAGCCCCGGGTCTCTGTCGGGCCTTTGCCGGCACGGAGAGACATTGGTTCTTCACAGACGTCCCATCCGCCTTACTTAGATCGAGTAAGCATAACGTGTAGCATTGTAACCACCTCGGGCATAGGTGCTAGAAGGGTGTTTTTTTGAGGTGGTTATTTCTTAATGTGTTTGTACACTTTGATTATTGTACCGTGTCAATTGTAATCCTAGGTCTTTCTCGATCCATATTTTTATTATTAGATCTTTTCGATCCATATTTTTTTATTATTAGAAATTCAATTTAATTGAAAAAAATACCAAACCTTGTCCTAAAAAATCTCAAACATCGTGCTTCCTTCACACGTGGCATGTGCACGTCTAAGAAAAAGTTTGAGGCCCGGACCACACCGGAACGAAGATGACCCGGCATATCTTATGGATGTAGTTGTGGGTCATGCTTCCATGAAAGGGGTCATGTTACCTTTGTGAAGCATGTCTACTCCCACAATGTAGAAATGCCTTGAATTTTTTTTACTACCTTGTACACCCGGGTTATGCCCCACACAAGATCTTAGGTCTTTTCGATCCATATTTTTATTATTAGATTTTCCTACGTGATAAACGCGATAGAAGGAGGTTAATTAAAGCTTGAAAACTCATAAATTTTACACCAACCTACACCTTTGAATTGCCTCCTAGGACACATGAGACCATGTGGGAAATTTTGGCACCACTCAGCTGTCGGTGGGTAACCCCGATTCAACCTGTAATTACCGGGGGTCGCCGCGTAGAAATTCAATTTAATTGAGAAAAATACCAAACCTTGTCCAAAAAATCTCAAACATCGTGCTTCCTTCACACGTGGCATGTGCACGTCTAAGAAAAAGTTTGAGGCCCGGACCACACGGAGCGAAGATGACCCAAAGATATCTTATGGATGTAGTTGTCGGGTCATTCTTCCGATGAAAGGGGTCATGTTACCTTTGTGAAGCATGTCTACTCCCACAATGTAGAAATGCCTTGAATTTTTTTACTACCTTGTACACCCAAGTTATGCCCCACACAAGATCTTAGGTCTTTCTGATCCATATTTTTATTACTAGATTTTCCTACGTGATAAATGCGATAGAAAGTGATCACTATCGGTTTCGTATTTGCAAACCGGTAGTGTTGTCTCTTTTATTGCACAGGCTCTTCTAAAACCCAGCAGTGATATATTTCAAACCGGCGATTATCTTTCACTTTGTCGTGAGATTACTGGACCTTTCTTTTTTCACTGAGTTGAGCGTTTGAATGATGTTTACCAACTTTTTAGGTTAGTACATAGAGCATTTATATTTTTATGTTCGTCCATGAAAGATAAGAAGGGCGTCAAAAAATAAGAATCTGCTTTCGTATTATGATATATAAATGCAAACTTCCATTATTAATTGGAAAGGAACACACACGATTATATATATATAGAGGAGCAAACCGATTACAATACCGATTACATATATGATAACAAAGACTTTGAAAAAAATTACATATATGATAATAGAGACCTTTCCACGAATAGATCAATGTTATCATCAAAGTGTACAAACACATTTAAAATAAAAACGCCGAAGGTAATGTGATTCTTGCCGATGAAATTCGATGGGATTTTGAAAGCCCATCGGTGCCGTTGAGGTCCCATCGGTCTTTGTGAGGGTTTCTTGTGGGCGATCTTTCAAGGAGGGCATAACTTTGGATTTACATTGAATCCACGGCAAAGGATGCCTTACGATAATTATCTGTAATGGCCAAGCGTGGTTGCATCAATGACAAAGATGCATAGACATTAAAAGAGAAGATAATGTTAATCTATGAAAATCTGCTTTGATCACCAAAGGAGATTTTCATTGAAAGCAATTTTCATAGATTAACATGATCTTCTGCGGAGAATGCCATGTCTCTTATATGGACATGTAAATCCAAATGCCCAGACCTCTCAAGCACCGCGTAACTGGATGGCTCCATGAATCTCACAAATGTTCTAACCTTTCGGCGCCGCTCAATCTTGATAAGACTCTTGTAGCACCTCTTGTGTGTGAACCATTTTGGTGGCCTAAGATGCATAAGAACGATATCTGTACGTGGAGGGCTTTCTCCCATAGAGAGGCCATAGATATGTATGTGGAGAGTAACAAAGAAGATCGAGGAAGGAGAACAGTAACCGAATCAAGAGTATCAAGAAAGAGGACGAAGAGAACTGAATTGCAAACCTAAGGGCCGTACTAGCCGTTTTATAGGCCGGATGCCGTGGTAATGACCGATCACCGCCGGTTTCAAATTGTCGCCCGGGCAGGATATGGAAGTTCATTTGCCGGATAATGGCACCGCATAAACCAAGCACCGTGGTCGTGGTACGGAGAACGAGGCAACAAAGGCTCCTTCCTAGATTGGTGCGGGGTCGGCGGTCGTATGCATCTTGTTCGACCGTTGACAATGCAAAATACTTGCCGGAGTAGTGTTGACCCTAAGGTGATACTCCATAACACCGCCGTGTAGTGGTACACCGGCGAAGATATATGTGATCACCGCCGGTGCCGAAAGTGAACCGGCGGTGTTATTACCGACATTGATATAACCCGCCGACGCAGTTGCGGGGTGCTTTCGGCCTTTTTCTCTCATGGGAAGCGAGAGACACCGGCTTCGGTTTAATTAAAGCGGAACTGGTAGTGAAGACTAGAGCAACACGATTCTCAAGGCTGCAGCCATGACGTATCACGAGGCCATGACCTACTCGGCAGCCTATATCACGTACTATTAAAAATGAAAATTTATAATACGGATTGTGCGTGGCGGTTAACGGGGTTGGTTGAAATCTCAATGCATTAACGCTGAGATAAAATTAATGATTTCAATAAATCGATTTTTTACGGATATAACTATTTGTTTCACCGATTTGTTAATCACCGCCGGTTCGTGTGTGGGCGACGGTGATCAATGAAGGTGGAGACTGTTGTCGTCCGTGCCATTGGAAACGCAGCCCGAGAATTCGAAGTGCAACACCGTGCGGCGCGGGAAACGCCGCGGCCCGATGAGAGATCGTGTGAATTCCAACCGGCGATCGTGTGAATTCCATGCGGTTCCTTTGACGCCGCGTTCGATCATGGGGAAGTGGAGCAGCCGCCGACTCACTATTTAATAGCACATCCTCTTTCTCCGATCATGGCGATCATCGATCCATTCCGGTTCATCCTCGCCAATTCTCTTTGCATTCTTCAAGCGCCATGGCTCGCCTCGGGCTCGGGATCCAACAACGCACCGGGGAGGAGATGGAGGCGGAGGACAAGGGCAAGGAACCCGATGGTGGAGGTGCGGCGGCCGACCCGACTCCGACTCGACTCCGACTCCGACTCCGACTCGCCCGCCCTCTCTAAAAGCGGGACGGGCCGCATGGACCTTCTAGCCACCCGGCTAGAGGCGCGTCGATGACCTTGCTGCTGGGAGACGCGTCGGGAGGTGATCGAGGATTTCACCCTCGATCATCTCCTACCTGCCTTCGAGATCTTTGAAGAGTCGGCGGATGGTTATCGTCTTCTTCCAAGGGTGGAACCACCCTCGAAGAAAAGATGAACCGCTTCGCCCCAAAGGTGGAGCAACCGGCGGGATCGCCCTCAAGGCCTTGGCCAAGAAGGATGACGACGCCCCGGCCCAGCGGAGGAGGAGGAGGAGGAGGGGGCGAGGACTAGGCCGGCGGCCTTCCTCTTTTGTTTTTGTAATCATTTTTATTATATGTTGTGTTTTTTTTTTTGTTTTTATATATTAATAAATAAAAATTATATATATTATTGCGTGTGTGTTGCTCCCTCTGTCCCCCGAATCTGCTTTTAGTTTTGCAGTTCAAAGAGCGATTAAAATTAAAATTTGATTTGAATCTTAACTTGTTCTTTGGAAATATAATTAACTTGTCGGTTGTGCTTTGGAAAACACGTCTGATGGCGTTGAGTGCCGAGGAGACGGCCATTGGGCGCAGCGGCGATGCGATTCGTTTTTCCGAGAAACGTGTTTTGGAAACGCCACATTTATACCCCGTCCCCGCGCCTCCCTCCCATTATCCAACACTAACTTCTCTTTCGTGCCCCTCACACGGGAAAGCGGACTTCGCCGCCGCCCGCGATGCGTCGACATGTCCGCCACCCGGGAGGAGATGAAGTTCGCCGTGGAGCGCCTCGCAGCGCCGCCCTCACCAAGCCGAGCGGCCTGGCCAACGGCGTTGGCCGCCAAAGGTGAACCTGCCCCTCGAGGAGAGGCCAACTTCTACGCCCTCGGATCGACTCTGGGCCGATACCCTCGCCGAGGGCATACCGGCCAAACCGGAGGAGGCGGCCACGCCGCCCGGAAGGCGGCCAACCGCGCGCCTGCCAAGCGCGGCCAAGAAGGCCAAGAAGGCGGCCTAGGTTCTCTTCTTTTTATTTGTTTATGTTAATTTCTGGTGTCTGACGATCTGTGTGGATGTGTAAGATACAATGATCTGTGTGGTTAATTTGCTATGGTTCAGTTGTTGGTTAATCTGTTGCATGACAATCTCTTTATCTTTCGTTAATTTGGGTACTACTTGTTTCATTGAATCGGTTTATTATTTATTATATATGATGCGTGTCAATGTTAATTTTCTATCATTTGTGTTCAATCATTTCCCTCGTGAAACCGCGGCCGAGTCCTATTTATACATACATAACCCCCCGTCTCCGGTCCGCTCTCCAACACTCCGCTCTCCAAACACACTCCCCTCTCTACCCTGTTTTCCGCGATGAAGCCGGCCAGGTCGGTGGCGCCACCGACGACCGACATGGATTCCGGCCGGGCGGAGAAGTTCATCCTGCACGCCCGGCGCCGCCCGCAACAAGCTCAACAGCCGGGCCGACCAAGTTGGCCCGCCAACGGTGAATCACCACTTGGAGGAGAAGTCCATCGACAAGGCTGCCGACCGGGGTGGAAGATCATCCTGCACGCCTCGCCGCGCCCGCAACAAGCTCAACAGCCTGGCCGACCAAGTTGGCCTGCCAACGGTGAATCAACACTTGGAGGAGAAGTCCATCATCGCCCTCCGGATCGAGTACTTGGCCGATAACCTCGCTGAGGGATACCGCGCCAAAGCGGAGGAGATGGCGGCCAAGAAGGCCAGAAGAAGGCGGTGCGGGCGGCCAAGAAGGCCAAGAAGAAGGCCAAGAAGGTGGCTTAATTTGGCCACCCGCTTTCTTTTTATGTTAATGTATTGTATCGATTGTTTCTATGACAGTTTAATTTGGTTTGTGTCGTTTGTTAATCTGATGAGAAATAATCTTCAGTTTCGATTTTTTAGTTTTCTTGTTCCTTTGCTTCCCCTCCCAAATCGCTATCGGTTCCAATCAACCCGGTTGTGTCAATCGTCGAATCGCTATCGGTTCTAATTCAAACCCGCCCGATGATATCGTCCATCAAGACCACTGCCGGGAATGATTCAAACGGTAGAGATATAAATCTTCATTTGCCGGTATTGGTCGAAGTCGTGGTTTGTCCCACGCTGGGCGGTTCATCAACTGTCGGGCGCGGTTCATCGCTGCCGGTGGACTAAATTTCGGCAGTGATACCGGCGGTAGTGATGAGCGAATCTGTAGTAGTGACTAATACCTATCAGTACACAATTGCATTTACTCGATGGGACCAATGAAAAATCAAATACCACAGGCTGTGCATTTTGGTTCCTATATATACCTCCCAACGCAGCTGAAGTTCAGATCACCATTCAGAACAAAGGTAGATATTGGAAGTTCATAATTAAGTGTATCCAGCAAGTTTGTAGGAGTTAGAGGCATTGGGAATGTGATAGATGGCAGATCATCAGTTTAGGCAATAGAGTCATCCAGCATGGGTCCATGGTACAAGCAAACTAGATGGCATGATCTGGTACTTCGCGCACACTCATACCGAGGTGCTTCACTTTAGACGGATTCATCATCTGATAGAAACTAGGAGCAGCTACCAGCTTTCGACTTTGAATGGATATGTTGGTTGCCTTTTAGATCATGAAAACAAATCTGCCTCCAGCTTTTAACAGGATTAATAAGAAGCATCTGGCCACACATGTTGAGAGACGATTAGGGTTTGGTAATACTCAGCATAAATTTGATTAGTGACAACTGTTGTGTACATAAAGGCATCCTGGGGAGCCAGTGGCTGGCCCAAGGCCCATGGGTTTACAGTTCTGAATAATCTGTTCTTTGTCTTCATGTGAGTGCTGTAATATAGGCCCACAATCGAACACAATGTGTCCCCCTGACAAGAATGTGCAAAAGCATAAAATTGCGGCCCCAAACACTAATAGATGATTATTTATTTCTAGAATGAGGTTTGGTAGCATACTAGTCGTATATATCTCAAACTAAATGTCATTTTTTTTTCCTCACATGCATGTGAGTATCTTAATCACTTCAGATTAGCTTGACCTGAGAACAGTAAACAGAGGCATTTCTTTATAGTACCTTGGAAAACTGAGGAGCTAAATGTAGCTGGGACATCAGTAAGCTTTCTAATTTCATCCTTGTACGTTGTTCTCAATGCAACTGGCACTACAGAAGGCTGGTTCTTCGCCGAGCGTGTGGGCCCCTCGGCGAAGAACGAAACCCTCTTGGCGAAGTAGGAAATGTCCCGCACCGTCAGCAAAGGCCCTACGGGGGAAATTTTTAGAGGCAAACGGCGATTCGCCGAGAGCCAGGAATCCATCCACTTTCGGCGAAGCCTTCGCCCTCGGCAAACGAAAATGGCCGTTAACGGCAGTTACACTAACAGCGGTTACAAATACCTTTGCTGAGAGCCGAGCGTTCCGTCCCTCGGCAAATCGCAGTCCCGTCAGCGAAGATTCATTTTCCTGTAGTGTGGCACTGCATGTTTCGACTTCAGACTGACATATGCTAGTTAACTGCTGGAATTTTCTAGAGTCCTCAGATGTTTTAACATATGCAACTGGCACTGTATGTTTCGACTTCACTGTTAGACTATATTTGGTTAATAGGTAGGACTGGTTCTCAGCCATTGGCTGCTAAGCGTAGTCATGTGACTATTCCCTAGCATGTAGGCATGCAAGTGCATCGGCACAATATATGCACAGTCAAGGTCCCATTTTACAAGATGGTAGCCTTGTGGAACGTCAAAATGAAAAATCATGTGGGTTTGCGTATGCACAAAGTCCTGTCACATGACAATAACAAACAATTGATCTCGTCATTATTAAATTTACCTTCTATTGTACTTCCTTGGTACTGCTTCCACCACTGGTATATTTTTTTGTAGTAGCTCACTTATATATCTTAGCAAAGAAGCAGATAATTATGTCCAATTGGCTTCTTCTGCTATACTTGAGTGTCTGGATATCCATCAGTTCCGTTGCTAGCATCGTCAGTTCACAAGTCGTAGGAGATGGGAAATCACATAATGTTTCTTTGATGGATCCTATTGATGGCCAGCTGATTGGAACTTGTGGCAATTAAATGGATGGCCATTGATTGATAAAATGGAAAATTAGTAATACTTCAAGTTTAAGAACGTACTGGTACATTTGTCATCACAGTAGTAAAATAGAAGGCTACATGTACAATTATCTATTTTAAATTTGTTGGCATAGACGTAAATTAAATCAGAAGTACATGCCTCTAAGTTTAGAGGTGAATGTGGATATAAATGAAAATAATAGTTTATGGCTTAGCTGAGCATATTTTTGAAAATAATATGAAATTCTTATTTATATATAACACTTCAGAATTTGAAGTAATGGAGCAAAATCTCTTGGTTTGTGTATGTTGGAAGTCATGTCATGCATGACAAGAACACACAGTTGCATATAGTAGGCCAATAATAATTGATCTCGTTATTATTGAATTTACCTGTTGTTGGAACTCTCCGACCAAGTGTCCAATGTGCTACTAGTACCCTAGCTAACTCAGCAAAATATTCTTCTCTGTGTATTGTGCATATTAATTGGTGACACAGTTTTGGTTGGTCAGACTGTTCACAGAGAGCAGAGCTACAGCAAATCTCTAAACCTTCAAGGATGACTCACTGTCTCCCCACAATTTATTTGTTCCAAGGCCAAGTTCTTCTATATACATACAAGATATATGCCACGACATAAGAGATATATGTGTCATAGCCATTGCGAGCAATGGAACATGACATATCTCTAGTGCACAAACCCTGCTCATCTCTTGGCTGCCATACTAGTTCTGGTTAAGAGTGTGATGCATCGGGAAGCAAGCTCCTGCATCCGCACTGGTGGAGCTAGAACTAAAATTAAGAGGGGGCCAATCAAGGATGCAAATTGGGCGGCAGGGGGAAGCCTGCCCCATGTCGGCTCGAGGTGCAAGTCCCATGAGAGATAATGCCGCAGCAGTCCACTCGTGAAGTGCTGCTTGTGCATTTGGGTAATGCAGACGTTTACCGCAACGTCGGTTTGAGCTCTGAATTCTGATGTAGAGCTTAGGCAGTAGGAGAACATGTTGAGGTCGACCTAGGAGACGAGCGAGAGCGGGCCATGTCATGGATCGTTGAATTTTAATTTTTATAGGCCATAGCAGTTTACCATGTGTGTAAGTGGTAGGCAACAGAGGTTGGACAACTCGAATTGCATTGATCAGATGCTATGCTTATATACATGTACACCACATATGTGTAACTAACTAGCTAGCTACAAACAAGGAGAACTATGGAACGTGGAGCTCGTTGGAGAAAGCTGTCCGCTAACACCAAGGTCTATAAACAACTGATCCTTTGAACAGTGAATTTCAGAAACAAAAATTTTACATCACCAGTCGGTATTTCAGAACTCGACTGTACATCATTTTTTAAAAAAAGTTACAGAACCAGTCAGTCTGGGTAATTAACAACCACATCAACACTGTTGTTAGAATCGCTTTACTAGTTGTTCTCGGCTGCAGTGAACAACGCTGCAACTATCCAATGCGAACAAGCGCCGCTGAACGAGCCTGTTATGGCACCACTCTATCTCGATTGTATTAACGTACATCAAACATTAGTGGAATTGGTGAATTTGTAACGAGCTCTGGCTCGCCTCCGCAAGAGGCAGCAAGTTTCTTGTACCCTTCCTGCCCCCTTAACTTCTGTGCTTAGTTTTTTTTAATAATGAATATCGTCTGTACGTAGTGTTTAATAATGACAAACTGCAGTTACCCCTGCAGGACACTTGTACTACTGCCATGCCTTGCACTTTTCGTGGACACATTTCTGCAGCAATATAAAAAGATTTATGCAGCAAAGTAAAAGAAGCCATCTTTATTTATTAATTTATAAATATGCACATCAGCATCCGTCTGTTCGCATTCTTGTGGCACAGAAGTATATTATATATCGAATGGATGTTAGGAGTACTAGATAGTGGAGAGATACCTCCTACCATGCTAGCTCATATATCTGTATGAGAAAAAATGTAGGAACCGGAGGCAACAGGAGCACCAACGATGTTCAAAGTGTCTCGTGGAGCTAAGATATGACCGAGTCATCTCCAAAAGAATCAGATGGTTCGTTCTTCCTTCGTGAAACCAATTTTCATTAGGAACCCTCGACCAGTGCACACACATTGGACACGTAGTCCTCTGCAACAGCATAGGGTTTGGTTGCCATCAATTGGCTCATCTGATAGGTCATGTGGGCCACGATGTTTTGTAAAGGACTTCACATCTGCCTTATTTCGAGAGTTCTTTATCCTTGAATCCTGAGTACCTTTTTGTCGACGGGGTCATTCACCCGTTTTTCATTAAGAGGAGGAAAATCAAATCCAAATACAAACAGTTCATGATGCCGAGTGGACATCAAAACAAACAAACGAAAAGAGAACGAACAACCTATCTCTTTGGAAATAAAATGGCGATTACATGATGAACAAGCTCTGCGACTGACCGGGCGCACTACCGGACAGAGCGCCTTGCCGCGGCGGAAGCCTTTGCCGAAGCGAAAACGCGGCGCTTCGGGAAAGAAGGAATTTGGCGAAGGCCAGCAATTCAACGCCGCAAAAACGCGGTGCTCGGCAAATAATCTCCTTTGCCGAGCGCGACGCCGCCGTTAAACGAATACGCCGGTGAAAATAGTTCTTTGCGGCGTCGAGCTCGAAAGGTTTGCGCCGGTGAAGGGTGCCGGAGGAAACCGCCGCCGCTGCCGTAAACTTTGCCGAAGGCGGCCGTCCGTTTGCCGCTCGGCAAACCTAGTACACTTTTCTTGGCGGCTTGTAGCTTGCGGCTTCGGCAAAGACACTGATTTCCGGCGCCATCCGGCGCTTCGGCGATTTTTTTTTGATTTTGGAGTTAAGTAATTTTTCTGTGGCTTTGTTAGGTCACTATTCACCTAATATTGAGATTTTACATTTTTCCGTACTATTTGCTATATTTAGAGCATTTAAATGCATTTTTTTTATTTTTTTCTCAAAAAGCAAATTTGAACTACAAGTCATTACAATAATTGGAAATGTTGAATGCAAAATTCATTTTTCTTGTTAGGGATAAGTAATTGTAGGCCCCATGCAAGTTCTCACATGAAGTATCGAAGGCGGGATTAAGCGAGACCACGGCGATTTTTATTCTGGAGGGTGGATTGTTTTTAAAATTCTAAAAACCCAAACCAAGTCCGAAAAAAATTTGAAACCTGTCTAGTTATCGTGGTATGAAGTATAGAAGAATTTGACGTTTTCTTTACGATAGCTGAAACTTGTAACCCCCCCACATGAGTTTCCCAACTCATGTGGGGATGTCTTGGGTTTCAAATATCATAAAAGAAAACGCCAATGAAACCTTCAAATTTTTATCATAGGTTACACGCACCATATCACGATAACGGACAGGTTTCAAATTTTTTCGACTTGGTTTGGGTTTTTTAGAATTTTAAAACAATCCACCCGTAATCGAATCGTCGTGGTCTCGCGAACTCGCCCTTCGATACTCTTCATGTGAGAACTTGCATGGGGCCTACAATTAGATCCCTAACAAGAAAATGAATTTTGCATTCAACATTTCCAATTATTGTAATGACTTGTAGTTCAAATTTGCTTTTTGAAAAAAATAGAAAAATGTATTTAAAATGCTCTAAATATAGCAAATAGTATGGAAAAATGTAAAATCTCAATATTAGGTGAATAGTGACCTAACAAAGCCACAGAAAAATTACGAACTCCAAAATAAAAAAATATTTCGCCGAGCGGCCGATGGCGCCTAAAAAATCGCGGTCTTTTGCCGAAGCGTACACAGCGCCGCCCGCAAGAATGTTGCCGCTGCAGGCGCCTTCTGCCTCCCGCTTTTTTTTGGTCCCCGCGAAAGGACATTTAGGAGGGAACGAAAAACGAAACTTTGCCGAAATGAGATCTCGCCGCCGGGCAAAGTTAGCCCAAATAATTCACTCGCCACTCTCACTCACTCGGGCCAACACACTCAACTCAACCCACTCAACTCAACTCACTTCCCCACCGGGCGACCCCGCTTAGCGCCGCCTTCCCCACCCCGCTCACCCGCCACGCCCGACCTGGGCTCGCGCTACGCCGGCTCGCCCGACGCCCCGGCCCCGCCACCAACTCGCGCCCTCGCGCTCTCGGATACGCCGCAGCCTGCCACGACCGCCCGCTGCGCCCGAAGCCGCTTCGAAGTTCGCGTGCGCCGGCGCCCGAAAGCCGCGGGCGGCCGATTTCCGCCGTGGACGGCGCGCTTCGGCAGCCCCTCCCCCAGCCTTACCGCGCGCGCGCTACCGAAGTCCGCCAAGCTTCCGCCCGAGCCGCTGGGCCGACCGGCGCCGCTGGCAGGTTCGAGCCGCGGGCCCGCCCCGCCCCCGCCAGACAAGCTGTCAAGGGCGCCGCCGGCTCACGCCGGAATCCGCCAGGCCGCTGTCCCGCCGCCGCTGGTAGGGAGGAGGAGAGCGCCCCACGCCCGTCCCGTACCAGCCCGCCGTCCGCCGCCCCGCTCGCGCGGCCGGCGCCCCCACCGACGCGGCGGCAGGAGGCGAGGACGCGCCGCCACGCTGTCGCCCCGGCCGTGGACTCCGCCAGCCACCCCACCGCCATCGTCCCTGACGCCGTGTCGCCATCCACTAGGGTAACCTCACGCCCCTTCCGTTTATGCTTTATGTAGTGGTGGTAATTGTCGCCGTTGCCGACCGCCTTGCCGTTGAGTTCATGCTTGGGCGGAGGATTGTGATTATATGAATGTGATTTCAATGCATATGCAAGTGTGGTTGTCGGTCATCGTCTTGCGTTATGTTTATTGCGGGTTTTGGAAACCTCGCGTGTAGGGAGGTGTTTGTCGAAATTTTTAACTAATCTACGTGCCTTTTTTCTCTGAGCAAGACCCGGTCCGAGCCTAGCTAGCCTGGAGTCCTTTGGCGACCACTACCGTCTTTTCGGCGTCACCGTAGGTATGAATAACCCCTCTTCTCGTCCCCCATGTCCACGTATCCGGCGTAACCTAGTTAGGCGTCTCCCGCTCGAAAGGGATACGATTGGAGGTATGCACATCTTTGCATATCTACGATTATCTGTTTCGGATTGTCCACGTTTGGGCGGCCAGCGGATGTGTAGATGAGTTAGTTTCCATGTTCCGCTCCTATTTGAGACGAGTTTGGCATCACCTACATTTGTTCTCCGGATACACACTCTCCCTTACGGGACATGTATCGGGAGAACAATGGGGAGGTGCTTGCCGAAATTCCGTCTTGAATAGGGGCGGGGCATGGAAACTAACCTCATCTACGCATCCGCGGTGGGATTAGGACCTATCCTCACCTATTAGATAGTAGGAGTGTGTGGCCTTTATGTAGGCGAGTTGGTGGTTACATTCTTGGGCTAAGGATGGAGGACCGTCGATGGATGTCACGATGGATGGAGAAGCAAGCATGATGTGCATCCTTGGGTTCTTTGTGCAAAAAGCACTACCCCGGCTTTGGTTTGGTACAAGGATTCGCGAGCCTGCCTACACGTTTGACCACTACGAGGTTGCCCCCGGACCACGACTACCGCAATGTGGCGGAGAAGGTGAAAGCGAGTTTTGGGTTAGTCTCCCTCGAAACTGTTATTGCATTCATACTCTTTTTTGGAATAATGAAAGGATAACCCGCGTTTGTATGCGGACTTTTTCAAATGTGTGGAGGGGCGAGGTCTGGCGAACAGTGCTTATCAAGTCCGCCAAGAAACGTATCGTCGACATGCATCACGAGGTGAAGTACCGGTCGCCATAACCTATAGCGGGGAGAAACTTGGGAGAAAGCTTGATAAGAAGCGTCGCGAGAGGCATCCGCGATGACCCGAGAGCGATTACATTGAGGTAGTCCAATAACATTGAGTTTGATTCGTTTTCACAATAAGATTGCTTCTTCTTATATGTCAAGTACTTCATGGATTTGTGCGGGCGATTCAGTGGTGTCGTTAGTATCCGGACATCGGGAGAAGATCATGGATAGGTGGTTCACCGAGGACTACATTAAAAAAGACATGAAGCTCTCCGGTATCGTTTGAAGATGAAAGGTCCAAAGACACCATCGGGGCAGCCGCAACCTCGCCCAATACAAAGCCGCATGGGTATGCAAAGCCTAGGTTCCTTTCTTTCTTGGTGCCCCTTAGTGCCGTTCTAATCAGGTTTTACGTTTTTTTTTTGGTGAAGGCACATCCGGGAAGGACTGCAACGACTTCTAGGCGTTCGCATGTCCCCACATGGGCAAGTCGGGTCGGGCGTGAGCTGCTGGGCAGGAACCACCCGAGGCGTACACCAACCCGAAATCACCGAGCGGATCAAGGAATACGGTGGCGGCAAAGGGGCGCTATGGGGAGGACTTCACGATCCGTGCACACGGAGATCGATCACGATCTCTCGTCATGAGGCAAGGAGGAGGAAAGAAGCACGAGGCGGATGTGGATTGCCAACAAGCGTCATCAACGATTCGATCTCTCCCTTACCCGGATCCGAGCAGGTAGCGCGCCACCGACCCACCCATACGTTCCGCGGGTGAGCTCTTCACACACCCGGTCGACACACTCCAGGTTAGTCCATGGTTACTCGGTGTCCATTCATACTTACACCTTAGATACATTTGCAAAACTGAAAATTTGGTACTATGTGTTGTAGGCCGAGCTAGAAAATGAGAAGAAGCAGCGTGAAGAGATAGACGCGAAGCTTCTGGCCACAAGTGCGGCGGTGGAGGCCCGAAAACACGGTTGGAGGAACCGGCGAAGTTCCTAGCGGTGATGGCGAAGTCGAAGGATTGTCCTTGCCACCTCAGCTCCTCGCTCCCCTCCCTTTGCCGGCGCCTGTTCTACCTACTCCTGTGAGTATAAAAAATCGATTGTTTTCACTTCTTTGCGCAAATCCTTTCTAACACATTTAAGCACCTCTTTTGGTTTTGCAGCAACCGTCGGCGGGTTCGAATCCTACTCCTGCGGCAGCTGCAGAAGGCCTACCCTCACCAGGCGTTCAGTACCCACCAGGCGAAGGCCCAACGTCTTGATATGTAGTGGTGAATGTGCCAGATGTTCTATCTATGTGCCAGATGCAGTTGGACTTGTGTTGTGAACTTGTGGAGACAATTATGCACTTTGTGAACTTGAGACACTTTTAGCACTTTTGGATGTGAACTTGTGATGCACTTGTGACATTTATGCTATATATATTGTGCTTGTTGTGGTGAATGTGCCAGATGTTCTATCTATGTGTTGGATATGATATATATATGTGATTTTGATTGTTTGTCAATGTGGAATTTAAAAAAAATAAAATAACCTTGTTTTCTGTTGCTTTGCCGAGCGCAAACGACCATTACGCTCGGCAAAGGTAAGTTTTGCCGAAATATGGTCAGGGCCGCCGGCAAAGCTGAAAACAGGCGATGGTAGGGATGATGGTTCCCAGCTTTGCCGGCCTTATTTCATCCCACGGCGCTCGGCAAAGTCTGTATTCGCCCGGCGTTGAAGGGGTCGGCGCCGGGGAAGTCTGTAATTTGCCGAAAGCGTGAGAGGGTTTGCCGCCGGCAAAGATTGTAGGTTCGCCGAGCGTTAGAGATGTAAGGCGGCTCGGGGAAGTAGCCTTCTTCGCCGAGCGCAGGAAGGTTTTGGCTCTCAGCGAACATTGCAGCCGTGACATCACCAATAACGTTAACGTCTCGCTCGACATAACGGAGATTATTCTTTGCCGGCGGGTATCGGGGCTGGGGAAATTGTCACGCAAGATGCCGGCGACGCGATAAAAAAAAGCTCGGCGAAAATCTTAGCCCGTCAAATTTTCGCCCGAGCTCCGTTCCCCTAGCGCCGCGCTCGGGAAGCCTTCCCGGCGCTTCACGATCTTTCCCGAGCGCCCGTGCCGCCGGCGAAGGAGGCGGCGTCCGGTAGTGGCGGACAATCTACATCCACTCAGGCCCCGAATCCTGAGTACCATGACATCAACGTTGCTTTTAGCACAAACAGCTAGGCCTTTGTCCTTGGCAGGATCACCACATACAATTTATGTTCACTTATAAATCAGCATAACATGTTGCGACTGACATTTAGAAGAAGGGATCATTGCTGAATACAGATGCATTATAACAAACATTTTACATCAGTCTGCATGTTTAAACTCTTGACTGTGCGAAAAAACTTGTTTTGCAGAGACCAGAAGATTTGTACTTTCCAAATATACAGCAGATCATTTGAACAGTGAATACAAGAAACAAATAGTTTACATCAGCTGTGTTTTGGAACTCGACTGTGCAAAAAAAAAAAGTCAAAGAGACTAGGAGATTTCTATGTAAAAAATAAGTGACATATCCTGTCAACATTGACTTTCAAAAATAAAAAAGGTTATACAAAGTAGGTAGGATTAGAAGTTTAGAATCTACGTGGGCAGAGCCCACATCCAGTTTTAGTCTAGTTGGACAACAAGTCGGGCACAACCACATCAACACTGTGTCGATACAATCGCATTACCAATTGTTCTCACCGGCAGCAAACGATACTGCAACTGTCCGATGTCAACATGTGCCGTCTTGGGGCGCAACCCAGAACGAGTCTATTACATCATCACTCTGTTTCGGTTGTATTAGCATCAATCTTCAGTGGAATTGGTGAATTAGAACAAGCACTAGCTCACATCTGTAAGAGCCGACTAGTTTCTTATACCTTCTTGCCTCCTTTCCTTGTGTGTCTAGGTCTTTTTTTCGTAAAAAAGAAACTCCTTCCACTGTCTAAAGTTTCACCCACTATGGGCTGTAGTAAGCGCTTATTGGGCTGGATCAAGTCTTCAACTACTTCTTCCCCTTCCCCGGCAGAGGTTACCGGTGTTGCAAGCGTCATGGTCACGGTTGATTAAATAGTGATTATTTAGTTTATGCTACCCCTGGTCCTTCTGTTGCAGCACATTCACAGTACAGCTACGAGTTGCCTTTTTCGGAGACATTATTTATGAGGAGAAAGAAGCCATATTCATTTATATTTATGCACACTGAAGCCACATTCATATATATAGAGAGGAAAAGAAGCCACCGGGCGTCTTCGTTCTGTTTACATTCTTGTGCGGCATCCACCCATATTTATTAGATGAATGAGAGAAAATAGGAACCGGGCGCGACAGGAACACTAAAGATGACCAATGTATCCTGTAGCTAATTAAGATACGAGTCATCCCCTCTTGAAGCCCATGTATGAAACCGAGTTTCCTTAGGACCATAAGACCTGCGCACAAGAGAGGGTCGAGCTGCATTGTCCGTTTAAACTCTAGAGACTGCACGACAGATGGACAAGCTACAGTGTCTCTTCGTGCTCCAGAGATCGCCGGATGGATCAGCGATGGAGACAGCAAGCAAGAAGCGTGCTGTTAAATTGCAGCACCGATACCAGCGTGCCGTGTGGTTGTTTATTTTAATCGTAGAGTCATGTGCTTTTCTACATTTGCTTGTGTTTTTTGCCATCAACTGTGCAAAACAAGTTTTAGAGAACAGGAAATGGGTGCAAAATAAACTTTCGGAATGATTAAAGTCTGGGAAAAAATATATTTGACACAACAGATAGAAACGTGGTCTGCAGGGTTCGATTAAAAAATAAACTTTTGGAATGATTAAAATCTGGGCAAGCCGAGCCCACTTTTTTTTCTGAAATCGACCAACAATGCAGAGGATCAGATAACTCCAGCAAGAGACAATGCAGACAAGAGTCCCTGCGAGGCAACAACACCGCGAGTCCTGATGGCGTGAATGTGGGCGCCTCAGTATATTTATTTTGAGGTGGGGATCCGTATTGTATCTGATTGAGACTAAACATCATTATCAGCTGGGTGCTCACACCGTTGCAGCAAACGCATAGACTAGCTGCCAAAGGAACTGCCAATCTGCTCCTTTCTAGTGACTCCACCCGGCTCCAGTGGAGATGCAAGAAGCTTGTACAGGTGCTTATGCCAGTGAAAATAAAGATGGAGGTGCAGAGAGGGATCTCAAATATTTGCAGACTGGAAAATTTGGTAGAAAGTTTTCAATGCAGTGCACCCTATTTGATCTCAAACAACCAAGAATTAAAGAAAAGACAGACAAAACCACCCTATAGTGCACCCTATTTGATCTCAAACAACCAAGAATTAAAGAAAAGACAGACAAAACCACCCTATAGTGCACCCTATTTGATCTCAAACAACCAAGAATTAAAGAAAAGACAGACAAAACCACCCTATTTGTCCACGACGGTGTTGAAATATATTATTGAAAGTACCATAGTGCATATATTATTGAGAATCAATTATTTATATATATCAGTGACATATCAAACTACGTTAGCCTGTGTATTTTGGTTCCGATAGGCTATATATATGTGCCTCCTGACGTACACGCATCTTCACTTCAGTTCACCATTCTAAACAATCTCATTGATACATTGTGTGTAGCACGAACAAATATGTAAAATAGCTTCTGTAAGAGGAGGTCCTCCACGGTTAAGCGTATGTGGCTTGTATAGGAGTCAGAGGCACTGGGAGCACGATAGATGCTATGTTTTTTGGTTCCCGGAATGCAGTCATCCAGCATGGGCCAGAGCTGCAAGCAAACCAGGCGAAATATCATCCTTGGCCTTTTTCTTGCATGAGGCTACGTACCCAGCAAAAGTGCAAAATGACTTTGCAGACAATCCTTAGCAGAACAGTTTGACAGCAGATAGGTTAGTCATCTGAATCAACCTAAATCAGCTGGATCTGTGGACAGTGCAGTATCTCTTGCAAATATCATGGTCATATGGTTGTTCAAGTGATGACTATTTACTATATATACCCTGTTCATGCAGCTGGATCAGAACACTACTAGTGCAACTCCATATGTATTGCATTTTATTTGAGACATTATTTGTCGAGGAAAAGAAGGCATATCTCCGGCATCTTGGTTCAGTTCACATTCTTGTGCGACCCAAGTAATTATATTCCAAATGGAAGGTAGGAGTTCTGGACTGGAGAGGTAGTAGTCCCATCCACACATGGAACCTGTGTGACCACTAAGAATGCTAGCTACCCATTTGATCTTTAATCAGTAGAGATCATTAATCTGACCACTCGTATGTATTTCATTTATTTAGCTATAATGGCTTGTCTTCTGGTGAACTGTTTATGTGTCAGAAATGTGCTCAGACTATTCACGGCATTTAGTACATCACCGGAGTTACTATATTTCTTTTCTTTAAAAATAAACAAATCACATTTATGTATAGTATATAAATAAACACTGAACAACTCTTTGGCACATCTATATTTCTGGTGTGGGGAGTCACGATATATTGGTAGTGCCATGCACGGCATCATGTCACATGGCTTAGGGCTCGTTCGGTTGCTCAGGCTTGATTCCTGCTCCTGAACCGATCCAAGCCAGGTTGTAGTGGATCCAACAGGATCCACTCATTCCTTGTCCTCTTGCAATCCTGGACATGATCCATTCCAACACTTAAAAACTTGTGTTCGGTTGCTTAGGCTTGATTCCTGCCCCTGAATGATTTGCTAGCTGGCTGCATTACATGTTGCTCTGACAGGCTAATCTCAACTAGTTGTGCACAGCTCAACAAAAATGACCAACGCTCTTTTTGATATAGGCAAAAAAGCTAGACGATCACAATATATATATATCTAAAACATTGTTTTAAATGCCTGTACGAGTATATATCTATACTGTCCAAAATCCAATCACAAGATACCCATACAAGCATATAATATCCAGATTCAATTAGCACACACATAAACTGCCGTTGCATATTCAGACATGTTAGAATTTTGGACAGTACAAGGTTTCAATGTAATGTGAGAACCTGAACTTGGTTTTGAGAACTTTTGACGGTACAAGAAACTACTAAATAACAAAAAAAAACCCCACAGAAAAGGACTTCAACACATTAGAATGACAACTTGATAGTGCAAAAAGCCAACTAGGACATTGAGTTGCAGAATCAACCTTGAACTTAACCTTGAAACCCTGCAATTACACAAGATCTATGATATAAGATATAAGGCTATAGACTGAACATTTCAGGCTATAATTAAACAACAATATTCATATAAAACAATTAAACAACAATACTCATATAAAGGAAACCAACAAACTGAAGGTTATTCAGTTTTTTTAATAAAGAGATTACAGAGTTGAGAGCAATGATGGTTGTGTCATCAGAGCTTACAGAGTTCAAGGCTGCAAGGAAAGGGCAGCTAGTTACATGTGAGTGATTATAGCAGCTGTACTTTTGTATGTCAAAATGTTCAGGGCCTTATATATTATGAAAAATAGAATATTCAGATGTTATAGAGATAGAGCGCTTGAGAGTACTTCGGTCAGTTCATATAACTAGCACTAGTGGTCACACAACTGCATATAACTCCGATTATATTCATGCAACCGGCTTTACAAGAAATATGATAGGTGATGATGAGATGATCATTGGTAAACAAACTTGAGCCTACAGGGGCTTCTCATCAGTCTTGGACTTGGAGTGGCTGGGTAGTGCTGGTCATGTTTTCTTTTTCTCCAAGGGGGCAAAATGTGGGCTGTACTTTTCTTTGTGTTAGTGTGTGTGTGGGTTTAGGGACTCTTCTCCCCTTGTACTCTATGTATATAACAAAAGAACAGGGAAATCATATATTTATTGACAAACAGGGGAGTATAGAAGAGGGCAATAAGAGGGAGAAAAGTACCTTTTGGTTTCAAAACAGGGTCCCAGGAAGGAGGCGGCTCGTCTTCACCGACCCTAGGAAGTGCTGGTACAATCTGAATAAGAACACAAAGTAACTAGAAATTAGGAAATGAGCTGCTGGTACAGTCATATATGTTGGAGCTAATAGTACAGCGTGAAACTAAGAAATACGCTACAGCCAAGCAAACTTAGGAGCTAATAATACAACTACTGAAACTGATAAACATGCTACAACCAAGCAAACTTAGGAGCTAGTAATACATGCTGATAGATATAATACATGATGACAGTAAATCAGTAATGTACATCATAGGACATGTGATGAGTAGACGCCACACTGAAGCTTAAGTGTCTCTAGCTTTATGGCAACGAAGGAGAAAAACTGAAAATGTCCAGAACCATTTGAAGCTATAAAAATATCATTAGGCTGATATGCACAAATTCCTTACAATTTCTTTAAACCATTTGAATTAAATACTAACTATCCCTGGGTTTCTTAAACAATATAATCTGAAACCAAATCAAATCACAAACATAGCAAGCTACTGAAATTTCTTAGTATCATGGAGGGAGTTAAACTTTCTGGGATGCGAAGGCTCACTGTGATTTGACCTCTTGAGAGGAATGTGAGGACGGTACTGGATCAGGCTTTGCAGCCCAGTGCAACTTCATACGAGTACCAAACAAACAAAATGCATCCATGTGTGTGTATGCGTTCGTTGCTGAAAGATCTCAGGTTCAGAGTCACCGTCCATCAGAGCTTCCCAACATAATAAAAGATAAAGGAGCAAGTTGCTCAGTAACAGTCCATGTCATGTGCACACTGAACAAAGAATTCAGATCGACATTGGAAACAACAGAACAAATTTCAAACATTTGTCGGACTCATTTATATTCTGTGTCAAACAGCATGGTTGTGCCCACGGTGTTACATATACCCATTGTTAAAAGAAGCTACAACTGTGAATCTGCTATCAAGATTGACCAAAACATAGGTGTGACGTCGGTTAGGCCCTCATCTTCTAGCTTTGGACAGTGGATGTCATTGTCTTGAAGATATGTCTCAAAAAAAAAAGTAGGGCCGTCGAGAGATCGAGCATAACCCTAAACAACCAATCGAGGGCGGGATGGGGGAAACACCGAACCAAGAAGAATCGGACGAACGTGGACCAAATTTCTTGCGATCCTAAAGCGGGGGACTGGAGGATGGATCTTGTTTGGCGCCCGGGTTACGTACCTAGTCCCTCCAAGAAAGAACCCTAGAGAGGAGAGGGAAGGACGAGGCACTTTAGCTTATTACCGGAGAGAATCGGCGGAGACTGTGGGACGCCGGATGGGAGGAGGTCGCCGTCGCCGTCGGTGCGCCGCCCGCCGCCGCGCCCGTCTCCCCGCCGACGCCCGCCAAGGCGTCTCCTCCTTGTCTCGAGTCTCCCTCGTCTCGTGGCGTCGCCCGCGGAATGGAACCCGACCCTCGAAGGTGAGGATTGGAGCCGGGCCGGAAGAGGCAGAATCAGGCCAAACCGGGCCCGTTTGAATCCAAGCTGGCGAACCGAATGAGGCTTCGGGCGGACCAGGCTTGAAACGGCCCACCGTTCCTGCCGGAATGAAGGCCGTTCCGTGCCGTTCGTGTCTATCCCAACGAGCCCTTAGGCTGCTCTCAGAGTAAATAGGAACAGGAGGCATCAGCAATACCAAATATGCTCAATTGGTGTGATATGGGGAGCCAATTTGTGTGATATAGGAGCCAGTATCAAATTATTGTGACAAAAAGCATCAACATATGGTCACAGCCACAAAGCTAGGAGTATTATGCATTGTCTGCGAGATGTCAACAGTGCACTTGAGGCATTGTTATCAAGATGTCAATGGTCTGCACAAGAGCGAACAAAATTATGGTTTATTGTGACTGACTAGCTGTATCTGCAGTTTTCATCACAGTGCATGCAACACTTTGGCACACAACCATTATTTGTTCAGTGATGTTGGAGACTATTGTGTCGGATCTCCAAGAACACTATCAGTATGTGAAGTGAAAAATGTGCTGGAGCGAGGATCACTTCAATAGTGACGAAGAACTGCGGTTCTGCAACCATATAAAAAATTTCAAACTGATATGGCTTGTAAAAATTAAACTTCGATGATCGATGACATGGTGCGTATTTTATTGTACTAGGATTGTTAGCAGCAGCCTTAAGATCAGAAGTAGCTTTGGACAGTGCAGTATGTGTTGCAGGTGTCATGATCTTGGTTGTTAAGTAATGATGATGATTTACTTTATGTTATCCCTGGAGCTCCAGCTGCAGGGGCACTTGTACTACTGTTGTGTCTTGCATTTTTTTTGAAGACAACTCTGCAGGGAAAGAATCCACCTTTATATTTATATATAAACTCGGACACTTCAGTTTGTTGACCTCCTTGCGCGACACAAGTCATTATATATATGCTGAATGGGAGGTTGGAGTAGAGTGTAGAGATACCTTTGACGAAGCTAGGTCCTACATGTATGAGGAAATATGAATTGGAGGTAACAGGAGCACCAACGATGTTCAATGTGTGTCGTGCAACTAAGATATGACTGAGTCATCCTCTCCAGAATAACGGAATGGTTCATTGTTGCTTCATGAAACCAAACTTCTTTAGGAAGCCTAGATCTCGTTGCCAGCACACACATTGGACCCTCCTCAACTGATGCCTTTGCTGGGTTTAATTGTTGTTTTTCAAGAACTGAGGGAGTTGTCCACATAATGTGGTGGCTTATGTCCAAGAACCCCCGTGAAACTAAAAGTGCTAGCTCAACTTGTTAACCTAGCTGCTCATGGAATAAAAAAAATTATTTGCAAGTGAAACATTGTTGTACGAAAGAGCTCTATTCTCCATGTGTATATTCTTAAACTGAGTAGAAGGAAAAGGCCCTATTCTCCCCATGTGTTTTCTTTGCAATTGTAGATTGTTGTCTTTTGCGTAAGTTGCTTTGTAATTAAAACTTTTTATGTCACCTGCATTTTTCAGATCAATTGTGCAAAAAAGTTCTAGAGGACAGGAATTGGCTAGGAAATAAACTTTCAACGAACAGTAAAAATCTGTGCAAAATATAATAAAAACTGCTGTTGAACTGTATCATACATCTGACTTGTATGGCCTTATCAAATGTTGTCCTCTGCAGCGAAGAAGAGCCGCTGCGACGCAGGTCCCGATGACGCCAACCATAGCATCAGCTCAGTCCTCTGATGATTCGTTGGCTCCATTCCTCCCCCACCGCCAGCATCGCCTCATCTTCGACCATTGTATTATGTGATTATAGATCTGTTATGAACCATGATCTGTCACAAAATCACCAGCTGACCATAAATTTCCAGCTTCGAGATAGCTAAATTGTAAAGCCATTAATCCAGTACTATTTTGCGTGATTTTCTTATTTATTATGCTACTAATATGTGGTAACCTTAAACCATAAGTTATTATTTACGGAGCATTATGTATGTAGTATCTGATTCTCTATTGAAGAAGCAGATATACTTGCATTAACCATCCATATGTTGAATTTTATTACTCACATGTGTGATGTGTAAGAAATCAAATGGTATTGGATTGTGAATTGTGAATTTTAGTTCCTATCTTTATATATCTCCAAGTGCAGTTCTAGTTTCACCACTGTGAACAAATTAAAAATCGTTGATAGATTGTGTGTGGCCTGAGCAAGATGGTGACAATGCTATTGGGGGTGCAGCACGGATCTGGGGCTGCCAGCATCTTCTCCTTCTAGTCGATGCTGGACGCGGCAAGGCGGAGCAGCCGCGTTGAGCCAGCTCTGGTCGTCCTCTTCCCTCGTGGTGGTGGGCCTGGCGCCGTGAGGAGACATGAAGACGCTGAGAGAGTACTACTCTATTGAGGGTATTTTTTGCTGGTAAAACAATGTACATCCCGCGGTTTGGGCATAGGTTATGGTGTGCCAACCCTGTTGGAGTCCGTCTTATGTAACAATTAAAAAAAAACCCAAACTGTGCTGCTATATATGGGCAGTAAAAGTTTGGCTGATCCACACCATGGTCTTTCAATGTACAAAGATCACTACAACATAAAATCTTTTCTGCGGCGTGTTTCCTTTTTTAAAATTGTAGCGGTTTTACATGAAAACCGCCATGGTTAATGCCTCTCGGGCAAAACGAAGCCACGTCTGCAATGAGCAGCAGCTCCCTCTCCCTCTCCCTCTCCAATGGCGCCTGTAAGCAAATCGAGAGGCGTGGACGCCGGATACGGTGGAGTGGAGGTCGGATCCGGCCTCTCAATGGCGGCGCACCCATCTCTGGCAGTGGAGGGGACCTCCTCACGGCGGTGCGCCTCCTCCACCTCTACTTCAACTCTAGGCAAGGCGGATAGGCTGGACCCGGTGTTGTGGATGCCGGATTTGGTGGTAGGGGGTCAGATCCTGCCTCCCATGACAGCGGCCACCCACGGTGATGGCTAGATCGGTGAGTGGCGGCGGCTACCCTTGGATGGGCTTGGCGGGCCTGTGGATAGGCTTGCCGAACAAGTTTTGCATATTGTCTATTTTTTTGTTTTCCTTTTTTATTAACCACGGCGGGCAAAAAGCCATGGTAAATCATTTGGCCTTAGCTCCGTGGCAGTTGCAAAAACTGCCATGATTAATAATTTCAGTAGTAGTGGAGCACCTCTAATGATCATCTAGAGGTGTGGACAATGCGGTATGTCTTGCTATCGTCATGGACTGATGGCCGTTTATTTAAGTAATGATTATTTACTTTATGGTATCCCAGTCATTGCAGCTGCAGGACACGCAAGTAGAACTGTTATGTCGGCAGGAACAAAAAGCCACATGTATTTTTTGTTTTTATATATATGCCAGGCCGCTTTGGTTTGTTGACATTCTTCCGTGACACAAGTAACTATAGGTAAAATGGAAGGTAGGAGTACCGTAGACAGGAGAGGTAGTCCACACACATGGCACCTGTGACCATGCTACGACCACCTAGCTGTACGAATAGGGAAAATAGGAACTAGAGGCAACAGTAACACCGACGATGTCCAATTTGTCCTGCAGCTAAGGCACGAGTGAGTCACCCTCCATTTGCTGCAGCTTCATCAAACTAAATCCAGCAGGAACAGGAAGTAAGATGTGTCTCATGCATCGTCTGTATGAGAGAAACAGGAACTGGCGGAGGCAATAGGAGCACCAGCGATGTTCAATGTGTCTCGTGCATCAGCTAAGATAGTGCATCAGCGATGTTCAACAGGCACACGCATTGGACATCCTCAGCGATGTTCAGCTAAGATGTGTCTCCGGTTTGGTTGCCATGATTTGGCTCATCATATCTGGTAGGTACTGTAGCCTGGTTGTTCCGACGGAAGACTTGCATTGCCTTATTTTGAGAGCTATTTGTCCTTCAGTTCTGAGTACCGTGACATCAATGTTCCTTTTACACAATCATCTAGTCCTTTGCCCTTGCCAGGATCACCACAGACAATTTCTCTTACCATGCAACTCGAGCAGCAGCGAACTAGCTAGAAATGGGGCAGCAAAGGAGAGAGGCGTGCTAAATAATCAATACAAGTTGTGATCATCTACATACACACCTAGTATTACTGCATTCTTCCCAACACCTCTCTTGTACACAGCTGGTTCACTAGCACACTTGCTAAATCCCAACATTTTCAGTGATTTGTCAAGCTTGATGTTCCAGGCTCTAGGAGCCTGTCTGAGCCCATACAATGCCTTACTCAGTTTCAGAACCATCTTTTCCTTGCCTTTCTCAACATATCCCTCAGGTTGTGCTACATAAACTTCCTCTTCCAATTCACCATTTAAGAAAGTTGTTTTCATATCAAGGTGGTGCACCTGCCATCCTCTATTTGCTGCTAAGGCTAGTATCAATCTGATAGTATCCAGCCTTGCAACAGGAGCAAAGACTTCATCAAAGTCCACACCCTGTTCGTGCACATACCCTTTAGCCACTAATCTGGCCTTATGCTTCACTACCTCACCTTCTGCATTTTTCTTGAGCTTGAATACCCATTTTAGCCCAATTGACTTCTGCCCAGTAGGTAGTGTGGCAAGATCCCATGTTCCATTCTTGCAAATTGATTGCATCTCACTATCCATTGCTTTTACCCAGTTTGGATCCTCAACTGCTTCCTTGAAACATGTAGGTTCCTCCATCACTGTCAGTAATGCACTGCGACCTGCTCTGAATCGGGGACTGCATTTTCTTGTCCCTCCGAATCTTCTTCCTTCACGTTCTTACGTTATGCGAATCAAATGTCACAACCTGACTGTCTTGATACACATCATTGATGCTCCTCACCTTTCTTGGAGTTTCATCATAATCATCACTATCAAGTGCATCAACCATCTCCTGATCTGCTCCTTGACTCGATCTGCGGTATGTGAATTCTCTGAAGAACTCCCTGTTGTCGGATTTTCATCGACACAAACGTCCCCCGTCTTTATGCGCAGCGGTTTTCCTGTTCTCCACTTTCATTTCCACTCTGACCCATCTGATGATCATTATGAGTATCATTGTCATCAACACTCTCCATGACACCATAGTAGTGAGAATTCCACTCACCCATTTCCATCTCAACTGAGATATCCCCAATTTCAGTAGCATTCCAGTCCCAACTCACTGTTTCTTCAAAAACAACATCCCTACTTACAACAATTTTGTTTGTTTGAGGATTAAACATCCTGTGAGCCTTCTTGCCATCTTCTATGCCAAAGTACACCATTGGCACACATCACGTCTTCCAAATTCTTCAAGTATGGCTTCACTTTGTGTTGACATAGCCCTTGCACCCAAAAATCTTTAAATGGCCAAGATGAGGCCTCTTGCCATTCCAAGCTTCATATGGTGTCCTGTACCCCCATTGCTTTTGTTGGCAATCTATTGATCGGATAAACTGAATGTTTGACTGCCTCAGCCCCAAAACCTTCCAGGAATATTCATGCTCTTCATGAAAGCTCTAGTCATCTCCATGACGGTTCTATTTTCCTCTCCACCCACACCATTTTGCTTGGTGTGTGTATGGGGCGATAAACTACCTTTTAATGCCCGGCTTGATCACAAATAGATCAGTAAAGCTCCATTCAAGAACTCACCTCCTCTATCAGATCTCAGGCACCTTTATCTTCTCATTGCAATTATTCTCAACTTGAGCTTTAAACTTCACAAATGCACTCCTTTGCTTCATCCTTGGATTTGAGCATATACACGAGAACACCATCTTGTGCAATCATCAACACAAAGCATAAAATACTTGTTTCCACTAACAGACTCAGGTGTAATGGGTCCACACAAATCTACATGTACTAGCCCCAATGGTTCATCTGCTCTCCACAACACACTTCTAGGAAATGAAAATCTAGCCTGCTTTGCAACCAAGCAAGACCGACACACTGATCGGCGAATCAATGGTACTCCCCACGCCATTTCTTTCTCTACTAGCTGTTTCAATGCATGAAAATTGACATGTCCTAATCCCCATGCCATAACCATCCCTCATCTTCAAAACTAGCCATCGACATGACATGGTTCCCCAACACTTAAACCAATTTTGTATAATCTATTTGGACTCCTTTCAACACACATGATCAATCTATGTGGACTCTTCTCAATAACAGATAATGATATCTTCATCCATCACAATTCTATGACCATGTTAAATTAACCGACCAAGACTAATCAAGTTTGCTCTAAGCTTGGGTATGTAGTACACATCTCTAAGCAACCATCGATTCCCATCATTTCCTTAAACACTATTGAACCAATGCCGGTAATATCTACATAGAACCATCACCAAATCTCACCTTACCAGAGAATGTAGAGTCGATTTCTCTGAACTTTTCTCTGTCTCCAGTCATGTGGTTGCTGGCACCAGTGTCAAGGCACCATGTATCACCAGTGGGATCTCCATTGCCTGCAAAATGAAGCTCAGGCTGCATAGGGCCTCCATTCGGACATAACTTGCCCCGAACACGTTGCGTGTGCTTGCTCTGGATTCATCACCTCCAACTCAAAGAAAAAGACACCCGATGGCTCCATCTCGGCCTTCACATGATGAGCTTCTTCTTCTTTCTTATGATTTGGACAACGATTAGCATAGTGACCATTTTGCTTGCACTTGAAGCACTTGATATGACTCTTGTCCTTCCTGTCAGTGCTTCCTGCTGCATCACCACGCCCACCACGCCCTCCTCGGCCTCCACCTTGACCATGGCCTCTCCCTCGACCTCCAGCACCCGATGGCTTGCCACCACCAGATCCTTCTCCACTTGATCTCTTCTGACGTGCATCCCACTCTGCTTGAGTGAGCAACACCTGTCCCGCCTCTGATCTGCCTCCTCGACTCTTGCCAGTGCGCTCCTCATATGTCCTAAAGCGCCCGATGGCATCATCGAACTCCAGCGTCTTGAGGTCATGATTCTGTTGATCCCGGCCACAACTTGGATGAATCTGTCAGGCACGGTGTTGAACAGCTTCTTCACCATGGCTCTATCCTCCAAGGTTCCGCCTAAGTTGCTGAACCGAACTGACATCGCCGTCAGCTTACCAGCAAAGTCATCGATAGTTTCCTCCTCCTTCATCTTCAAGGCATCGAATTCAGTTTGCAAAGTTTGCAAGCGGCATCTCGACCGCGTTCGGCCCACGAACCTCGCCTTGAGCGACTCCCAAACCTCCCTTCCTTTCTTCTTCTTCGCGACTTGCATCAAGAGATCGTCGGACAAGCATTGAAACAAGTGCGTGCGCACCTTCTTGTCCTTGGCGATTCAGCAAGATCCGTCGGAGCGGCGTCTTGCGTTCTCGCCGTCGGCTCAACGATAAGCCCACCATCCCTGCTCCTCCATGATTGCTTGAACTCGAATGCTCCAACTTGTGTAGTTGGTGGCCGTCGAGTTGGAAACAACTGCCGATACCGGCGTTGCCACTCCGCCCCATCGCCCGCTCCCTCCCGGCATGGATCTGCTATGTGGTGGTGATGCTAAGTGATTGCGGCTCGATACCACGTGTAGGCTAAGATCAACAATCACTAGCTTGAACACGAACTGGCTAAACCTATCTCTCGATCAAGCGCCAAAGAAATTCGGGAAGAAATCGGATGAACACTTGATGAACACAACCGGGAACCACTAGGGTGACGGTGCCCCTTTTCACCTTCGATAACTAAAGAGTTCAAACACGATTACAATGCAACCAAAGCGCTAATCCACACTCCTTACATCCAAGTACTTATACCAGTAGCTAATGGACACACTTACTTAAAAGTAAACTGCTAAACACGAGATACAAGTTGACCGAAAAAACACACGCCATACCGGCGGCGTCGGGCCGCGCGCTCCCGCTCCTCACGGGCGCTCCTCGTCGATAACCGCTTTTCCGCCAACTGAATAATTCAAATTCTATTAATGATCTCACTTAACCAGCTCGACCATGGTCTTCTCCTTGCTCGGGGAACACAAGATTAACCAACACTGCATATTGGAACTTGACCGTGCAGAAAACAAGTTGTAGAGACCATGAGATTTATATGTACCCAATATACAGCAGATCCTCGGTGAATTTCAAAAACAAATAGTTTACATCAGTTGTGTTTCACAAGAAGCAGCAAGCCTGGTTTCATGAACTTGAATGCTCTAGGGTCATAGCTGATCTCAAGTTAATCAACAGTTGTAGTGCTCAGGTACTGGAATGTACAGCAACTGATTGCCTCTGTTTAATAAAGAAGAAGCATTGTCATCTGGAATGTACAGAAAATTATAACACACTTATCCATAGAAAACGCTACTCTGTTATTTATATCCCCTGTTTCTACTCTAATGTGGCAACGATGACAAAGTTATTCAGTGGGTCAAGTCATGAACTCATGACTGTACTGAATGAGAATGATCCTAATCTACTTTTAAAGCTGAAATCCATGTAGCAAATGGAAAGGTTAGCAACCAACTCATCCCTACATTGAAATGCTCTTACACTTAACGAATATTTTTTAATGAAATGGTTTTACCCTGGGATTAGAATCTTACAAAACTACCGCTTAGAGTTTTGTAGTTATAGTTTTTACAAACCTCTTTTTCAGTATATAAAAGCGGCTGCCGCTTTCTTTTTATTTTTTTCTTGTTATAAATATATTATCTAGTAATATATAATGACCCGATCGTTTTTAATTCGTCTCCGTGTGTAATCTTCTGTTTCTATCGTTTGTTTTTACTATTCCTTCTTCATCCAACCCCTCGAGCTATCGGTTCCTTGTCATCGTATTTTGCTTCCCCTCCCAAATCACTATATCGTTCTAATTCAACCCCGGTTGTGTCAATATTCAAATAAACTTTCGGTTCTAATTCAAACCTACGAAAGATCTGTGTCCATCAAGACCACTTTGCCGGGAACGATTCAACTTCGGGCGGTGATCTCAGTCTTCACTGCGGGAATTGGTCGAATCCGTGGAGTTGCTGAGTTTCGCGTGCCTGAATGGTTCATCACTATCGGGCGAGGTTCATCACTGCCGGCGGTAGTGATGGCGAATCTGTAGTAGTGAAAACTACCACTTAGAGTTTTGTAGTTATAGTTTTTTACAAACCTCTTTTCAGTATATAATTTTTTTTTGTATGTAGAAATATTTCCCACGAAGTAAAAATCCAAAATTAGGGTTGGTAAAATTGAAAGGAAGTCCCTCTCCTGGCAAAGCGGCTTCAAAAAGTGCTAGTCTGTCATCAATTGGCTCTATAAATTACAAGTCCTGGTTGCTTCCTTTCTACAACTCCCACGCGCTCCCATTCATTCCAGTGCCTGCAACAGGTGTTTCTGTGCTGTTGTTATGTAGCACTGCAATCTGGGTTTAGGAGGCCTTGGGAATTCCACCATGTCTTTCTTGTTTTCTGTAGCTCACATCCATCACTCGACCTCGATATGGGAGCCTTGGGTTTATTGAAATCGATGGTTTACAATATTGTATTCTGGGGCTCACATACATATGCCATCTATCACTGTAGTCAATTTGAAGTACATGTTGTATATATGTTATATGTAGATCGAATTATAATTTATCTATGTTAAATTTGTTGGCATAGACGAACATCATAGCACAGTTGTAAGTTTAAGGTGCGACCAGTATCCAAACTCTGAATACCCCAACATGCAGTCAAGCATCAAGCATAGTCAACTAGGTCTCCAGAATACCAAATAGGTGTTTTTTACATCTCATAGAGCGGGCAGACAACTAACAGTGTTTGCTTGGTCCCACTCAATTCAACCACTAGCTAATGTTGTCTTTCTCCAATTTTCCACACGCGAAATATTACCTAGCTACTGTTGTGTTGATAGATGCATTTATCAACAATGTGTAAACTGTGAAACAAATTAAATCCTTTTATGAGACAACCGGTGATAAGATTATCCTAATAATTTTAAAGTTGCAAACCATTTTAACAATGTATTGAGCAAGCAATCACCTGTCTTCTAGTTAGTCTGACATTGCACGTAAGAATGAAAGAACGACCTGTTACAAGATTGGAACATGCCAGAGTTACCGTAGTTGGTGTCAATTGTTATCAGGTCAATGCATATTGAACAAACAACCATGTGGCGTCTACTTAGTCTGACACTGTAGTACAGTTTATGGTTTCAATTGTCATGCCAGAGTTGTAGTAGTTGATGTCAATTGTCTTCAGGTCATCGCATTTTATAGAACCCATTGCACATTGGAATTATCCTACACCTGTACATAGAAATCTTCTTATTTCTAATTTATGAAAGGATCAGATTAGCATCTTAATAAGAAAGAATTTTGGATTCTACTTGTTTTTTGTTTTACTCACTAGAAAACTCATGTCAAATAACACCATGTGATTTATTTTTTGAGCTACTACATCAAGGGTATTATTTTCTTTAATTCATCAAAAAATGGTATTGTTTTTGTATAGATAAATTTACATTGTTGCCAGTTTTCCTCTGAAATGAATAGCGAAAATAGTTGCGTCAAGGACAAGTTGAACTCACCAGACACATCTCGAGTCATGTGGAGGGTAATAAAGGAAACAAATCTACTATTTTATATGCAGATTAAAGGGAATAATAAGTGGCTCTATATATTATGAATGCATAGATATTACTAGCCGTTGATTACTGGATAAAAAAATGATGCTAATTTTGGAAGATGGGTGCCTTCTTTTCTGTTTCCTTGAGTTGACACTGCTGCCTGCACCATTGCCAACACCATCATAATTAGGATGCATGTTGCCACTGAATTTTCCTGCAACGAGCCTCTGACATAGGTCAGTCAGGGGCATTGACATGGACATGTAAATGGTCCAGGCCCACAAGTCAATGTGTCATACTCCCTCTGTCCTAAATGTTAGTCTCTAGAGAACCGTGTTTCCCTCACAAACACGCTTCTCTAGAGACAAACAAAAGGGACGGAGGGAGTATGTAAGACGTGCTATAGAGGATCCCTCCCTTAAGTGACCCTATACCCACTATCACTGCTACAGAAACAGTTTTTGTTCTTTCACTGGCAGTTCATTAAGTGTGCTAGGGTCAGTATAAATAAGTGTAGGCCAACAACTAAAAATGCTAGTTGTTTTAGGGACCATAGTGAAAATAATCTTCTCTATTTTTTTGAGGGAAACAGGAGGGGCAAAAGCGCCCCTACTGTGCTTTTTATTGAATTTAATAAACAAACAACATCTTTACAACAAACTCAGGATACATAAATGAAAATAAAGAAAATCAAAAAGGTTACAAATGATTTTGTATCCATAAATCTAACTTCGGCATTTGGAAGGCTTGGCTCTTAGCAGAACTAGAGCGAGTTCATCCTTGAAGGTTGTCTTATAATCTTCTCTATTCAGCGTTGGGTTGTTTTTTGCAACCACTGTAAATAAAATCTTCACCGGTGTTTTAAGCAACAGCCATGGTAAATGCGATATTTACAACGTTGGTTGACTTAAGAATGCCGCACTTCTTATACTGATGATTTTGTAATATATTGCCTGTAAAAAATGTGATAAACAACATTCTTCATCCCTCTATCACAATTGTAGAGACCGAGCCACACCTTCCATTCTTGATGTCCTTGGAGGTCCAAAAATTGCAAAATATATAAGGTGGGGTGGTGGGGTGTTGACCTTCATTTCTCCTATATAGGATTTTATTTATTAACGTGAATCTGGGTACTTAATGCAAATAATAGTGTGGTACAAAGTGCACTATTATTTACAGTTTGACAAATAATGTAATTTCATGGAAATTTCATTTTTTCTCTTGTAAAATAAAATTAATGTGATTTCGTTTTTTGGGCAACAAGTAGGAAAAATTCTCTCAAGTCTTCCATGCTTCTGTGTTCTGGGCCACAGTGAAAATTCGATTGAACTTATCAGCCTGGCTACAACATTTTTTTTTTTCTCATATCAAAGCAATATGAGCCACAGAAACGAACTAGTAAACAAGGCGTATATATGTATTGATTTCAAGAATTCTAAATATAAATAAGGGAAATATATTTTCTGTAAATTTGTCTATCAAATGCCACTATAAAAGCATCACCTAGTAACCTTCTGGTCTCACGAACAGTCACAAGCCCCTAAAACCTGGGCTTTAGAGGCATCAGGAAATGACCATGGATCCATACTTCCTCGTTCCACGTTGAGGACAGCAGTTCGTGCTCTCCTTGCGAAACCCGTGAACCTGTGCCTGTCACGGGCAGGTCACCTCGCCATATGGCCATGGTGCTGCTGGCGGACATTGCCGTCAAGGTGGCCGCCGCGAGAGCTCACCAATCCACGCGGGATGATGCCGTCCAACAAATTGGTGAGGTGAGCGACCGCTGGGGGCAGAGCTCCCCAATCTGCTAGACGAGGATGCTGCCACCGCCCGGGGAAGAGCTCCCCAATCCACCTGACTTGACATGTTGTTTGATTTTGTTCATAGAACAGTTGTGTTTGTCAATCTTGTATTGGCGTACCTAATTCAATGTCATCATCGTAAACCCGCATTAATTATATATGAAAAGAGTTCAATGCAAATTTTGGAACTAGAGATTATTTTAGGGCCAGGGTGAAAGTTGATGTAAATGTAATGGATAGTTTGCAAATCGAACTTGATAATTTTCCACAGATTAATTTTTTCTGAAACTTCAAAACAATGAACATTTCTCCCACCAACTCACCACTTGTGCGAGAACAGTCCATATTTTTTATTTTTTCCTTGAAAAAAAAGTACAAACAGTATCGATACAATCCCTATATCCTTATGCGCTCTATCACTGAAAGAATAATATTTTTTATATTCTGAAATAAATCTACAATAAAGCGATCACGCATATGAAGTCGAGAGAAGTGCACTAGAAGATACACTGAGTTCGCCTAAAGATCTTATTTAACATACGACTTATTAAGAAGTTAAAATTATATAGCAAAATCAGAGGGGTTGTGTATGTTCAATGTCATGCCATACAAGAGAACAACACATAAGGCCTATATGTCAGTGTGCCATATGTGAGACGTACCTCTCTTAACGTACAAACTATATATAAAAACATTGTATTTAAAATAACAAATTCTATTCGAAAACCAATTGCAAATTATGAAATGGAGTCAATTATCTTCTTAGGAGGGTTCCAATTCATAGTATTTAGATGTTAAAAATGGAGTCAATTATCAAAGGGTGGTTCTTAAGACGAACAACAAGTTTGTTTCTAGTTGAGATACATCGATCTTAGAGTTAAAACAATTATCTTGCAGTTTTGATACAGATAGCAAAGCTGCCACCAAACAGATATTAACCGGCATATATACACATGGTTAGCCTCATAAGAAGATGATTTTACATATGAATATATTTCTAAAATTTAAAAACTTGGGTGGGCCATGGGTATGCGTGCCATCAGCAAAATATATAGCTTCTCTATCAGTTCTGGTGCCACCAAGTGTTCCTGGATCGTTCCGTATTGTCAAACAGTTACTCATAGTCGGTCAGGCTGCACGTGACCATGATTGTCTCTCCATTTATTTGTTGCACACGAAGCTCTTGTATGCATTATATATATATGAAGGCAATGGAGCATCATCACACATCTCTTCACTCTTGTACACCCGCCTGATCTCTTCTCTACTATGCCATTGCCATGCCATGCATTCATGCCACACTAGCTGGTTACGACTGTGAGATAATTTGCCAATTGGCCATGGAACCACAGTGACACTGCACAAGAATTCCTGAGGCCTGCTAGTAAAAGAGGAGGCTATGAGAACGTTTCAGGCTGCAGATCGACCTGATGCATGAGATTAGTTCAGTTCTCATCAGTGCTGGAAGAATATATACCATGAAGCGCACAGTCGTCCATCTGTGGTAGATAAGAATGACAGGAGGCATATACCATGATGCTTGAGATTACATCAAATTCACATCGGTGGCGTCTAGGTGGTCTACCCTGTGAATTGGGAACGAGGTCCTCTGAATTGATTGCCAACGACAGCTCTCGGCAGTCACCGATCGCGGCCGTTCACTAACATCCAACGGAGCAGCTCATTCACATGTGTTGAGGCAAGCCCAATAACACGGCCTGCTAAGCCCATGGACAGGGAAGCTGGCGGCGAGGAATCCTCTCGATCCAGCGGCGATGGGCGCCCTCTGGTTCCAGCGGCGATGGAGCGCTGGTGGTGCTGAACGCGGAGGCGGCGTCCGCGGCGGCGGCCACGCTGGTAGAGGAGGGCTCAAGCTCGAGCCGCTGCACTCCCCGCACCTGCACGCCACGCCAAGCCGCCCGTGCGCCGCAGACGGCCAAGAAGAACCGCCCGCCTGTGCTCCCGCAGCTAATCCAATTCCAGTACTTTGACTGGAGTCCCACATCTGGTCAGATTTCAACTCTAATTCATGCCAGTAATCCTCGTCCAGGAGCACAGCACGGGTGCTGCCCAGAGACCTTGACTAGCTGCAGCAAGTTTGCTGTCCAGGAGTAGCTCTCTCAATATCAAGCGCTGTACAGTTTGTATGTAGAGAATATGCAATTTGTGCAAGAGCTTGTAAACTATGTAAATCGTGGTGGTATCCAAGACATCAAAATCCTGTGATTTTTATAGATCGACATTTTATTGTAAATTGTTTTGGAATTGAATAAAAAGTAGTATTGCTGAGTATAGAGCCGGTCGCTGCTTTTTACTCTAGATAGATGGGCCGTGTTTTTGGGCCACCATACGTGCCAACTGAGGTATAGAACCTGGGCTAACTTGAATCGTTGGATGGCAGCCGACGGTCATGATTGCTGACTGCCGAGAGCTGTCGCCAAGACCGAATTCAGAGGATCTCGTTCCGTGAATTGACATGTCCGGAAATAAAACTACTAAAATATCTATTCATATATGTCCTGATCAGCTTAGAGAGTGTTCAGTTGCCATGCACATACCCAAAAAGTGCTACAGTTCCCGTCACATCAAATCTCTTAATGCATGCATGGAGCATTAAATGTAGGTAAATAAAAACTAATTGCATAGTTTGGTTGAAAAGTACGAGACGAATCTTTTTGAGCTTAATTACTCCATAATCGGACAATAATTACCAAATACAAGCGAAAAGTGCTACAGTATTCTGAACCCAAAATATTTCACCAACTAAACACCCCATTATTCAAGTGAAGAGCCAAATAATATATGATACACAGTTTGAGAAAATAATATGGTATTTAACTTAAGGCTTTCAAGAAAAACGCTCGCTACCTAGACCTTTGCTCAGTATAGAACCATAAAAAAATCGAATGATGTCTATAACCAGGTGAGCTTTGAACAAATCATAGCGAGAACCATTCCATAATCTGAGACTATATATGGGCACTTTTTTATACATGGTACCGCATATAATTTGTTTCAACTAAATCAGTAGTATATTTAAAGATGTTAAAACAATCCAATTATCATAGTTAGTTTTTGGTAGGGAGAAATCACAATGTTTAAACAATTTTCTTGCAGTTTTGATGTATGCATTTTCTCAGTGTATGCATTTTCTTGATTTGTTAGCACATTTTTCACAATTGAAGTTATAAAAAATTAATATTTTTTTTGCTAATGTTTTTATGTATGTGTCCTTTTTATACATACCTGCCACATATAATTTGTTTTACTAGGCTCCTTAGGAGTGTTTGATTTAGTAGTATCATTAAGAGCTAAAAAATACAGTGATTTATCAAAGTATAGTTCTTAAGACAAAAAGAAGTTAGTTTTTAGTTCAGAAAAATCATAGAGCTAAGGCAATTTTCTTGCAGTTTTAATACAGCTAGCAAAGTGGCCACCAAACAGGTATCAGCCGGTATCCACACTGGTTGCCTCGTAAGAAGATGATTTTACATGTGCATAAAAAACAGTAGTAATTCTGACAAAAGACGAATAAATGTATTTAGAAATTGCAATAAAGTGGGAGGGCATGCGTACCCACAGAAAAAATATCTAGTTTATTGTGCATATCGGTTCCCTCAAGTGTGAAACAGTTTTAGTAGGTCTGACCGTGATTGTCTCCCCTTTTATTTGCTGCAACCCAAAAGCTCTTGTATGCAAGATATATATATCCCACGGCATTGGACATATATATATGCGATTGCAATTTGGAAGCAATGGGACATCTCATATATATCTCAAGTACAGCAGCCCTGCTAGTACCGAAACCATTTTGCGAGCACATGCAAAATCTTTTCCGTGGCGGACACTTTTTTTGCCCGTCACGGAAAATATCCCGCCACGTCCAGTTTTTTTTTTACGTGGCGGGCGTTTTTGCCCGTCACGGGGAAAGAATTTTGCGTGGCGGGCACCTTAACACGCACGCCACGCAAAAATAAAATCTTTTGCGTGGCGGGCATGTTAAGGTGCCCGCCACACATAAAAATCTTTCCGTGGCGGGCATCTTAAAAGGCCCGCCACGGAAATGAGAAACCCAGCTACTCCGGCCCAAATCCATCTCCTATCGGGCCTTATATACTTGAGACTTAGGTTTTCATCACTCCTCACAAGTCACAATCCAGATCGGCGCCGGCGCCTCACCCCTCCCTCCCTCCTCACCCACGCTCCTCTCCTTTCCTCACGAGCACGGCCGGCCCTCACCCCTCTCCTCCCTCCTCACCCCACGGGCGCCGGCCTCACCCTCTCCTCCCTCCTCTTCATGGTGTCGGCGGTGCGCGTGCGGCGGCGCGTCGGCGGCGGCGGCCCGCTGGAACGCCGACGCGCGTGGGGGCGGGCGCGGCCTCGGCCTGCGGCGCGTGCGCGGGCGTTGGTAGCCCGTCCGTGGCGCGTGGGGCGGCGGTGGCCACGACGCCGACCATTCTTCTACGCCAAGCACGCGCCCGAGGCCACGCACGCCGCTGGATCCGGCGAGCTGCGACCTCGGCGGCGCGGATGCGGGTACGTGTTGGTGGCGGAGGAGGTCCCCGGTGGCGGGATCCGGCGGGCATCGACCTCCGGCGGCGTAGATCCGGGCGGCATCGACCTCGGCGGCGCGGATCCGCTGGGCTTCGACCTCGGCTAGCGCAGATCCGGTGCGTCTTTGGTGCGGAGGAGGTCCCCGGCGGCGGATCCGGCGGGCTTCGACCTTCACGGTGCGGATCCAATGACGAGCTGGTGGCTAAGAAGGTTCATGGCGGCGGGATCCGGCGCGGTGGAGCGCTCCCGGCGGTGGCAGCCCTAGATGGGCTCGGCGGGCCCATGGATGGGCTTGGCGGGCCTGTCTAGGGTTTTTGGTTTTTTTTTTATTTTTTTCGAAATATTATCCTTGGCGGGCACCCTAATGCGCCCGTCACGCAAAATGCGATTTTTCGTGGCGGGCTGTCCGACCGCCGCGGTGACACATCCATTTACCGTGACCTTGTGTTAGTGACGGGCACTGTTGCCGCCACGAAACTCCAAAGTGCCCGCAACAAAAAATGGTTTCGTACTAGTCTCTTCGCTGCCATACTAGAGCATTGGCAAGGAAGCTCCTCGATCCTGGTTTGCATCCGTTTCTCCTTGGAACCACTGTGACGCCGCTGCACAACATTTCGTGACGCCTACTACAGGGCCAGGCTTAGAGAAACTCTCAAACAGATCAGGCTAGGAATTACGAGTGGGGAGGAAGGTAAGCTACAGGAAGATCCATCTCTCCTCAAATCAGCGCTTGTGAACAGGGACGGAGCTGGCAGGCGGGGAACACGGGCTAGAGCCCTGCCTACCGATGCCAGCAACGTGGAGACCCCCTAAGCCCCACCTTAATTTTATCTCCATAATTACACAGATTAGCATGGCTGAGATGCATTAGTTCTGAGATTAGCTCGACTTCAATTTTTCTTGGCTTCGTCGCTGCTTGTGGAATGCCATGGTTGGTGGCTGATAAGGAATCAAGCCTCAGTGGACTGTAATTGCATCTGAGCGTTAGAGATTTCAATTCTGCTGCACCAGTGAATGAAGATGGCGGCGTGGGAGTGTGCTAGTTTTTTTTTTTTTTGAGGTGAAGGAGTGTGCTAGTTTGCCCCCGTCCTTCTCTACTTGTATTTCCATATTCGTCGTTGTATATTATTAATTGCACCTGTATCGTAGATATTGTGTGTGAGGATGTGTGTATATATTTCTTGCTAATGTTTCAATGTTTGTGACAAACGACCGCTGAATGTATTTATAAAATGCAATAAACTGGGCTGGGGAGTGGGCTTGTGTGGCGCAAGCAAATTATATATCTTCTCTATCAGTTCTGTTGGTACCACCAAGTGTTCGCGGATATTGTTCCTTATTGTTACACATTTACTCATAGTAGGTAAAAGCTGCACACAGCAAAGCTACAGCAAATCGCTACAGCTGCAATGGTGATTCAGAACACAAATGTTCCCACGTGACTGTGACTGTCTTTCCATTTATTTCTTGCAATGCGAAGGTGTTGCATGCATGATATATATACTAGCAATGGAACATCGTCTCATATGTCTTGAATCTTGTACACCAGCCTGATTTCTTTTCTACCATGCCACTGCCATGCCTTGCGACACAAGCTGTTACGAGTGTGAGACATTAGGAAGAAAGGTCCTGCGTCCTGGCCTGTTGACACGTCACTGAAGATAATTGTCCAGTTGGCCTTGGAACCACAATGGCACTACACAAGAATTCCCGACACCTACTAAAGCAGCAGGGTACCACAATGGCTCAATGAGACTAGTTCAGTTCTGGTCCGTTCAGTAGAGGAACATATACCAAGAAGCGTGCAATTCTTCTGTTGCAGATCAAGAAGCACAAAGGACTGTTGATACTTCATATTTTGATATTTCCCTGTGAACTGATTTGTCTAGAAATAAAAATACTAAAAAAATACATTCTAGCTGTACAAATCAGCTTATTCATCCGAGGCACCAAAAAATATCTGTGACACATGTTCAAGAATAGTATGGTCTTAATTTTGTTGTTTCCAAGAAAAGGCTACCTAGACCTGGCTCAGTGGAAGGAAAGAAATCGAATGTATGGTGAGCTTTAAACAATGAAGCTAGAACCAATGCATGATTTGATACTATTTATGTGTACTTTTTATACATTCTGACACACATAATTTGGTTTTACTAGCATTCTTAGAAGGGTTCCAATTAGTTGTGTTATTAAGATGTAAAAGACATAGTCAATTATCAAAGTTAGTTTGTTGTAGAGAAAAAAATCAGAGAGTTGGGACAATTTTCTTGCAGTTTTGATGTAGGCAGCAAAGTCTCCCGAAACAAATCGATAACCACTGGTATGCACAATGGCAGTGGATATCGATTTATAAAAGACAATAAATTGGGTCCTAAGAAGATGGTTTCACGTACACACACCAAAAAAGTAGTGATAAATGAGTAATGAATATATATTTATAAAAAACAATAAATTGGGGTGGGCGTCCCCTCAGCAAAATATCATCTCCATGACTTTTGAAGATACGAAGTGTATTATGCATATGGTTCCATAAAACAAATCACTAAACCTGCAATGATGATTCAGAATAGGAATACAACCATGTGACCGCTGTCTCCACATTTATTGGTTTGCAATGCAAACCTCTTCTATATATGCAAGATATATGCCATGACCCAGGACATATTTATGCGATTGACCATGTCTCTTGTACACCAGCCTTCTGGTCTCTTTGCTGCCATACTAAAGCTGGTTACGAGTGTGAGGCATTGGGAAGCAAGCTCCTGCGTGCTGCTTGATTCTGCATGCTGCTGGTGGAAGTCGGCCATTTCTCCTTTGAACCACAGTGACGCTGCAGAAGAATTCCTGGCGCCTGCTACATGACAAGCCTACAACAATTTCCAAAACATCAATGATACGCATAGTATATCTTTACCAGATCTGGCTACTTATGAGTGTGGGCCAGGAAGGCTAAGCTACAATATCATCCATCTCTCCTTTCGTCAGCACACGTGGAATCTGTGATTGCTAGAGTTTTGGTGGAATTTCATGCACAAATCAACCAGATGAATCCATGATTGGTTGCTTGGGAACCCCATGCTTAGCACACCATCAGTTCATGGTGTGCTGCAAGAAATAGAAAACTGAATCGAATTAATGGCATGCATGTTGCATCTGAGCTTAGTGAAAGTACATTGGTTTTGTCATATAGGCGGCCTCCTCTGTGAACTGATGTCTGGAAATTATACTACTAATATCTTCCAGAGTCCCCTAATCAATTTTTTAAAGTGGGGCCACAAAATGAGTGGGGTTAAGCAACAAAAAAAGTAAAAATGAGTGGGGTTTGTTACATATGATACACTGTTCAAAAAATTAGATGCTTTTTAAGGCTTGTAAGAAAAGGCAGGCCATCCATAGTAGAATTCTTCTAATTCTAATGTAATCAAAACCACCGAGCTTCAGTGAATTCATAACTAGAACCAATGCACAATGAAACCCTCCACGTGACCATGGCAGCACACAAACCCAGGCCATGTCTGCAGGCTTATAAATTGCTCAGTATCCCAGCCGACCCGTTTAAGCATTTCTTTGTTGCAACCCTAACTCCTGCATACAAGATTATGCCAGCACATAAGACTGATGTATGCGATTGCAATTTGGAAGCAATGGAACAACGTACCCAGTGAAGTATGCTCTTGGAAAATGACGCAAAACAAAAGGATTAGATTATTTCTTAGGATTGGACCCATTGATCAAAGTTAATCGATGAGGTGTTAAGCTGACAAGCCTGAGTTCACTGAAAAATCTTCTTGAGGACTCCTGTAGGCTGAGCTGATTAGCATTGAAAATGACTTCATTTGTAGCAGTCCAAATTATCCAACTCAAGAGAATGAGGGCTTCCATGAAGAACTGAGACTGAAGCTGTGATCTCATTGTATTAAGGTTATGGAGTACTCCCTCATTTGTGGTTTCCAAACTGACGATTCCCGAGCACTGTTGAGCAAAGGTACAGTGTTCAGGTTACAAAGAGCACAATTGTATCTTGGGAGTTTCATATTTCTTCTTCTGAGGATGTTTCTTGTGCTTAATCTATGTTTTATAACGAGCCAAACAAAAATTGTATGTTTATGCTGACAGAAGCTTTTGCTTAGCCATCTAATAAAGGTTGGCTCTGTTGGATTGTGCCCAATTATGTATCCGTATATTCTTGATGTTGAGAACCTTGTTAACACCCGAAAGTAGACCTAGACATCACTTTCATTATTCAGTCCAATATCTTGGATGGCTTCAATTCTTGAAAAGTTTGGACACGGTTGAAGGCTTCCTCAGATAAAGGTTGGTAGAGGAAATCTGTAGTATTCAGAGAGTTGAGAACATTGTGCACAGAGATTACTTTGTTCCTAGCAAAAGAATAACTCTCAGGCAGTTGCTCCTGCAAAATTTGGTCAATCCATTTGTCTTTCTAGAATATACAAGATTGGCAACTCTTGATGTAGAAGAGGTAAATTCTTTGGAATTTTGGAAGGAGTTTGAGAACATCCCTCCACCAGAAGGGACCCATGCATGTTTATGGCACTAAGCAGCCTTCCATTCTTCTAATGTTTTTGCCAGATCATGTTTACCCAGGTCAGGTCATTCTTGTTAAAGAATATATGTCCAGATCTTTCTATAACAGGGCTTGATTCTGAGTTTCCATATTGATGATACCTGAACCACATTCTTCTTTTGGCACACATACCATCTCCCATGCAGCCTTGGGTTGGGATCTCGTATTTACATATTTGACTCTCTCCCCAGAGACAATTTAGCCCATAGAGCTATTATTAGAGCATAATGATGCGAGGACAACGAGCGAAGTTTGTGTTCACGCATCTAATGCTACCAAAATTAGTGCATCTTTATGAATACCACCTCAGATTGTTTTCTTCAACGAAACATGTTTTTTCTTCATGTGTTTCACCAATAATCTTTCAGATGACAGCTGGACAATTTAGCCCATAGAGCAATAACTTAAATTGTATGAGGTAGTATCGATAAATAGGAAGGCCTGGATCAGATGGGAGCTAGTCTCACTTCAATCAACGTGGTGCGGGCAAGACATGTTTCTGTCACAATTAGATTATTTAGCTGAATCCAAACAAGTGTAAAAATTCCCTGTAGACCCTTTTCAAACTCTATCTTCCATCCATGGCCTTGGAACATTTGAACTTACCTATTTAACGCCATGTACAACGCATCACTTGGCGCCGTCCCTTCATGGGCACTTTTTAAAAACGCCCTGCCTCAGCGTGGAGACGGCTCTTCCGTCGCCTTGCGACGCGACGCCTTCGTCCCATTCTCCAATGCAGAAGAGACGGCTTGAGCAGCCTTTGTCTGAGGCTTCTCCTCGTCTCCAATACTCCGTGGATCCACAACCCCACGGTTGATGTTTTGGCGCATGCATAAGGAAAGCAATCTCGCCAAAAATAGCTCATGTCTAATGGGGTGAGTTCACCAGGTCAGAGAAGAGGTAACTCTACTCAAAGCAAACCATCCAACCAAACAAACCTCATGTCTAGCCAGGCTAACTCTGTTAGCTAAAATAGATGCACGAGATAACTTTGTATCTTCATATTCAGTTGAGTCATGTACCGGTCAGGTTAGTTAGGGGCTGGCGTGATCTTAGGTGTGCTAGATCACGACCAAGGCCTGGTGTGTGTCATTAGGACTCCGCTGTGGTGCATCGAGCACACATAACGTGCGCCGCGGTGAAACGGTGTCGCGTTCTTGACGCGTCACGGCGTGGGACAATCTTGTTTAGATTGGTTATAAATATAAAGAGACCGGGACACAAAACGCTGCGATTGTTGCGGCGGCATATCCACTTGTTCACGTGTTTTCCATCTACATCGTGTTCTTGCTCTCGCTCACGTCGGTGCTCATCGTGATCACCTCCGCCCGGCGCGTTCTTGGGTAGTCGGGCTTCCCGAAGCTCAACAACTGGTATCGGAGGAGCAGGGAAGCCGGAGATCGGTGGTGTTCGGTGTCGGAGAAGGCGAGGAGAGGTAGCACAAAGGTTCGGTTGATCGGTTTCGTGAAGAGGATTGTCGGAACGCCCGCGGTCGGCGCCATGAGCAAAGACAAGGAGGTAATGGAGCGCACATGGAACCAGCGGCCGGGAACTTGGTGTGGCCGATGTTGACGCGGGCAAATTACCAGGAGTGGTCCTCTCATGTCCAGTGCAATCTTGAGGCGATGTATCTATGGGGCCTTGTCGAATCGACAAGGTGGAGCGGCGTCATGATCGACTCGCTCACCGGCGCCATGTTGCGCCGGTGTCCCTCCCGAGATGCACTCCATGCCGCTCACGAAGAAGTCGGGCGAAGGAGGCTTGGGGGCGATTAAGTCGATGAGGTTGGGTGCAGATCGTGTCAAGGAGGTGAATGCACAAGAAGTTGCTCGCGGAGTTTGAATCAATCTCGTTCAAGACAGGCGAGTCTATTGATGATTTTGCTGTTCGAATCAGCAAACTTGCAAACGGACTTGAAGGGGCTTGGTGAGACGGGGGATTGATGACACGCGAGTGGTGAAGAAGTTTCTCGGGGTTGTTCCACCACGGTACAATCAAGTGGCGGTATCAATCGAGATGTTTCAAGATCTGAAGACAACGACGATCGAGGACCTGGTCGGGTTGTCTTAGGGCAGCGGAAGATCGGTTTGAGCCTACGGTGGAAAAAGTCACCGATAAGGCTGGTCGACTCTTGCTCACTGAAGATGAGTGGGCATCGAGGAACAAAAGTCGCATCATGGCGGCAGACTCATCGTCAGGAAAAGGCAAGAAGGAACGGTCCGGAGGACATGGAGGCGCTGGTGGCAAGGATGGCCGCAATCAGCATGAAGCCGCTGGAGGGTCTGGACCGGGAGCACCTCGAAGAAAAGGCAAGTGTCACAAGTGTCAAGGTTATGGACATTGGAGAAAGGAGTGTCCTAACGAGGCGGCAGCCGAAGAATGATCAAGGGGATCTTGTACATCATGTCAACGTCGAGACAGATGTGCAACCGGCGTTGCTTGGTGGCACAGGTGTGTGGTGTGCGACGGGTCACAGAGCCTGATCAACGATTGTTCCTGAACCAAGAGCGTGTGTTTCCAAATAAATATGATGCTGGCTCATGGGTACTTGACACTGGTGCAACAAATCACATGACCGGATGCCGTCAATCATTGGCAAGCCTTGATGAATCGGTTCGCGGTGCAGTAAGATTTGGAGATAGCTCCACGGTGGAAATTTGTGGCGTTGGAGCAGTGGCGATTCTTTGGGAGAAACGAGGAGCATCGGATTCTCACCGAAGTATATTTCATTCCATCGCTCAAGTGTAACATTGTGAGCCTTGGGCAGCTGGAGGAGGGTGGCTGTCGCGTTGTCATGGACAAGGGTGTGATGGAGGTGTTTGAAAGAGAACAAGGGAGACCTGAACGTGCTGTGCTGATTAGGGCAGAACGCAAGGGTCGTCTTTACATCATGAAGGTCACCGTAACTTCACCCGTTTGTCCGCTTACCAAGATGGATCAAGAAGCTTGGCGTTGGCACGAGGTTCTCGGGTCATCCGAATTTCGGTCGCTAAGGGAACTTGGACTGAAGGGCATGGTTGATGGCTTGCCCATCATCTTGAGGGTGGAACAGGTGTGTGATGGTTGTATGCTCGGCAAACAAAGACCGAAACCTTTCCCTCGGGCATCGGCCTACCGTGCATCGGCGGGGATCGAACGGGTGCATACCGACCTCTCGTGGTCGTCACACCTACTACTCTTCGGAGGAAAATCATACTTCTTGCTTGTTGTCGATGATTTTAGTCGCTATATGTGGCTTGAGCTTCGAGTTCAAAGGACGGGCGTTGGGATACTTGAAGAAATTCAAGGCAGCCCAGGAGTTGGTGTTAATGCGTAGGCTGAAGGCAATCGAACGGATCGTGGTGGCGAGTTTAACTCGAGGTGCGTTTGTGGTTTTCTGCAATGATCATGGCATAAAACACAATACCACGACTCCGTACTCCCTCAACGTAACGGGGTTGTGGAGCGGAGGAATCAAACCGTGATTGAAATGGCACGGTGTATGCTCAAGAGTATGCAAGTACCGCGATTTTTGGGGTGAAGCGGTAACAACGGCTGTATGTGTTAAATCGTTCGCCAACGAAAAGCTTGAGTGGAAAGACACCGCTTCGAGGCATGGTTTAGCAAGAAGCCCGGAGTGCAAAGATCTCAAGACGTTTGGATGCATCGCTTATGCAAAGCGTGTTGGACCGGTGTCGGCAAGCTCACCGACGGATCAATACCGGGTGTGTTCTTAGGTTATGAACCGGAACGAAAGGTTATCGGTGTTTAATCCCGTGAAACAGCAGGCCTGATGGTGACGCCAGTGATGTTGTGTTTGATGAGCGTAAACCATGGAATTGGGGAGGAAATTTAGCAGCGAAGGAACGACCGACAAATGAAAGTTTCAGAGTTCGATATTATGACGATGAAGATATTTGTGGTCGATCGGACAACAGGCGACACTGCTGTCAATCCGACAACAAAAGCTGAAGGGCTGAAGGAAGTGCTGATCTAGGGGATGCGTGGCTCGCTCGCTGCGTCAACTCCATCGATGGGAGGTGTGTCTACTCCATCAAACTCTCCAAGTTCAGTCACGCCCACAGCTGTTATGCAATGGGCTACACCACCTTCGGGTGGATCTGCCGACTCGACGGTGCACCGTTGAGATACTGAGATGGTGCAGGATCTGCTTGACGATGATCAAGAACAGCGAGGAGGTCGAGTACAAAGGGCTTGTGTCTAGTTGCAGCCGGAGCCAAATTCGATAGATGAAGCTCTATCATAAGACTCTTTGGCATCAAGCAATGCGAATCGAGATGAATTCGATAGAAGAGAACAGAACATGGGATGTCACACAATTACCACCAAAGCACAAAGCAATTGGCTTGAAGTGGGGTTTTAAGGTCAAGAAAGATCCAAATGGCAATGTTGTCAAGTATAAGGCACGCCTAGTAGCGAAGGGTTATGCTCGAGAGACATGGAGTAGATTTCGATGAGGTGTTTGCTCCGGTGGCCAGAATCGAGGCTGTAAGGGTGCTGTTGGCACTTGCAGCGCAGAGTGGATGGGAGGTTCATCATATGGACGTGAAATCAGCATTTTTGAATGGTGACCTTGCGTAAACCGTGTTTGTGCAGCAGCCTCAGTGTTTCGGGGTTGGCAACGGTGACAAGGTACTCAGGTTAAGGAAAGCACTTTATGGCTTGAAGCAGGCGCCGAGGGCGTGGAATGTGAAGTTGGACAAGGAACTCATTGCTCGGGTTTTGTCGGTAAGCCCCACCATGCTGTTTATAGAAGGAGCAGCAAAACTTCTTTTTTTACTTGTGGGAGTCTATGTTGATGATTTGATCATCTCTGGACCTTGTGTTAAAGAAATTGAAAATTTCAAAGGTGAGATGAAGAGAAAATTCAGCATGAGCGATTTGGGTCTCTTGAGCTATTACACGGGAATTGAGGTGAAGCAAGGAGAGCGAAATCACACTCGGTCGAGCTCGTATGCCACCAAAATACTTGAAGTGGCAGGCATGAGTAATTGTAATTCCTGTGAAACACCCATGGAAAATAGACTCAAACTTGGGAAGCTAAAAGAAGGAGAAATCGTGGATGCCACGGTATAGAAGTATCATCGGCAGCTTGAGGTATTTGGTTAACACCCGCCGGACATTGCTTTTGCAGTTGGGGTTGTTAGTCGGTACATGGAGGCGCCGGGAAAGCAACACTGGGCTGCTGTGAAACACATCCTAAGATACTTGAAGGGTACCATTCAGTATGGGTGCAAGTATGAGAGAGGTGCTGAGCTGAAACCTTTTCTGTTGGGTTACAGCGATAGTGATTTTGCAGGAGACATTGAGGACAGGAAGAGTACTTCGGGTGCTGGCTATTTCCTCAGTGGGAGTCTGGTCACATGGTCATCACAGAAACAAAGGATAGTTGCCTTGTCTTCGTGCGAGGCTGAATATGTGGCAGCGGCTGTAGCAGCATGCCAAGGTATATGGCTGAGCCGGTTGATCGATGACATGCTGGGTAAGAAGGAGACGACGGTGAAGTTGCTCATGGATAATCAGTCTGCGATTGCTCTCAGCAGGAATCCGGTGCATCATGATCGCAAGTAAACATATTGATACTAAATATCACTTTCTACGTGAATGCATTGAAGAAGGAAAGGTGGAGGTGGATCATGTTGGCACTGCTGAACAGGTTGCGGACATTTTCACCAAGGCGCTGGGGCCGGGTCAAGTTCGTGGAGCTCCGAGAGGGCATTAGGTGTCGCCGACGTGCATCGAGTTTAGGAGGTGATTTGTTAGCTAAAATAGATGCACGAGATAACTTTGTATCTTCATATTCAGTTGAGTCATGTACCGGTCAGGTTAGTTAGGGGCTGGCGTGATCTTAGGTGTGCTAGATCACGACCAAGGTCTGGTGTGTGTCATTAGGACTCCGCCGTGGTGCATCGAGCGCACATAACGTGCGCCGCAGTGAAAACGGTGTCGCGTTCTTGACGCGTCACGGCGTGGGACAATCTTGTTTAGATTGGTTATAAATATAAAGAGACCGGGACACAAAACGCGGCTGCGATTGTTGCGGCGGCATATCCACTTGTTCCGCGTGTTTTCCATCTACATCGTGTTCTTGCTCTAAGCTCACGTCGGTGCTCATCGTGATCACCTCGCCGGGCGCGTTCTTGGGTCGTCGGAGCTTCCCAGCTCAACAAACTCATCTAGAAAAAACTGTCTATTGGCATGGTTCAACCAGGCTAAAGCTAGCAGCTTAGTTTTGCTAGCCAAGCTACCTAGGAAGCGAACCAAACACACCCTATGTGAGCGGGCTCGCACCGTGCGGCATGCAGTCGCCACGCAGGTAGAGGACAGCGCCTGCGGCGGGCTGGCGACCTCCCGGCGCGCGTGTAGGACCCCCAAGCACGGGCCGGATACTCGCGGGCGAGATCGTGAGCCGACTCATCCCCGTCGAACTCCCAACTCGCGATGGCCCGAGGAAGAAGAAGGTCCGTCTCTCTCTCTTCATATGATAGGTAGGTCCGTCTGAGCTACGGGGCCCATTAGTCGGTGAGGGTGGAGATCACGCCGTGTGCAACAAGTGGGTGGATATAGCAACTACGGCAGCTAGAAGCTGTTCAGCAGTCACGGCCAACAAAGAAAAATAATATATTGATGTTTAAGAAAATATTGTAATTATGTGTATCTTATTAAGGACCACACATTGGTATACAAATTAATATTCATGATTGATCTTAGCCATAGAGACGACAACAAACTCCTTAAAAGACGACCCCGGGTTTATGGGTTGTATGACCTGTCTTTTCAATTGTCTCTATGTCTGATTGTAGTCTCTAAGAGACGGCTCCCGTCTCTGGGTTGTACATGCCCTGACCCTGAATATGTTTGTTTCTTATTAGGGATTTTCGGTCCATTCTATTATGAGGGTACCATTTAGTCCCCCTATATAGGGATCCATAATGACAAAATTACCCTCACCGTTCCTTTTGTATCCTATCCGCTTCTCATCCGTGCCTACTTTTCTGTTTTGAATGGATGTCGCGGAACCCTAGCCATGCGGATGAAGGACCTTGGTGGCTGCAAATTATTTATAAACTAATTAATCTCCTTTGGAGGGCTCCAATTTGCAGTACTAAAATGTTACAACCGTGACCAATTATCAAAGGATAGATGTTAAGACAAACTTTTATCTTTATTGCTGCAAATAATTTATCCCAATCGCGTTCATAACAACTTTTATCCTTATTGCAGCAAATAATTTATAAACTAATTAATCTCCTTTGGAGGGCTCCAATTCGCAGTACTAAAATGTTACAACCGTGACCAATTATCAAAGGATAGATGTTGAGACAAGCAACTAGTTTTTGGCTGAGAGACATGTTAGAGTCAAAACAACATTCGTACGTGCAGTTCTGATACAGGCCACCAAATAGGAACAATCAGCCGGTAAAACACACTAGCATACTCTGGTAAGACCATTCTTTTATTATATACAAAAAAAAAAAAAAAAGAGAGAGAGTAACTTTGACCAACCAATAATGTACTTATAAAATGCAAAAAATAGGGTGGGCGTGCCCTCAACAAAATATCAAGTGTATTGTTGTTCCGCACTGTGATCACAGGAAAGTGACAGCAAATCAATAAATGAAGCTCTGGATGGATGATTCAGAATACTAATATGCCCACGTGACTGTGACAGCATACAAACCCGCTCCATGTTTGTAGGCCTATATATTGCTATGTCTTATGGCCTGTTTGTTTATTGTAACACAAGGCTCTTGTATGCAAGTTATATGTGCCACGGTTGACATATATGCGATTGCACAGGTGTGAGAGAGGCCCAATATAATAGCTAGTGTATATGTCTGTTCCTGGCCCCTTTCATCCTACACCAAAGTTATTTGGCATATCTGCAAGGTTTATTTATTGTCATATGCGTAAGATTGGAAGGCACTGGGAACTAAACTTGGCTCTGCGGGTCAGTTGCATGGAGGATGAGCCAGCGCCATCGTTATGTCTATAGAAAATATCTGGGAGACACCATCAACCTAGCAAGTGACTCGTATGTGATAGCACGAGGAAATTAACCGACTGGCTGAGAAGATGTCCAACATAGATCTCTTAGGCCACAATTACAAGGGGCTGTAGGCCTCAATTACCAGTTTCCAGGTCCAAGGAATTGCGAACCAGAATTGGGAACCAGAAAGTGCGACTAACTTTTACAAAACATTATACATTGGATCATCATATGGCTGACTTTTGTAACCAATATTTTATAACCTCTTCCATATCAGAACTAGATCTACTCAACACATACGGCCTGTACTTTGTCAACTAGTACTATTGGAATAACTCGTTCATGAGAGTACGATGCATTCGGCAGCAATACGCTGCATGCAAATTGCGTTCATCCTCTTTGGAAAATCGTCTGACACCTCGTGTTGATCAAGAATTCTTCAGATGTATGAGTACCCTAATGTTTCGCAATATCAGCGTAGGAGTGCAACTCACTGCTGTGTACAATAAGAATTTCTCAAGATGCAGATGTCACTGAATCTATGTTCTAGATATTTGTTCCATTCTCGTTCAAGCAGAGCTCGAGGAATTAGGCTTGAGTTGGAATGGAATAAGCTCACACCGCTCAAAGTATGAACCTTGTGTCTTAAACTTCTCTGTCGTTGTTCAGAACTGTTTCCTTTTTATCTTACTCAACCTTGTATTATTCTAGTGGCTTGGTTAGACTGTTTGTGGGCTGCTGCAAGTTCCATCGCAATGATGAATGTCCAACCAAGACAAGATGGACCGGACTTGTGGAAGGACAGGCCAAGACTGCATGGGATACCTCTTCTAATTGAAAGACAATCCACCGATTCGATATGCTCAAATGAGAAGCCAAATATTGTGTAAAAATCCACTCGGATGAGACTAGAGTTAAAACAATGATTGATCACAGAATTAAAGTACATATAATTAACAGTGAATTCTCGTTATTATAATTAGTTTTGCTAGGCTCCTTCGGACAGTTCAAATCCGTAGTCTAGATGTTAGAAATGATGTCAATTATCAAAGGATAGTTCTTATAAGACGAAAATGTTGGTTTTTAGTTATCAGATATCGTAGTGCCAAACAATATGCCTGCTGTTTCAATATCAGCCATCAAGCACGTGTACTTCTAGTCTTGTACGTACAAGTTTTATATAGAAACTAATATTTACGAAATAAATGCAATAAATTGGCTGGAGTGGGGTAAGAAAAAGATCTTCAATTTGGCGTGACGAAGTGTATTGTGTATCATTCCTCACTGTGTCACAATTACTAAGTAGATTGGGCTGCACCCTTGCAAAGTTACAGAAAGCTGCAAAGGGTGATTCGAGTACATATATATATATATATATGCATAAGTTACATCGACAATGTACAAACCCAGCGCAGCTCTGTATGTTTATAAATAAATGGATCTTTGTCCTGTCACGTTTATTTGTTACAACGTGAAGTTCTTTCTATCCTATGCTTGGTATGCAAATCAATGACTAAAACCTAGGCTTTAGAGGCATTGGGAATTGAACCATGGCTCTTTCTATCCTTTACCCGTAGTGAATACTAGCAACCTGCCCAGGGAACTCTTGTTTGACGTAGAGAAAAGAGAACAGACAAAACAGCGCTACAGGAAACCTGCAAGCCATATACTTCCATGGCCGCTGATGAATTGGATCCACATCCCACACAGCCAATGAAAAAACTCGGCATTAGAGGCCTTGGGGATTATTGAACCATACATTCACTCTTGGTCCCTTGCTGCCTACTACGCATTCCATTGATGCTCGAACATTGACTGTTGTCATCCTTAGCAGGTGTCTCTAAGTCAGCAACTGATGGCAATCAAAAAGCTCGCATGCCGCCAGATGAATCTTTTGTATCAGACTTCTGCTCACTCGTTGTACATATCTCTAAATCCAATAAAGACACGATTTGGACCTGACCTTTGGAAGGAAAGGCCCAAACTGGATGGGATATCTCGTCTAATTGGAAGACAAGCCATATACTAGATATGCTTAGAAGCCATGTATTTGTAAAGATCCACTCGGATGGATTGAAGCTAAAACAAAAAATTATCAAAGATTTTTATTATAATTTACACAGAATTCTCAGTGTCATTATTTGTACGTGGTAAGCTAACGTGACATGTTTCAGACTGATGAATTATAAACTATATATTTGTTGCAAATGTTTTATTGTGTGTACCTTTTACACAAGCTAGCTGACACATATAATTTACTTTTTACTAGCCGAGGGCTCCAATTAGTAGTATTAAGATGTTAATTGCCAATACACTTATAGAAGGATCAATATTTCTTACATCGCAGATAGTTGAAACAATTTTCTTGCAGTTTTCAGGTAGGGCGCACTGTGGTCACCAAATAGATAATACCGGGCAAGCACATTAGCATTGTCTTGTAAGAACATAATCTATCTATACTATAAAAGAGCGTACAAATTAATAGGCTTTGTTACTCAGAAATCTCTCTACCCAACAGTCTATGACTTGTGGGTCCGTATCTATACTACAGACAGGAACAGATGGAACAACTTCGTTCCTCCCTTCCACGCGACGGAAACCACGCTCTTTTTCACGCGCGCCGAGTATACCCGCCCGCGCGTACACATCGCCCCGCCCGCGTGTACAAATCGCCGGCAAAGGTTGGAAACGTCGCGACGCCTTGCTGCCTTTCGGCTGTTTCGAGTCGAGCGCTAGCGCTACTGCTCTTCCAAAGCCATCGCACGCGGTCTCTCCGGTCGACGCGCGGCCACTGCACCGACGCCGGACGTCGACCACCCTTGGCGCGCCGGTGCTAGGCCAAGTGAAGGCGGCGGCACGTTGACGGCGTCGTCGGAGGCGATCCTTTGCCAGTCGTGCCGTAGGCCACAACAGCGTGTCGTCGAGGAACCAGAAAACCGTCGTTCCAGGTTTGGGCCGGAAGTCGGCCACCCTTGGCGTGCCGGCGCTAGGGCAAGTCACGGCGGCGCAGCGAAGTGGAGGATCTGCGCCTGCACCAGCAACCGAAGGCGAGCGCCTTGCCGGTGCGTGCTTTGCCGCTTTACGGCTACGAGATGATCAGATTAGAAACTAATCGGCAATTCTGCTACTAATCCATGCATAAACCAATTGGTGTACTAATCCATGCAGCAGCTAATCTTCGACAGACGACGATCGCGAGCAATTGGTGTACTCATCTCTCTTTTCTTTCCACGCAACACCGCGGGACGACGATCGCGAGCGACGAGTACACAACCGCGTCGACTGCTCGCGCTGCTGTCATCCCCTCCCCAGGCGGAGGTTACCTTCTGGAGAGCGCGCGCGGCGGTTTCCTTTGTGGAGGGTGTGCTTCTTCGAAAGTCGAACCATCGGAGGTCACGCCGGCACGGCGGCACTGCGACGACGCCACGACGGTGAACTTCGGTCCACGGCCCTAAGTCGAACCAGCAGAGATCACACGGCAGGGCGGCACCACAATAACGCCACGACAGCGAACGCCCGTCCGCGGCTCTAAGGCAGTGCGGCGAGGCTCCAGGGCCGAAGTCCAAATCTCTGGCCTACCGATCAGCAACAACAGCAGCGGCGCCTGCAACCCTACAGGCGGTGCTACCATCATCACCGCGTGATGGCTCCAGGCGGCGTGTGCCGAGAGTCACGAATCGGTTGAGTGCAGGGATCGGTTGCAGACTCCAGCCGACAGCGCAGGCTTTATTTTGATTTCCACTCTCTATTCAATCCCAATCTCAGTTGGTTGAATTGACCATGCATTGATTTGTGTTGTCTTTGTTCTCTATATCTCAGTTTGCAGTGCTCCAGACCAGACTATTGATGGGCCGGCGCACGTAACAACACACAACGGGGAGCCTAGCTACCAGAGTGGTGAATGAGTGAATCTCATGGGAACTGTCGTGGCTTCCATGCATGGTAATGTGCTATTCTGCTGTAGTGCTTCAGGTTGAAGTTCGTGAGTCCTTTTATCACTTCCTACGTACCACATGAACAAATCCGTTTTGTGTTCGTGTGAAATATGAGGTACGGATTAGGAAATCCAAGGACCATCTTTGAGTTCATCAAGCAGTCAGATAAGTCAAGCAGTCAAATAAGTCAGGGGTCCAAACCCAGCTATTCTGAGATGGGGCTTAGCTACAGTATGTGCATGATGATTTTACAGGTAAATCAAATCAAATCAAAGTCAAAGTAACAAAACATCTGAAGCATTTATATCCAATAGGATGAGAACTATATATATTGTCATCTCGTTTGTGTTTCCCGCTCCTGGTGCTGGGCATGCTTCTCAGGTTATATATTGTGTTGATAATGTTTGGTTAGATTTCACTTTTCCACAAGGTTAAATATATTGTTGAAGCCACAACAATGTCAAAGATTGTGGTGGCTCTGTTACCCTACATGATTCAGTTTACCTCTGATTTCGTGGACATTCCAGACTATTCAAATGCTAGAAAAATAATAATAACAGTTCTTTCATCTTGAGTGACTATAATTTAATTTTCTTGTCACCTAATATTTGATGTATTTTGTGAATTGATGATAAAAAATATGTAGCTATCGTAGATATTAGGATGTGAAGGACACTGGGAATTATTTGTGAATATTATTTGACAGAGACCATGAACAATGTCGCCCGATCACGGGTTAAATTACATGAATTATGTGAATCTCGTGAAGGAGAAATTGACAGAGATGATGTCCTATCCAGCATTGAACATTTGACTGCCAAAGTGAACATAAATGTAATTTTGGTGCCCTTGTTTTTTATGTTGACGAATCTTTGGCTCCACAAAAACATGATGATTTACCTAAAGTTCCTAACATGAATTTTAAGAGACTAAGAACCATCTCTAAAATAGCAAATATTTCTTTTCTTTGACTCTTATGCTGAAGAGAACCATTCAGGAGAATGAAAAGTTATAAACTGTAAAATGCCATTAAGAAAACTAGAGGGAAAGGTCTTTGCCAGTGATAAATATTTTTTTGACTATAGTGATATGATCTGCCGGATGAAGCAGAGTATTCCATGACAACTTTTAAATGTTACTGGAACTACCACCAAATTGAGTCTCTTTCAATTGATAACTTGTATTACAAGATGGTTATCCATGAGCACATGGGTTCTATTTTTTGTTTACATTATTACTAGCAGGTGGTATGGTGATTAGGTGAGCTTGAGAAGTCAGCCTTACAAATCTAACAAATGCTGTTGTTTTCAGGAAAGACCCAAGGATTGTAACCTCTATGTATTGTGGTAAGCTAAACCCTTAGCAATTCATATATCAACTAAGGTGTGTCTCACTGGCAAACAAGAAAAAGGCGGCTGACCTAGCCAAATATGGTAAGCTTTATTGAAAATATCAATATACATTGCATTCAAATTCTTGAGCTTTACATTACCTTGTTATGCCAATTATTGTCACTAAACTTATGGTGCTGTTTTTAGGAAAAGCCAAGGGTTGTGGCAGCTATGTATAGGTATAGGTCACCCTTAGCAATTCATATATATCAAACTAAGGTGTGTCTTATTGGCATGTGTATTCCATGGTTAGGATTCTTTATTAAAATCATCCTTTAAAAAGAAAAACAAGAATGATGTGCAGCTGACATAGCCAAAAATGGTGAACTTTACTAAAAAATATCAAATATTAGGAATACACTATTCAGGACAATGCTATCTAATCTAATTACTATTTATAAATATTATGCCTCTAGAGTACATTCAAATATTATGCTATCAACTATATGATTTTGCCACCAGGGGTTCAAATCCTGGTGCTCGCACCTTTTCCCGGATTTTCCCAAGGATTTACCGGCGTTATGCATTAAGTGGTAAGCGGCGTTCCGTCGACGACTTGGCGCCTATGGTGACTTCGAGAATCTCCAGATCTGCAGGCTGCCCAGTCCTTCGGAGGTGCTCATAGGGGTAGGGTTTGCGTGCGTGTGTTCATAGGGGTGAGTATGCGTGCGTGTTGTGAGCGTCTGCGTTGTACTGTGTAATTCTCAAAAAAAAAAAAAACTATGATTTTGCCTTTTTACTCTTGTTGATAGAACAATACACAGTTTTTCGACAGACATTTGAGCATTTTGTACCCCTTGTGAATTTTATGAGCAGGTTTCACTTGGGTCAATGGCAGCTCTCTCGCCAATGAATATATGATTTGCCTTTTACATTCAAACAAGTTTTTTTTTTTTTTTTTTTTTGCAACTGAATCTCAAAAAATGATTAACTATTTATAATGTAGATACTTTTGTGCCAACAAGATAGTTTTGATACCATGGACCATGCATGGTGCTCCTTTAGTGCTAAGAGACTTTTGCTCTACTGGCAATCTTTGGTTTCAAGTCAATAAAATATGCATTGGCACTCTTCATAAAAATCAATAAATAAGTGCATTGGCCCTTACTGAAAATGCATATATATGGGAACCTTAGGAGAACACAGAGAGTGGGAAAACTGAAAACTGGTGCGGCTTCACAGAAACAAAGAAAGCGAGTAGCTTGCTAAGGCAAGAAGCTCGACAAGGAAAAATGTTGCCTTTGTCTAGAAAATGGTTATGTTCATTCTTTTCACAGATTGTAATTGTTTACTTTAGTGTTATGTACTTGAATAATTTTGCAATACCGTACCCATACACATATAGCTTTTCTCGATTTGTGATCCTAATAGAAGTTTATATCGTTACTGCTTCCTTACTGAGCTGAATAATTAGTATATATTTTATATTCAACTAAGACAATTGTTAAATAACTTTGGGCTTAATACCATAAACTATAGCTATAACCACTTGCATGAAAATGTTGATTTCAAATAAACATGGAAAGGATAAGATGATATAGCTGCAAACAAGCTAGAAAATGGCAAAACAAGAAAAAAAAAAAAACAAATGTTTTCTAGGCACGTGCGTGCCGCACGTGCATCTTAACTAGTTTTACACACAAAAACGTAAGTTTGTAAAATGGGGAATAATTTATAAAACATAATAAACTGGGGTGTGCGTGCCATATGAAGTGTGTTATTGTTCCCGACTACGACACAGATAGGTAGTAAGCTGGAGGCTGTACACACCGAAGTTACAGGCTGTAACTTACAGCAAATCGCTACAAATATATATATGCGCACAGGACCATGGCAGCATACAAACCCAGGCCATGTGTCTAGGCTTATAAATTGCTTGTCTCCCGGCCGGTTTGTTTGTTGTAACTCAAAGCTCTTGTATGCAATGCACGATATATGCCATGACATTTCTGACATATATGGTGGATACATATGGGCGATTGCAACTTGCTAGTAATAGAACATGTCATATCTCTTGGGAGTCATACTATGCTAGCTGGTTACGAGTGTGAGGCACTGGGAAGCGAGCTCCTGCATGCTGGTTGATTCCGCATGCCGCTGCGGAAGTCAGACATTTCTCCTTGGAACCACAGTGACGCTGCACAATAATTCGTGACGCCTACTGCTGCACAAGGCTGCAAGAAAATCGCAGATGACGGCACGCATGGTCTATCTTTTGCAGATCTGGCTAGGAATTAGGAGCGTGCAGCAGGAAGGCTAAGCTACTATCTGCGATCAAGGTTCAGTGGACTGTAATTTCATCTGAGCTTTAGACATTTCTATTCTGCAACGCCAAACAAAGCCGTGGAGACATGAAGCTGACTAAAGCTCAGATGCTATAAATCCATGTAATGGAGTTGACTAAAGCCTGTGGTCCGTCAAGGACTCCGTAACTCGTACTACTGAATATTTTGCAATGATGCTTCAAATTAAGGTTGCTGGGATTTGCACGACGGACGAGGTGCCTACAAAACCAACCCCCTATTTTGCAACACATAGCCCGGAAAGAATACTAGATGTGTTGCTGACCCCTATTGCCTGCTCACCTCCTCGTCCAATAATAATAAAAAAAAACTCTCGATTCAACCTAGCCTCTAAGCATATGCACATCGTACGGTTTCACTTTTCCCCGACTTTCACCTGTTTACCGCTGCGGCAGAGAGCTGATCGCCGGACTCGAAGGTGATCTTGACTCCAAGTCCTCGCCAGCCTTCCCCTATATGGCTGCCGGCCGGCCTCCCCATCCGTCTCATCCTCAGAACCCGCATCTGCACTGCATCTGGCTACTATCCTCAGAACCAGGTTCCTTGCTCCCTCCTATCCAATCCCTTCCATCCCTTCCATCCATCTATCGGCACCACAATTCCTGATTGAGGTATGATCCTAATACATCGATCATCCCTTCTCATGTCTATGAGGATAGATCCATGTACTTTGGTACCTCGGTTGTATTTACTCACCGAAGATTCAACATTTGGTTTTTGCATGGGATTTAATTTGATTAACCTTATTCATACTTATTTACAACTGCTCCTTTCCCTTGTGTGGTTCTATCGATCTGATAATAACGTGAGTACTGGTGATGCAGTGACGCAAGTGATCTGTGCCAGACTGGTGATGTAGTGATTTATGCTAAACGTGTAATGGATCACTGGGCAATAGGAAGGATCTGTCACAAAAGGTGAAATCTGACAGTAATTAAATGCTCTCGCTTTTCGTGCTACACGCAATACTCTCTAGTTTAATTCAAGTTGTGGGCAATAGCTTCTGATTAATGTTAAAAATCAATCCTCATTTTCTAGTTGTTGACAATGTTAACGTAAGAAAACCTTAAATAGACTGTTGACACCCAAATTGGGCCTATGCTAAATTTGGAATGAGCAAAGCATGAAGAGAACAAGTGGTCATTGTTTATGCATGGACAACACCATTTTATGTGAACCAGGTGTGTCAAACAATGTCCTAAAATAGCAAAAGGAGCATGCACTTGAAGAAAATTGGCGGAGGAGAAAAATCACCGCGCCCGGACGCTGGCATTGCTTGAAGCCGCGTCCGGCGCGCGACCGCCGGCGCGTCTTGGGCGGTGGTTGCATCGCGCAACACACAGCGCTGGCGCGTTCGGCGCATGCATGCGCAAGCGTCCCGGCGTGCGTCCGGCGCCATTCAAAAAATATGGCCCGATTGCAGAGCTCTCTGGATCGCGCGGGACGCAGCGCTGATCGCGTGGCGCCACGCTCGCATGCGTCCGCGCTGTTTAAAAATAGCGCTCGTTTGCATGGCTCTCTGGATCATACCGCGCTACGCGACGCGTTTGGCGCCGCTATTTTAGGGCGTCCGCGCTGTTCGCGATCTCGCCCGTGATTTTCCTAATTCGAACTGATTTTTATTTCGGGTTGGTTTTGGAGATCTTCGTGATTGAAACGTCCAAGGACGGTTTCTAAAAGGATAAGACCACCCTCCTCTATATAATAAGAGGTTCATGGCCGATTTGATCCCATCTACATCCAATCGACAACCAATCTATCTCCTTTTCCGTTTGTAAGTCATCTTCTTCCTTCAACCCCTCTATCCTGCTGTTCGGCGGCGAACTCCGCGTTCTTCTGCGGCGTTCTAGGCGGCCCACGCTGGTCCTAGAGCACCCTCACGCGGCGTCCCGACGGGTCTTCCCGAGGTGCGTTGAGGTCATCTCAGCCATCACCGAGCTTCACGCGCCCCTACCGATCCCTAGATCGGTTTAGGGCTGCCACGCTACGGTGCTCGCTGCTTCAAGGTCGATCGCGACCTTCGTGGGCGTCCAAGGCCCTCCCAGCATGTTGGTGTGAAGCCCTAACCCCGGCGTCAACACAATTTTTGGCGACTCCATTTGGGGAATTCGAGGCGTCAATTGCGTTTTGAAGACTCCAACATCATGCCTGCCAACAACAAGAGCGGTGGTGCTTCAACTAGCGAGATACATGATGACAACGTCATCCACCCCTCTTCCGTTGATGAGCTTCCTGACGAATTGAAGGCTAAGATGCAATAGATGATAGAAGCTACCCAACGTGCGTTCGAGAGTTGTGCCGTGGGTCGTGGGCGACAAGGTGGGAGCTGTACAGGCCTATCACCGTCAGTCTTCCCGTCGATTCATCTACTCCAGAGGTTGAGGTAACGGATACTGGTCCTAAATTTGATGATTCTTATCCTCAACATGCTGATTATGCCGCTATGCTTGATGGCCATAAGAAAGAAATAGATTAAAATTTTAGTGCTGCTGCCTGTAGGCAAGATTATGGCTAGGTTTGACAAGTTAGAAGGTAAAAGTCTTAGAATAGAAGAAGTTGATGATTCTGAGCATGAGTTTGGTATGCCTTCTAATTTTTATGAGAATCTAGCATGGTACACCGCTTATGGTAAAGGAAAATCATCCCAATCGGCTCCTCACGGGCCGCCGATAAAGCCGGGTTCTTCCACCACCAAGGAAGTGGTTAATAATAAACAAGTTGTCACGTTTGCCGATGTTCAAGACCGAAATCGGCAAACCATTAATAGAGCAAAGAAATGCTAGGAATTCAGGGGGGGCAACACCGTGTTACCCAACCCACCGAAATCCCCTAGCCAAATTCCTGCTTTTGGCAATGAAATGTCAGCTCCAAATCCTCCTCCCCGCCGATATGACGGATGCGTTTAATCGGCTAAAGGAAGATTTAAATAAGTCTTTTGCGGGAAAGTCTCGATGTCCAAATAAAAACCTCAAGAGGCACCTACAATAAACCGCACCCTCCACACTTTGATTTTATGAGAAACCCACCGTGGTGGAAGGTACCCGATTTTCAGAAATTTAGTGGTAATGATAATAAGTCTACCATGGAGCATGTTAGCATGTATCTAGCTCGCTTAGGTGAAGGGTGTGCTTTTGATTATATGAAATGTCGTAATTTCCCTTTATCACTTACTTGGCACTTTGCATTTTCATGGTTTACTTCTTTGCCAACTTCTACTATTGGTTCTTGGGCTCAATTAGAGGAAAAATTTCATGCTCACTTTTATGATGGTGTCCAAGAAACTAGATTATCTCATTTGACATCGGTTAGAGAAGGTCGTAGTGAGTGAGCACTTGAGTTTATTAGGGCGCAAAGAAATTAAAACCGATGCTATCATTTGATGATTTAAAGCATGATTTAGTAGACATATGCTTTAATGGTTTGCATTCTAAGATTAGAGATAAGCTTGAGCATATTCAGTTTACTACATTACCGCATTTACTTGAGAGAGCTATTGCTGTTGAATCTCATTTAAAAGACTCTCAAGATCATGATTATAAGTCTCGCCGTTCCAACGCATCACGTGGACGATTGTTCTTCGTCCGACGATGAGACTAAAGATGTGTTGGGTGCTGAAATTAGGTGGCCGAGGAAAATAAACAAGTAACTTGTCCTTCTCTCAAGCCGATTAATAGAATCGGAATGAAAATAAAGTTTACTTTTGATACATCAAAAATGTGACCGAATATTCGATGAGTTGTTGAAAATCGGGTACATTAAGATTAAATATGTTATGCCTTCGCAGATGTGTTGAAGAAACAAAAAGCTTTCTACAAATATCATGAATCTTATTCCCATGCCACTAATGATTGTCATGTTTTCCGTCGGCAGTACAATCGGCTCTTAATGAGGGCCGATTAAGTCTTACCGACATGCAGCTTGATAAGAATCCTTTTCCAATGCATGTGGTTGAAGTTAAGAAGCCCGAAGCCAAAACACTTGAAGTCAAGGCTCCTACCATCTTGATCCGGCCCCGAGCAAGCCGCTACAACTCAAGGCAAGAACGTGATCATTGGTGAGCTCGCCCCTGCACCGAATGTTCCTAAGAATTCGGGACGGCAAGTGTTGGCTAACCAAACTGAAGAAGGCAAGACAAAGCTTACCATTGTGGCTAGCTCGGCGCAGCATTACGGCGTCCAAGCGTGGCTGGATGGTCATGCGGCGCAGAACAAGATTAGCTAGGCCGATTGAAGCAATCGCCAAGATGATCAAGCTCAAGCGCCAATTAAGCCCATGAACCGACTACCTTAGTCGGGTCACCTGGCCCCGAGGATTCTAGCTCCCTCACTTCCAAAGCAGTGCATACGATAAAGACATTCGCTCCACAAAAGCCGGAGGTTGGAGTTTGGAAAACCAATGAGCCAAAGGTCAAGAAGCATATCAAGCCTTTATGTGAATTTGATAGACTTTTTGGCAAAATATAAGAAGGAAAAGGCCGATTCCAAGAATCGGCCAACAAAAAGAGAGAGTCTACGCCTCCCAAGCGTGATGAAGGGAGAAATAAGCAAGTGGCTATGACTCCTACAAATGTTTCTTCTTCTTCTTCAGTTGCGCCGTCCCAAGGATGACTCGTTGGGGGCCACCACTATTCCATGTGGCGCCACCACCACAATGGGGACCGAAGGGAGTGTTTGTTCCCTATCCTTGGGGTCCCATAAAGGAAGGAGGCGCTACAAGCATGGCCAAGCCTACCATCTTTAGCCGATTGGGTTCACAATCGAGCTCTAGCGGTATGAAAAAAGAAGAAGGAGGTGCCCACGCCCCTGAGCTCACCTCCTCGAGCAAAAGGGGAAGGCGCCTATGCAAAGCAGTGTATGTTCCCAAGAAGATCGAAGTTGTTGAGAAGCCTTTGCTCCCGCTTGCTACTCCTCCGCCTTCCATCATTATCGGTTCGATGACAGCCCCTATAAGTGATGTCAACAAACCGATTGTGATTGAGGAGCAAGAGCCTCCCAAGGGTGATCAAGATCAAGTCATGGAGGAGGTTGCTGAAGCTCAAGATAAGAACCAAAAGTTTGTGGATCCTCGTTTCCTGCAGCCCAAGTGGTGCCCGTGGATATCGATAAGACACAAAAGAGGAAGCTTCAGCGAGCAAGACAAAAGATGCTCAAGCGCTTGGCTGTTGCTCAAGGTGAAGGGCCTATCTTGCCAGAAATTGTGCAAGAGATCAAGAATAAAGAGGCCGAGATAATCGCTGCTACCAAGAGGACGTCTCAACCGATTGATAAATCGGTTAAGTCGGTCATTGTGCAAGAGCAGCCGCCCAAGCCTCGTGGAAGAGATGCCCGAACCGAAAGTTGATCTTTTGGCACTTCTAGCGGATGGGACAGCCAAATTAAGTGAGCAAGTTGATAACTCAACCGAGACGGTTGACGAGGTCGTTATTGCCCAAACTTGGATTTACCGACTTCCGAAGTCGGTTGAACTGAATTCTCTTGTTTTTGATGTGTCCGCAGTGCGCTCAAGATTTTGCCGCCGCCGCCACCATGGTTGGCATTGAAGTGCCAGTTGAGGATGAAGAGTTGGTGGATTATGAGCCTTCACCGCCACGTCTTTGAGATGAACACCATCTTTCTCTCCACCGATTATTATGTGATCGGGCAGGAGATGATGAGGTTGCCGCAGAGTTTGCTTTTGGGGTGCAAGATGCTATCTTCAAGAAGCCTGCCGTGTCTGCCGACACCTCAAGCCATTGCATGTGAGCGACATATCAATGGGAAACCAACCGAAGATGTTAGTGGATAGTGGCGCAATTGTCAATCTTTTGCCCTATTCATTATTCAAGAAGCTTGGTGGCAAAGAGGAGGAACTAATTCAAACCAACATGACCATCACCGGTGTAGGGGGAGGTGCGCCAATTCCTTCAAAAGGGATCGCCAACGTCGAATTAACCGTTGGTTGCAAGACCATGGCTACGGCTTTCTTCATCGCCGACGTGGAAGGTAGCTATGATCTTATCCTTGGTCGTGATTGATTCATGCCAATCCTTGTGTTCCTTCTAGTTTGCAACAATTCCTCATCCAATGGGTGGGAGATGCCATAGAGATTGTTCATGCGGATAATTCGGTTGAGATTTCTACAACCGATGCCTCGCTTGGAGAGCTCGGGTTTGCTTGTCTTTCAGGTAGAGACTTATCCAACTATCAGTACATTAGCTATGATGAGCGTGGATTTGTGCTCAGAACATTGAAGCCGACGGATAATCGGCTCAATATTATATTGTAAACATTGTTTCTTAATGGAAGACAAACTTCAATGGTTAAAGCATAGACTTGAACACTATCGGACTGAAAAAGACCGATTCTTGTGAAGCTATCGATGACTTTGATGGGCCAAGGTTTCACGCCGGCCGACCCTTTGGAACAAGTTGACATTGGGGATGGTTCTGCCAAGGCCGACATTTGTAAACCAAAACTTGGATACCGATTATAAAGCTAAATTAATCGCTTCTCAAGAAATATGTTGATTGTTTTGCATGGGACTACACAGTAGATGCCCGGGTTAAGCCGCAATCTTGTTGAGCACGGCTTCCCATCAAAAGGGATTTAGGCCAAAGCAACCGCCAAGACGCCTTCAATTCGCCATTAATGACCGAATAAAGGAGGAGATTGATCGCTTGCTTAAGGCAGATTTTATCCGCCCATGCAGTATGCGCGAGTGGGTCTCTAACATTGTGCCGGGTGAGAAGAAGGACACCGGAAGATTAGAGTGTGTATTGATTTCGTGAGATTTAAATAGAGCCACTCCCAAAGATGAGTATCCTATGCCTATTGCCGACATGTTAATCAATGATGCTTCGGGGCACAAGGTTATTAGCTTTGATGGGTAATGCCGATATAATCAAATATTTATGGTGAAGAAGATACCTCCAAGACTGCTTTTATTTGTCCCGAATTTGTTGGTTTGTTTGAATGGATTGTTATGACCTTTGGCCTCAAGAATGCTGCGCCCACCTATCAACGTGCTATGAATCTTATCTTTCATGATCTCATTGGTGTGATTATGGAGGTGTATATTGATGATGTGGTGATTAAATCGGCTTCACATGATCCTCATTTAGCCGATTTGTGCCTTGCTTTTGAGAGGATGCGCCATTATGGTTTGAAGATGAATCCACTCAAATTTGCATTTGGAGTGTCGGCCGAAAGTTTCTTGGGTTTATTATTCATGATAAAGGCATAGAGATTGATCCCAAGAGAATAATAGAGAAGATCAAGGCAGTTCAAGCACCTCAATGTAAGAAGGATTTGCAAAATTCCTAGGTAAAGTGAACTACTTGAGAAGATTTATTGCTAACTTGTCCGGGAAAATTATTCCTTTCACCCCCATACTTAAGTTGAAAATGAAGCTGATTTTTGCTCGGGGGCAAGCCAACAATATGCATTTGACAAGATAAAGGAATATTTGTTTCACCGCCTTTCTTCGCTACGCCTAGAAGGGGTGTACCTTTCCGATTGTATATCGCCGCCGAAGAGAAGGTGATTGGGGCTGTTCTTACTCAAGAAGATGAAGGAAAGGAATATGTTGTCGCTATCTTGGTCGCCATCTTATTGATCTCAAACAAGGTATGCCCATATTGAGAAATTATGCTTATCACTATATTTTGCTTGTTCCAAAATGAGACATTATCTTTTGTCAAGCACATGTGTGGTAGCATGCCAGCCGATGTAATCAAACATATGTTGTTTCGGCCGATCCTTTCGAAGGGTGGGCAAATGGGCATACGCTTTAATTGAATATGACTTGACTTTTGAACCATTGAGAATTTTAAAGGGTCAAGTTCTTGCTGATTTTATTGTTGAGCATGGTATTAATCTTGATTATGAAGTGAATTATGTCACTTCTACTCCATGGCGGTTATATTTTGATGGATCGGTTTGCAAGGATGGTGCCGAGTTGGAATTGTTCTTGTTAATTCTTGTGGTACCGAATTTCCTATGTCAAGCCGATTGAGTTTCCATGTACTAACAATCAAACCGAATATGAAGCTCTTTTTTTATTCGGGTTGATTATGTTAGAAGCTATGGGGGTTGAACATGTTGAAGCATTTGGTGATTCATTACTTGTGGTGCAACAAGTTTCCTTAGTGAATGTCAATGTTTGATGGATCACTACGTGCTGCCTCGATATGTGCCTTGATTTAATTGGTAAATTTACCGAATTTAAGATTCGGCATATTCCAAGAGAAGAAATCATAAGGCCAATTTTTATGCTCAACTTGCTTCCTGCTACATCAAGGAAGAGGATCAATTGCATGTGAATTATGTGCAAAGAGCAAATTTGTTGCTCAACGTGCATCGAGCTTTGAGGTAAGAGATAATTATTTCCACTTACAACATTTGCCGATGCATGAAAGCTTGCTTGTTTCGTATTCTAGTAAAAATTCGGTTCAACCAAAGTTAATTGGACAAACCGGTGTTACTAATGATTTGGGACAGCAATGTAAAGTTCTTTAAATCGGTCTATTTCTGCTTTTGGACAATGGTAGCACCGATTTAGAGGATTGAGAACTCCTCTCTTGTCTTTTTTGCAGGATCCTAGTGCCAAAGTTGACAAGAATATTCGGCGCTTGCTTTCAAGTACACATTGCGTAATGGTGAGCTTTATAGGAGGACCGCCAAGACTTGTTGCTAAAGTGTCTAGGGGCTGATCAAGCACGAGTGGCAATGGGAGAAGTTCATGAAGGCATTTGTGGTACGCATCAATCGGGTCGAAGATGAAGTGGTTGTTGAGATGGGCTAGTTTCTATTGGCCTACTATGATGGCCGATTGCTTTCATTACTACTACGAGGTTGTGAAGAGTGTCGCCGGTTTTTGGAAATATTCAGCTAGTGCCGCTGCTATGCTTCATCCTATCATCAAACCGTGGCCTTTCCGTGGTTGGGGCTTGGATTTCATTGGTCGATTCATCCCCATCTTCTCAAGGGGCATAAGTTCATCTTGGTTGCTACCGACTACTTCACTAAATGGTCGGAAGCGGTTCCATTGAAGAACATGACACACAAGGAGGTAATTGAGTTCATCACGTGCACATTATTCATAGATTCTAAGATTCCTCAAACATTAACTACGGATCAAGGGACGCCATTTATGGCGAAGGAAGTACAAGATTTTGTCGAATCATATAAAATTAAGATGTTCAATTCATCTCCATATTATGCTCAAGCCAATGGTCAAGCAGAACCAACCAACAAGACTTTGATCAAGCTTATTAAGAAGAAAATAGAGGAACATCCAAGAAGGTGGCATGAGGTCTTGTCAGAAGCTTTGTGGGCTCATCGCATATCGAGGCATGGTGCAACTAAAGTCACTCCTTATGAGCTGGTATATGGTCAAGAGTCGGTGTTACCCGTTGAGGTAAATTTGGATGCATATAGATTTGCTAAACAAAATGACCTATCTCCTACTATGTATCATGATTTGATGATGGACAACATCGATGAGGTAACCGACAAGAGAATACAAGCTCTAAAGGAAATTGAGAAAGACAAAGCCCGTGTTGCAAGAGCCTACAACAAGAAAGTCAAGAGCAAATCGTTCCAAATCGGTGACTTAGTTTGGCAAACTATATTACCGATAGGGTCGAAGAGCAATCAATTTGGCAAGTGCTCACCTAATTGGAAAGGTCCTTTCAAGGTGGTCAAAGTGATATTTGGGAATTCCTATCTGCTTGAGTCAACAAGTGATGGAAAACGCCAAGATAAGGCGATTAACGGGAGGTATTTGAAAAAGTATTTCCCTAGTGTTTGGCAAGAGGCCTAGTGCTCTCCAAACAATGGCCGATGCATGCATTGCCCTTAGAAAAAAAATGGCCGATACATAGTATCGCCCTTAGTCACCGGACAACCGATACGATGGGCATTCGTGTTGTTTGGTTTTCTTTGTCTTGTTTTCAGGTTCCTGCATCTCTCGCCTGAAAACAGGGGGGCATATGTTGACACCCAAATTGGGCCTACGCTAAATTTGGAATGAGCAAAGCATGAAGAGAACAAGTGGTCATTGTTTATGCATGGACAACACCATTTTACATGAACCAGGTGTGTCAAACAATGTCCTAAAATAGCAAAAGGAGCATGCACTTGAAGAAAATTGGCGGAGGAGAAAAATCACCGCGCTGACGCCGGTATTGCATTGCATGAAGCTATTAGGCGCATGACCGCCAGGTCGCGTCCGGCGGTGGTCGATGCGCAACACACAGCGCTGGGCGCGTCCGCGCATGCATGCGCAAGCGTCCGGGCGTCGTCCGCGCCATTCAAAAATATGGCCCGATTGCGAGCTCTTCGGATTGCGCCGACGCAGCGTCGACGCGTCCCGCACTGTTAAAAATAGCGTCTTTTGCATGGCTCTCTCGGACGCGTCCGCGCGCGCTGGCGACGCGTCCCCGTGCTGCTATTTTTCGGGCATCCGCGCTGTTCGCGTGATCTACGCCCGAGATTTTCCTAATTCGAACCGATTTTATTTCGGGTTGGTTTTTGGAGATCTTTAAGTGATTGAACGCCCAAGGGCGGTTTCCTAAAAGGATAAGACCACCCTCCTCTATATAATAAGAGGTTCATGGCGATTTGATCCCATCTACATCCAATGGACAACCAATCTATCTCCTGTCCCGTTTTGTAGGTCATCTTCTTCCTTCAACCCCTCTATCCTGCTGTTCGGGCGGCCGAACTCCGACGTCGTCCCTCCCCGACGGGTCTTCCCGGAGGTGCGTTCGGAGGTCATCTCAGCCGTCCACCGAAGCTTCACGCGCGCCCCCTACCGATCCCTAGATCGGTTTAGGGCTGCCACGCTACGGTGCTCGCTGCTTCTCACCTACATCCCTGAACAACCGTTCATGGTTCCCCCATTCATTCCCTGAACAAGCAAACATTATCACCACCTGCCGAGAATCCAAAGCAACGGCTGTTGCAAGAGGCGTTGGAGCCAAAAGGCCCGTCGCGGCTCAAATAAATAATTTGTTTGCTTATGATTAGCGAATGAATCATCATGTACATATTAGTTTCGGCCATGGATCCCACGAGTTGCAGCAGCAAGCACAGCCCAAGCTGAGGGTTAAACCATATTTTATTTTTATTTCTTTCTTGATCTGAGAAGGATACATCTCCCTTTATATTTATAGGGAGGACTCAACTTGACTTCGCAAACAATCCGAAATCTTCCTAATTTGACCAAACTTAACCACTAAGTAATAGCTCCTAATTGGACCAAACTTAACCCCTATGTAATAATGATAATGAGGATGGCGGCGGCGGCGGCCACGCACGCGCCCCCCTCTAGGCCTGGCTGGCCCATGTCACGTTGGCGTGTGACATTACTCCCCTCTTTTCCGAAGGGCGCGTCCCTCGGCGCTGCAGCTTTGATCGTTCATCGATGTCGCCGGGCAAGGAGATATTGTTGGAGTGGTGGTGGTGGCCATGGTTGTCGCCGAGAGGTAGCCCCATGGTGCGGCTAGTGTTGGGGGTTTGCACCTGGTCATAGCAATGGGCGATGTTGGAGTGGGGTGTTGGCGGCCATATCGATGTCGGTGAGAAACGGCGACATTTATGTCACGCCCCCACTTTTAATGGGACTTTTAATCTCGCGTATTGGCGCGCCGGGATCACGCTACCAATACGTTACCGAGTCACAAATAATGGAAATCAGTTATAGATGAACTACTCCGAGCATATATTGACATAGGATAGAAGGACTTACAGCGGTGATGAAAAACACCACCCTGGATTATATTAATCGAGTAGCCAACCGCGGAAGCCGGTGCTTTATCCGTGATAGGTCCGCTAAGATGCTAGACCGTGCGGGCACTACTCCATGTTCCACGAGGCAACTTGGCCTTGGATGGAATTCACGGACTTCTCGTCTTTCTCTAAGCAGCGTCTTGTAAACTCCTACGTGGGTCTCCTACTTCCGACAAATGACCTTGCCTTCGGATATCTTGATATCTAAAAAACAGAGGGGTGAGTACAAAGGTACTCGGCAAGTCCAAACCAGGGGTGGTTTGGTATATTAAGGGTTTGGGCCCCTAGCAGAGTCTCAAAACTGCTCTTACTAGTTCGGGATTATCTCATCTGGTTATCACCTTCACATCATCACAACGTTAGTTATTTCTAATCATAGATGTTCTATCCTAGCATTCACCCATTCCAAGGGCGTGGCTATTTGAATAGGTTTAAGTAACTCTGCGGAGGTTGTACAAATTTCCCCACACGATAGGTGTTGCCTGCACTTACCGTCATGGCTTCGGCGGACCTAACGAGATCATACCCGCTTGAGTGCTACTCTAGGTATGTTGGTATAATCTTCACCACGACTTCTCGAGGGGTTGGAAGGACAACACGTCACCCTAAGATGGCCGCATCACCCTAGACAATATGGTGATACCAAATCACCCACGGCTTTACTGGTAATACCTAATTACCCAATCTATCTTGTCAACACCACTCTCAATCTCAAATCATCAATATGTGCCTCTAGCACTGCGCCCCATGTGCCCAAACATACGTGGAAGACCACTCGGCATCCACGCCAACCGACTAGGGGCCACTCTCCCCCACATCCGCTCCCCAATAGGTCGTTTGCCCCGCTTTGGCCACCTTGGATCCCAATTATACCTCAACCCAGCGGGTGTGGAATCAAGCCGCCCCATCTCGGCGCAGGGCTGCATCTGAAATATCTCACTAGGTAGAAGGTCTTATGAACCTGGTCCTTAGGGGAGGCGAGTATCTCTCCTTGAGAATCCCCTCCACGGCAATTCCGTAGTAATCCATCTCACAATGAATTACTATCACCCACCTCTTTTTGTTGATTAGGGTTCATTAACATTCTTAGGTTATACTTGATTACAACGTAAGGCGTAGATAACGTGGATGATTCGTCATCCGACTTAGCTTCATAGCTACGTTATTCAGCTCATACCACTATATACTAATCCAACTTATCATCATCATTATCATTATCTCATTACATTATTAAGGTCGAGGATTAGGGGTAAGGACTTGCACAGGATGTTCTTCTTGATGCGACAATCGGCATCGAACGGCCTAGCTTTGCTCAAAACGGGGAAGCTTCTAATCGATTCGTCGAATCTACTTGCGATTGGCGATAAACCCTAGCTTGAACTATGACATATAAAACAAACATAGAACATTATGGTGGCAATGGGTTAGATGCATAGAGCTAGATTTTAGATGAATTATCGAAGTCGTTTCACGCTTAAACGGAGTTAGTATGCATGAGATATGGATTTTATAATATTAATCCCTAATTAAACCATTAGGGTAATATTATAATATAATTTTATCATGTAAGAAAAATTGGAACTAATTACATGATAAAATTCTATAAATCAAATAATGAATTTATAAATTTTAAGAATTTTTTCGACATGGGAAACACCACTTATAATAATCATGTACAATACTTTCGGTGTACATAGCAATTAATTAAGTGTACAGCTTCTTGTCTTGTGCTGTACACGGCGTGTGTGGGTCCTCGGGTGCCACGTGGGTCCGTGTGGACGCCACGGTGGTGGTTGCCACGTGGGCCACCACGTGTACAACGGCGTTACCTTCACCGTGGTGAGAATCGGCGGGAATCCAGGCTGGCGTGGCACCTTCCGGGTTGGTCCCTGGCGATGGCGTCGTGGCGGGGTAACGGGACACGGCGACGAAACAGAGTCCCCGTCCGCCGGTCCTCCGACGGGCGGCGCCTCGTCCGGACTTCGGTGAGTTGGCGTTCGGCCCATAGGTCACCGCTGAGCGTTAGCCTCGGGGCTCCACCCCTCGCCTTAATGGAGTGGGCGGGGGTGGCATTGGAGGGTGTCCCCGCGGCGGCGACAACCACGGGCCGGCTTCCGACGGCTGTGCTCGGTGACGTGGGGTTTCAAAGGCGCCCGAGCAAAATAAGTATGGGAACGGAAGAGGGAAGAGAGGAGAGACTAACCTAGGCACACCAATTCCGATCCAGGACGCCCGTTTGGACGACGGCACTTCGACCTAGCTCACGGCGGCGGATTCCTCCGATTTGGGGGAAACCCCGATTCCTCGCCGATGTGGTAGGGAGAGGGGAACCTTGTGAGCACTGCGTGTTCAGTGTAAGCGGAGCTCGGGGCCGGAAGGGGCGGAGTCGATTGAGCCTGGGAGGGTGGCTATTTATAGCCTCGCCGCCCGCATCGCCCGACGACATCTTCCTCCACTTCAAGATCTTTTCGACCGTTTCTTGCTGTTCCCGTGGGCGCGGAGTTGGTGCTCCGCCCGGAAGGAGCGCCCGTGGTCCTCATGCTCGCCTCCGTGGTGGCTCGCCAAGTTGTCCCGTCGTGAACAAATCGCGGTTGTCACGCCATGGCAAGGATTTCAAAGCTCGGCCAAGGTCTTCGCTATGCGTCATTGCGGATCCCATGCGCGTGGCCTAGAAGGCGTGTGACGCCGCGTGGTCACCTGGTTCAGTCTTCGGGCGGAGCTGGCTTGATGCCTTGTCACATCAAAGCTTCGGCGCTGCGGCCGGGCATGGTCACGCGGGTCTTGTGCTCGCGGACGCCCCCTCCTGGCGCGTCGTCTCCATACCCCCGAGGGGGCGTGCGGTTGCTGTGCGCTGGTCACCGTCCGTACTCGTCCGGTGTAGGGTGGGGAATGAGGGGTGTCGGCGCGGGCGCCACCATCTTTGTGGGAAGCGGATGGTGACGAAGGTGGACGACGGCGGTGGGTCCCGGGCCATCGGTGTGGGAGAGAGATCGGGGTTTTGGCTTGCTGGCCTCGGGTGTTTTGGCTGCTGTGCTGGGCCGGCCTGCTCTCGCTAAAAAGCGAGAGGGGGAGGAAGGAGGAGGGCTGGTTGGGCGGGGGAGGGAGGGGAGAGAGTTTAGGCCCGAGAGCTCATTCTATATCCCCTTTTCTTTTCTCTATTTTTCCTTTTCCCTTTCTTCTCTTTTCTTTTATGTGTGTAAATACATATATATCTTTGTTATTTTTACTTGCATAAGATCTTGAACTTATATTCTCCTAAACTTTTATTTATGAGAATATTTATTCAAGGTGCTCATACAATTAAATATGTATATGTGTACACACATTTTCTTCCCCCTTTCTTATTATTTCATGTGTGACACATTCATATGTATTTTATAAATATTCTCACAAGCACGTTTATATTCCCATAACTCATTTGTCGGGAATATTTATTTATTGTGCCATAAAAATATTCATATACATATTTGGTACACACATGTCTCGAAAGTATTATTTTTCCCAGAGGTAATTCGTAAACCATTACTCATGCAATATTTTCCATAAATCAAATCTAGGGCTTACCTTGCATCGTCGGTCACCATAAGGTTCATCAAGCGACAAACATGTTTTCCTAGTTTTCTATATGGTGAGGGTTTTTGAAATGCAGGTTTTCAAAACGGGGTTTGGTTTTAACGGAAAAATAAATCAAGTTTTAGTTGTAATTATAAAAAGTTCAAATTTTTAGTGAATTTTAAAATGATGCAAAAAACACAGGTGTTACAATTTAGGTGCTGCTCGAGAAAGTCGTGTGCTGCAGCTTAGTGGTAGACGTGCTCATTAAACGAGGCGCCGGATGATCACGTTGGTGTGGGCGCCCAGCGTCGTTGGCGTGGCGTCGTCAGCGCCGCGTCGGACAGCATTGCCACGCGAGCTGTGGCGTTCTTGCTAGCGTGTCGCCGAGGTTGTTGTCGTTGTTGACATCGCGTCGGCATCGCCGTCGTTGAGGAGGCAGTAGTTGTTCTCGAGGAGGGCAAACTCGCCGTTGTGCTTCATGCCAGTGAGGGTGCCTGCGAGGATGGCGTGGTGGTGGACCGGAAGGTAGGAGTCGTACCTCGTGTTGATATAGTCGGAGATCGCAGCCTTGTCGGAGTTGTACTCGGAGGTCTCCATGATCATCTCCCCGTAGGGCGGGGCAGCAGGGTGGCGCCGTCTTCTCTGACCATGGACCCGCGCAGGCTGAGGATCTTGTGGTCTGTGAATACCAATCTGTCACGGAACCAAATCCATTGGCCCGTGGGTGGCGCCGGGCGGTCGTTGGCGCCCTAGTGCAGGTTGTTGTTGCGGGGAAGAAGGGCAGCAGCGGGCATGGCATGGCGGCCTTGGGCAGCGGCGGCGGCGGGGCACAAGCATGAGAGCTGGGGAGACAGGGAGCTGAGGGGTAAAGCCTATTTTATTTTATTTCTTTCTTGATCTGAAAAGGATACATCTCCTTTATATTTATAGAGAGGACTCAACTTGACTCGCAAGCAATCCGAATCTTCCTAAATTGACCAAACTTGACCCCTAAGTAATAGCTCCTAATTTGACTGAAGTTAACCCCTAAGTAATAGTGATAACTTGGAGGATGGCGGCGTCACGCCAGCGGCGCCCCCCCTGGGCCTGGCTGGCCCATGTCACGTCGATGTGTGAGAATTTACCATTCTAAACAATCTCATTCATCCATTGTATGTAGCATGAACAAAAATGTAAAATAGCAGCTGTAAGAGGAGGTCCTCCACGATTAAGCGTATGTGCCATGTATAGAGTCAGAGGCATTAGGAGCATGATAGCTGATGCATTTGTGGTTCCAGGAATGCAGTCATCCAGCATTGGGAGCATGATAGCTGCAAGCAAACCAACCAGACGGCGCCATCCAATGTTTTTTTGCTTCATGAGGCGATATGAAAAAGTGCAATATGACTTGCATGCAATGCAGAGCTGTTTGATAACAGTCAGCAGGTTAGTCATCTGATGCGACCACTGTGGCAATAAGTAGATGTAGATTAGCAAATAAAATGACCACCTCCATAATTAAAACAAGAGTTTTTCATACAGCCAGCAAACTGGGTATTAGCCGGCGTGCACATGTACTGGTAGGTTCGTAAGAACATGATTTTACAAACAAAACAATAGTAGTAATTTTGAGAAAAAGATGAACTAATATATTTATAACTGCTAGAAATTACGGTGGGTCAGCATGCCCTAAGAGAAATATTCTTCCCCTTTCAGGTGCCACACCGAAGTGTATTTTATTTTTTTTAGATAATGGAATTAAAATTCCGGCCTCTGCGGTAACGCACACAGCTTAAAAAGCCTCTGGCATGACCACGACAGCCAAACTTATTACAAAAAGCTAAGAATAAAAAAAAACTTTAGTACATGAAGATATATGTACTAAAGATCTACTATATCCAAAAAACAATTGAGTTTACTACTCAAAATAGTGCTAAAAATATCGATGTCGTTTCATGGCGGTCTATCGAATCAGCCACCACGCCTTGAACACCGTGCACCAAAATAAACTTGAGAGAAACTCATTGGATGTAGATCGCCCTCGCGAAGGTTGGTAAATCAGCCCACGCTTGAAATCGTGTGCCCTTACCGCTGCTCCTCCACCTTAATCGACATCTGCCGACTCTGTGCACTCGCGGCGCACCCGCCTCGTATGCGGGACGATACGGAGCAGCTGCGTAGATTGTGCGCCCGCCTGACCCGCATCAGGTCGCTGGGGGCCTAGATCCGCGCCACCGGCGCCCGCGCTAGCTAATCCGTACCCGCTTGAATGCGAGGAACCGATATGGAGCAACTGCACGGGATTTGTTGTCGCCACCGCCGACCCAGATCATGTCATTGGAGCACGATCCGCGCCACCGCGCCTGAACGCGAGGGGCGGGGAGAGCCTGGCCACCGCGCCGTGGGAGCCGGATTCGCCAGCGGCAGCGACACTGGCGGTTGCCGAACTCCGCCCGCCCGTAAGAAGCTCATGGCCATCGGGAAGCGACGACGGCGTGGAGCCCCGCCGAAGAGGACGGGCGTCGGTGGAGCACCTTGAGAGCAGCGCCGAACACCGGAAGGTTATACCATAAGCGCCCGCTGTAGCCATGACGATGAAGGCCGCGTAGCCACGCCCGCGCCGCCAACCCACAGGCTGGCGAAAGTAGAATGTCAGCGCCCATGGCTGTGGCGCAGCCAGGGCGCCCAAAGACCGTAACCGACGGCGGCGAGGCCTTGGATGCGCCGCTGGCGATCGGTGGCCGGCGACCGCCATGGTGCCGCCGGCCGACACAATGAATCTCGCGGAGCTGCTTTCGAAACCACGAAGATGGAGCCACATGCCCACCGTGATGAGAGATGGCCAGCGGCGTTCGCGGATCAAGGATCGCCGGCGTGGCGTCGGATCGTGGTCGTGGGCGAAAAACGGTTTCGCGATACGCCTTTGACGCGGTCTCCCAAAATTAGCGGACATTCGCATCCAGTTTTCGCCCGATTGATCCACGACGCCGGCTTGATCGATCCAAGACGCCCGGCCGCCAGAAGGAAGGCCGCTCGATTGCCCGGACGTCTGCGTGAAGATCGGCAGGTGCAGATCACACGTGTTCCTCGGCCTCCACTACTACATAAACAAACTTCCGTGGCGGACAAAAAGATTTTCCGTGGCGGGCTTTTTGTCCGCCACGGATGGAAGGTCACGAAAAATGGAGGAACTTCCGTGGCGGACAAAATGCCCGCCCGGTTAATAAAAATTAAGAAAAAGAAAAAAATCAATCAAAACCCTAACGGGCCTAGATCCGGGCCTTGGGGCCCATTAGGGTTTAAGTGTCTGCCGCACGCCGCGGTCCGCTCGCCGCCGGCGTCAGCGTTGGTGCTTTCGGCCCATCCGAGCTAGGGTTCAGGGGAAGCCCGCGGATCCAGCGGATCCGGCCACCACGGGCGCGGATCCAGCCACCACGGCGGCGGATCCAGCCCAGGCGGCCAGGTCGACGAAACACGGTGGAGCAGCTCGGCGTGGACGAGGTCGACGCCGCCGTGCTTTCGAGGGGGATCGCCGGATGCGCGGCCGGGCCATCTCCACGCCCGCCGCCGCCGGAGCCGCCGTGCTCGAAGGATCTGCCCGGATCCGCACGCCGGGCTGCCTCCACGCCCGCCGCCCGCCCCGCCTCCACGCCAACCGCCGCCGGGAGCCGCCGTGCTCGAGGAGGAGGCGGATCCGCAAGGCCGCCCCCGCCCCGCCGGAGCGCCGGATCTCTGTGAAGCGCCGGCGGGGAGAAGGGAGGGAGAGGCATCGGGCGGGTGGAAGGAAGGGAGGAGAGGGTCGGGCTCGGGCTCGTGGACTGAAGAGGAAGAAAGGGAGGAGAGAGGGTCGGGACGGGAGGGGGAGTGGAGGCCGGGTGAGAGTGATCTAGAGTTAGGGTTTCGTGTTGCATATATATATATGTGAATGTCTTAACGGGCCAATTGGGCTTTTGGGCGGTGGCTTTTAACCGTGGCGGGCTATTTACAAAATCCGCTACGGAAAATATATTTACCATGGCGGTTTTAAAACCGCCCGCGCTTAATTAAAAAACCGCCCGCGGTAAATCAAGCTATTTTCCGTGGCGGTTTTCCAAATGCCCGCCACGGAAAATCTTTTCCAAGTGCCTCGCAAAATCAATTATGTAGTAGTGCTCGAAGGAAGCCTGCTCGAGACTGCCTTGACTCCCCGGGCGGGCCTGCTGGCTCCCGCGGCGGTCCTTGGGGTGGCTGGGCGTCGGATCTTGGGGCAGAGAAGACCGGCGGCGGATCTTGGGGAGGCTGGGCGAGCCGGCCTGGCCGGCGGCAGGCGAGGCCAGACGTGCGGTGGAATAGGAGCTCACATCTCACTCAGACCCAGCAAATATTCTTCTCTATGTATTGTGCATATCGGTGACAGTTTTGGTTGGTCAGGCTGTTCACAGAGAGCAGAGTTACAGCAAATCTCTAAAGCTTCAAGGATGACTCGGAATATAAATACGCCCACGTGACCGTGACTGTCCCTCACAATTTATTTGTTCCAAGGCCAAGCTCTTCAATATATATGCAAGATATATACCACAACATAGGAGATATGTGTGCCATAGCAATTGCAAATGCAAGCAATGGAACATCACATATCTCTAGTGCACCAGCCGGCTCATCTCTTCGCAGCCATACTAGACCTGGTTAAGAGTGTGAGGCATTGGGAAGCAAGCTCCTGCGTCCGCACTGATTGAGCTAGAACTAAAATTAAGAGGGCGGCAATTTAGGATGCAAATGAGGCAGCAGGGGCAGCCTGCCCCACGGAATGTAGTGTCATCCAGCATGGGCCAGAGCTGCAAGATAACCAGACGGCGTCATACAATGCTTTTTTGCTGCATCTGGTGACCATGAAAAAGTGCAAAATTACTTGCATCTATGGAAATCCAGTAGGGGGCTCTGTAACTTTAAGTTCGTTGTTTAATTAAAATCCAGTAGGGGAAAATCCCTCCTTGTACCAGGAGTATTAGCAGCAACCTAAATCAGGTGGAGATGTGGAAACTGCAGTGTGTGTCTTGCAAGCCTGATCGTAATGACTATTTACTTTATACAAATCATATGTCTTGCAACTATCGGATGAGAACAAGCGCCGCTGAACGAGCCTGTTATGGCATCACTCTATCTCGATTGTATTAACGTACACCAAACATTAGTGGAATTGGTGCAGCCATGTCTTGCACTTTTCGTGGACACATTTCTGCAGCAATATAAAAGATTTCCGCAGCAAAGTAAAAGAAGCCATCTTTATTTATTTATTTGTAAATATGCACATCATCTTTGGTTTGTTCGCATTCTTGTGGCACAGAAGTAATTATATATAGAATGGAAGTTAGGAGTACTAGAGTGGAGAGATACCTCCACTAATATTGCTGAACAAGTTAGCTTTGGTTAGTTAGAGTAAGTTTGTCATTAAAGGATGTAACAGAAGTTGGGATAGACACCCAACCAAGACTGTCTCTCACCCAGCACCAAATCACTACTGCAACAGGACACTGGAAAAGCAGATGGTCAGCTGTTTCTTCTTTGCCACAGAATTTGCAAGAGGATGCTTCATCCCAGTTCCTTTTTCTTAATTGTTGCACAGTTTGGATTCTGTCATGCCAGGCCATCCAAAGAAATATTTTGATCTTTACAGGGATTTTAGCCTGCCAAATGTCCATCATTTTTGGTATCCACTACTCCTGGATGGGTAATGTATCTATATATGCTTCTAGTTGAGAATTTTTCCAGACTGTTGCAGCTTCCAGCTGACTGAATCTTTACCCCTACCAAAATAACTCCCCAAGTATGTTCATCATTTCACAGCACTCCTGGTTTTCTCTGTGCCCAAAGGCTCTCCTGTAACTCAGGTTCCACTGAATGTCTGCTGCAGCTTGGACTGAAATTTCTTGATCATGACAGATCTTAAAGAGTCTTGGGAACATCACACAAAAAAGTACACTCTCTAATCCAAACATCTAACCACATCCTGGTTTGACCTCGCCCTATTACAATGTGTACCTTGCCTCTCTCGATCATACCACTCTTTAACAGCATGGAGTCCTTGCCAAAACTAAGATCCCTCTTTACTAGGTCTTTTTTTTTCATAAAAAAGAAACTCCTTCCACTGGCTAACGTTTCACCCACTATAGGCTGCAGTAACCCTTATTGGGCTGGATCAAGTCTTCAACGCCTGCTTCCCCTTCCCTGGCAGAGGTTACCAGTGTTGCAAGCATCATGGTCACGTTTGTTTAAATAGCGATTATTTAGTTTATGCTGGTCCTTCTGCTGCAGCACATTCCTAGTACAGCTATGAGTTGCCTTTTTCGGAGACATTATTTGTGCAGGGAAAGAAGCCATTTTCATTTATATTCTGTTCACATTCTTGTGTGGCATCCACCCATATTTATTAGATGAATGAGAGAAAATAGGAACCGGGGGCAACAGGAACACTAAAGATGACCAATGTATCCATCAGCTAATTAAGATACCACTGAGTCATCCCCTCTTGAAGCCCATGTATGAAACCGAATTTCCTTAGGACCACAAGACCTGCGCACAAGAGTGGGTCGAGCTGTATTGTCCGTTGAAACTCTAGAGACTGCACGACAGATGGACAAGCTACAGTGTCTCTTCGTGTTCCAGAGATCGCCGGATGGATCAGCGATGGAGACAGCAAGCAAGAAGCGTGCTGTTAAATTGCAGAACTGACACCAGCGTGCCGTGTGGTTGTTGATTTTAATCGTAGAGTCATGTGCTTTTCTACATTTGCTTGTGTTTTTGCGATCAACTGTGCAAAAACAAGTTTTAGAGAACAGGAAATGGGTGCAAAATAAACTTTCAGAATGATTAAAGTCTGGGAAAAAAATATATTTGACACAACAGATAGAAACGTGGTCTGCAGGGTTTGATTAAAAAATAAACTTTTGGAATGATTAAAATCTGGGCAAGCCGAGCCCACATTTTTTTTTTCTGAAATCGACCAACAATGCAGAGGATCAGATTACTCCAGCAAGAGACAATGCAGACAAGAGTCCCAGCAACGCAACAACACCGTGAGTCCTGATGGCGTGAATGTGGGCGCCTCAGTATATTTATTTTGAGGTGGGGATCCGTATTGTATCTGATTGAGACTAAACATCATTATCAGCTGGGTGCTCACACCGTTGCAGCAAACGCATAGACTAGCTGCCAAAGGAACTGCCAATCTGCTCCTTTCTAGTGACTCCACCCGGCTCCAGTGGAGATGCAAGAAGCTTGTACAGGTGCTTATGCCAGTGAAAATAAAGATGGAGGTGCAGAGAGGGATCTCAAATATTTGCAGACTGGAAAATTTGGTAGAAAGATTTCAATGAAGTGCACCCTATTTGATCTCAAACAACGAGGAATTAAAGAAAAGACAGACAAAACTTTTTCTCGATCGGGCCATTCACCCGTATTTCATTAAGAGGAGAAAACCAAATCCAAAGGATTACAAACTTGATGCCGAGAGGACATCCGAAACAAACAAACAAGGAACGAAAAACCCGGGAAACCAAAAGAGGGAAAACAAGGTAAGAAGATAAGCTAGCCTACTGCACTGGGTTAGCGATTACAAGCTGAAAACTTTCATGCGACCAAAAGGACAACACCGGCGCTAGGGTCTTGAATCCTGCTTGAACCCAAGCGTCAGCTTCCTGCACCAGCCTTGCCGCCATGGCTGCCACCGTTGTCGACTCATTTCTAAAGACCCTTGCATTCCGCTCCTTCCAAGTGATCCAAGCAAGCAACAACAAGAAGGAGTCAAACACCGGCCGGTGCTCTTTGTTGAGTCGCCGTCTTTGTCGAATCCACCAGTCAGCAAGGTTTGCTGCCCGATCCGGGACCAGCGCCGTCATGCCTGTCGGTGCCAATAGCATGTGCCACAGCTGCCGGGTGACCACACACTCAAGGAACAAGTGCTCGCAAGTTTCAGATTCTTGGCCACACAAAGCACAGGCGTCGTCGTCGTCTAAACCATGCCTGAACCTTCTGTCATTCGTCCCGGATCGCGCCGATGGAGTACGAGCCAGAAGAAAAACCGCACCCTAGATGGAGCCTTTGTGCGCCAGAGCTCCCTCGCACCCGGCATGGAAGCGGCACCATGGAAGAACGCACGCGGTAAGCCGAGGATGCCGAGTAAGAACCATTCGCGACCACTTCCGCACGAACCTGTCGCGTTGCGGGCTGTCCGCCGCGACCTCGCGCGCAAATGCCATACCTGGAAATATTGGCACAAGACTTGTGCCGTCGTCGCACCGACAATGTCGTTCACCCAGGTGTTGTTGGCAAGCGCTTGTCTGACAGTTCTCCTCTTACCAGCCGGGGAAAGGGCATCGTAGAGACGGGGCGCGAAGCTGCAGAGTCTGCCCACCGACAGCCAGGAGTCGGTCCACATGAGCGCCGTGGCACCATCGCCGACCTGGACTGTTATGCTGGCAGCCGCCATCGCCTCAACCAGCTTCTCGGATTTGTGCGGGAGGGAGGCCCAGGGAGCATCTGGGTTGGTTCGCCCTAACCAAGCCCAACGCAAGCGTAATGCGAGGCCAAACAAGCGGAGATCAGGAAGGCCGAGCCCCCCCAGCTCAGTTGGCCGACAGACAATCGGCCAAGCGACCTTACACTTCCCCCCCGTTGTCGTCAAGGTTCCCGACCAGATGAAACCACGCCGGTTACTGTCGATTTGCGCCACTGCCCATTTGGAAAGACAGCATGATATGGCCATGTGAGTCGGGATGGAGGAGAGCGTCACCTTGGCGAGTAGAGTCCGGCCATGTTGCGTGAGCAGGCCTGCCTTATACGTCGGAATTCTTGCTGCGACCGAGTCCACGATCGCCTGCTCCTCCGCTCGACGCAGCCGCGTGACAGCCAGCGGCACCCCCAAGTAACGGCATGGGAACGGCGCTAGCACACATGGAAAAGACTGCAGCAGCACAGCCACGTCTTCCTCCGTGCACCTGATCGGCGACATAGCACACTTGTCGAAGTTGGTCACAAGCCCAGAGGCACTCGCGAACAGCCTCAAGATTTCAGTGACGCAACTCAGGTCCGCCGGAGCCGGCCTAAGCAGGATGACGAGGTCGTCCGCATACACCGATGTCCTGTGTCGGATGACATGGCCAGGCAGCGGCGTGAGGACCTGCTGGATGTCCGCCGCACGGAACAGGGCGTTGAGCACTTCCATGGAGATGACGAAAAGCATCGGAGAGATCGGATCCCCTTGTCGCAGCCCTCTTGCATGAGCAATCCTCTGACCGAGTCGCCCGTTAATCATGATTCTGGTGCTTGCCGAGCAAAGTAACATGGCCATCCAATCTGTCCACCTCCTCGGGAACCCGACGAACGAGAGCACTTCAAAAAGGAACGGCCAGGCGACCGAATCGAACGCTTTGGTGATGTCGATCTTGAGAAGCACCGCAGAGTGGCCCTTGGCATGCAACCACCGACACGCAAGCTGAACCGCACGGAAGTTGTCATGGATGGATCTACCTTTGATGAACGCACTCTGGTTTGGGGCGATTATGTCGACGAGCCGCGGCGCAAGCCTCCTTGCCAGGCATTTTGCAAAAAGCTTACTGAAGCTATGCATCAAGCTGATCGGCCTATAGTCCTTTAAGGTCGCCGGGTTCGGTGTCTTCCTGAGCAGGACCATAATAGCGTCGTTCAGCAAGTGGAGGCTTCGGCATCCAGCGACCAAAGTGAGTGAAAGGCAGCAATGGCGTCGGGTTTGATGATCCGCCATGCGACCTTGTAGAAACGGACCCGTGAAACCATCGACCGACGAGGCGCGGTCGGACGGTATCTCCTTGGCGGTGTTCCGATTTCATCCTCGGTGAAGCGGGAGTCAATCCCGTCAAGGTGCGGCTGCGGCAAAAACAGTCGTGAAGCACGATGGCGTTCGAGCGCTGAAAGGCTTCCTATAATGTTGTTGAAGTACTCGTATGCGCCTGCTGCTTTGCATCTTCTTCATAGCAGGAAAGACCCTCAAACTGAACTGCACCAATGTAGTTCTTGCGACCTCTGTGGCAAGCTTGCAAGTGAAAGAATTTGGTGTTGGCATCACCCTCGCCCAAATACCTCACTCTTGAACGAGTACGAGCGACCGTTCTGGACAAGGATGCCAAGCCGAGGCACTGGGCCTTGAGTCGGGAGCGCAGGCTAGACTCGGCCTCTGTCAGAGTTCTGACCTCTTGCGCCGCGTCGAATTGAGCCACAATTTCCCGAGCGCTGAACAGCTGTAACCGGATGCTCCCCACCGACTGTAGGCTCCACGCCTTCAGGGCCTTGGCAAAGGCGCTGAACTTGATGTCGAGGCGCCTGCATGCATCGACTTCAGCCGGCACGTCTTGCTCCCAGGCCAACCTGACCGTCTCCAAGAACCCTGGGAGGCGGGGCCAGAACGCCTCAAATTTGAAGCGTGGCGAGAAGACAGCGGTGGAGTTTAGTACTAGCAGCAGCGGTGCATGATCCGAGTTCGCCGTGGAGAGCGCACTCAAGCGATGGTCCGGGAACGCTCCCAGCCAGCCAGCCGAGGCAAAGGCTCTATCAATGCGCTCCAGAGTTGGCCGTCGGCGTTCGTTACTCCAAGTGTACAAGCGACCGTGAAGGTAGAGCTCTTCAACAGCCATGGCATTGAGTGTTCGCCGGAAGCGCCGCATGGATGTGAAGTTCAACCTGTCATTGTTTTTGTCGCTGGCCTGGTAGATAAGATTAAAGTCCCCCCAGACCAGAGTGTTGCCAGGCGCTGCCGCACACACCACCCGCAATTCGGCAAGGAAGACACGCTTCAGGGATTCGATCACCGGGCGTGAGCGATGCAAAAGCGACCAAGGTGGGCGGCGTGGTTTATCGGCGTGAGATCGATGGTGATGGAGAACTGTCGACCGACTGCGACGATGCAGACCAAAGGTCCCGCAACCATCCAACAATGATGCCCCGACGCCCCCCGGGGCGGCAAGCACAAATAGTCAAAAGCCAATCCCATTAAGTCACGGGCCCAAGCCACGAGAGAGTACATTGACCTTTGTCTCGACCAGACACACCACCGAGGCGCGCTCACGTACAACAAACTCCCTAACAGCATCACGACGCGCACGGGAATTAAGCCCGCGTACGTTCCAGAGAAATAGATGATTTGCTAACATGGTACTACTACAGACACGACCAAGAAGTGACAGAGCTAGACCAAGTTGGCCTCACCGAGGCTACGCTTCTTGCCCCTGAGGAGGAAAACCTCCATGGCCTCCATGTTCTCAACTGCCCGATTAGGCGATGAAGGCGTTTGCAGCTTTCGGCGAAGGACACTTTGCATCCTCGTGCGCCTCGACATCCATGCCAATCTTCTTCAGCATTACCCGTCTGGCTTGGTCTTCGGGGCATCAGCCTCTTTGGACCGCTCTTGGCTGCTAGTCGCGCACTTCGTTTCGGCGTGGCCACGCAAGGCGCCCGTGGCCTTGTCTTCCTCAGGATCGGCGTCGACAGGATGGCCGGCTCGAGTGGCTTGGAGAAGGCAGCAATGAATTCCTGGACGGAGGGTGCAGCAGGCACGAAGGCAACACGATCCCCATCGGCAACGCCGGACCCATCGGCAAAGACCGAGTCCGTCGACGGAGACACGTAGGGGAGTCATGTACTTTCGGGGTGCCGCAGCCAAGGGACAAAGCTCGGCCACCGCCATTTCGCCCACCGCCTTGTGCAAGGACCGACGACGGGCTAGGAGGACCATCGGCGTGGACCGGGCTCGAGTAGCCTTCGGTGTCGACGTTGTCCACCCACCCGCCTTGAATGGGCTTCAAGTTGGGTTGCTTTGCGTTGAGGCCCATCTCTTGCAAAAAGGGGCCACGATGAGGAAGCTACCCACGAACCCCCGCCTGGGACGACCTGAATCGCGGGACCACGAGAGAGCGTTGGAGTAGCAGCGACCGTTGCGGATGGGCGCTGTGGAAAAGGCGGAGTAGAAGGGCACGCCGTACTGATGGAGACTACCGCTGACTTTCGCCCACCACGAAAACGAAGCGTCGCCGGCCGACGGCGTCGCCGACCGTCGGCCCAAGAAGCTAGCGGCCGCGACACAAAGACTTCTGAGGCGTCTCGGGCGCTGAGTCGCGACCCATCTGTCGTCGTAGCGGATGGCCCGGGCCATGCACGAGAACCGATGCCTGGCCGCGACGCTGTGGCCGGTGGCGTGCTCGCACCAGTCGCGCGTCCGTGAGGCGCAGCGACCCCAGCAGTTGCAACCCGTCGCAACGGTTGCTGTCCCGCCCCACCACACTCGCAGCGGGCACGTGATGCCCCCAACACGCTGGGACGGCGACGGGAAGCATGCCGGCGACCATCGCCCGGGGTGGTAGCGGTGGTGCCGTGGATCGAGTCGGTGGGACGAGCTGCCATCGCCGTTGCGGCGCCGAGGAGGGCGTAGTCATCCTCGATGTCTCGGTACCGCGGCATCATCACGGCCGCCACCAGCGCCGGCATTGCCGTCGTTGCCGCCGGGGCCGCCCTGGCCGTCATCTCCATCATCCTCATCACCCCCAAGAGAGGGAGCCGGCGAGCTCGGTGGGGTAGACCAGTTCTTGCACAACGACCACCCCTCGCTCGGACCATGTAGCGCGCGCGGTGCCGACAATTAACGATGGAAGCATCAAGGACGGGCTCGGGGATGTGAATGATCTGCTCACGGCGGCCGGGATGAAAGAGGGGTGCGAGACACCACGCCATGACGAACATTTGGTCATCCTCCGGCGGTGTCGCGAAGTCGGTGAGCTCGATCCCGGAACAGCAGCCGCCGAGATAGGTCTGGGCGGACCAGATATCTCTCGCGTGCAAGGGAAGCCGAGGGCCACCACGACCGGTATTGAAAGCACCGCAATGGCGGCGAGTGCGCCGCCATGGTCGCGGATGAGTTGCGGCAATCGCGCCCGACCGAAGGCGAGCACCCTCTCACGGTCCAATGGCGGCGGAACCGGACGATGAAGTCCTGCGGATCATGCAGGCGGACGTCGACATCGTTCGCCGAGATGTCGGGGCAGCTGTGGAGAATGCGTGTACACCGTGGAGACGCAGCGCCGCGGTCGCGAGCACCGCCGACGACGCGTGAACCAAGGGCGTGCTCCGGCGACTCCTCCCGCTGCGCAGCTCATGGGTGCGCCGGAACGGCGACAATGGGAGGCGCCAGCGTGGTGGCACCGATCCACCGCCACATGGTCCGTGAGAGGCAAGCGGGGATCCCATGGGTAGACGGTGGAACCGAGCTGCGCTGGAGCTACTGGCGGTGGCGGAGGCGGCGGTGGTGGTGGTGGCGGGCAGCGGCGGCCGGGGCGGAAATCAGGCGCGTCGGGCGTCGCGGTGGCACAACGAAGTGACCGGTGGATCCGGGCCCAGCCGAGGCGGTGCGGCGGGGCCGCTGGGGCCGACCGGATGACCAAGCGACGAGCACGCCGACGAGATGACCGGACGGGCGCACGAGGCTCCCGGCGGCGCCATGACCCCCGCCGCGGGAGGGGAGTCCAGCGGCGATGCCTCCCGCCCGCAACGAAGGCATCTCGCCGGGCGGCTGCGGAGGCGCCCATGTGCCTGTGGCGCAAACGGCTGAAGCACAAACCCACAAGGTCCGACGGAAGACCGGCCGATGACCGCGAGGCGACCTCTTCTTCCCGCTCCGGCGGTACGCACACGTAGAACCCATCAAGATCGGGAGGACCACGCCCCGCGCCGGATGCCGATGCGGAGGTGAGCGTCGCGGTCGAGGTGAGTCGCGCCCGCAGCGACCCAACCTGGGTGGGAGGACCGCGCAGCTGCCATGAAGCCGATGCGCGCGAGAAGGCCTCAGCAGAGTCGCGCTGGCGACGCTTGGAGCTCGGCCCGCGACCTCCTTCCCCTTCCCGGGAGGCGGCGGCGGCGGTGGGAGCTCCTCGTCGGAGAGATCATCTTCGCGTGTCGGAGAAGGAAAGCTCGCCATCCGCCCGGAAGAGAGCCCGGGACCGGCGGCCTCGTCGACCTCATCCGCCCGTGAACGGCGGGAAGAGGAGCCAGCGGCCATGGAGCACGGCAAGGGGGAAGCAGCAGCAGCGCAGGGTGGGCGACGGCGCTTTAGGGCAGCGCCGCCCGGCTGGGACGGTGGACGCCGGGGCGGGAGTGGCCACCGGCGGAGGCGAGACGCGGAGCCCTAGGCTACCTCACGAGAGGCGACCTCCGAGGGTGACCATCAGTGATGGGATGTGATGAGAGTGTTGAAATATATTATTGAAAGTACCATAGTGCATATATTATTGAGAATCAATTATTTATATATATCAGTGACATATCAAACTACGTTAGCCTGTGTATTTTGGTTCCGGTAGGCTATATATATGTGCCTCCTGAGGCACACGCATCTTCACTTCAGTTCACCATTCTAACAATCTCATTGATACATTGTGTGTAGCACGAACAAATATGTAAAATAGCTTCTGTAAGAGGAGGTCCTCCACAGTTAAGCGTATGTGGCATGTATAGGAGTCAGAGGCACTGGGAGCACGATAGATGATATGTTTTTGGTTCCCGGAATGCAGTCATCCAGCATGGGCCAGAGCTGCAAGCAAACCAGACGAAATATCATCCTAGGCCTTTTTCTTGCACGAGGCTACGTACCCGGCAAAAGTGCAAAATGACTTGCAGACAATCCTGAGGAGAACAGTTTGACAGCAGACAGGTTAGTCATCTGAATCAACCTAAATCAGCTGGATCCGTGGACAGTGCAGTATCTCTTGCAAGTATCATGGTCATATAGTTGTTTAAGTGATGACTATTTACTATATATACCCTGTTCATGCAGCTGGATCAGGACACTACTAGTGCAACTCCATATGTCTTGCATTTTTATTTGAGACATTATTTGTAGAGGAAAAGAAGGCATATCCCCGGCATCTTCGTTCAGTTCACATTCTTGTGTGACCCAAGTAATTATATTCCAAATGGAAGGTAGGAGTTCTAGACTGGAGAGGTAGTAGTCCCATCCACATATGGCACCTGTGTGATCACTAAGAATGGTAGCTACCCATTTGATCTTTAATTAGTAGAGATCATTAATCTGACCACTCGTATGTATTTCATTGACGTAGCTATAATGGCTTGTGTGCTGGTGAACTGTTCATGTGTCAGAAATGTTCTCAGACTATTCACGGCATTTAGTACATCACTGGAGTTACTATATTTCTTTTCTTTAAAAATAAAAGAAAAATATCACATTTATGTATAGTATATAAATAAACACTGAACAACTCTTTGGCACATCTATATTTTTGGTGTGGGAGGGCGATATATAGGTAGTGCCATGCACGGGATCATGGCTTAGGCTGCTCTCAGAGCAAAATAGGAACAGGAGGCATCAGCAACACCAAATATGCTCAATTGCTGTGATATGGGAGCCAATTTGTGTGATATAGGAGCCAGTATCAAGTTATTGTGCCAAAAAGCGTTAACATATGGTCGCAGCCAGAGAGCTAGGAGTATTATGCATTGTTTCCGAGATATCAACAGTGCACTTTCGGCATTGTTTTCAAGACGTCAACCCCCTGCTCAAGAGCCAACAAAATTGCGGTTTATTGTAACTGACTAGCTGTATCCACAGTTCTCATCACAGTGCATGCAGCATTTTGGCAAACAACCATTATTTGTTCAGTGATGTAGGGGACTATTATATTGTTTCAAGTCTCCAAGAACACTATCAGTATGTGAAGTGAAAAATATGCTGGAGCGATCACATATATCCTACCATGATGAAGATACATCGTTGTGCGCACGGTGCACAAGATTTGACTCTTGTTACTTTTCATGAGGGTTCGGACATGCCTGAATGCAATGTGCTGGCTTTTATAATTTCTCTAATAACGAACTATTATATTATCGCAATGATGAGGATCTGATGACACAAATTTGTTGTGAGGTGCTTTTATCTTGCACAACATCGTTTTCAGTCCTTTCATGTCTGTTTAATAGTGACGAAGAACTGAGGTTCTGTACGTAATTATATTAAAACAAATTCCAAACTGATATGACTTGTAAAAATTAAACTTGGATGATCGATGACATGGTGCGTATTTTATTGTACTAGGACTATTAGCAGCAGCCTAAAGATCAGCAGTTGCTGTGGACAGTGCCATATGTGTTGCAAGTGTCATGGTCTTGGTTGTTATGTAATGATGATGATTTTTACTTTATGTCATCCCTGGACCTCCAGCTGCAGGGCCCTTGTACTACTGCTGTGTCTTGCATTTTTTTTGAAGACAATTCTGCAGGAAAAGAAGCCACCTTTATATTTATATGAAATTTTCTATAATAATTGGGGAAAAATTCAATGGATCAAATCGACCGAGAGCGGTCGATCCGACGGGCTACAAAGGTAGGAGGCAACAGAGGCAAAAACACGGAGGCAAAATTTGCCTCCTTTGTGTCTATGACGGTGGGCCATAAGAGCAAAAATTGTCTTCCATTGCCTCTCACCAACGTGGAGATTAGCACTATACTGTAATTGCATTCTTGTAATTCTTTTTTTTTATCAAGGACAAAACGGTAACTTTATAACTTCATAAACGTGTCTATGGTTAGTTGGATTAAAAAATCAACAACTCCTCGGTTGTTTTAGGGTTCGTGGTTCTAGGGTTCTAGGGTTGGTAAATTCGTTCTTGTAATTCCACGAGTGGTTTGTGGATCGCCGCCAGTTGATCCGCTGGTCCTTCCCCATCGCGGAGGGACCGGATCAGGCCGTCACCGGCACCGGACTCGGCAACCTGGCTTCTTCCCGCCCGAGGCGCCGCCATGTGTTGCCCGGTGCAGCTGCCGCCATCGACGGGGGCCGCAAGTGCGGCGGGTCGTGCCTTCGTCGCGTGCTTCGCGACCGTCGCCTCCTCCGCCGCTGCTGGGCGCCACCGCACCGGCACCACGACGCGAGATGGCGAGTGCGGGAGGCACGCCCGGCGCCGCCGCCGCCCGACCGTCTCCACACCGAACAAGAGCTCGCCGACGCCAGCTCCGGCGAGGCACCCTCCGCCTCGCCCCCATGCTTGACCGGTGAGTGCCGAATCCCCCCCCCTCCCCACTTCCACACGGACGCGCGTGCTCCTCCATCTTCATTCAGCACGCGGCATTCAGCCTTCAGCGGCACCCAACTCCGGCCGGATGAAGGCGACGGCCACCTCCATGGCGGCGGGGGGAATGGGACGACACACTCTCCGATGTTCGAAGGGGCGTAGCTGTGGAGTACGAGAGCAACCACACATGCACGCCACCTGTTCTAGCAAATGCCCCAATCTCTGAATCATGGAATGACAAAGATGTAATGCTCCATAAGTTTTCTCACTCTTTTTGTATCATGTGCGTAAGTTTGAGAATTCTAATAAATGATTCTCGAAGTTGGATAAGGATCTGCTAGACAAACGTATGCTCGCTCTTGTTGGTTCTTAAATATCATATCTATAGTATATGGCTAATTATGCATGCTATGTAGGTGTCAAGAAGAAAGTTGTATGGTAAACAAAGCCTTGTCCGGTTGGTCGATACGGTATTTGATTCCCTAATGAAGTTTCCAGCTTTGGTATGTGACCCAATATCACACAATAGTTTCTAAAATTACGTGCAGATTGTTCATATGGTTGAAGTGTGTTATTAGTGATTTATTTTACAAAATCATGACCCATTTACGTATGGCTGACACAGCCACATGCAAGCTCATAATTAAGCAAACAGAACTTGTTATTATTAAGATTGAGATATTTGAATCGAAAAGTATATGCTTTGCTTGATTGTGTATATATCCTTGTTAACTGATACAGTTGTCACTAGTCCCCGGAGTCATGGGGTGAACCAAGAAAATGATTAAGCACCTAGTTTTTTAGTTAGTAATGGGGAACTACCACCATTGCAAATTTAGTGTTGTGTTATGTAATCGACAAGCTCGATCTTATTTTTGGTTGCTTCAGATCCTTATAGTTTGCTCTCTGTTTTCTCCCATGCACCGTCATACCGGAAAACTTAATCCATGTGTCTCTTTATGATTCAGAGGTTGCTTTGTAATCCATGTGTCCAACTTTAAATATTTAGAGGTAGCATAACCATGTCGGGACCTTTGACACTTTTGCTTATACGATAGTAGATTGGCTTCGTTTCACCAAATTTTATTCTATGGTTTGAATGGAAAAGTCGGGCGTTGTTATCTCTCATTGTTTGAAACATGGCTACTGACATAACACAATATATTGAGTAAACTGATTTTCTTATTGACATTTGTTGCAGTCCGGCTCCTTTTGCTATGCTATGATGCCGAGAGAGCCACATTTCGATGTGAAGCTCAAGTTCATCGGTCTTTCACATGTCGTGAAGGTGACGTAAACCCATGATTTTAAAGCTCAGAGCAAGGTTTCACATCCAGCGAAGGATTGGCAAGCCACAAGAAGTTCCACAAAGTTCATGATCATGAGAAGGTTGCGGCATCACCCAACACCCAACTCGCAATGCCTGACCGGGGAAAGCAACCGCTTGGATAGTCGGTTGCTCTCTGTCTCAACCTTCAGTCCGAACTTACTCCATGGTGGACCAAAAGAGGCTTTATTTGTGGATCGAATCTTTGGGTGTTCTTTGAGATTGTCACGGTTTAGTATCGTAGTCCGGTGACCGTAAACTATAGCTTAGCTACTGATGTGAAGTAATTGATCCCATGAATGCCCTTGACAGATTTACTTAGTAGTAGTACTGGTATTAGAAATGGTTGGTGTTCTTACATGTAGCACTGCGGTTCTGTTCCTCAGTACTGAACTGTGTTCAGTGCCAGCGTAATGAGAGCCATGATCTCATTTTTTTTTTTGACTTTGAGTTGTACCCTAGGGGCATAGCAGGCTTGTTTGATCTCAGTGATTCCCACCCTTTCTAGTCTACTACACAATCACATTATTATATATTATATCGTGGGCAAGAATGCTAGCACACAAATATATCACGGAAGGTCATTTGAAGAAATACTACAAGATAATCAAAATAGCAAAGTTAAAGCAACAAATATCAAAAAACTTTATCGACGGAAGAATAACGAAAATTTGCAATGAATGTCCGCCTTTCCCACGACAATCGACTTCGATCCAATAATTACGCGAGATCGCGGCCTTGAAATCCCGCTTGCGCTACCCCCATATTTTTATCCAGCGGCGCGATGGTAGCTCTCCCGTGGTTTTTCACCGGGCTAACGGGTCCGCGCATGCTGGCCTCGTCGGGCGGGGCTCGATGATTGGGCTGCCGGCGAGGCTAATGGTTAGTCGTTGGGCCGTCGTTATTTTTATGTCAAATAAATTAGCTCTCCGCTCTAAACAGATGTACTTCAATAGCCATTTGATTGAGAAACATTGGCTCCCGTGTTCAAACCTGTTGTCTCTAAATTTTTGGACAGTGTTTGGATTGATTGAATTTTTTGTTTTTGTTTTTTTTTTCTATATGTTTATTATTATTTTTTTGCAATTTTTTTTGCGTAGACACTCAATTTAGCTCCATAAACATACTAGTTAAGTTTGAGAAGATTTGGAGATTGTGGTGATACATATATATCACATGTGACGACATCCGTCACATTGGTCGTAGTGAGATATGTATGTCTCATTGCACCCACCACTTTGTCGAAATCTGTTGTAACTTTTTTCTCATGACTATCCACCAAAATGGAGTGTCCATGCAAGTTTTTTTGAATTTTTACCAAGTATATGAATTTTAACATTTATTCTTTATTAAAACAATAAATAATTACAATATATGGAAAACTTGCTCCGAAAATTGCACAAATGCACACAACATCTTAGTTTGGATCCATGAACACCCTAGTAAAGTTCTAGATGATTTGGAGATTGTGGTGATACATATATATCACATGTGACGACATCCGTCACATAGTCACATTGGTTGTGAGGATGTGCACCCACCACTGTCGGTAATTTATTGCAACTTTTTCTCATGACTATCCACCACAATGGAGTGTCCATGCAAGTTTTTGGATTTTTGTAAGTATATGGTATTTTAACATTTATTATTTATTAAATCTAGAAATAATTACAAAAATAGGTTAACTTGTTCAAAAAAATTGCACAGATGCACACAACATCATAGTTTGGATTCATGAACACCCTATTAAAATTTCTGCACGATTTGAAGATAGTGGTGATACACATCCTTCATAACCATAAACATGCTCACATAGAGCCATGTGAGTCGATAAGAGAGGTTCATGGTTGTGATGTATCCATGATGTCATTTGTCCAAATCATTTGAAAAATTAATGAGATGGTAATGGCGACAAACTATGATGTTTTGTGCAATTATACAATTTTCTGAACTTTTTACTTATTATTGTGATTATTTTATGGTAAATTGAAGGAAAATGAAAAAAACTATGCTAGGTAAAAAATCTAAAAACTTGTATGGACCACTCATTTTGGTGTACGATCATGACATAAAATTTTTTAAATGATTTAGAAAATGTGGTGATACACCTCCTTGACAACCATGAAGACCTCTCCTAGACCAAGCTTCACCGAGCTCTACCAAGTCCGTTACGACAAAAGATGTAATTGTGATGACATAGTCGAACCCATATATTTAAATTAAAACAAAGGTACAAATCACAAAAAAAAATTAAAAGAGAAAGCGAAATAGGAACAAGTAACCAAAAATGTTGTAAAAACAAAAAAAAAAGAGCACCAATGGGTATTGAACCCAAGAGTTGCAGCTCAAACTATAGAGGCTAACCATTATGCTATTCAAGAGTATTTGATGGTGGATGCGGTGTTCTCTTTTTAGCCTTACTTATTCTCGAAAAGTAAAAATCAAGGGACCGAGGATCCTAATTTTCGGGACGAAGAAAATTACGGGGAACCGACGATCCTAAACTTACTCGCGATCGCGGTAGGTTCCCTCCTCCAGAAATTCTCTCGCGAAGCGGCGGTTTCCCTCCTCCCGAAATTTTTGACCGTGACTAAGTTTCTCTGTTTTTTTGCCGTGACCAGGATCACGAAATTACTACTAATATACGCTTTTCCCTGGCAAAATGCCACACAATATAATTCTTTTAGAAGGACTCCCTTCGGTATGTCATTTGCATCCTTTTTTTTTTTTTTTTTTTTTTTGGAACGGAAGTCATTTCCATCCAATGAATGTGTCCCAGTTTAGCCTCATTCAAAATCTGCTGATACAGTATATCAGTGACTTCCGATGAAATTCTTGCCTGTCAGGATTCAGGCTGCAGAGTGAACAAAACATTTTGAGGGACTTGTCAAGCCCACTGAACTCTACAATTTTTTTTTTTCCTATGAGCAGTTCACAAATCCAGCTAATGAAGGAACAGAAGCATTCACCGTGACAAAAATTGCTATGTTTTAACGAACATCAGCAATCGCAAAGAGTACAAATATTGTATTTGACCTAACACATCTCGAGAAGTCCTAAATTTTGTAGAAGCAGTCTTCTTCAGGTCAACATCTTGAGGAGCCAAGAAGTGCATACAGCTAGTGCACAATACCAAATCAAGTTGAAGAACAAATAGGGCTTTCTTTGCTATCTAGGACTCATTGCAACCTCTTCATTAGCCTGCAGTGGATAAATAGAAGATGAAATGATCCAATGTGCAGTATACATCTTTTGCATGGACATGCAGATCAGGCACCCACCATATCGGGGGCTCAACAACATAAAGGTAACTGGACTGGAGTAATAAGCTAAAATAAAGAGCCAAAGTAGAACATGAACAACCATAAAATGGTGAGATGCTTTGTTGTTTTGACAAATTAATATCCCTTCATTTTGAGGGATCACCACCACATGCTGATGTGTTTTGACAATTTTGATCAATTATTTGTAAAATTATTTGTAAAATTATTTGTAAAATATATGTGCAGCTTTGTTGTTTTGAGAGACTCACTGTAGTATCTGTTTTGAAGATTGTCATATCGTTAGCATGGAAAATGTATCATCATTTGGTTTTCATGTGCATCCCTTAAATGAAACCGTGGCAACGCACGGGCACTATACTAGTAAAACTCTGTGTGCCCTCGAATTGCACTATCCTGAAAACCACTATTTGTCCAAAAAAAAATTATCAACCACCGGAACTCTTCAGTCAATCAAATGAGGGCTATGGGTCTTTAGTCCCAATATTCACAAGGCCTCTAATCTTATAGACTAGTCTCTAGAACCAAAATTAACAACACAACTACTCAAAGAATGGCAAGCACATTCTAGAGTCCAGGCCACACTAGAGCTACAGCAACATTTTAGATACCTTTGGCAAATCATATATCCGGCACATCCTCGGGGGAGCATTTTTTTCCTACAAATGAAGAGGACCAAGGACCAATAACCATCAGTACACATGCCTCACGGACAGCCAGTTTTCAGCTTTCAAAAACATTGCACTTAGCTTACCTCTACTCTCTTGGAGAATGAACGCCGATTGTGACTCTCATCCTTACACGGGTACATTTCTTCTTAGACTTATTTGAGACCGACTTCAACTTTTTTCTTCGGGGGCCCTCTACCAGGGGACATGTATGGGATCAAAGATATCCGGAGAATCAACATCCAGGCTTGAGGCAGCACAGGACCAAAGCTCGCCTCCATTCTCTCCTCCATTTGAGGGATCAACTGAGCTTCATCTTGAAGAACGCGTTTCAGCCGCCCATATGCTTCAAGTGATTGAGATGCTACGAAGGATGCCTTTTGACTGATATTGTGTAGCTCATGGTACCCTTCTTCACATACCACTGCTCGTGTTCGGATCCGGTGCAATGACAAGTTCAGCACGACATCCACAGCGAGTGACATTCCGCAGCCTCCGCAGCTTGATCTTCCTCGTCCACGTGCTTCTCAAGGCTGAAAACCTTGACAGCTGCAAACAAACTTCCGAAGGGTCCTCTCATTGCGGTCGTTGTCCAACTCGCAGTATTCCTTTCTCACACTAAATCCCTTCTCATAAGCGTACTTGTTATAAAAACTCAAATCCTTCATCCTCGCTGCCAAACATCTTCACAACAATTTCACTATATTCCAGCAAAGAATCATCATCCGACATTTCCTCCTGAAAATATGAACCTTCCATTAGAACAGTTAAACTGATACTTAGGATAACAAATGGCTGCTAGTTACCAGAACAATAACCCCAAATGAGAAGGCACATGTATTAACATTACGGCTAGAGTTAGAACCACTTTTAGTACTCAAGTCTCAGCCTTAAACAGTCAGCGTAGATTAGCATGCACAATTAGACCTGGAGGCACAGACCAACCAATGCACCCCAGTTCAGGAGTTCCCATGCTACAGACAAGAATGAATTCAGAGACCCTTTTACAGCGAAAAACACCTTATTTCAGTATCTAGCACAATTAACTTGATTGAGTGTGCAGTACAGATTTTTGTCAAATGAAATATTTATTTGATGCCTGCAGCCAATAACCTGTACCAGTATTGTTTAGTGGTTAGTAGGATTGGTATTGCAAGTCCAAGATTCAGTTTCAGGTTAGGAAATATCATGGCAATAATCCATTTTGCCTATGGACAATGCTTCTAAGTAGCACAACTGTTAAGGTGCTGGTCAGCTATGCCAGAAAAAATATTTGCTCATTCACAGTCCAGACTTCAGAGAATAAGATCAAAATCTGTATAAATTTTTAGAAGAAATAGAAGGGTCCTTGATATTCCTTAAGGCCATCACAAAGCATGATATAACACTATAACACCAAAATGAGGGTATGTACAGCGAGATGACTAGCAGTGGCAGCAGTAAGCAGGCTGAAATAATGTGGGAGCCAATGAGTTAGCATCAGTTAGCACTATCAGTTAGCACTAGTGTTCACATGTAAAAATGTAACCATCAGTTAGCACTATCAGTTAGCACTAGTGTTCACATGTAAAAAATTAACCATCAGTAACTTATCATACACTAGTGTTTATATGAGTTGCCATCTGGATATTACTGCATATCAAGTAGCAGACTTTGGTTTGAAACACACACCTATCAGTTAGCAGTACAGATAGTAAGCATATCAGATATTGCTAGTTGTAGTCAGAATGAAGCCTCAAGTGAATATTCAGCAAAGATTACTAGCTGTGAACTAAAAAAATAATCTGCACAAAATCGTAATAATGACCTGTTGTTTGGGAAATTCAACAATTGAGATGCACAAAATCCAAACAATATCCTGCACTGCAATTCACTTTAGCACAATACATCTATTCTATGCAGAAGTTACACACATAGTTATCTCAGATTTATTTTACAGGGATATGCCTAGAAATCCAAAGAAAATCAAAGAATCCCTCCTATTGAGTTTGGACTTCAAACTTTCAAGAACGGCACAGCAGACCCATGGGCAGCATCTAGAAATCAACCATGCAGATTTGATGCACCAACAAAAGGACTGTGGATATGCTCACCAAACGGTGCTGGTGTTCAAGGTATCTAGAGAATCAAACCAAGCCCCGAGCAGGTTCCTCACCTTCAGGCGGAGTTCAGGGATCAGGCCACCGGCGGAGACGCACCGGAGGCTAAGGCGACCACCTTCTCCTCGCTGGGGCGTCGCCCCGGCTGAGGCAGCCCGCCGCCACGACGCCGAGGGCAGTCCGCCTGCGGTACCGCCGCGCAACGGCGAGGGAGAGGCGGAGCGGCGGGTGGGGAGTCGGCACCTCCGCAGCGCAACGGCGAGGGCAAGGGGCGTGGCGGCGCACGGAGGGGGGCTCGAAGGAGGAGGAGGAGCGGCGGGTTGGGGAGGGCGTGGCGGCGCAACGGGCGAGGGCGAGGGAACCGCGAGGGCGCAAGGGCCGCTTCGTGATTTCAAAAATTTCCCCGGCTGGCGCAATCGGGATCTCGGGGTGGGGGCCGCGGCGGGTTTGGGAAGGGGTGCGGAGGGGTAAGGCTGGTCAAAGACTGTGTTACCCTTCCATCTCAAAAAAAAAAAAAGAAATTAAGGGAGGCAATGAAAGGTAATAGAAGGCAAAAACAAGTACCATAGAAGGGCTCTATTTATATATAAACCCGGACGCTTCAGTTTGTTGACCTCCTTGCGCGACACAGGTCATTATATATATGCAGAATGGGAGGTTGGAGTAGAGTGTAGAGATACCTCTGACGAAGCTAGGTCCTACATGTATGAGGAAATATGAATTGGAGGTAACAGGAGCACCAAAGATGTTCAATGTGTGTTGTGCAACTAAGATATGACTGATTCATCCTCTCCAGAATAACGGAATGGTTCATTGTTGCTTCATGAAACCAAACTTCTTTAGGAAGCCTAGATCTCGTTGCCAGCACACACATTGGACCCTCCTCAACTGATGCCTTTGCTGGGTTTAATTGCTGTTTTTCAAGAACTGAGGGAGTTGTCCGCAGACTGTGGCGGCTTATGTCCAAGAAACCCCGTGAAACTAAAAAGTGCTAGCTCTCTAGTATTTTCTCTCTAAGAAGTTGTTTTACGAAATGTCGGTCGAAATAACTTCAACTCAACTTGTAAAGCTAGCTGCTCATGGAATAAAAAAAATGATTTGCAAGTGAAGCATAGTTGTACGAAAGAGCTCTATTCTCCATGTGTATATTTTTAAACTGAGTGGAACGAAAAGGCCCTATTCTCCCATGTGTTTTCTAAAAAATTGTAGAGTGGTGTCTTTTTGCGTAAGTTGCTTTGTAATTAAAACTTTTTTACGTCACCTGCATTTTTGAGATCGATTGTACAAAAACAAGTTCTAGAGGACAGGAATCGTCAAGGAAATAAACTTTCAACGAACAGTAAAAAAATCTGTGCAAAATATAATAAAAACTGCTGTTGAACTGTATCACACATCTGACTGGTATGGCCTCTGCGACACATGTCCCGATGACGCCAACCATAGCATCAACTCAGTCCTCCGATGATTCGTTGGCTCCATTAATTCCTCCCCCACCGCCCGCGTCGCCTCGTTTTCGACCATTGTATTATGTGATTATAGATCTATTATGAACCATGATCTGTCACAAAATCACTAGCCGACCGCAAATTTCCAGCTCCGAGATAGCTAAATTGAAAAACCATTAGTCCACTACTATTATGCGTGATATTCTTATTTATTATTTTACTATTACTAATTGAGGCTCCAACGAGGCTTCACGTTAACTCTCACCAGACGCGCTAAGAAAAAAAGATAAATGCTAGAAATTCTCACAAAAATTAGAAAGATCTAGCCTTCCATTTGATGGACTCCAATCACCATTAATATTAATAGCCGTTAGATCTATATTGTATTCTTTCTAAAAAATTACCCACCCCGCCATTACGAAAATATCCTAAAGTAACCCCCCAAAACTTATATCTTAATTACCCACTTTTGCCATTATAAAATATAATGCTATTAATTAATTAAAATCAATATACACCACGAAAGTGGTTCACGAGAGATGCATGGTTTGTATCCTGAGCCCACCAAATTTAGCTCCCATCGATTGTCCACATAGAAGATTAAACTTGCTTCACAATCACCATGGCTTCGCATAATAATGTTTTTTTATTTATTTACAGAGCAATTGGATTGAATTAACACGACTATCTTAATCTTATACTATTACTAATTGGAGGCTCCAATGAAGGCTCCACGCTGATTGTCACCAGACGTGTTAAGAAAAAAGATGAATCCTACAAATTCTCACAATAACTAGAAAGATCTAGCCATCAATTTGATCCCTGTTGATTTTAATAGCCATGGGATCTATTTCTCTTATTCTAAAAAATTACCCACCTGCCATTATAAAAATCGCACATAATAATAATAGATCTAATTGAAAAGGAAAACAAAAATATATTGTCCCACCATCCCTAATCCTAATTTACGTGGTATTAGCCAAAACCAGACGGCCCCCATCGCAGCCGCCGGCCAGACTCACGCAACTTCTATCTATGAGGAATTGATCTTAAAATTCTGCACTATGCTACACGTCAGGGGCTTCCCTCGATCTTGCCTCGCCTTGCCGTTTCTTGGAAGACCCTATAATCGACCTCGGACGGGAGCCTGTTGAAGATTGGTAGTGCTTCCACATGTGCACTAGGGCTACTGGCGTTCCCGATCTGCACTTCAGGCAGTCTTCTACAGGTGCATGCAGGCTAAACTAATAATCATATATTATCTGTTACTCAGTTAGATGACTAACTGCATGGCCTTTGATTATTGAATATTTTTGAGTTGTTTGATTCATCACTTCTGTTCTACAAGAGGGCTATGAAGATGCCATAGGAGCTGCTTGGTGCCTGCAGGAACTGGCCAGAGTGCGAGGTAGTAGATTTCTTGGATCTTGATCCACAAGCTGCACGAACCAGACTCTGAACTAGAACATTGCGCTAGGTTTGTTGTTCATGATGCTCTTTGCTTGCCATGATACTATGTCCATATATATTGGACTGACAATGATTCTCATGTTTCTGATAAATAACACCAAAGCTTTGCAGTACTAACCGTATAGTAAGCAAATTGTTGGGTCCAGACTCCAAACCACAAATTTGAAACTATTGCCTTTGCATTGGTTTTTATTTTTTATGTGGTGTTTTCAAGAAGAGCATGAAAATGTCTAAATTTTTCTTTTTTTGTGGGTGTTTTAGGACGAGAATGAAATGTAAAGAAAAGAAGGGTACACCAAAACTCTAAAAACCCCCTTGGGAAAAAGTATAAAATCCATGAAATTCACATCTCCTATATCTCCATATAACTGCTAGAGATCTACGTTTAATTAAGCTATAGCTCTCATAATGGAAAAACATTGATTTTTACTACTAATAAAGTCCATTATTGTTGCTACGTTTGTATGATGTAGGTATATCACAAACAGAGCTGTTTTTTACCATTCCGTTTCATGCTGTTTTTACCATTCCGTTTCATGTAAATTTGTAAACTAATATTTACAGGCACCATACCTTTGGTCATGAAACTCCAAATAAGCATGCTGTGGGAATATAAGTCATACCATCAAATTGTAGCTGGATTGTGTAATCAAAGTTAATGTAAAAAGTTCACTACTTTCACTTTTGATTTCCTAATCCATCTCCTATTTGAGCTTGGACCGACAGGTTTCAAATAACCAGTCGCTGAGATATAGAAGATGTGACAAGCCTGATTATTGTGTTCTACTGTTTTGGACGACTTGATGATAGACAACCTCACAACTCAACCCTGGTCCCTTTGTCAAAGCATGGGCCGTGGAGCTACAAGCATGCTTCTCTTAATACACACGCGAGCTTTGGTGAACAAGGATATCTAAGTCTACATTATTAGCATGCCGCTGAGCCACAGGTATGATACTTTAAATTAAAAGTAATTTAATATCCATAAAGTACTCTAAATTATACACTTCAACAACTGTTAAATTAAAAGCAAGCATGATTATATGTTGCACTGCGTCGACAACATCAACATATACACATTAGAGAAACATAATTATTTTCACAATTTATCATGTATGTAAAAAATGTTTATAAAGAGGTATGTAGAAGAAATGCGCATTAGTAGAAAACCACGTAGCGAAGCCACTCATAAATAACTTTATGTTATGTTAATATTATTACTCTTTTGATAATTTAGCTTGAAGCATTCTGCATTTTATGAAATAATCTATTACAAATAATTATTTGATAATGCAAGGTGAAACAACTATTTTATACTGTAAGAACCAAGAGAGTAACCTAGGACCTATAACCTTTTTTAATAAAATAAAATATGAAAATTGTTAATAAAATATACAATAAGAAATTCAACTTTAACATGTGGATAAAAAGAATTGCACTACACACACTAAAAGTTGGTTTTAATTATGTGTTTATGATGGAACACAAACGTATGGACCAATAGCTTAGAACATATATAACATAATCTTAGGTTTCCACTAAATAACAAATCCTGTTCTAAATAGAGGTCTCCATGAAGCCTCCAAGTTCATCCTTGAGGACCACCGAAAAAGATGATGATATCTAGAAATTACCGCAAAAAATTATATAGTAATACTTGCTAAAATATTTTTTTTTTTTAGAAAAAGGTAAATAGAGGTCTCCTCGCCAATTGCATAGTAATAACAATAGAATCTACACTATTTTCTAAATAATTACCCATCATATGAATGTGTCGATCAATGTAAGGTAACCCAGAATATTTATTTAAATTACCGACTTATGACATTACATACATATATATGGAACCCCTTAAATTTACATGTAAATTACCAATTATGACATTACTAAATCTACATCAAAATTATCAATACATTGTATTGCAAAAAATATCTAAATTTAGAGAACCATAAAGCATATATATGTTCTACACACATCTATAAATGGCTTGATAATAAAATTTGATTGAAAAATGGCTAAATAATAAAATTTGATTGAAGTACATGCACGTCAAATACTTATGCATAAGGGAGAGATAAATATAAATGTTATGTTTCAGCAGTGATGGAATAAAATTTTCAACACTAATGATACCAAAAAACTTATTTAGAATTATTAATAACTATGACATATAATTATATAAATTATTATATAATTTATAAACATTAACTAAAACATTTTACATATGTTTATTAATAGTATAACCACTACTACAAAATAACTCTTAGTCAATAAATTATCATTATAAGGCCTAAACATTAATATGCTCTTGACGTAAGCGTAGATATTCATCCTAGATATCCCGTTAAACTGTAAACTGATCTTATGCAATACAGTGTAGGTTTAAATTGACAATTTAGGCTATCATCATTATAATTAAGATTATAGTCTGCAACGTAAAATCCTCATGCAGCAATCAATAAGGGTAATAATAGAAAATCAAAACTTAGATTCGATGATATTGTAATATAGATGAAAACATATCGATCAATAATTGATAAGTTTACAACAATTAAATAGAAACCATAAAATATGTGGTGCTTCTATTGTGTTAGAAAAAGGAAACAAAAGAGAAAAAAGTATATCTCAATAAAAATACTATTTACCATCCATAGAATCATTAAACAACAACTAATTTCTATATCTCTTATCTCTTATTAAGATTCTGACTGCAAGGGAGCACGGGGTTGATGGACTAGTACTACTAATATGTGGTAACCTTAAACCATAAGTTATTATTGAAAGAGCATTGTGTATGTAGTTTCTGATTCTCTATTGAAGAAGCAGATATACTTGCATTAACCATCCATATGTTGAATTTTATTACTCACATGTGTGATGTGTAAGAAATCAAATGGAATTGGATTCTGAATTGTGAATTGTAGTTCCACTCTTTGTATATCTCCTAGTGCAGTTCTAGTTTCACAATTTGGAACAAATTAAAATGGTTGATAGATTGTGTGTGGCCAAGGTGGTGACAATGCTACTCGGGCGGGCACGATTCTCGGGCTGCCAGCATCTTCTCCTTCCAATCAATGTTGGATGCGGCAAGGCGGAGCAGCCACATTGAGGCGGCTCTGGTCGCCCTCTTCCCTCGTGTTCGTGGGCCTGGTGCTGTGAGGATACAATCATACACATACATAAAGAAAGACGGAGGGGTCGCCGCCACTGCGGTGTGCCTCCTCCACCTCTACTTCAACTCTAGGCAACGCTGATAGGCTGAACCCGCTGTTGTGGACGCCGGATCTGGTGGTAGGGGGCCAGATCCAGCCTCCCATGACAGCGGCCACCCACGGCGATGGCTAGATCGGTGATTGGCGGCGGCTACCCTTGGATGGGTTTGGCGGGCCTATGGATAGGCTTGCTGGACTTGTCTTTGGATATTGTCTATTTTTTTGTTTTCCTATTTTATTAAGCACAGCGGGCAAAAAGCCATGGTAAATTATTTGGTCTTAGCTCAGTGGTGGTTGCAAAAGCTGCCACGGTTAATAATTTCAATCATTGCTTTATGCAGTCCCCGTCATTGCAGCTGCAGGACACACAAGTAGTGCTGATATATCAGCAGGAAAAAAAGCCACATGTATTTTTCGTTTATATATATGCCAGGCCGCTTTAGTTTATTCACATTCTTCCTTGACACAACTATAGGTAAATTGGAAGGTAGGAGTACCGTAGGCAGGAGAGGAAGTCCACACACATGGCACCTGTGACCATGCTACGACCACCTAGCTGTACGAATAGGGAAATTAGGAACTAGAGGCAACAGTAACACCGAGGATGTCCAATTTGTCCTGCAGCTAAGGCACGAGTGAGTCACCCTCCATTTGCTGCAGCTTCATCAAACTAAATCCAGCAGGAACAGGAACTAAGATGTGTCTCGTGCATCGTCTGTATGAGAGAAACAGGAACTGGCGGAGGCAATAGGAGCACCAGCGATGTTCAATGTGTCTCGTGCATCAGCTAAGATAGTGCATCAGCGATGTTCAACAGGCACACGCATTGGACATCCTCAGCGATGTTCAGCTAAGATGTGTCTCCGGTTTGGCTGCCATGATTTGGCTCATCATATCTGGTAGGTACTGTAGCCTGGTTGTCCCGACGGAAGACTTGCATTGCCTTATTTTGAGAGCTATTTGTCCTTCAGTTCAGAGTACCATGACATCATTGTTCCTTTTAGCACAATCATTTAGTCCTTTGCCCTTGCTAGGATCACCACAGACAATTTCTCTTAGCATCCAACTCAAGCAGCAGCGAACTAGCTAGAAATGGGGCGACGAAGGAGAGAGGCGTGCTAAATAATCAATACAAGTTGAGATCAGGGAAAACATAAGAGGACCTTAGGCATACACCAGCATAGCATGTTGAGACTGAAATTTACTTGAAGGTATCAACGTTTCTTGAGATCCATTGTAGCAGCAACACTGTTGTTAGAATCGTTTTACCAATTGTTCACGCTGAAACTATCTGATGGGAACAAGCGCTGCTGAACGAGTCTGTTATGGCATCACTCTGTCTCGATTGTATTAACAATAAACATTATTGGAATTGGAGAATTTGCAACCAGTTCTAGCTCGCCTCCGCAAGAGCCAGCTAGTTTCTTGTATCCTTCCTGCCTCCTTTACTTCTGTCCATACGTCTTTTTTTTTTTCTAGAAATAGAGGCTCCTCCCACTAGCTAACGTTTCAAAGCACTTTGCTTATGTCAATTCTGATGAACTGCTCTTTTCTCAGAAATGTGCTCATACTATTCACAAGGTTTACCCTTCACTATCATCGGATTGATCCGGGAATTGAGGACTTGACAAAGGCAAAAGTACACCAAAAATGATTGCTGAACCCAAGCTTGTATGTCACACTTTGTAGAAGCTACAATGTCACTGATGACATCGATCATGGGGAAGAGTCGGGAGGAGACCATGACATCAAAAAATTCCTGTTTCTGTGAATTAATTGTCATCAGAGACGTATTTTCTGTGAACAAATTTTCTGTTTCTGTGAACAAATTTTCTGTTTCTGTGAACAACTAGAGTGGAGACACTACCAGAATCCCGAATTGCCTTGGCGCCTTGCTTGAGTGCCAAAATCGAACCGCCAAGGAAAGCGTAGTTTCCTTGGCGGATCAAGACCACACTCAAGGAAACAATATTCCTTGGCTGTTTACATAAACCGCCAAGGAAATGGCCCATTTCGTTGAGTGTTATTCGAAACCGCCAAGTAAATTATCATTTCCTCGGGGGTTATTGATTTTTCTTGGAGGTTAGCACCCAAGGAAATGCCTATGAGTATTTTGGTGTCTCCCACAAAAAAAAAACAATAATACCTTAAAGGTGTCTAAAAAAATCCTAAAATTTGGAATGAGATCATAACATGGTTGTACTATCTTGCCATAAAATTTTCAAATCATACTAACAATGTATAGTGCCACTTTGCTTAAAATTTTCACAACTCCATACATCTCTCATATAGTTACATAACTATGTGAGAGATATATCCATTTGTTAACAATGTATAATTCCACTTTGTTTAAATCATTTGTTTTTTTGTACAAAGACTATATATCCAAATCATGTTGTCATGCAAGTTTGTAGAATGATTTAACAAAGTTTTGATATTATTATATATTATATTATTATAGTTTGGAGATAGAACTATAAGTCATCTCTAGCAAATAATTTTTTTGTTTAACTCTAATATATTGGCTTCAATGAAATGTATGATCCAAACTAAGATTTTATGAATGTTTTTTTAATCTAACTAGAGGTACATGCAGTTCAATTTTGAATTACTTTTAACATGCACATAGAAATTCATTTATACCATAGAAAATAGTAAATCTATTTGAAAATTTCTAAAACTCCTACACAACAACATATATGTATTTTTTCTTGTAAAAAGTTTTATACTTTGAAATACATTTTAGGTTGATTCACAAGGTGCTTATCTATTTATTTGATAATAGAAAAACTTTTAGAAATCAGCTCTTCGATTTCACCGGATAGCAAGAACACTAGAACAAGATAAACATAAGATTGAGGAGAAGAGGAGCTCTGTTATTTCATTTGCTTTCAATGCGTATTACAGGAGAAAGTGACCTCCTTTTATAGGGGGACACTTAGAATGGATACAAACTGTTACAGTGATTGCAATTAATGCTACAGTGTATGTGGGCCCTTTCTCATCCTGCTCTGCTGCACATTTAGGGCCTGTTTGGGACCGCGATTTCGAACTTGCTTAGCTTATGAGCGCACTTTTCTCGAACGCCGATTTCCTTAAACGCCGCTGTCCAAAATCGCGAAGTGTTTGGCATGCCTGATTTTTTCTCTACCGAAAAGGAAGGAAAAGCGCCGGCAGCCATGGATGGCCGGGAGGCATCCTCGCGTCCCGAGTGTGCCTTGCGCCGCTCGTCCTAACGCCATCCTGGTCCCTCCCAGCACCAGCCCGTCCCCCCGCCGGGCGGCCGGCAAGCTGCAGCGGAGGCGTGCGGACTCGCCCGTCCAATCCCGCGTGGCTCCGTGGCGGTTGGGGGACGGAGCGGGACTACACTGCAGCGCCCGGCGCTTCCATGGCGACACGGGCGCAGCCGGGCGCCGCCGTACGCCACGCGGCCATGGCCTTCCTCCTCATCCGTAGCCGAACGACGGATGGGAGCGCCTTCCTCCTCGCTGACGGGAGCGGCCTTCCTCCTCGGGACGGACTTCGGGAGCGACCTTCCTCCTCGCGATCGGGAGCGGGACGGGAGCGGCGCTTGCTGGGAGGGATGCGAGCCGGGACGGAGCGGCGGCAGTGGGGAACTCGCCGCTTCCCAAAACGCGAGTCGGAGCCGCTTCGATAAGCAAAGTTTGAGTCCGATTATGCCGCGTTCGCGTTCGAGTCCGCGACGAGAAAAGCGAGGTGTTTGGGGAGCTTATTTCACTTTTCCGCTTAAAATCTAAGCATAAGCGGTCCCAAACAGGGCGTTAATTGGCCACCTAATGAGTCGACTTTTCGGTGTTTATTGACTCATTCATAACAAAAACAAAAACAAATATAAATGATATTGGATATTATAAAGTTCCTGAAAGTTTAAAATCAGCCCGTTAGCTATTCGGCCCATAAATTGCTAGCCATTGATTCTTGATCGAAGGGCTATAGATGGGCTCATCAAGAATAAAACAGACTTCGCTACCAAAACCCTAGACTAAAATCACTCCTCTCCTACCTCTCGCCGCCACTATCTCCTAATCCTGTGAAAGGGCCAGTCAGCGATACGTGGATATGTGCAGCAGCAGCTGCAGTTGTGAACTCGTGATTGCTTTGCCATATGTGTGTGATATTGCTATGTGCAGGAGTTTTGGATTTGGCCTTCTAAAGTTATCTTAATGCCCGATGCTCGTTGCTTTTCCGGTTGTCCCTTTATCTTGCTCATATTAAAGGGTACCGCCAATGCATCTGTTATCAGGCCAGCTAGTCATTACCACAGTAGTAGCTTGAGTAGCTTGTTTCGTATTTTTTTGCTTGCTATGTTCTGCTTATAAAGTAGGCAACTGTGCAAAATGCTCTAAAGCTCTAGTTCTGTTGTTTGTTAAAGCTATACTTAGTACCCTGTCTGATAAGTTCGTGTTGTTATCCATTTATCCATGAGTACCCTGTCTGAGCTGGTTTACTTTGAGGAAAATGTATTAGTAGCTCCCATGTTGTTATCCATTTATCCAAAATGTTCTAATAAGTAACTGATTTTTTAATCAATTCCAATGATTTAGGTGCAGCTATCTAAATACGTAGTCATTTTTGTCCAGGCCTTACAGAACTAAGGCATTAAGCTCCCATCATGTTATCCATTTTTTGACATGTTGTTTTGCTTCTGCAAGAAAAAAAAAAAAAAAAAAGGATCTGGAGCACAAGACTAAAGGGAAAGGTACATGCTCATGAACATAGTACATTTTCGTTCAGGCCTTACAGAACTTCTGTATTTAGCTCCCATTCTGTTATGCATTTTTGACATGTTGTTTTGCTTTTGCAAGAAAATGTGGGATTTGGAGCACAAGACTAAAGGGAAGGTACATGCTCATGAACATAGTACTAAGTTTAGCATATAGGATATTAGCTCCAATTGGCATTAGTATAGGATATTAGCTCAAAGTCCATATGCATCTCTATTGAACAGATGCAGTGGTACTAAGTTTATATCGACCTGACTATGTTAATGGTAACTTGTATGATAAAATCATTTTACAGTTTTAATCTATGGGATGTAAATTCAAACGGTCTCTATGATTTGTATGTGTCATCTACATGTAATTGAGATTCAAGTGTTTATGATTGGAATGCTTGGTGTGCAGTCAGAGATACATGGATCAGTGTAATAAATGTTTATATGGATGTCATCATTGGCAATTTCGTTTTGCTAACTAGAATACTAAAATTTACATTTTTTTTGTTGCTCGTATGCATTTCCTTGAGAGTCAGCCTCCAAGGAAATCGAATTACCTTGGCGGTCAAGAACAGCCAAGGAAATATCTATTACCTTGGCGGCTGTTGGCCCTCAAGAAAATTTCTTTCCTTGGCGGTTGTTAGCCCTCAAGAAAACTTCTTTCCTTGGCGGCTCCACCATTTCCTTTGACTACGTGGCAAGTTAAGTCAGGTTGTGATTTTCTTGGCGGTTAGCCTCCAAGGAAATTATCCTTGAGTGTTGAAACCGCCAAGGAAATGAATTTCCCTTACACTCTATTCTTGAGTGCTTTTTGCTTGACGGTGTATGGTCAAGGATCATTTCCTTGGCAATTTTCCCTCTATCCTTGGCGGTTTTTGGCACTCAAGGCTATTCCGGATTCTGGTAGTGTCGTGGTCTGATGTCGCGGTGACCACTATCACAGTAATCGACTGGCTAGTGTGTGCAGCGATGGCCTAGCTCTAGAGACAATGACACGGGGTTTATACTGGTTTGGGGCAAATCGGGCTCCCTAGTCCAGTGTGATCACTATCCGAGCTCAAGGGCTCGTACCGGGGCTAGTACAAGCGCGATCGAGAGAGGGAGAGGTTCCCAAGTCTCTTAGATTGAGGCTAGTGCCAATATGGAGCGTGTATGGGAGAATGCGGGGGGTGGAGACTAGAAAGCTTGCCTCCCGTCCAGTCCGGAGGGCTACCTCCCCTTTTTATAGTCGCAAGGGGGCGGGGGATATGAGCTCCCTCCATGCTAAGGACTTTAGAAGAGATGGGAGGTGTGCTCGTGAAGCGTAATGTACTGGGGAGAGCTCTTGGATGAGCTCGTGTAGCCGACGAGAGCTCCAGGAAGCTTCAGATGCCAAAATTGGTCGTCGCCGTACGCGGGAATCGGGGTTTGGGCGATGGTCTCAAGGCCGTCTTGTCCCTAATCATAGTTGGAAGCCGTCTCCTCGGTCGTAGCGGCCCGCCCATGCCGTGTATGGGCGCTGCATCGTATGTACCCGCCGGGCAATCAGAGCGGAGCCGTTGGAGTTGATGGGGTATGGTGAGATGGACGCAGTGACCTCTCCCCGCTTTACGTAACTCCGCATGGCTGCAGTGATTCGCCGTGGGAGTGGTTGGTTGTGTCGAGAGAGTTGGCGGCCAACTCTTGTACCCGCCGCACGAGTCGAGCTCAAGGGGTCGTTTCTGCGCAGGCTCGTTGTTGGGGAGTTCGCGCGACCGGAGGTCTTGTGGAGCGATCTCTTGCGGAGAGCTCGGGGAAGCTTTAGACGGTGAGAGCTTGTCCGGAGCAGATCGAGGGGCCTATGTCGGCTGAGCTCTCCTAGAGGGCTCACATGGGCCCTTTTGTAAGGGAGCTCATCGTTAGGAGACTCTTGCCGGCCCGAGGTCGCCTCTCGGTGACGTTGATTCTTGAGCTCGGGGTTTGGTCATCTCAATATCGATCCCCACGGTAGCCCCCGAGCGACCGGGAGAGCGAGCTCTCCTGACGCTTTTTCTAATGAACCGACCTCGTGATCGTCGTGAGGGCCACGCGGGTCGCTTACGTTCGCGTGACGGTTCCTCGAAATCCGGCGCGTCGTCGGCCTCGTCGCTGTCGGTGGTTAATGCGGGCGCTCGTGCACCCTTGCGATTGGTCGTAGTTATGGCGGGTCTTCGTGCGTCGTTGCCGTTGGCGGTGGTTCCTCGTAGATCGTGCGTCGTGGGTGGAGATCGTGGGGGAATCCGCCGGTGCCTCCCCCCGTGCGGGAGGCGAGCCGTCGTCGTCCGCTATAATTTTGAGGATTCGAGTCGTGGAGGTGGCGTCCTCTTCTTCCTCCTGCGTCCTTCTTCTCTCCTTGAGCCCTCTTTGCCTTAGAGATGGAGGGTGAGGGATCTTGAACACGGAGGCCAGGGGAGGACGCCGTCATCGGCCGGGAGGCGGGCTCGTCCTCCCGCCGTAAGCTGCGTCGCCGGCCGATCCGGCACCGCCCCGGGGCCGCGCCTCCTCCTCCGGCTCGGCGCCGCCTCCTCCTCCGCTCTCGGGAGAGGCGGCGATTGCCGAGCTCCGCCTCGCCTCGGGCTGCGCCGAGGTCGGGGGATGCGAGGGCGGCGCTCATCGACAACTGGAGCAGGAGCTCGCGTGCGGCGCATCCGGTCGAAGAACGCCGATCGGTTTGCGGCGGTGAGCGTCCATCTTCCCGTTCATCCCTCGAGTCGGCTCGTTTGGCTGACCCTCTTGTGTTTTCTTCGCAGCTTCGCCTCGCTGAAGCGGATCACCGCGGGGCGGCTCCGGTGGTTGCCGTCCGTGGCGTCCGCCCGCGGGCGGTGACGACCTTAGCGATGGCGTCGTCGGCGACCGGTGCCGACGGCCGGAGTCCGAGGTTTTGGACGGGGATTCCACAGTGACCTTTGCAGCCGGCGTCGAGACTTCGAGTTCACCGCGGAGGGGTGGTGGCGGCGTTGATGTCGGTGCCCTTCTTGTGGAGGAGTAGCTCGTTGGGCCTTGAGCGTGGCGGCCACGGTTGGCTCCGGCCCGGTCTTGTCAATTGCCGAAGGCGGACAAGGACCGCAAGGCGTTCCTCGACCGCAGGGGTTCGTGAGCTCGGCGCAGCCACGAGGCGTCGTCGTTGCGGAAAGCCGCCGTAGCTAGGACCTCTCTTGTGCCCTTTGCTCTTGTAGTCTCCTACACGGGTTATGTACTCATACCCATATGTATATATATGTCTTTGAACGATGGAATGCGTAAGGGTTCGGCTCACCTTTGGGATGCCCTTATTTATTTCGAGTGTTCAATTCCAACTTCGTCTTGTGTCGACGAGGTCTCGATTGTAGTTAGTCGTGAGATCCCGAGCTCGTTGGGCGAGGTGCTCGCGCTTGACGCCGTGATGGGGGCGTGAGACAATCTTCACCGGCAGCGTTTCTGAAGTTCGTAACACTTCGCCGCCGGACGGGCTTACCTTAGCTCGTCGTCTTTCGCCGGTCGACTTCGCATAGTGTAGCCCCCGTGTCTCTCCCTTTGCTTAGGTTTCATCTCGGAGGTGCTCGATCATCTCCGCTGGTGCGCCGGCGCACCAGCCGGTAGCCCCGAGGCTCCGCGGGAACGAGAGGTTCGCGTGGAGGCTTTTAGAAGTGATTGCGTGTTCGTTTTCCCGTTACGACGAGGCCGTAAAAAGGGGGGTGAGCTCGGGCTCGATTTTACCTCGTTGGCCGAAATCGTGTGCTCGGTGAGCTGATAGCGGGTAGTTCAGGAGGTCAGCGAGCTCATTCGGTGTGGTCAGCTAGTGGACCGACCTCATGTTCCAAAGGCGCAACCTTTTTCGGTTCCCCGAGCTCATTTCGGAGAGCTCGAGGACTAGAGTCTCCTCGTCGTAGAGGACAAACTAAGGTCGTCTTTTCCGCCTCCTTTGGCGACCCGAACAGCGCTTAGGCGGAAGCCCCCGAGCTCGCTCGTGAGCCCTGGCGAGCCGCTGTCGATGATGCTCCGTGTTGACGGTAACCAACGACAAATTAAATACCGTCAACACAACACCAAAACAACCTAGAAATAGGGATTTCAACTAACATATTCCAATGTTTTGGTGTTTATTTGGACTTGCAGGTACAAACTCAAGGATGATCATTTTGGGCCAAAAATATAAAGAAAAAGAAATAAAATCAATAAATAGAAAAAGGCCCAAAGGAGCAAATGGCAAGCCCAACCAAGAATCGGGACAAAACGTCGAAATCAGGCCGGGCCAAGACCACTCTACAACTTTTTAGAACAAGGGAGCCCAGCCGCCGGCCGAAGTCCGAGCCAAAGCCGACTCGCGGGGTGCGCTAGCAACCTTAAACGCTAGAGTTAACTCTCTAAACAAGCTAGTGAAAACCTTAAGCGCTTGAGAGGTAGAAGGGGCAGATTTAGAGAACGCCGATATCGAAAAAGAACTAGACTCTTTACGCCTAAACTTCAAGACTAAGCTAGCTAGGGTCGCTAGAGTCGCTAATGCAGAGCGCCCCACGCAGCCCGCTTAGAAGTGCTCTACCTCTTTATCAATAATTAGGCGCGCACAAGTTTTAATTTTCAGTATTTCCCTTCCAATCCTTTTGTAATTCCTCCAAGTGTGCGCCCCAGTTTGAATTATTTATAAATTCAATAAAGTTTTATTATTATATTATTGTCTATGTCTCCACTTGTTTTTGTCCTTCTGCAAAAAAAAAAAAAAAAAAATTAAAAATAGGTACAAAAACAAGTGTGGGGGGAGGTTGGCAAGTCAAAGGTACGCAATTTATTAAAATTAAATTTTGACTTGTGATCTATCTTTAAGTGCTAAAACCTGAACCAAGTTGGCGAAACTCCATCTCTATATCTACCAATTGATACATGGCATGCATACATTTTATTCCTCGCCAAAATACCAAGCTTTCATTAAAACAACTACTCATCCCGAAAAATCCGATTCATGTGGGTTGCATAGGCTCTACCTAGTCTAAGTTGCTCGCCAAATATGATATGGTAGAAATGGATTTGCTATGACTTCATCCAAAAAGAGAAGCTTAACATCCGGGAACATACTTCAAAAAAAAAGAGAAAAGATATGGGCTATGCTAAAAAAAAAAAAAACAGATGAATAATGGACAAGTGTCCGAGGGCGAAGTAGAGCCCACATCTCTAAAAAAAAAAAGAAGAAAAGAAAAGAGAGGAAATAAAAGACAAAGTCTAGGGCGAGCGAGCCCACCTCCAAAAAAAAAAAAAAATAGCAATAAAGCCCATGCTTTCTCGAAAATAAAATTTTATCTAAATAAAACCCCGGATAAAAAGTTGATAAAAAGGATGAATGATAAGCACCTCTCGTTATAACCGTTCTATCTCGGCAACCTTCAAAGGCTTGGAGAAAGCTAGAAAGCCCCACTACGATGAAAGGTAATAAAGGGTGGGAAAATGCTCACAAGGCGTAAGGCTTGAATAACCTTGTATGCAAGCTTACATCTTGGAGATTGAACCACTTTAGCCCCCCTCGTGCCTTCACTCGAGGACGAGTAAAGGGCTAAGTGTGGGGGAGTTTGTTGACTGACGAACCAACGACAAATTAAATACCGTCAACACAACACCAAAACAACCTAGAAATAGGGATTTCAACTAACATATTCCAAAGTTTTGGTGTTTATTTGGACTTGCAGGTACAAACTCAAGGATGATCACTTTGGGCCAAAAAAATATAAAGAAAAAAAGAAATAAAATCAATAAATAGAAAAAGGCCCAAAGGAGCAAATGGCAAGCCCAACCAAGAATCGAGACAAAACGTCGAAATCGGCCGGGCCAAAACCACTCTACAACTTTTCGAACAAGGGAGCCCAAATGCCGAAGTCCGAAGCCAAAGACCCCGGGTCTTGTGCGCCACCACCTGGTGCGGCCGCACCTGGCCGAGGCGGCTCGTGCCCGCTTTCGAGGCGGTTTGTTACCTTCCAAATCGATGAAACCGACGTGGATGGTCGGTTTGGCGTATATGGAAGGTTTTCCTAGGTCGGTTTGGGTGTTTTTAGCACTTAGATCCCTCCCCCTTGTGTATAAATAGACCCCCTCTCTCCCTCTCAATAAGCAATACAAATTCAAAGGAGAAACCAAATTACTTGTGCAAGAGAGTAGAATTAGATCTTCTTCTTCTTCTACTTCTTCTATTCTATCTCCTAATTCTAGAGAGTGAGAGAGGGAAAGGCTAGAAAGAAGCTTGATTCTTTCTACCCGAGTTGCCGGTTCGCCCCTCGGTGTTCCGCGGTTCCTAGGAGGACCTGAGTGCTTGACTTGTCGGCACCGCCCTCGACTTGTACCTCCGCAAGCCGCTTACACTTTGGTAAGGAGTCTTGTGATTATCTTGCGCCTACTTAATTTCCTTTCGTACATTTCTTAGCTGTTGTAGACTTGCGGATTGGTAGATCGTTTTAACGTTAGTTCTTGGTGGAGGAACTCTTTGACCGGGAACCTTGGCCAACATCAAGAACTGTGACCAATAGTGCAAACGTGGTGTTTGGACTAGCGTTCACCTACCTTTTGGCGGTGCATCCCACGGTTGAGGGGTAGGCGGCTTGGTCGTGACAAGCCTTGTCCGTCCTTTGAAATCCCCCCCACGCTCGGCCGTGTCGTAGAGCTAATTGCCGGACTCTACCCATTTGGGAGCGGGCCTGGTGCCCGAAGTGAGTAGACAAATGTACTTTAGGAATCACCGCCGGAAAACTTAGCCTATAGGTACCTCGCTACTCTTAGAAAACAAACCCTTGCCTTAGGTTGACATAGACCGTAAAAGCCACCGCGGCGACCGTCCCCGTGAAAAAATACGATACCACCGCTACCTCCGGGTGAAGTGCTACAACGGTATTTCCGTGCGCTTGCGGATTTCTCTCGTGTGTGTAAGAAACACCAACAAGCATTTCTCGGGCGCCGCTGTCGGGACGGTTGTCGTAGTTATTTATCGAGCCGAGTCAACCTGCGTGGATGGTGGTATCCTTTAAACAAAAATACCAAAAGAGTTACGTTACCCATGGAGCAACCTACCCTACAAATCCCCGTCCGCTCCTAAGGGCGAGCTCGTAGAACCACGCCAATCTGCGGAAGCCAATCATAGCTTCCGTAGTATGAGCTCCGCCCCGGCTTTATAGCCATGGTTCAGGGCGAGCCTTTTTCGGGCTCGGAATATGAAAAACCCTATCATCACTTACGGAGTTTGAGCAGCTCTCCGGGGTGCCCGACTATTGCATGACACATGACACGCCGAGGTGGAAGTTGTTTCCGTTCTCTCACCGAGAGGGCGACTCAATGGTACGCCCATAACGTAGGGTTGGTAAACGGAGAATGGGAAGAATCTGCGAAACAGTTACGTGTAGCGTTCTGCCCGATATCCGTAATCGCGGCCCCTCGCGACAAGAGATACTCAACTTCCGACAAATAGAGGGTGAAACCCTAGGTGCGACGGGACCGGTTTACCACGCTTACACGATCCGCCCGCACTGCCCACACACTACACCACAACCCTTAATCGGCGACTTGCGATCCGTTGCTATATGGGGGTACAAATGACTTTCGTTCGTGGCTAAAACTTACAGCGACGGACCTCTGCCAGATGCTAATGAAGCCGTGGTTAAATATATATAGCGACGGACCCTTCTTTAGCCACGGACCATCCAATGATAAAGCTTTAGCAACGGATAATCAGTCGAGCCTTTAGCAACGGATCATCCATTGCAATATTGAACTTACAAAGAATCGACTATCCATTGAGCAAACTTTAATAGGTAAAAAAATAATAAAGATGCATTTAAATATAAACCACATTCACAGGCAATACAATATGATGACATGCACAAATACATATCCAATGAGTTGATACATACATACATACATACATACATACATATATATTATATATATAATCATGTCACTTGCATAGTAGCTTAAGTTTGCTGCCATCAAGCCAACATACAAGGATACATAATAGTTGAATACAAAAGCCAACAGGTTGTAAAGCTACCAACAACCCCATGAGAAGATCCTACACTAAATTTGACCCCAACACCCTTCCTACCAACAAGGTAGGACACCTAGCATCTCCGAGATGGATCAACACCTAGAGAAGATCTTTGAGAAGAACCAGCAACACCCTTTGGCTTCTTTACTCCACAAACAGTAGCATAAACATCACCTTGCTGAATTGTCTTATCCTTCATCTCCGGATAAATTTCAACAACTTCTTTCAGCTTGTCCTAGCAAAAACATCACCGCACTATTGTTATTATAATTTACAAAAAAGTTCATGTCCAGTACCAAGCACCAAGTTAATGAGCACTTATATATAATAATGTTAATTCACACAAGGGAAAACAAATAGTGATGCTGATGGCCACAATAGTTAGATGTTGCTGCAGACTACAGCATGCTTTCAGGAGACACCAATGAGAAGGCCTCTATCTAGCAAAGGCCTCACGCAGGCCAGCTGGAAAAGCCAGTTGTGGCTGCACTGCAGCTGCTACATCATAAGAAAGTCTGCAGTTGCTACATCACAAGAAACAGTGCTGCACGAGTATTAGTTTGCAGTAGCAACAGTGATAATCTGTTTGAAGCGACCAGTAATTCACTACACCTAAAACCAGTGTTAACAAAGTCAAAACTGCACTAATTCGTCACACTTCAGAGGCAACAGGTGTAGGAGCCATCATGTATAGGAGTTATCATTGGAATAAAAAAGAGCTTTCCATGGAGTCATTAATTCGTTACTTGCAACAACATTTTGTGTACGCAAAAACTCTGGCAACAACATTGAGAGGTTATGAAATATTCTCGGCCTCTATCTAGCAAGAAGCACATAGCCTTTAATAAAAAAAAGGTCATCCGCAATCTAACAGTTTGAGGATCTAGAACGCCACGTATGTACCTTGGAGAAAAGAAGCCAACCGTGCCAAGTGTTACATAATATGTCAACCGCACTATTGTCATTATAATTCACAAAAAATTCAGCTGTGGCTTCTCTGTCACTTACCAAGCATAAGCCGTGACCTTACACTACAATCAGGCCTGTTCGGCTGCAGCAATAAGCCGATGTTGCTGCAGTTGTGGCTTCTCTGTCACTTAGCCAGACGCCCGACCAGACCAGAGAATTGAACAAATCAAACAGCAGGGACAATTATGTACCAAGCACCAAGTTAATGAGCACTTACAATTATTGATGCTGATGGCCCTAACGGCACTCCATTTTTGCTTGTATGTGATTTTACATAGACTTCATCTCTTCGAACAGGGCGCACAAGCTCCTGACCCTACAAATCACAGAAGCAAAACGACATCAGCAATCCAAACAGGTTTCAACCAAGCTTTGTATTTAGGACCAAGCAATCTATAGCGTAATATTTCTGGGCATTATAGTTAGGAAGGTACTTACAATGTTTACACAACAATTTTTGGAGAGCTAAAGAACTCATATCTCCCTATTACGTACTATCTCATCCAGTATACAGTCTAAACCATACATCTAGTTCATAGCTTTCTTTATACTCTCAGCTTAATGTAACATATATAAGTACACCAGAATAAATTGTTCATAGTTTCTGCTCTGAAATTAAATTAAACTAAATTGGACCACATGCTTGCTTGAACATTCATGCTTGAAAATAGCTAGACCAAATACAAACAAGTTGAAGGTAGCAATCAATTTCAGTTTGCAAATAATGCGAGGCCAAATACAGAAAGTTAAATTTAGCAGTCAATTCAACCTTGATATGTTTGCAAGGCTTAATTTGATGATAGGAGGGCAATCACATAAAAATATAAATCAATCGCTGCCTTAATTTGCTAGTGCGTATAAGATATACTGGAGCATGTTTCTTTTATTTATGTGTGTTCAACAGTGTAACACAACCTCAACAATGTAATTCAAAGGCCTCATGTTTGTTGTCAAGCCAACACTTGAAACATGTTATTAAAAAAAACACAGAGATAATATGGTTTTCGTTAGATATTTCAACTGGTGAGTTTAACCGAGTTTACAAGCAAGTAGAAGAAGTGGCCTTTTCTTATTCTTAAACAGGAGTACGTGGCATAAAGGCATACACATCTCCCACTGAGTTTACGAGATGAGTTTACAAGCAGTATAGAAGAATAGATTCCTTGAAACTGATAGATCAGAAATTAGAGCCACATCTAGCTGATCTACTATTGGCAGACAAGCTAAATGAGGATGGCTTAATTACCTTCTTCCCCACTGTCACCCAACATTTAGAGCTTCAGAATATGCAATGTTGCTATGGCTATAGAGTAGCAAAAAGTTCAGAGAACTAACCAGCACAATGTTTAGGATTTGAGGACTGCAGGATGGAAGCTTGCACAGCAGTCATATCTCTGTCAATCTCATTAATACAGTCGATGTCGTCTGGATATAAAGACAAAACAAAACCACTTAACCAGACTGAAATTAGTAGAAATGTAAATTATCAGTCTGTGTTATATTGGATTCACTACTTCTAGTAATTGTGGGCAAAGAAACTTGGATGCATACCCACCAGCACCTGCTTACTCCACTTCTCGGAATTCCATCAAACACCTGGGCTCCATCCTGTATGACCGACACACTACCACCACAAAACACCAAATCAACATGCAAATAACCAAGTCAAGTGTTTGCATCTGCCAAAGGTGATAAAAAAAGGACTGGGTCTGAAGGAGTGTGTACCTCGAACGCTGCTGGAGGGAGGAGCTCGACCCGTGCAGAAGACGGATGAGACGAGCTTGCCGAGATCTTGCCATCGACAGTGGGGCGCAGCGGGAGCGGAAGGCAGATCTTGCAGGGGACGGACACGGGTGGGGACTGGATGGCGACTCCTCCTCGACGGGGACCCTCGCCTAGCTGGGAACGGGCACGGGTGGGGACTGGACTGCGGCTCCTCCTCGACGGGCGGGGACTGGACGGCGGCCGACGTGGTCGGGGACGAGCCGGCGGCTCCTGGACGGGCGAGGACTGGAGGGTGGCCGAAGGGGGGCGAGGACGAGCCGGCTGCCGGCGGGAGCGCAGACTGGACGGCGGACGGCGGCGGAGCATAGGTGGGCGGCCGGCGGCGGAGCAGGCAGGCGGAGGCGGCGTATGTTTGCGGGAACGGGACGAAGCGCGCAGCATCCCGTGGAATGGAGGCGGCCTTTGTGCGGGGAAAGGACGAGTGAAGGTGGAGGCGCGTGGGTGGGCTCGGGGAAAAAACTTACGGTTTGGTGTTTTGGGCAAAATAACCGCGGGAAGGGACCAAATATATCCCCGCCAATGGAAAAATTTGTTTAATGACGACCATTCGACTACGTTATTCATCTATAAAGAACCGACCCTCCAACGCAAAAAGAGAAATAATTTTAGCAACGGACAGTCCAATGTAGAATTCAGTTTTAGCGACCGTCTGTCCGAGACAAACTTTTAGCAACCCACCGTCGGCGACGAAAAAAGTTTTAAGAATCGGCATCGATTCTTTGATTGTTGTGGTGTAGTGACACCAAACCACGTGCTTTTACAAAGATTTTTGGCTAGGATTGAACCGTGGCGACCGCCTGTTTGCTTGATTTAGTCACCGGAGGGTCGTTTTCACATAAAACCCAAATTTAAGGAGAAGCTCTCCTAAATCGTATTCCCGAGAATACCCTCCGCTAGAACCCATCCGAGTAGAACCCAAGCGAAAACCGTAGGAAGTCCGTTCGGGCTAAAGCCGAACCTGTTAAACCTTAGAGAGACCCTCGCCGAACGACTGTACACAAGGAGACCGTATGCACGGATCTCCCCCCCCTCTTCGAGGTTGACCTTACCGATCAATTCTGACACCTCGGCACGAACAATGGAAGAAACCACTGCCCCTAATAGCCCCTCGAACAACCCCCTGATAAACTCTTTCTCCCGAGTCTACAAGGAGCTAACAGCCTATAATGAGCACGAATGGTTACAAGAGGAAGGACCCTCTTTGAAGAAATTCGGATAACCGGCCCCTCTACGCCAATCCATTGCAAATACCCGGAGAGACTGGGTGGAAGTCATGTACAACCCCGCCGTGGGGATAAACATACTTGTCAAAACCTTCGCACAAGCCTTTGTGACGAGGAAGCCATTAGGACCCCCACAACACGGACCTTGGCGCATAGCACCACGGACCACCATTGAAAGCCGTGAGGTTATACATGAACAAATCTTCCAACACAAGGATGTCAAGTTGTCTCCTGATTTTCATATTTTTGATATCCAAGACTTCGACATCCTAATCGGGCATCCCTTGGAGAAAATTCTTGACCTACCAACATCCGGGGATTTAGATGTCAAACTTCGGGAAGAAAAAGTTTTCTATCCCGCTTACTCGAGCTAAAAATTCCCTAACGGAAGCCTTCCTTGAGTACGACACGCCCGAGGAGGTCATGGGAGTTATGCTATATGAGAACCCGAAACGTACCTTGAAAAAGACGCCCAATTCTTCATTGAAGAAGAGGGCGATCTGGGAACTCATAGAACTTCCCAAAGAGGAAGAGCTAACTCGGCCTCCGCTTGAGCTTAAACCCCTACCCCCGGGCTTACGCTATGTCTTCCTAAACGGCGATTCACAAGCACCGGTCATCATAAGCGATAAACTTAGTGACCGGGGAGACTACCCGGCTAATAGCCGTTTTAGAAAAACACAGATCGGTCTTCGGGTATTCCCTTCAAGATGCGAAAGGGGCAAGCCCAACACTATGCACACATCGCATCCCTATTGACCCCGACGGTACCCCATCATGCGAACCCCAAAGTAAGCGAGGCTCAATAATGCGATGCGTGAAGTCGTGAAGAAGGAAGTTCTCAAGCTTCTTCACGCCGGGATTATCTATCCCGCACCACCACGATGATTGGGTTAGCCCATCCAAGTGGTCCCTAAAAAGGGAGGAATGACGATGCGTTGAGAATGCTAAGAACGAACTCATTCCACAAAGACAAGTCACAGGGTGGAGGATGTGTATTGATTATAGAAAACTTAACAAGGCAACAAAGAAAGATCACTTCCGCTACCCTTTATTGATGAAATGTTGGAGCGGTTAGCGAAACACTCTTTCTTCCGTTTCCTTGATTGGTATTACGGCTACCACCTTATCCCGATCCACCCCGATGACCGAGAGCAAGACCACGTTCACATGCCCATACGGAACCTATGCCTACCGTAGAATGTCATTTGGGCCGTGTAATGCACCCGCTTCTTTTCGCTGGTGCATGATGTCTATCTTCTCGAGACATGATCGAAGAAATCATGGAAGTCTTCATGGACGATTTCTCCGTCTATGGTAAGACTTTTGAAAGTCGTTCAAGAACCTAGACCGGGTCTTGCAAATGATGCCAAGAAAAGGACACAGTACTTAAATCGGAAAAGTGCCACTTTATGGTCCGAGAAGGCATCGTTCTTGGGCACCTCGTGTCCGAGAGGGGGATAGAGGTAGACAAAGCTAAGATAGAAGTTATCGAAAAGCTACCACCCCGATGAACGTCAAAGGTATCCGTAGTTTCCTAGGCCACGCAGGTTTTATAGAAGATTCATAAAAGATTTTTCACAAATCGCTAGACCTCTTACGCGCCCAAGCTAGCCAAGGATGTACCCTTTGACTTCACAGATGAGTGCTTGCACGCTTTCGAAACCCTAAAGAAAGCACTCATCTCGGCTCCGATCATCCAACCCCCGGATTGGTCGTTGCCATTTGAAATCATGTGCGATGCTAGCGACTACGCTGTTGGTGCGGTCCTAGGCCAAACCAAGGACAAAAAGCAGCATGCCATCGCATATGCTAGCAAAACTCCGACAGAGCCCAAATTTAATTACGCCCACGACGTAAAAAGACCTCCCGGCAAAGTAGTCTTTGCTATCGAGAAGTTTCGATCCTACTTAGTGGGCGCAAAGATAATCGCTTATACAGACCATGCTGCCCTTAAGTACCTTCTTACCAAAAAGGATCGCGAAACCTACTTTGATCCGCCGGATTCTTCTACTCCAAGAATTTGATATAGAAATAAAAGATAAAAAGGAGTAGAAAATACGCTTGTGGATCATTTGTCGCATATACTGTAACTAACATGCGAACCACCAATCAACGATTACCTACGCGACGACATGCTACTCAAGGTGTCGCACTTCAACCCATGGTACGCAAACATTGTGAATTACATGGTTGCGGGGGTATGTACCACACAGGGGAGAACAAGCGGAAGCTCCAAATGGAGAGTAGGCGGCACCTATGGGATGACCCATATACCGTACGGGGTGTGTGCGGACGGCTTCTTTGAGAAAGATGAGTACACGGGGAGGAAGGAATGCGGATCATAGAAAAATGTCATGCATCTCCCTACGCCGGACATCACGGGAGTATTTCGCACACAAGCCAAAATTTGGCGGTCGCGGATTCTTCCGGCGACGCATAATGCGGCGACACGAAAAGAGTTCATCGAAGATGCTACAAGCGCCAAAAGACCCGGGAACATCACAGCTGTGTGATGCAATGCCCCTACACTACAACCTTCAAATAGAAATATTTGATGTGTGGGGCATTGATTACATGGGGCCATTCGAAATCCCATGGTTACGAAGTATATCCCGGTGGCGATAGACTACGTGTCAAAGTGGGTAGAAGCAATACCATGCGTAGGCTGGCGATGGCAAAGCACGCCGCGCAAGATGTTCCATGAAATCATCTTCCCCCCCGTTTGAACATACGCATGGTGATCGGTGTGAGGATCGCATTTCAAGGACAAGTCATTGGGGCATTCTGAAAAGAGCTCGGCACTCGCACAATATCGCTACCCCTTATCACCCGCAAAACCAAATGGACAAGCCGAAACCTCCAATAAACAAATCAAGAACATCTTGCGTAAGACGGTCAACGAGATGGGGAAGGGCCGAAGAATAAGCTACCCGATGCTCGGGCATATCGGACGGCAGACAAAGCCCCCATCGGCATGTCACCTTACCCACCGGTCTATGGCAAAACTTGCCATTTACCGGTTGAGCCGGAGCATCGAGCTCATTGGGCCATCAAGAAGTGGAATATGGACGCCGACTTCGGCGGGAAGAACCGTCGAGACAAATCTCCGAACTAGAAGAATGGCGAGAGAAGGCGTACCATAGTGCAAAGCTCTATAAAGAGCACACGTAAAGATGGCATGATCAACGCATCAAAATCAAAAGAATTCACCACGGGGAGACAAGGTACTCCTATTCAACTCCCGGGTGAAACTATTCGGCGAAGGGAAGCCGAGAAGCAAATGGAAAGGACCGTACACCGTCGTCAACACATCGCCACATGGCGCGATCACAATCCAAGATGACGCAGTGAGATACAAAAAGGTAAACGGTCAACGTCTTAAGCTTTTCTTCGAGCGAAGACTGATCTTAACCAAGAGCTCGATAGAATAGATTTATGCTTTGAGAATTAATTTTTAATGATCAACATATAAAAAAAAAGTGAGTAATTTTATAATTAAAATTATCACAATTTAAAAAAATTATAAAAGGTAATAATAAAACATAAAAGTTATCTATGTATTTTTACTTTGTTTTAAATAAAGTTTTTATTTAATTATTTCCTCTTTTCTTTATTTAATTTATCTTTGGTCATTTACTACACAAAGGATATATACTTTCTAAATTAAATCAAAGCATAAACTATTTTCAAAATTCAAATTTGAGGATCAATTAGAGATCAACAAGAAAGGAAAAGCGTTTCTCGTAGCGGCAAACCCCGATTCAAAACTTTTCGAAAAAGGAAATGGATGTGGCCGAAAACTCGACCCGGGGGGACACACACGGGTGGTCTTGTAGCGCACCACGGTGCGCCCACACCTGGTCGGCCCCGCTCCGGGCTGGGATTTCGCCCATTGCTTTCTTCTTTCTCACAACTGCAAGAGTAAAGGTGCCTAGCGAGATTTCGACACCAAAACCGAGAGGAGTATTTGTCCTATAAAATCCACCCTCCTCCTCTCCATTCTTCACACCTCTCCTTCTTGCTCTTCTTCTCTCCTCAAATCCTCTTCCTCTAAGCCAAGAACATTTGCAATGGCGGACCATGCTCTCACCCTCTACAACTCTTCTCGCTCACTTTGCTCTCTCAATGAGGATGACTTGATCTTCCCTAGTGACGAGGTGGAACCATCCTCGACGCCCCTCTTACTATGCTCCTCCCCCACGCTACTCATCGAAAGGAGGGAACAGCCATGTGTCCACGGGAAGATCCATGACGCCAGCGCCAAAAGAGTATCCTCGGGCGCCCCGCCTCCCTCCCACGGTGGGCACCCCGGGCATCAAGAGGAAGGAGCCCGGCGGTTGGCGCTTCGTACTTCTTCAACGAGAGACGTCCTCCTTCCACACCTCGAATCTGATTACCGTACACCGTTGTCGGTGTCGATATGCCCACAGGAGGACGTGGGAAAGGGCTTATGAGGAAGCCAGCTCCTACTCCAGCGACATCTCCAAGCGCTCCACTCCGTATCCCTCGGGCAAATCCTAAAAAGGCCCCGAATGTTGTAGAAAGTCGTTCGAGTAGTGAGGGGCCCTATGAGGGTACCCGTGCTACACCTAGAAGGCTCCCAATGTTTTCGAGAGCCGTTCCGAGGGTACTCCATCGCTGCATACCGGGAGTAGCACGGTTCCTAAGGTCCCTTCGCTAGCAACCTTAAACGCTAGAGTTAACTCTCTAAACAAGCTAGTGAAAACCTTAAGCGCCAGAGGTAGAAGGGGCAGATTTAGAGAACGCCGATATCGGGAAAGAACTAGACTCTTTTCGCCTAAACTTCAAGACTAAGCTAGCTAGGGTCGCTAGAGCTGCTAATGCGAGCGCCCTCACGCAGCCCGCTTAGAAGTGCTCTACCTCTTTATCAATAATTAGGCGCGCACAAGTTTTAATTTTCAGTATTTCCCTTCCAATCCTTTTTGTAATTCCTCCAAGTGTGCGCCCCAGTTTGAATTATTTATAAATTCAATAAAGTTTTATTATTATATTATTGTCTATGTCTCCACTTATTTTTGTCCTTCTCGCAAAAAAAAAAATTAAAAATAGGTACAAAAACAAGTGTGGGGGAGGTTCGCAAGTCAAAGGTACGCAATTTATTAAAATTAAATTTTGACTTGTGATCTATCTTTAAGTGCTAAAACCTGAACCAAGTTGGCGAAACTCCATCTCTATATGTACCAATTGATACATGGCATGCATACATTTTATTCCTCGCCAAAATACCAAGCTTCTGTTAAAACAACTACTCATCCTGAAAAATCTGATTCATGTGGGTTGCATAGGCTCTACCTAGTCTAAGTTGTCGCCAAATATGATATGGTAGAAATGGATTTGCTATGACTTCATCCAAAAGAGAAGCTTAACATCCGGGAACATACTTGAAAAAAAGAGAAAAGATATGGGCTATGCTAAAAAAAAAAAAAAAAAAAACGAGATGAATAATGGACAAGTGTCCGAGGGCGAGTAGAGCCCACATCTCTAAAAAAAGAGAAGAAAAAAAGAAAAGAGAGGAAATAAAAGACAAAAGTCTAGGGCGGCGAGCCCACCTCTCCAAAAAAAAAAAAATTATAGCAATAAAGCCCATGCTTTCTCGAAAAATAAAATTTTATCTAAATAAAACCCCGGATAAAAAGTTGATAAAAAAGGATGAATGATAAGCACCTCTGTTATAACCGTTCTATCCGCAACCGCCCAAGGCTTGGAGAAAAAGCTAGAAAGCCCCACTACGATGAAAGGTAATAAAGGGTGGGAAAATGCTCACAAGGCGGTAAGGCTTGAATAACCTGTATGCAAGCTTACATCTTGGAGATTGAACCACTTTAGCCCCTCGTGCCTTCACTTTCGAGGGCGAGTAAAGGGCTAAGTGTGGGGAGTTTGTTGACGGTAACCAACGACAAATTAAATACCGTCAACACAACACCAAAACAACCTAGAAATAGGGATTTCAACTAACATATTCCAAAGTTTTGGTGTTTATTTGGACTTGCAGGTACAAACTCAAGGATGATCACTTTGGGCCAAAAATATAAAGAAAAAGAAATAAAATCAATAAATAGAAAAAGGCCCAAAGGAGCAAATGGCAAGCCCAACCAAGAATCGAGACAAAACGTCGAAATCGGTAGGGCCAAGACCACTCTACAACTTTTCGAACAAGGGAGCCCGGCTGCCGAAGCCCGAGCCAAAGCCGAGCCACGGCGGTCTGCGCTACGCACCACTGGTGCGGCCGCACCTCGGCCGAGGCGGTTCGAGCCCGATTGGGAGGCGGTTTGTTACCTTCCAAAACCGATGAAACCGACGTGGGATGGTCGGTTTGGCGTATATGGAAGGTTTTCCTAGGTCGGTTTGGGTGTTTTTAGCACTTAGATCCCTCCCCTTGTGTATAAATAGACCCCCTCTCTCCCTCTCAATAAGCAATACAAATTCAAAGGAGAAACCAAATTACTTGTGCAAGAGAGTAGAATTAGATCTTCTTCTTCTTCTACTTCTTCTATTCTATCTCCTAATTCTAGAGAGTGAGAGAGGGAAAGGCTAGAAAGAAGCTTGATTCTTTCTACCCGGAGTTGCCGGTTAAGCCCCTCGGTGTTCCGCGGTTCCTAGGAGGACAGAGTGCCTGACTTGCCGGTACCCGCCCGACTTGTACCTCTGCAAGCTGCTTACACTTTGGTAAGGAGTCTTGTGATTATCTTCTTGCCTACTTAATTTCCTTCGTACATTTCTTAGCTTTGTAGACTTGCGGGGATTGGTAGATCGTTTTAACGTTAGTTCTTGGTGGAGGAACTCTTTGACCGGGAACCTTGGCCAACATCAAGAAGCTGTGACCAATAGTGCAAACGTGGTGTTTGGACTAGCGTTCACCTACCTTTTGCGGTGCATCCCACGGTTGAGGGGTAGGCGGCTTGGTCGTGACAAGCCTTGTCCGTCCTTTGAAATCCCCCCCACGTTCGGTTGTGTCGTAGAGCTAATTGCCTGACTCTACCCATTTGGGAGCGGGCGGGTGCCCGAAGTGAGTAGACAACAGACTTTTAGGAATCACCGCCGCACGGAAAACTTAGCCTATAGGTACCTCGCTACTCTTAGAAAACAAACCCTTGCCTTAGGTTGATATAGACCAGAAAATCCAAATTGCGACCGTCCCCTGTGAAAAATATGATACCCCGCTACCACCGGGTGAAGTGCTACAACGGTATTTCCGTGCGCTTGTGGATTTCTCTCCGGCGCGTAAGAAACACCAACACTCCGCCTTACGCCCTCGCCGTGGTGTCCCTCGCGGTCGAAGAACCCCCTCGCGAGGGCCGGCCTTCGAACCCTAGGACAGGTCGTGCTCGAAAGAGCTCGAGAGTCCCGCTGGCCGCATCGAGCAACCTACCCTACAAATCCGCCCCCCCCGCCACCGCCGTTATCCGGGCGGGTGGGACGAGGCTTGGAGCTCGTATAGCTCATTCGCTTGATCGCCATAGTGGATCATCCTCGAGCCTTTTCGAGCTCGATCCTGAAAAGCCCTTCCATCACACGTGACGCTTTGAGGAAGCTCTCGAATTTTTCGAGAGCTCGCATGGACACACGATGCCGTTGAGGTGCGCTTCTTGCTCCGTCGCGCCTTTGGGCGGCATTCGTGCTCGGTTTTGAGCTTGTCTTCGACCCCGGGTTAGTGATCCGGCCGCCGCGAGCCGCTCCTCCGATCCGGGCGACGGCCGCCCCGCCGAGCTCGGGAATCTCGCCGTTGTAAAAATAGCCATTGGGATCTTACCGTTAAGATTTTTACCGCTGGGGAGGAGTCGTCCCATTAATGCGGCGTCGGTTCAGCTTCCGCTGTGTCGCGCGGCGGCGATCTCGCAGAGTCGGTTACGTCGGCGGATGTGGTGCGGCGGGCCCCCTGAGCGGTTTCGCCTGCGTCACCTCCGTCGTGGTGGAGCTCTATAAATAGCAGGGAGAGCAGGGGCGGATTTACCTTTCCGTTACCTGCGCTTCTTCCATGCACGCCGAGAGAGACACACAAAGGGAGAGAGAGTCCGAGCGCCGCGGTTGAATTGTAGATTCAATTCTCCACCTCCCCTCCTTTGCCAACGGTGAGTTCTTCGAGGCGAGATGGGTTCCTTATCCGGGCTCGATGGCGGCGGAGAACTTGATCGAGTGGTGCAGCCTTGCCGGAGGGCTGCGTTCCCGCTGGAAGGCGGAGGAGTGGGTCATCCCGCATGGCATGCACACGGAGGAACGATCCGTTTGGCTACGCCGCAAATTATTCATAATGTCGCTCCACCAGCCGTGGTTTGGGCCTGCCCGCCGACGACTCCTTCCGGAGGCTGATTACGAAAATAGATAAAGCCCAAAGACCGACTAATGGAGTGCTTCTAATGTACCTAGCTATACTCATACGAGGGTCGGTTAGGAATTATGCCAACCGGGAGCTCTTCATGGTTACATCTTCGCCAAGATCCAGTCGCCGGCCATTAGGGCGGTGGACCGCCCCGATTGCCTGAACTGCCGCCAAGACAATTCGAACGGGGGAAAGTCCGCGAGACCTTTCCAAGGGCGACTTCCCCGACCGCCTACCCGTGGAGTGGAGGAGGGTTCTATATCCGAACGACACCTCCTTCCCCTCCGCCGCGCCCGCACCTTCGACGCGACGAAGCTTTGGCGCGAGAATCCCCACCCGCCGCGCCAACGGACGGGAACAAGCGCGGGTCAAGATCAAGGCGCCGCTGACCCACCTTGACTGGGGAATATGATCATCGGTGACCCGGTCGTAGGGGCGGTGGTGCCGATTATGATATTGAGCCTCCGTATGTGGAGATGACCGACACAAGGCCCCGCTCGAGGGTACCACGAACGCCCAGCAGTTAGATAACGAACATGGAGTTCTACCCGAGCTTGTGACCAAGAAGGACGAGGGGCCGGAGCCCCTGCTCTTCCCAAAAGCACTTTCTTCGCCGGCCGGTAAGTGCTCTTCTTTCGCTTGAGCTGTCTCCACTTCGCCGCTCCAAGAATTTTCCCGACGAAGAAAGTGCTCAGAAGAAGAAAGAAGATGCGAAGAAGAGAGCCTCCCCTCGACGCCGCCGCCCACCGTCCAGCGCGTGTCGGCGCAGAGCGGGAGGCGGGCTCGCCGAGAGAGGCGGCGAGGACTACTTATAGGAATCCGGAGCCAGCCGCCGAGAGCCTCCTTACACCATCCACCCACTCCGCCGGAGAGGCCTGGCAAACCCGCCGAGTCCAATCCATGAGATCCCCATTTCAGTGGTGGCGTTGAGCGCGACGACGAGCCAGCCCGCGGCGCCGTCGCGCCGGTGGGCAAGCACGCGACCGGTGGCTGGTCCCTGGCCGGCGGCGAAAAGCACCGCCGAGGCGCCCCTGTCTAAGAAGAGGAAGCTGAAGAGGGTGGCCCCCGTGTGAGTTCTTTGTCTTCGCAGTTGCGTCGACAAGGGTACTTGGTCGCTGGTCACTAAGCTCTCCTTCGCGCTCGTGTGGGCGGGAGACTACCTCGACGCGCCCGAAGGTGGAGGGGCTCGCCAGGGCGCGCTGCGACAGTTGGTCACGTGAGGCGGAGCTCGCTTGCCGCCGCCGCCGGCGAGCTCTCGACCGCGAGCTCGAGCTTCCCGTCGTCGGGCCCGAGATGACGAGCACGATGGTGCCGCCGATGACGAGCTCTACGAGGACGAGCTCTTCGGCGATGGTGGCTGCGATGACGGGATCGCAGATGGCATTGTTGTTTCCTTTCAAGGGGACGTGTTGACCGCCCCCACCGACGTCCGGAAGCTCGACGCCTCCCCCGCTTCACGGCACCGCCACGAAGCTCCCGGCGAAGGAGGCCACCGCGAGAAGCGCTGGACGGAGGGGCCGCGCGAGGCCGGGATGGATCCCGAGGAGGCCGCCGTCGAGCCTTCCGTCAAGGGCGATGGCGGGGTGAAGATGCAAAGGGCATCTTGGAGGGTGGCGTCGGGCTCGGCGTCACCCACGCTGCGTCGGGTGCCGCCCTTGCCACGACGATGATGGACGTCGACGGGGCATGGGTGCCGCGTGCGATGTCAGCGCGGCAAGCGTCCCTCCAAGCGCGGGGCGTCGGTCTTCTTGCGACTTGGCGTCGATGATGCGCCGCAACCGCCGCCCCCATCGGAGGGGGCCGACGTGTGTGCTCCGCCTCGCCCAAGTTCGGACTGGTGGTGGTACTTAGCTGTTTCCTTTCATACCTTGTCAGGGAGCTCATGCGCTTTTCAACCCTTCGGGGAGTACAAGACTCTCTTCGCGGCTACAACCAGCTGACGCGGCTCTCGTTGAGGGCCAGCGGTCTGGTGAGCAAGCTGACGACGGCGTGCGCGGACATGCGTGAGGAGGTCGACATGACGCAGCTCCAGCACCGGTACCTCGAGCGCCGGGTGGAGGAGGTCATGGAGTACACTCATGGGGTGGAGGACCGGGCCTCCCGTGAGGCGCAGGAGAGGGTGGAGGCGTGCCGCGAGGAGAGGGAGGAGGAGCGCGAGCTCGCCCACAAGCTACAACGCGAGAAGATGCAGGAGGAATTGGACTCCTTCCGCGGGATGCTTGAGCAGAAGGAGCTTGAGCGCCGAGGCTCGAGCTTGGCAATGAGACCCCGGGAAGGACAAGGACGAGCTCAAGGACAGCTCGACCATCGTGGACGCCGAGCTCGCGGGTGAGCGCTTCCGCCCTTTCTCGTAGTTTTCCCTTCTTCCTTTTTTTATCCGTTGGGTTCTCGGGAGCTGATTGTTGGGAGTTCAGCCTATGATCGCGAAGCTTCCGAGCTATGGTGCGATCACCGCGCCTCGGAGGTGGAAAGGATCCGCTCGACGCCGAAAATTACGAAGTTCTGGTATAATGAGCAGGAGCTCTACGACGAGCTTTGGAGTAAGCGGGAGGCCATCTCCTCTTTGTTCTTTCTGGGTTTTGCGACTCGTGTCTAACCCCTTTGCTTTTCCTTGCGGGCGAGAAGGAAAGGACCCTGAAGGCGTAGAGGGAGGCCGAGGACCGGAGGCGGGAGCTCGCCGCCCCGAGTCCACCTTGGAGCATACTCAGTCTGCCACGCAGGGAAGGAGGCGGACCTCAAGCAAATGCACCCGAGCTCATCGACGCACGGGAGGGCGCCAAGGCCTCCCCGGAGCCTTGCCAAGGCCGCGGAGGAGGCCGAGAGCTTGAAGCGCGCGACGGGAGCCTTGCCACAGCAATGTCGGGGACGTCGCGGCATCCTCGGGTGGAAGATGCGGTGGGCGGATCGCTGGGTGTCCGTGTTCAGCGCAAGGTGACGGAGGACGCGGGCGCAAGACGGCACAAGGCGGTCAGCGTCGTCTTCTCCCACTACCCTGATTTCGGGTTGGCCTCGTGCCGTACGGGGTGGGCTCGGTATCGACGACGACACCGAGCGGAAGTCTCGCTGTCGCCGAGGCTGCCACGGCGGAGCTATCCACCGAAGCTCTTCAAGATGGCCGATGAGCTCGAGGTCTTCGGGCATCCTGTTGGGTGAGGATGGAGCGGACGAGGGATCCACCGAGGAGGAGGAGGCCGCACACAACGTCCTCGCTACTGCACCGATGGATCAGGAACCCCGCGGCGCAAGGATAGAGATTCAAGGCTCCGGCCTCTTTTAGTGAACTAGTTAAGTCCTCGCGGTCGAGGCGAATTGTAAAAACTCAGGTGGTTATGGTTTGGTGGACATCATGCTCTTTGCGCTTTCTTTTGCTGTGCCTTGTTCGACTTTCCGTATGAGCTTGCGTTCCAAGAGTCGGATGACGGGCCCTTCCTTGCTGGCCGTGGGGCCGCGGAAGGTTGTTGGGCAGTCGCGTCGTGCTCTCACGGTGATGAGCTCATAAGCTAGCTGTTCCCGGGCATTGCTCGTGCCAGCCGAGAGGCGCGAGTTCATGAGTTTGAGCTCGTTGCCCAGCTCGTATTCGCGACTTCGTGGAAAAACTGGTTTGTGAAAATTGTGGGGTGTGCCCCCGATCTCTGTGGCCCCCCGAGCAAGGACTGGGCCTCGTCGTCGAGGGCCGGTCGTTGCTCAATAAACTGTTAACGAAAGAAAATGAGCTCGAGTTCTCGCGTGGATCGATGCAATCGAGGGGCATTTTTCTTAACACGGCCTAGAGGGGTACACAGCATCTAGGTGAATTGGAGAGGGACAGGCCTATGGGCGTGAAGTGCTAAGAACAAAGCAACCGTTTTAGAGATGACGTAGCTGTTCTCGCCCGCGTCGATCTCGTTGCTTGCTTGTCCCGCCCTTTGGGTTGGGGCTCCCCGAGCGAGGTGGAGGTCGAGGTCGGAATGATTGAGCTCGGCGCGGCGCCCCCTCCATCTTCCGGCCGTCGTTCGACCCGATGCCGAGGTGACCGAGTCGAAACGTGCCTCACGCTTCCTCCTCCTCGCCGAGGAGCCGCCGAAGCCGGTGAGGCTTGGAGGCGGCCGCGGGCGCCTTCGGTGGTCCCGGCCTCTCGACGGGGGAGTAGAGGCCCTCCCGGTGGTCACTTCCCTGTTGCGGCGACTGGAAGGCGGCTCGAGGGGTGAGCCGGCCGGTTTGCTCCCCGACCGGGGGCGCAAAACCGCGCGTTGGGTCCCGGTATGTACACCGGGACGGTTGAAGCGGGCCCATGCGCTGGTCGATGGCGACAGCGGCGGCACGATGCGACGGACGCGCTCGAAAGAAGCTCGTGATAGCCTCGGATCGAGGAGGTTGTACATAACCCCGCGGCCGCCCACGGTGTCCGGGCCGGGCGAGCTTGAGCTCGGGACGGGGCCACGAGGTCTCCCACGCTGTTGTGTCGCGCCCGACTCCTAGGGTCGGTGGGGGTGATCGGGCGTGACGCCGCACCGTCGGGGTGGTGGCGTGAGATTGGCGTGGCTGCGGGGGCCGAGGATGAGCGGGTTGTGCCGCGTTTCCTGGGTTCCCCAGGCGCGCCGTGAGGACCCCGACGCCCAAATGCCCACGTGGCGCCCGAGGGGCGACGCTGACCCGCAGGTGATGGAGAGGGGAGGTCTTCCCCGGGCGCTCTCAAACCATGATGGGGCGCCGAGGACCCGCAATCCGCCTCGTCGACGGTGGCCGAAGTCGTCTGGGGTGCCGGGGACGCCAACCGGAAACCCGAGGAGCGCGTCCTGGTGTGAGGATGCCAAAGCGAGGCGGGCGCCATCCCGTCGGTGGGAGGCGGGGTACGGTCCTTGAAGCCCCAAAGGCGGGGGCAAGACGTCAAGGCGCGCCGTCTGGGTGGGATGAAGGGAGGAGGACCGTGCCGCAGCCCTCGCCGGTGGGCCACGAACCTCGTGGGGGTCGCATCGAGGATCATGGCCGCCGGGCGCGAGGCGAAGGGAAGAGCCATCGGAGTGGTGGAGTCACACTAGCGCTGCCCCTACCGGGCGCGCCAACCGTCGTGGTCCGATGTCGCGGTGGTGACCACTATCACAATGTCGACCGGGCTAGTGTGTGCAGCGATAGCCTAGCTCTAGAGACAATGACATGGGGTTTATATCTTGGTTCGGGGGCAAATCGGGCTCCCTAGTCCAGTGCGATCACTATCCGAGCTCAAGGGCTCGTACCGGGGCTAGTACAAGCGCGATCGAGAGAGGGAGAGGTTCCCAAGTCTCTTAGATTGAGGCTAGTGCCAATATGGAGCGTGTATGGGAGCATGCGGGGGGTGGAGACTAGAAAGCTTGCCTCCCGTCTAGTCCGGAGGGCTACCTCCCCTTTTATAGTCGCAAGGGGGGCAGGGATATGAGCTCCCTCCATGCTAAGGACTTTAGAAGAGATGGGAGGTGTGCTCGTGAAGCGTAATGTGTCGGGGGAGAGCTCTTGGATGAGCTCGTGTAGCCGACGAGAGCTCCAGGAAGCTTCGGATGCCAAAATTGGTCGTCGCCGTACGCGGAAATCGGGGTTTGGGCAGTGGTCTGGCGTCATCTTGTCCCTAATCGTAGTTGGAAGCCGTCTCCTCGGTGCGAAGCCTGCCCATGCCGCGTATGGGCGCTGTACTGTGTATGTACCCGTCGGGCACTGTAGCGGAGCTGTTGGAGTTGACGGGGTATGGTGAGATGGACGAGTGACCTCTCCCTGTCTCTGTAACTCCACATGGCTGCAGTGATTCGTCAGGGAGTGGTTGGTTGTGTCAGAGAGTTGGCGGCCAACTCTTGTACCCGCAGACCGGAGTCGAGCTCAAGGGGTCGTTCGCGCAGGGCTCGTTGTTGGGGAGTTCGCGCGACCCGGAGGTCTTGTGGAGCGATCTCTTGCGGAGAGCTCGGGAAGCTTTAGACGGTGAGAGCTTGTCCGGAGCGGATCGAGGGGCCTATGTCGGCTGAGTTCTCCTAGAGGGCTCACGTGGGCCCGTTTTCGTAAGGGGAGCTCATCGTTAGGAGACTCTTCCTGGTTCGAGGTCGCCTCTGGTGACGTTGATTCTTGAGCTCGGGTTTGGTCATCTCGAATATCGATCCCCACAGGTAGTGAGAGATACCGTCCTCCTACCATGCTAGCTCCTGTCGGTATGAACCGGAGGCGACAGGAGCACCAACGATGTTCAATGTATGTCGTGGAGCTAAGATATGACCGAGTCATCTGCTGATGAAGCATGGGATTGTTCATTTGTTTTCTCTGCGAAACCAAATTTCTTTAGGAGCCCAAGACCAGTGCACATTGTAATTGTAACATTCTACATCCGTGTGCATATTGGAACTCAACCGTGCGAAAAACAAGTTGTCAAGATCAGGGGATTTATATGTACCAAATATACAGCAGATCCTTTGAACTGTGAATTTGAAAACAAACAGTTTACATCAGTTGTGTTTTGGAACTTGACCGTGCAAAAAAACAAATCGCCGAGACCAGGAGATTTCTATGTACATAATAAATAAATGTCTAGGCTAGCGTTCCACACATAAGAAGCAGTAAGCCTGGTTTCCTGAACTTGAATGCTCTGGGGGCATAGCTAATCTTAAGTTAATCCACAGTTATATACCACTCATGTACTGGAATGTACATCAACTGATTGCCTCTGTTTAATAAAGATGTAGCATTGTCATCTGTAAGCAACGTATAAGAAAATTTTAAAGCTGAAATCCATGTACCAAATGAAAATGTTACTCACCAACCCATGCCCACATTGAAATGTTCTTACACTTACCAAATAATGTTTTAATGAAATGGTTTTATCATAGGATTATAATCTTACAAAGTTGCCACTTAGAGTTTTGTAGTTATAGTTTTTTACAGACCTCTTTTCAGTATATAATTTTTTTTTGGAGAAGTAATTCTCACGATGCAAATTTTGGTCGAAGTTAAAATCCAGCATTAGGGATGGTAAAAGTGAAAGGAAGTCCCTCTCCTGGCAAACGAGCTTCAAACCATTCTACTCTGTCATCAATTGGCTCTATAAATTACAACTCCTGCTGGTTGCTTCCTTTCTGCAACTCCCACACCCACCCATTCGTTCCAGTGCCTGCAACAGGTGTTTCTGTTCTGTTGTCATGTAGCACTGCAACTAGGTTTAGGAGGCCTTGGGAATTCCACCATGTCATTTTCCCTCAGTTTTTCTGTGGCTCACATCCATCACTCGACCTTGATATTTGAGGCCTGGGTTTATTGAAATCGATAGTTTTGTATATATGTCATCTATTTTAGAAGAACATGTTGTATATATGTTATATGTACAATTATCTACGTTAAATTTGTTGGCATAGACAAACATCACAGTTGTAAGTTTAAGGTGCTACCAGTATGCGAACTCTGAAAACCCCAATATGGAGTCAAGCATCAAGCATAGTCAGCTAGGTCAGTCAGGTGTTAAGACGGAGGTCAGTGAGGGCCTCATAGGGGATGAGGGCGCCAAGGTCGTCCAGGATTGAGGGAACGAGCTGGTTCGGCCCTCGAGGTGTCCCTAGCTGAGTCGTGCGTCGAACATGGCAGAGGGGCGTCGAGGTGTCCCAGCTGGCGTCGTCGAGTGCTCTCTTCGTCCCTCGGTAACAGGAGTGGCATCCAGTCTTGCCTGCAAGGAGAAATATCTGACGGAGGACATGCACATTTACTTTAATTTTGAGAGATCTTTGTCCTTCACTTTTGGGTACCATCACATCAACGTTCCTTTTAGCACAATCACCTAGTCACTTGTCCTTGGTAGGATAACACCAGACAATTTGTGTGCACTTATGATCATGGCAAACATGACAGAACCTTTGGCGTACGCCAGACAGCATGTTGAGACTGACATTAACAAGAAGGGATCATTGCTTGAGATGCGTTGTAATAATAACAAACATTTTACGTCTATCTGCATATTGGACCTTGACCGTGCAGAAAACAAGTTGTAGAGTCCAGGAGATTTATATGTACCAAATATAGAGCAGATCCTCTGTGAATTTCAAAAACAAATAGTTTACATCAGTTGTGTTTTGGAACTTGACCGTGCAAAAAAAAAAAAAAACAAGTCACGGAGACCAGGAGATTTCTATGTACATAATAAATAAATGTCTAGCCTAGCGTCCCACAAGAAGCAGCAAGGCTGGTTTCATGAACTTGAATGCTCTGGGGTCATAGCTGATCTTAAGTTAATCCACAGTTGTAGTGCTCATGTACTGGAATGTACAGCAACTGGTTGCCTTTGTTTAATAAAGAAGAAGCATTGTCATCTGTATGGAACGTATCAGAAAATTTGAACACACTTATCCATAGAAAACGGTACTCTGTTATTTATATCCCCTGTTTCTACTCTAACGTGGCAATGATGATAAAGTTATTCACTGGGTCAAGTCATGAACTCATGACTGTACTGAATGAGAAGGATCCTAATACACTTTTAAAGCTGAAATCCATGTAGAAAATGGAAATGTTAGCGACCAACTCTTCCCTACATTGAAATGCTCTTCTTAACGAATATGTTTTGATGAAATAGTTTTACCCTAGGATTAGAATCTTACAAAACTACCGCTTAGAGTTTCGTAGTTATAGTTTTTTACAAACATCTTTTCAGTATATAATTTTTTGTCCGTAGAAACAATTCCCACGATGCAAATTTTGGTCAAAGTAAAAATCCAGCATTAGGGATAGTAAAAGTGAAAGGAAGTCCCTCTCCTGGCAAAGCGGCATCAAACAGTTCTAGTCTGTCATCAATTGGCTCTATAAATTACAAGGCCTGCCTGCTTCCTTTCTACGACTCCCACACGCTCCCATTCATTCCAGCCTGCAATAGGTGTTTCTCTTCTGTTGTTATGTAGCACTGCAATCTGGGTTTAGGAGGCCTTGGGAATTCCACCATGTCTTTCTTCTACAGTTTTTCTGCGGCTCACATCCATCACTCGACCTCGATATGGGAGCCTTGGGTTTATTGAAATCGATGGTTTACAAAATTGTATCCTGGGGCTCACGTCCATCACTGGTACATATGTCATCTATCACTGTAGTCAATTAGAAGCACATGTTGTATATATGTTATATGTACAATTATCTATGTTAAATTTGTTGGCATACACAAACAGCACAGTTCCAAGTTTAAGGTGCTACCAGTATCCAAACTCTGAATACCCCAACATGCAGTCAAGCATCAAGCATAGTCAGCTAGGTCGGTCCGGTGTTATGTTGGAGCTGTTATAGGACTGAGGTCTCCAGAATATCAATTACGGTGCAACAACCAAATATGTGTTTGTTACCTCTCATAGAGCGGGCAGACAACTAACAGTGTTTGCTTGGTCCACAATCACTTCAACCACTAACTACTGTTGTCTTTCTCCAATCTTCCATACGCGAAATATCCCCACGCTACTGTCGTGTTGATAGATGCATTTATCAACAATGTGTAAATTGTGAAACCAATTAAATCCTTTTATGAGACAACTGGTGATAAGATTATCCACTCTGGTTGATTTTTTTTTTTTTATCATTTCTCCAATTTGTCTTCCATGCCTATTTTATCCTAATAACTTCAATGTTGGAAACCATTTTAACAATGTATTGAGCAAGCAACCACCTGGCGTCTAGTTAGTCTGTCGTTGCACGCAAAAAATGAAAGAACGACTTGTTACAAGATTGGAACATGCCAGAGTTATCGTAGTTGGTGTCAATTGCTATCAGGTCAATGCATTTTATTGCATTGCACACTGGAACCGAAAATTAAAGGGCAGTATCAAAATTTTACAATTATCCTACACCAGTACATGCAATTTTTTCTTAACTCATAATTTATGAAAGGATCAGATTAGCCACTTAATAACAAGTGAGTTTGTAGCGATGTCAGTAGTATGAGTATGTACAGATGAGCTGAAAGTGTATTCTAGTAATTTCAATGTTGAGTTATTTTTATCATTCCTCCAATTAGCATCTTAATAAGAAGGAATTTTAGATTCTACTTGATTTTTGTTTTACTCACTAGAAAACTCATGCCAAATAACACCATGAGATTTATTTTTGAGCTACTACATCAAGGGTATTATTTTCTTTAATTCATCAAAAAATGGTATTATTTTCGTATAGATAAATTTTCATTGTTACTAGTTTTCCTCTGAAATGAATAACGAAAATAGTTGCATCGAGGACAAGTTTTCTTGAAAAATAGTACAAGCTGTTTCGACACACACTCTATATCTATATGAGCTCTATCACCGAAAGAATAATATTTTTTTATATTATGAAATAAATCTACAAAAAGTGATCACTCATGTCAAGTCAAGAGAAGCGCACTAGAAGATACTCTGAGTTCGCCTAAAGATTTTTTTTAATTTACCACTTATTATCAAGTTAAAATTGTATGGCAAAATCAGAAGGTTTGTATATGCTCAATGTCATGCCATACAAGAGAACAACAAATAATCTTACTATTACTGAAGAGTTACCAGAAACTGAGAATGACTTTTGACACAACATGCATATGCCGTAAGGCCTATATGTCAGTGTGCCGTATGTGAGACGTGTGCAGTAGTTAATTATGGTGAAGGTGTTTGGAATTAGGATTGAGAAGTCTCAAGAATATCGATGATGGTGTGATAAAGATGACAAGTGTTTTTATCAGTGGGCTCTGACAACTTAAAGCGTTTGATCCATCCACACACACACTTCAATCCCTACTCTTCCACGACCTGAGCTTTTCGTGTCTTTCAATCTTTTCACAAATGTTCTGCCTCGTGTTGTCTTTGTCAATAGCATGGATATATAAAGCTAACTTTATCTTTATAAAATTCTCATATTTTTCTAGGAGGAACTTTCAATTGCAAACAAATCTTGACAACTAAAATCCTAACTAGTAACTGACATTTTACTGTCCTTTTTGTGTGTTATACTATTTCTATCATGTAAGTCCAATGTAGCTCAGAGGTTAGAACGTTGCATTTGTAAATGCGACAATCTCTCTCTCTATATATATAACCCTACCCCTTATTAATATATTCTTGTATCTATAAATATAGCAACGGATCATAGTTGCCTGCAACTTGTCTCGCTGCCAGTACCCTAGCTAACTAAGAAACCCGAACATGCAGTCGTGCACCATGTGTAGGTCGATGAATCATTGTGGTGGAGGTGTTAGGAGTTAGGATTGAGAGGTCTCGGGAATATTAATTTTAGTCTGATAAACAAACCAAGTGGTTTTACCAGCGGGCTGACAATATACATTAGGGTTTTGCGTCAAAACTTACGGTAGGGTTTTACCAACTATTCTATCACATGATCCTCTTTGTGTGTTTGCATCTTTTCTCCAATCTTCTCACATGCATTGTCATTGGAAATAGCATGGATCTATCTCCAGTTACATCTAGATGACCAGAATATCACTTATTCCTCTGTTCATATGGTTCGAGATGCATTGAGGAACCATATGTAAGGGACAACTAGTAAAATTATCTACTCCAGTTGATTGTTTTATTATTTCCCCAATATGTATGCCATGCAAGTTTTTTTATCAACAGTGTCAATGTTGGAAACCATTTTAACAATCTATTGTGCAAGATAGCACCTGATATATTTATCTTACTGCTCCACTTTATTTTTTTTTGAAATATTTCGTCCATAGTATATAGTTTTGGGTGTCAACAATAGTACATAGTTTTGCTATTATTTATGTATGTCTATTTTTATACAAGCTGACACATAATTTATTTCTACCAGACTCATTAGGAGGCTTCCAATTCATAGTATTAAAGTGTTAAAAATGGAGTCAATTATGAAATGATAGTTCTTCAGACGAAAAACAAGTTTGTTTCTAGTTGAGATACATCGATCATAGAATTAAAACAATTATCTTGCAGTTCTGATACAGATGGCAAAGCTGCCACCAAAAGATATTAACCGGCATACACGTGGTTAGCCTCATATGAAGATGATTTTACATGTGAATATATTTATAAAATTTTAAAAACATTGGTGGGCCATGGGTGTGCGTGCCATCGGAAAATATATATAGCTTCTCTATCAGTTCTGGTGCCACCAAGTGTTCCTGGATATGATTCCTTATTGTGAAACAGTTACTCATAGTCGGTCAGGCTGCACGTGACCATGACTGTCTCTCCATTTATTTGTTGCACACGAAGCTCTTGTATGCATTATATATATATGCAGGCAATGGAGCATCATCACACATCTCTTCACACTTGTACACCCGCCTGATCTCTTATCTACTATGCCATTGACATGTCATGCATTCATGCCACACTAGCTGGTTACGACTGTGAGGCATTAGGAAGAAAGGTCCTGCATCCTGGATGATGCCACTTGTCACTGGAGATCATTTGTCAGTTGGCCATGGAACCACAGTGACACTGCACAAGAATTCCAGTGACTGTGGCCATGGAACCACAGTCACTGGAGACCTTTCAAGCTGCAGATCGACGTGATGCATGAGATTAGTTCAGTTCTCATCCGTGAACTGGAAGAATATATACCATGAAGCGCACAGTTGTCCGTCTGTGGCAGATAAGAATGACAGGATGTATATACCATGATGCATGAGATTACTTCAAATTCACATCGGTGGCGTCTAGGTGGTCTATCCTGTGAACTGACCAAAATATCTATTCATATCTGTTCTGATCAGCTTATTCAAGTGAAGCACCAAATAATATATGATACACAGTTTGAGAAAATAATATGGTATTTAACAATATCGGTGTGGGAGTGCAACTCACTGCCGTCTAGAATAAGAATTTCTCAAGATGCAGATGTCACTAAATCTATGTTCTAGGTATTTGTTCCATTCTCGTTCAAGCAGAGGTCGAGGCATTAGGCTAGGAGATGGAATGGATAAGCTCGCACTGCTCAATGAATCAATATTGGTGAGATTGTTTGAGGCAGTTCATGTGGTATATTGCGCTGCAGCTTCTTTCGTCGCAATGATAAATGTCCATCTAAGACACGATGGACCGGACTTGTGGAAGCACAGGCCAAGACTGCATGGGATACCTCTTTTTTTTTTTTCTTTTTGATGAAACGCATGGGATACCTCTTCTAACTGGAAGACAATCCATCGACTGGATATGCTTAAATGAGAAGCCAAGTATTGTGTAAAGATCTACTTGATCACAGTAGAGTTAAAACAATGAGTTCTGCGAGTTCTCATTATTATAATTTAGTTTTGCTAGGTTCCTTCGGACAGTTCAAGCACGAGTACTTCTAGTCTTGCAGGAACATGATTTCATATAGCAAACTAGTATTTATGAAATCAATGCAATGAATAGGCCGGAGAGTGGGGTAAGAAAAACATCTTGAATTTTGGTGTGACGAAACATATATTATGTATCATTTCTCATTGTGTCACAATTAATCAGTAGGTCAGGCTGTACATTGCAAAGTTATAGAAAGCTGCATCGGTGATTCAGAGTACCTATATGTATATATATGCATAAGTTACATGGACAATATACAAACCCAGCGGGTCTGTTTGTGTATAAATCGATCTTTGCCCTGTCTTGTCCTGTCTCGTTTATTTGTTACAACGTGAAGTTCTTCTATGCATGGTATGCAAATCATTGACTAATTAAACCTTGTCATTAGAGGCATTGGGAAAACAAAAAATATCAAAGAATTTTATGATAATTTACAGAGAATTCTCACGTGATAAGCTAACGTGAAATTTTTCATGATTGATGAATTATATATAAACTATATACTTGTTGCAAATTCTTTATTACGTGTGTGTACCTTACTTTCACACAAGCTAGCTGACACGTATAGTTTATTTTTTACTAGCCGAGAGGGCTCCAATTAGCAGTATTAAGATGTTAATTGCCAAGATACTTATCGGAAGATCAATATTTCTTACATCATAGAGAGTTGAGACAATTTTCTTGCACTTTTCAGGTAGGCTGCTGTGGTGACCAAATATAGTACCGGGCAAGCACATTGGCATAGTCTTGTAAGAACATGATTCTAGCTACATAAAAACGTTTATGTTTGTAAATGAGAAATAATTTATAAAACATAACAAACTGGGGTTGGTGTGCCATGAAGTGTGTTATTGTTCCCGACTGCGACACGGTTAGGTAATCAGCTGGAGGTTGTACAAGATTCAGACTAAAAGACTAATCGAGACCTAAGCCAAGGATACGAGACCTATGGCTGCGCGTCGATCAGCAAACTCTGTCTGTATTTCCGTTTTATAATGGAAATGGGGGTTCATCCTCGCTTCAAAAAAGAAAAAAAAAGCTGGATGTTGTATACACCAAAGTTAGAGCAAATCGCTAAATGAAGCTCTGCAAAGGATGTTTCGGAATACAAATATATATATATGCGCACGGGACCGTGACAGCATACAAACCCAGGCCATGTCTGTACCCTTATAAATTGCTTGTCTCCCCACCGGTTTGTTTGTTATAACCCAAAGCTCTTGTATGCAATGCAAGAGATGTGCCACGACACATGACTAACATATATTAGGGATATATATGAGCGATTGCAACTTGCTAGTAACAGAACATGTCATATCTCTAGGCGGCCATACTATGCTAGCTGGTTACGATTGTGAGGCACTTTTTTTTTTTTTCGATCGGGCCCATTCACCCGTTTTTCATTAAGAGGAAGGAAAACCGAATCCAAATACAAAAGACTAAGCTGTGATGCCGAGTGGACATCACTGCCAGCCTCCAAAGAAGAAAAACAATGGTTACGATTGTGAGGCACTGGGAAGCAAGCTCCATGGAGGAAGTCCATCATTTCTCCATGGAACCACAATGACGCTACACAAAAAAATCATCACGCCTACTACAGCACCAGGCTACAAGAAATCTACGGACCACGCACATGGTCTATCTTTTGCTGATCTACCTAGGAACACTAGTATATTGCCCGTGCTAACACTACGGGTTTTTTATTGTCACAAGCTATCAAACAGACAGAAAAAGCAAGGGCCGCAGCATACCCAAAAATCAAAATGTCCATACTCAGCCTGCAGATAGAAAAGACAGTCCTCATTAATTCAACTTAGCAAGCAGCAGCATTGTGTTTACATTCAAATGCAAAAATTAGATGAATTGTGCATGTGCACCATGCTCTATCCCTGAACAAGCAGTTACAATAAACAGACAAGCTGCCACCCACTGAAACTGTTCTCTAATGCATCTGTAACAGCAAGAACAGCGTCTCTGCTACTGCATGACGATGATACAATTCTTCTTTTTGCCTTGATGCTTTGAATCATATCGGCGTATTCATACACTGACATAAGATTTACCATAATCTCAGCAATCAATGAAACAAAGTAATCAATGTACCGTTTCATATGCCTAATGTCGGAAACACCCTACCAGGATACCAAGAAAATGGTTTCAATGTTCACGGTTAATGCTTAGCTAACAAGAACCGTTGATATCATGTGAAGTGATCTCGACATGGGGTTACAGATTGATTTCTGTCATCTCATTCAACATGTTCTTTGACTTGAAACTCAAATTTAGAGGAAATAATGAACAGAGATGACACCTACCAGGCCCACTAATTTGAATGAAACTATCCAACACCTCTTTTTTGACTGTCCATTTGCCAAGATGATTTGGAGGATTATTTTCTATGCTACTAATATAACACAACCTGTTTCTGTTAACCATATGTTTGGTACATGGCTTAGTAATCATCATAAACAGACTAAGCCTCTGATTTGGGTTGGTGTAGCTGCTCTTTTCTGGGCCATCTGGAGATGTCGTAATGACGTGATTTTTAAAAAATTGAAATCTAACTCTATTATGCAGGTTATCTTCTGGGGAGCTTATTGGCTACGTTCCTGGGTCCAGCTACAGCGTACTGAGCAATCAAAAGGACACCCTCGTGGTCTTGAGCAAGCGTTTAGAATTGGTTGCTTTAGAAATTTCAAATAGAGTGTGGAAACATCTTTTCCGTTTGTTATAGTTCTTATGTCTATTTTAAAGACATCTGCTTTTTTTGCTCTTCAAACTTTGTAATAAGTGGCTGCGTACATCCATGGATATAGAGGCTGGATTGTATTATCCATTATCTAAAAAAACCCTACCAGGCCCACATTCCTTGCATAAATAGCATAAAAGGCTTTAGTTTCCCCAATGTTCCAGTGTTGGATAGCAAACAGACTATGTGCGTGGACCTTGACAGGGTTGCTGCCTGAATTCTTATCAAATGTCTCGTCATGCTTGCTCACCTGAAACCAATTTTCCCCCAAATGAAGCCATTTAAATAATCACCGTGTACATGCAAAATATTAACAAGTAACAACTATTCTTGAAACACACATGCCGATTAATGCATCATCTTGAAACCAAAACAAAATAGGTAACAGGTCCATTTTTTATTCACATGTAACAAGTATTCTTGAAAGCATCACATATTTCACCAGCAAAAAGATATGTTCATGTGAGCATCCAGTTATGTTATACACTAAACCTTAACAGACTGACCTTCTAACTGAAATATAGTTTTTAGCAGAAATATGGTTGCATTGTAGATATGCTGAAACCACTGATATTTTTCCATAAGATATTTATTTGTTAGAAAGCCCATGCTATTTCATGTTTTAGAATGAACATGTCAGTACCATCTTCTGTAGTCGGGTTCCATTTGGACAAACAGAGGTACAAGGAAACCTGATCGCTAAATATGGAATGCATTATACAGTGAACCCAGGTAGAGAATATATGCATATGCGCTCTATCACTGAAAGAATAATATTTTTATATTCTGAAATAAATCTACAAAAAAGTGATCACGCATGCAAAGTCGAGAGAAGTGCACTAGAAGATACACTGAGTTCCCCTAAAGATCTTATTTAATATACGACTTATTAATAAGTTAAAATTATATAGCAAAATCAGAGAGGTTGTGTATGTTCAATGTCATGCCATACAAGAGAACAACACATAAGGCCTATATGTCAGTGTGCCATATGTGAGACGTATTCCTCTCTTAACGTACACACTATATATAAAAACATTGAATTTAAAATAACAAATTCTATTCGAAAACCAATTGCAAATTATGAAATGGAGTCAATTATCTTCTTAGGAGGGTTCCAATTCATAGTATTTAGATGTTAAAAATGGAGTCAATTATCAAAGGGTGGTTCTTAAGACGAACAACAAGTTTGTTTCTAGTTGAGATACATCGATCATAGAGTTAAAACAATTATCTTGCAGTTTTGATACAGATGGCAAAGCTGCCACCAAACAGATATTAACCGGCATATATACACATGGTTAGCCTCATAAGAAGATGATTTTACATATGAATATATTTATAAAATTTAAAAACTTGGGTGGGCCTTGGGTGTGCGTGCCATCAGCAAAATATATATCTTCTCTATCAGTTCTGGTGCCACCAAGTGTTCCTGGATATCGTTCCTTATTGTGAAACAGTTACTCATAGTTGGTCAGGCTGCACGTGACCATGACTGTCTCTCCATTTATTTGTTGCACACGAAGCTCTTGTATGCATTATATATATACTAGGAAACATGCCCGTGCGTTGCAATGGGATTCTGATCACGTGCCCAGGTAAACGATCGGACGGACTCACTCAAAAAGAGAGTCCGTCGGGTCAGCTGCTAGCTGTATGCCATCGCCCGTCCTAGCGTTGCTGTACGTACGACAGCCATTCAACGACGATGAGCAGAGAGAGTGTTGACACCTCTTAAGCCATGTTTTTATGTGTCAATTGAATATATAATAAGGATATAAAAAGAATAGAATGCATAGAATAGGTGTTATCTTTGATAAAGTTCCACGAGTTTTGGTGATTTATATCTTTTGAGGGACTTAACAGGAAAATACTAGGAAATTAAGAGAAAACCCCCCATATAATAAGAAGATTTACGAGAGAAGACTTTCGATCCGAAAAGTGAACTAAAACATTCTAGAAGACACCGAGAAGACACGGGAAAAGACCGGACAGTAGGGGGGGCCACCCTGGCACGGCGCCGCCCACACCGGCGGCCGCCGGGTGGGTCCCACCTATCGGCCTCTCCTTCTTATGTCGGTTCACCACCGACCTTGTGGTTGTATCTACGCCCGTTGTTGAAGTCGGTTTGATCCAAGGGCCGGCATTCATCCGCCCAGGACTATATAAGGAGGGTCCTACCTGCGGCCTTAGGCATGAAAATTATTATTCATAAAACTCAGCTCGATCATAGCTAGAGCCATACCTCTCTAATTAGAAGAGCTAGATCAAGTTGAGAGAGATTAGTAGAAAGTTGAGAGATAGATCAAAGAACTTAATTAGAGTTCTAGATCTGTTCTTGAGAGATAATTAGAAGAGTTGAGGAGAAGTAAGGAGAAGTGCGGATCTGCATCGGTGACTCTCTACGCTTGTACCTCACGGGATCAAAGGCTTCATTGCACTTGATCTTGAGACTTCTTTGGTGGATCAACCTTATAGTTGAGTAAGTTCACTTATTTATATTTCTTTTGGTTTATGACTCATTAGAGTACTTTGATTCTTGTCGCTCTTGAATTGAAGTTGTTACCCCTAGTGTAGACGTGGTGTTTATACTAGATAACTCATAATTGCTCCCTACCCGCCTGGGAAAGTGGTAGATCGTGGTAGTGACAATACCATTGAGTCCTTTGTATTCCACTTCCGTAGATAGGATCACGTAGGATCAAGTCTTTGGGAGATAGTAAGTTTTAGCCCTTACCTTCTCTTGAGTACGATCCCCATTAAAGGATATCTTTAAGCCTTACAAGAGTATAAACTAGACAGCCATAGAATTCTTCTCATCTTTTTATCTGAACTCCTGTTCCTTCCTATTATCTCAGGGATTAGTTTTGCCTCAGTATTCCCACACCATTCTCCCTGTGGATTCGATATTTAAACCCCCTGGGTGAAGTGCTCATCGTTTCTGTTCGCTTGCAGACTATACAAATTTATAAATAATTACGTAGGATAACTTTTACCAACAAGCATTTAAAATTCGTTCTTGCGGGAGAACGGTTTCCTGATTATCTGAGCTAAACTAAATCTTGTATCATACCATTAGTTTAGATTTTTCTTTTTTATTTTATCTTATCTTTTCTATCCAAATGGATACTACCCCTCTTTACAAAAATTTAGCACCCAATGGGCAAGCTTGTAGACCTGTTGCTATCATCCGAACCTATTCACGCTAGATCCTATGAGTTTTAAGCCCTAGGTTGATAGAGATGGTCCAAAACCATACTTTCTCTACGGAGAATTAGGCGAAAATCCTTTTATTCATCTCAAACTTTTGAGGAGACATGTAAATGTCTACATATTGAAGGCATGTCCCCCAAACAATCCTTTGGGCGCCCTTTCCATTCTCTTTGAAAGGAAAAGCTCGCCAATGGTAAAATAGAAATAGAGAAAGAATGGTGGCAATTGGGAAACTTGTTTAACTGAATTTTGTGCTGATTTCTTTCCCATGTCAAAACTAGTTAACTTTAGGCTCTCAATCCTATCTTCAAAACAAAATCATGATGAATCTCCGAGTGCCTATTGGGAACGATATGATCTTCTTTCAAATCCGACCAAATCTCGCCATACCGGACCATGTTCTAATTCAACACTTCTATATTGGTCTGAATAGAAAATCTAGAAAATATTTGAATACTTCTTGAATGGATCTTTCATTCACCTTTCACCCCCCGAATGCATTGCTATCTTAAACAAAATAGTGGAGAATAAGGAGGATGATCCAAGCTGCGGGAAAAATCTTTACAAATAGAAGAAATAAAAGAAGATGAGAGATTAGTTGAATCCAATTCTATTCCAAATCCTTTACCAATTCCAGCTAATCCAGAACCTTTAGAAGAACCAGAGGTTACTTCAATCTCTGACTTCTTAATTGATATCGAGGATGATCTCTTTACAGATTATGGAAATACCTCGAAATATCAATTTATATCTCAGAAGAATAAATCATCACAATCTTATCTTTTAGATTCTTCTGATTTGACACATTTAAAAGGAACTACTGAGAAGAACTTGTCTCAATCATTAGTAGTGAATGGACAGAAGAATCGGAGCTTTCCTCTGATGTGATCTGTTTGGATTCACCTTCTGTACCTATTTGCTGCCAGATTGATAAAGATCCATTTGATGCTCTTTACAATCCTATAGTGGGGATAAACATTATGGCATTATCTTTTGCTCATAATCTTCTCAAAAATATGCCATTAAGTCCCACTACAAAATTACTTTTAACACCTTCAGGACAAGTTATTCAAAGTTCAGGAATTCTTTATGTCTTACCAATCAAGGTAAATAACATCATGGTACACCTTAGTTTCTATATCTTTGATATCATGGAGTTTGACCTGCTGATAGGACAACCAATAGAAAAGCTTACTTTTAAAGGACAACCCGGAGACTTAGATTTTCAATTAGACAAAGATCTTCAATTTTCATTACCTATCATCCAAGCTATTCATGCTAAATCCGAGTCTTGTCCAGAACCAGATCCTATGGAGGAAGTAAAAGAGGCCACCGTAGAATATTTTGTGGAATCCAATCAAGAAGATGATTCAGAATTTTTTATTGAAGAAGAGGATGAAAATCCTACTACTTCAGAACCTTTAGATGAATTTGAGAATCCACCTAGACCTCCTATTGAACTTAAACCTTTACCACCAGGCCTCACTTATGCTTTCCTAAACCAAGATTCAGAGTCTCCAGTGATCATAAATGATAAACTTACACCAGATCAGACTCTTAGGCTGATAACTGTCTTAGAAAAACATCGCTCAGCCTTAGGCTACGCACTCGATGACTTAAAAGGAATTAGTCCTGCTCTCTGCACTCATCGTATTCCTACAGATCCAGATATACCCCCATCTATAGAACCCCAAAGAAGATTAAATAATGCGATGAGAGATGTAGTTAAGAAGGAAGTTCTTAAGTTATTACACGCCGGGATTATATATCCCATGTGCCACATAGTGAGTGGGTAAGCCCCTGTTCAAGTTGTGCCTAAGAAGGGAGGCATGACAGGTTGTTAAGAATGATAAGAATGAATTGATTCCTCAAAGAACTTTACAGGATGGAGAATGTGCATAGATTATAGAAAATTAAATAAAGCCACAAGGAAAGATCATTTTTCCTTTGCCTTTCATTGATGAAATGTTAGAAAAAGATTGGCAAAGCATTCTTACTTTTGTTTCCTTGATGGATATTCAGGTATCACCAAATCCCAATCCATCCTAATGATCAAAAACAAAACTACTTTTACATGCCCATATGGAACTTATGCTTATAGAAGAATGTCTTTTGGGTTATGTAATGCACCTGCTTCTTTTCAAAGATGTATGATGTCTATATTTTCTGAAATGATTGAAGAGATTATGGAAGTTTTCATGGATGATTTTTCTGTTTATGGAAAAACTTTTGATGATTGTCTAGAAAACTTAGATAGAGTTTTGCAAAGATGTGAGGAAAAGCACTTAGTCCTTAATTGGGAAAAATGTCATTTTATGGTTAGAGAAGGAATAGTGCTTGGTCATCTTATTTCAGAAAGGGGAATAGAGGTTGATAAGGCAAAAATAGAAGTTATAGAACAGTTACCTCCCCCTGTGAATGTTAAAAGGATAAGAAGTTTTCTAGGCCATGCTTGGTTTTTTATCGTAGATTTATAAAAGATTTTTTCGCATATTGCTAGACCACTTACCAGCTTGCTAGGCCATGCTGGTTTTTGATGATGCTTGTCTTAAAGCTTTTGAAAGTTTGAAAAAGGCTCTTATTTCTACACCAATTATTCAACCCCTGATTGGTCTTTGCCTTTTGAAATTATGTGTGATGCAAGTGATTATCTTTGTGGGGGGCGTGTTAGGACAAACTAAAGACAAGAAACATCATGCTATTGCTTATGCTAGTAAAACTTTGACTGGACCACAACTTAATTATGCTACTACTTGAAAAAATTGCTAGCAGTTGTTTATGCTATAGATAAGTTTAGATCTTACTTGGTAGGAGCTAAAGTAATTGTTTACACTGATCATCTTTGCTTTGAAATATTTGCTCACCAAGAAAGATGCTAAACCACGTTTGATAAGATGGATTTTGTTAATCCAAGAGTTTGATTTAGAAATTAAAGATAAGAAAGGAGTAGAAAATTACATTTGCTGATCATTTATCTAGAATGCAATTTGAGAAACCAAATGAACTGCCTATTAATGACTCACTTAGGGACGATATGTTTTATCGGATAACCCATACCGATCCCTGGTATGCAGATCTTGTTAATTTCATGGTTGCGGGATATGTAGCACCAAGGGCGGATAAGAAAAAAAAGCTTATTTATGAAAGTCGTCACCACTTATGGGATGATCCATACCTCTTCAGAGTATGTGCTGATGGATTACTCGAAGATGTGTGCCAACAGAAGAAGGATTGCAAATCATTGAAAGATGTCACTCATCACCATATGGAGGTCATTATGGGGCATTGAGAACACATGCAAAAATTTGGCAAGCAGAATTTTTCTGGCCAACCATGTATCAAGACACAAGAGATTTTATCCAAGATGTGGAGCTTGTCAAAGGCACGGGAATATAAATGCAAGAGATGCTATGCCTCTAACAACCAATCTTGGATCGAGCTCTTTGATGTTTGGGGAATTGATTACATGGGACCATTTTCAAAATCTGGACACTATGAATATATCTTAGTAGCAGTGGATTATGTTTCGAAATGGGTAGAAACTTTGCCATGCAAGAATGCAGATGGTAAAAAGTACAATCAAGATGTTTGAAGAAACTATATTTCCAAGATTTCGAGTAACTTCGAATGGTAATAAGTGATGGAGGAAGCCACTTCATTGATAGAAGAGTTCGAAATTATTTAGTAAAGCATGGAGTTCGTCACAATGTTGCTATAGCTTACCACCCTCAAACAAGTGGTCAAGCGTAGACTTCAAATAAACAGATCAAGAATATCTTACGAGAAGACAGTTGAAGAAATGGGAACTAAATGGAAGAATAGACTTCCGGAAGCACTATGGGCATACGGGGACGATGTACAAGACACCAATTGGAATGACACCTTATCAACTTGTTTATGGAAAGACACATCATTTGCACTGTAGAACTTGAGTTCAAAGCTCACTTTGGGCAATCAAGAGATGGAATATGAATCTCGATGCCTCGAGAATTCAAAGGAAAATGCAATTATCGAATTGGAGGAATGGAGAGAAAAGCTTATTATAATGCCAAGATTTATAAAGAAAGAACTAAGAGATGGCATGACAAGAAGATAAAGATAAAGACTTTCACTCAGGGAGATCGGGTATTACTCTTTAATTCCAGGGTAAAATTATTCGGGCATGGAAAACTTTAGGAGTAAATGGGAAGGACCTTTCAAGGTAGTAAATTCATCATCACATGGAGCAATCACTCTTCAAGACTCCGAAGGTAAGTTATTCAAGGTAAATGGTCAACGTCTTAAAATTTTTCTATGAACCCGATAAGCCTTGAAATAAATAAATTAAATGAATTAGATGAGATAGGTTTTATGATTTATCCAACTCAAAATATTTGATTTTTCGTAGAACTTGTTTTTATGGGCCAAAAATATAAGTATTACAATTAGAATAGAGATAATAGGCTCTGAGAAAAAGGGGCACGATCTTGGTCTTGTTTGGGCACTTGCGGCCGGCCCAATAGGCTGGGCGACCGCTAGCCCCATGTCCCTCCTCTTCCTCATTCTTTTTCCAGGAATATTCTAGAACTAAGCCCATTGTAATGACGCGTACGTTGAGTTATTTAATAGGACCATCTTGTAAGCCTAACCCTCCTATCCTATGCCTCTTACCTATATAAACAAGTCCTTTCTGAATATCTCATCTCATCTAAATTCATTCTTTTCCAAGACCGAAGACTAAAACCTCCTATTCCCAACATGAAGAACAATGAGACTCGCATGGTGGTTTAAGACCGGTTAAGGCAGCTACAAATTTGTATAATTCAAAGGCTATAGTTCCATACATGCCCAAGCCACTAGTTAAGGTTGATTCACTACCCTCAACTCCAACTTTTATCTACGGACATTTGCTCGCTCAGAACTTGATGGCAGCAAGAAGGGAGCTTAGCTATGTCTCCAGACGTTTGGATGTTCTGGAGAAGAAGAATACCTTGATTCTTGAGAAGTTAGGCAACCTTGGCGCATTTGGACTAAGTATGCTAAGGATATGTAATACGCTCAAGTCTATAAGGGCACTAGTTGAGTCGAGTTATCTAGTTATCTATCGAGTCAGTTTTTACTTTGAATTTAAATTAGAGTTTGAGTCAAGTTTGTTTTTGAGTCTTTATTATGTTTGGTTAAATGAATAAAGAAGTGCTCTTATTTATCATAAGTTTTTAATTTGATTTTCTCAATTATTATTTCCTATATTTTTGTATATGTTTTTCTTGTCTCCACCATGTTTTTGAATAAAGGATAATAAAAAGAACAAGTGTGGGGGGAGACAATCACGAACAACAAGAACAAATGGCCGAACCCGAAAAGTGAAGCAAAACAACCACAAATGCGAGCGATGATCCAACACGCGGCGAAAATCAAGCCACGAGAGCGTGAGCTGGGCGGCCTCGAGGACATCACCGGGCGCCCGCCACCTCCTCCTAAGCCTTGATTTCTTCACCCCTCGGTTTGATCTCGATCTCTGCTTTAGTTCGTATTTTGGTTTTACGTTACGTAGGTTTGAAGCTTTTTCTTTGTTTTTGCTAAATAAATAAAGAAGAATAAAATAAATTAATATGCTTTGCTTTAGAAATAAGTTTACATGATGCTTTTACATAATTAGAATAAGTTTTTGATGAAAGAATAAGTTGCTACAAGATCCAATTTGTTTAAGTTGTTGTGAAATTTGAGATAGAAGTTTGATGAGAGCTTAATTCTTGATATCTTTTCTATTTGGAGAAATTTATTTTGAAATATTAAAATTAATAGCTTTACTTCATCTCTGTGATCAATATTATATCCTATTAAAGCCATACTATACTAAACCAGCGATAAGTTATATGCTTTGTGTTAAGCTTTGTCGAGGGATTTTGTGACTCAAGTTGAGAAACTTGTCTTAAGATCAAGAAACACGTACACTTGTTTTTATTTATTTATATGCTTTCGATTGTTGATCTCTCTAAAAATAATAAATAGTTTTTGTACAGCAAGGCATGGGCTATGCAAAATAATTCTTAAAAAAAAGAAGAAAAAAGAAAAAAAGAAGGAGATGAAAAATGGACAAAAGTCCTACGGGCGAGAAGAGCCTACCTCCCTAAAAAGAGATGAAAAATGAACAAGTGTTAGAGGGCGAGAAGAGCCCACATCTCTAAAAAAATAAAGATGAATAATGGACAAGTATCCGAGGGTCGATAGAACCCACATCTTTATAAGAGAGGAAATAATAGACAAAAGTCCTGGGGCAAAGAGAGTCCACCTCTCTAAAAAGAAAGAAAAATAAAGATAGCCCATGATCTTGTTTACAAAAAATATTTATTTCAAAAGAGAGGAATAAAAAGAAAGAGCATAGTAGAATTAGCATACACAAATGCACATCTTGATCTTAGAGAATGTTTTTCCTTGATTACAATCTTTGATATTGCGGATACATGCAAAAATAAATATGCTATATATTATCCAACCCGAAACCCCCTTCTGACTTTATTAGAAGTATATATTTTATTTACATATGCTTTGTGTGAGGATCCAAAAAATACTACATATATAATTTTTTTTGAGTGATTTGAGAGTATCACGAGAAGAAAGAAAGTAAGCTATGTTTTCTTTTCAAAAATCATTGCAAAAAAACTCAATTTGAATTGTTTGAAGGAATAGAGTACTCGATATATCAACTGTCTTGTTTCTTAATTACTTAAAAGTTCGTTGGTAGAATAAGAGTAATAAAATAAAATGAGTAACTATAATTTTTATTGCTTGCTTGTCTTCTTTGTTTTGTTATAACCATCCTTTTATCGAGGCGAGTAAAAGCCTAAGTGTGGGGAGCTTGTTGACACCTCTTAAGCCATGTTTTTATGTGTCAATTGAATATATAATAAGGATATAAAAAGAATAGAATGCATACAATAGGTGTTATATCGATAAAGTTCCACAAGTTTTGGTGATTTATATCTTTTCGAGGGACTTAACAGAAAAATACCAGGGAAATTAAGAGAAAACCCCCATATAATAAGAAGATTTACGGGAGAAGACTTTCGATCCAGAAAAGTGAACTAAAACATTCTAGAAGACACCGAGAAGACACGAGAAAAGACCGACGGACGGTAGGGGCCACCACGGCTTTGGCCCCCAGAGAAACCCACATTTGGCGGCCGCCAGGTGGGTTCCCACTGTCGGCCTCTCCTTCTTATGTCGGTTCACCACCGACCTTGTGGTTGTATCTACGCCCGTTGTTGAAGTCGGTTTGATCCAAGGGCCGGCATTCATCCGTCGGGACTATATAAGGAGGGTCCTACCTCGGCCTTAGGCATGAAAATCATTATTCATAAAACTCAGCTCGATCATAGCTAGAGCCATACCTCTCTAATTAGAAGAGCTAGATCAAGTTGAGAGAGATTAGTAGAAAGTTGAGAGATAGATCAAAGAACTTAATTAGAGTTCTAGATCTGTTCTTGAGAGATAATTAGAAGAGTTGAGGAGAAGTAAGGAGAAGTGCCGGATCCGTCGGTGACTCTCTACGCTTGTACCTCTCTCGGGATCAAAGGCTTCATTGCACTTGATCTTGAGACTTCTTTGGTGGATCAACCTTATAGTTGAGTAAGTTCACTTATTTATATTTCTTTTGGTTTATGACTCATTAGAGTACTTTGATTCTTGTCGCTCTTGAATTGAAGTTGTTACCCCTAGTGTAGGCGTGGTGTTTATACTAGATAACTCATAATTGCTCCCTACCTGCCCCAGAGTGGTAGATCGTGGTAGTGACGGTACCATTGAGTCCTTTGTATTCCACTTCCGTAGATAGGATACGTAGGATCAAGTCTTTGGGAGATAGTAAGTTTCGCCCTTACCTTCTCTTGAGTACGATCCCCATTAAAGGATATCTTTAAGCCTTACAAGAGTATAAACTAGACGACCATAGAATTCTTCTCATCTTTTATCCGAACTCTGTTCCTTCCTATTATCTCGGGATTAGTTTTTGCCTCGGCATTCCCACACCATTCTCCACTGTGGATTCGATATTTAAACCCCACAGGTGAAGTGCTCATCGTTTTACTGTTAAACTTGGACTATACAAATTTATAAATAATTCTGTAGGATAACTTTTACCAACGAGAGAGCACGTCGTACAACATGTTCGATTAATATGCCCGTGGGCTGGTGTATAGATGTATATCACGATGGATTTGGATGGATGGATTTGGAGAAGGAACCGAGCACCGAAGCGAAAATATATATCTATATACGATGGAATGGATTTGAGTTGTAACCGAGAGGACTTCCCGGGATACATAAGTGAGCGGACTTCTAGGATACGTGTACATTGTATATACGATTGATTTGAGGATGGCGCGATTAAGGCCCAATTAAGATAGAGGAAAACGAGGTGGGAAAAAAAAGGTGGAAAAAAAAATTCTCTCTTTATTAGTAGGCTGGGTAGCGTGCCCGTGCATTGCTATGGGACAACTAAATTTTGATACTAAAAATATATGGCGTGCACGATAAAATAACAATATTACGGAAGAAAGAACCTATCATTTGATAATAGAAAACCATGACCAAAATAAAAAAATGATATGTATCTATTTGTGTTTTATTATTTTAATATTTTAATTCTATAATTTATTTTGTAATGACATCTATAATATAAGTTAATGTTGGCAATAATATGATAATGTTCTATTAAGCCTGTGTCAATTTAAAGTACTAAGAGTTTGTTGTTGACGTGATAAGGATTTGCCAATTTGGTTTTGTTAATATTTTTGTTATGGGTATGTGGTGCGGTCGTTACTAAAAACTGCTTGTATATATGGTATGCAGCCAACACCTTATTAAAAAGGGAAAAAAAACATAAACGTGTATGTATTCTGTGCCATATAGGGCCGGCAGAAAAAAGGAGGTGAAAAGCCCGGCAAAAAAGGAGGTGGGACTGAAATTTTCTCTCTTTTATTAGTAGGTATAGATGCGAGGCAATGGAGCATCATCACACATCTCTTCACACTTGTACACCCGCCTGATCTCTTATCTACTATGCCATTGACATGTCATGCATTCATGCCACACTAGCTGGTTACGACTGTGAGGCATTAGGAAGAAAGGTCCTGCATCCTGGATGATGCCACTTGTCACTGGAGATCATTTGCCAGTTGGCCATGGAACCACAGTGACACTGCACAAGAATTCCAGTGACTGTGGCCATTTTACCACAGTCACTGGAGACCTTCAGGCTGCAGATCGACCTGATGCATGAGATTAGTTCAGTTCTCATCCGTGAACGGGAAGAATATATATATACCATGAAGCGCACAGTCGTCCGTCTGTAGCATATAAGAATGACAGGAGGTATATACCATGATGCATGAGATTACTTCAAATTTACATCGGTGGCGTCTAGGTGGTCTACCCTGTGAACTGACTTGTCTGGAAATAAAACTACTAAAATATCTATTCATATCTGTCCTGATCAGCTTATTCAAGTGAAGCACCATATAATATATGATACACAGTTTGAGAAAATAATATGGTATTTAACTTATGGCTTTCAAGAAAAAGGCACGCTACCTCGACCTTTCTCAGTATAGAGCCAAAAAAAAAACCCAATGAACTCTACAACCAGGTGAGCTAGCTTGGAACAAATCATAGCAAGAACCATTCCACAATCTGAGACTATATATGGGCACTTTTTTATTCATGGTGCCGCATAGAATTTGTTCAACTAAATCAGTAGTATATTTAAGATGTTTAAAAAATCCAATTATCCTAGTTAGTTTTTGGTAGCGAAAAAAATCGCAAAGTTTAAACAATTTTCTTGCAGTTTTCATGTAGGCAGCAAAGTGGCCACAAATAGGTATCAGCCAGTATGCACACCAGTAGGCTCCTATGAAGAATATTTCACATACCCAAAAAACAGTAGTAATTTTCACAAATGAGGGATGAATTTATTGTTCAAATTGAAGAAACTGCGGTGGGCGTGCATGTCCTCAGCAAAATATATCATCTCTAAGAATTTTGGTGCCACAAAGTGTATTGTTGCATATGGTTCCTTATTGTGACACGATTTAACTACAGGACAGGCTGTACAAACAGGGAAATGACAGCAAATCACTAAAGCTGGAAGGATGATTCAGGATATAAATATGCACACGTAACCTTGATTGTTTCCCAATTTATTTGTTGCAACGCGAAGCTCTTCTGTATATGCAAGATATATGCCACGACATAGGAGATATGTGTGTGATTTCAATTTACAAGCAATGGGATTCTCATATCTCTTGTATATCAGCCTGCTGGTCTCTTCGCTACCATATACAGAGTTCATTAGGAGTGTGAGGCACTGGGAAGCAAGCTCCTGCATTAGGGGCCATTCTGCCTGCTACTGTAGAAAGTTGGCCATTTCACCTTGAAACTACAGTGATGCAGCACAAGAATTCATGACACTTAGTACTGGAACTGGCTACAAGATCCCCTCGTAGAATTTGCTTGTTGTTCATGGTGCTACACGAAAAAGACTATTGTATTGAAATAATCCCATGCACAATTATGTGATGGGCCTTAATTTGGTTTGGTTGTGGTGTTCGTGGAGAAGGGGGAGGAGGAGGTGGCAACAAGGGCAGTGGGTGAGGCAGGTGTTGAGATAGGGAGGGATAGGAGAGCAATGCACTTTTTTTTTTCCTTAAGATCCAAACAAGTACAAGACCCCTATATTTATAGGTCTTCAAGGATTTGACCACAAACCAAACTCCTTATAGTTTTGGACTCTTCTTTACTAAAAAACCTTGTTTCCTTTTATCCCCATGCTTGTATAATTTTATCTCAAGTTTCCATCCAATCTTGCTCCTGGAGGCGAGCTGGATGCGCACCCCTAGTAACACCTTGGCCTTGCCTCGGCCAGCCATGACACTCATTTGGTACTGGCTAGTGTTACTCACTTGAGCCATGGATAGGACCATGACATCCCCCAATTTACACTGTGTGTCCTCGCGTTGAATCATTATCCATGTGTTGTTAGCATCTGGGGGGAAGAGCACCTCCAAATTGCACCTCCAAACTTTTTTTGCTAAAACTTGACAACTATTGTTTAATAGTTACTCGCTAAAAATTTCCCTAGGACCCTTAGATGGTAATATCGAATACTTTGGTAGATGGTCCATTGATATAAATATTTTGCTTTTCCAATGAATTATCAGTTCGCTGTATACAGTAAGATGCCACTATAAATCCTTGTTCTTGCTCTTTGTTCCATTCTCGTTCAAGCAGATATCTCGTCCAGCTGGAAGACAAGCCATCAACTGGAAACAGCCAGAAGCCGATTATTCTTATGTCAAGAGTTAAAATAATGAATCATCATATAATTGCAAAGAATTCTCAGTGTATGTTTTTTCATGATTTGTTAACACATTTTTCACAATTGATGTTATATAAAATTTATATTTGTTGCTAATGTTTTTATGTATGTGTCCTTTTAAACATGCCTGGCACATATAATTTGTTTTTTACTAGCCTCTAGGGAGGGTTAGATTTAGTAGTATCATTAAGAGCTCAAAATAAAGTCATTTATCTGAGTATAGTTCTTAAGACAAACAAGAAGTTAGTTTTTAGTTCAGAAAAAACATAGACTTAAGGCAATTTTCTTGCAGTTTTAATACAGCCAGCAAAGTGGTCACCAAACAGGTATCAGCCTGTATGCACACTGGTTGCCTCGTAAGAAGATGATTTTACATATGCATAAAAAATAGTAGTAATTTGAAACGACGAATGAATGTATTCAGGAAATCTAATAAATTAAGTGGGGTGGGCATGGCATGGGTACCCACAGCGAGATATCTTCTCTATGAACTCCAGTTCCTTCTAATGAGACACAGCAAAACGTGACAGCAAATTGCTACAGCTGCGAAGGATGATTCAGGATACAAATATGCACACATGACCGTGATTGTCTCCATATTTATACGTTGCAATTCAAAACTCTTGGATACATTCATCAAAAAAAAAAAAAAAAACCCTTCGATACAAGATATATATATAACCCACGACATATACGAGATATATATGAGACCAGCGAAGAGACATTGGGAAGCAGGGCTGATCTCTTCGCTGTCATACTAGATCTGGTTAGGAGTGTGAGGCATTGGGAAGCCAGCTCCTGGATTCTGGTTTGCAACCGTTTCTCCTTGGAACCATTTCCTAACGCCTACTACAGGACCTGGCTAAGAAAAACTCTCAAACTGCGATGACGCACTAGTCTATCTTTAACAGATCTGGCTAGGAAATAGGAATGTGGAGAAGGAAGGCTAAGCTACAGGAGCATCCATCTCTCCTCGGTCCCGGCAACCATGTCCAAGCAGTTGCTGGGCGAGACGGCGGGCGTCGCTGCTGCTCAGATGCAAGGCGAAGCAGCGGACGTTGCTGTCAACGACAACGTTGCGCCCTCGTTGGCGGTGGCGAACAGATGATGGACGTGCCGGCTCGTGGGAAGCCGCCTACTCCCCGTCAACCTCGACAACCGATGGACAGGTCAAGGGCGAGATGCTGGGTGCTGCAGCCTGCGGCATCGGAGTGCCTCTGCACTCCACGTCTTCAACTCTTGCTGCGGTGATGGTCGCTCGATGGACGAGCCGGCTCGGGCGGTCGCTGTTGGGGTGGCAGCTAGTGCGGCTGTTGGTGCCGTGGAGCTGAACCCCGAGGAGCAGTGGCGAAGCCACAATCAAATGAACTCTGGTGCACTAATTAAGTAACTTACACAATTTTATTGAAACACACGGTGAAATTAAGTTTGTTCAATGGTAAAAAGAATTTTACCCTGGTGCCTGTGCACCAGGGAAGCATTAACGTGGCCGCCCCCACTGCCGAGGAGGAGCAACAATTAGTACCACCTACTTCTTTTGTTGCGGTGGACATTGTGGCCTCAACTCAACTCTGGCGAAAGAGAAGGAATGCGTTGAAGGTGGATGAGCACACCCTTTGCAAGACTGAAAAGATGGCGATGAAAAAGAACCTTGAGACTCCAGGTAATTCTTTTGCCGGTTTTTTCAGATTCTGCTATTTCTTCTAAACTTGGTAGGGTAGGCATCAACCTTTCTTCTTCTGATATTATTGCTATTAAAAATCGAGAAGTTGATAGACTAGTTCTCTCTGCTAATTCAAAAAAAAGCAAAGACTAGAGCTAATAACTTTTTTAGCGATGATGAAAAAGAAGAACGCCTGGATGCAGTTCTCGACCACATTTGTGGGAATTATAAGGAGAATTTGCAAGCGGAAATTGATCATATTATAGATCTTTCCCCACAAGGCGTAAGAAAAAAAATATAATAAGAACAAGTCTCTAAAAAGCGAAAGACTCCTTCCAAAATAAATTTAAAATGAAAGGAGTTTTTCTAGAATAGCGGAGGTCTTGCGGACTTGGCTAAGCAATGATTTCTATCGAACTAGTTAAAGAGGAGCAGATTAATTTTATTGCTCGTCAAATGAGGCTGGTCGTGACTCTTTTCCGGATCGTGTTCTCAAAAACCTTTGTGGAGGGCGTGACTTTCTTTGGCATGCTATGCTTCCTCATGGTAGATCCGGTGGTATTTTACTGGGAGCTGACTTGTCAATTTTTGACATTGGAGCCATCGATGAAGGTGATTTCTATGTAAAATTCACCTTACGTTATAAAACAAATGACTTCAAATTTGTTCTTTATTCTATTTATGGGCCAGCACAACACCAAAATAAGAGTGCTTTTCTCGCGGAGTTAGCTAATACGTGCTCCAAAGAAAATCTCCCATATGTTATTGGTGGGGATTTTAATATTATGAGGAGCCCTGATGATAAAAGTTGTGGGGATTTTGACCCTAAATGGCCGAATATTTTTAATGCGGTCATTGAATCCCTTGATCTTAGATAAATCACTATGTCGGGCCGCCAATATACTTGGGCTGGTCCGGGGGGATAACAACTTTTGAAAAGCTCGACCGTGTCTTAGTTAGTACGGATTGGGAGCATCAATTCCCACTTACCGTTGTGGACCCGAGAGATAGGAATATTTCCGATCATACGCCGCTGGTCATTAACACTGGTGCTTCTACACACCAGACCAGGAGTAGACCATTCAGATTTGAAAGAGGATGGCTACTAAGGGATGGGTTTTATGATATGGTTGCTAATGTTTGGCAATCTGAAACCTCGGGGTCCAACCCTTTAGAACGTTGGCAAGCTAAAATTCGCAAACTAAGACAATATCTTAGAGGGTGGGCTGCAAATTCTGCAGGTACCTATAAGAAAGAGAATAAGGCCCTTTTAGATATTTTACACGGGCTGGATAAAAAAGCTGAGACTGGTTCTCTATCTGATCAAGAAATCAATCTCAAGCAATACCTAAAAGAATGTCTAGTTTCTCTTTTGAGGGAGGAGGAAATAAAGTGGTATGAGAGAGCCAAGGTTAAATCCTTATTAGAGGGAGATGCAAATACCAGGTTCTTTCACTTAGTGGCTAATGGGAAACACCGAAAACAACATATTTTTAGACTTGAAAACGAGCAAGGTGTTGTTACCGTGATGACTGTCTCAAAAGCCATATTACTAGTTATTATAAAAATCTTTTCGGACCACCGAGCAAACCGATGTAACTTTGATGGAAGATCAAATTATGGATATTCCACAAGTTACCACGGAGGAGAATGAAATCCTTATTGCTGACTTCACTGAATCTGAAGTGAGGGAGGCCATCTTCCAAATGGAACATAATAAGGCTCCCGGACCGGACGGTTTCCTGCAGAATTCTATCAGGTTTTTTGGGAGGTGATTAAGGTAGACCTTATGGCCATCTTCCATGATTTCTTTAATGAAAGGCTTGACCTTTTTAGCCTCAATTTTGGAATAATATCACTAATTCCTAAATCCCAAAATGCTACTACTATTCAGCAGTATAAGCCAATTTGTGTCCTTAATGTTAGTTTCAAAATTTTTACCAAAGTGGGAACTAACGAGGACTGAATAAAGTGGCTAATATCGTGGTGAGCCCGACTCGAGGCGGCATTCATGCCGAGGGTGTAATATTATGGAAGGAGTAGTTATTCTACACGAAACTATCCATGAATTACATACCCCGAGAAAGAGGAATGGCATCATTCTCAAAATTGATTTTAAAAAGGCCTATGACAAGGTCAAATGGTCCTTCCTACAACAATATCTACGCATGAAGGGGTTCTCACCCAAATGGTGTAGATGGGTACAGAACATGGTCACAGGGGGTAGTGTAGGGGTTAAAGTCAATGATGATATTGGCCCCTACTTCCAGACCAAAACGTGGCCTGAGACAGGGAGATCCCATGTCACCTATTCTATTTAACATCGTTGCTGATATGTTAGCTCTTCTCATTAATAGAGCAAAGAACGATGGACAAATAAGAGGGATTATCCGAAATCTAATTGATGATGGTCTATCCATCTTACAATATGCTGATGATACCATTATCTTTTTAGACCATGACCCGGGAGCGGGCAAAAATTCAAAACTCTTGCTCTGCGTGTTTGACCAACTGTCCGGTCTAAAAATTAATTTCCACAAAAGTGAAATCTTCTACTATGGTGCGGCCAAAGAGTTGGAGCATTATTATACAACACTCTTTGGGTGCAATACTGGGACATACCCTTTCAGATATTTAGGTATACCAATGCACCATAGACAACTCCTAAATTCCAAATGGAGAAAAGTGGAAGAACGCTTTGAACAGAAACTTTCTTGTTGGAAAGCAAAATACTTATCCTATGGGGGGAGAAACTCTGTCCTGAGTAGTCTCCCAATGTTCATGATGTCCTTTTTCGAGATCCCAAAAGGGGTTCTCAAGAATCTAGATAAATATAGATCAAGTTTATTCTGGCAAGGGTCTACAGAAAAACATAAATATAGACTCGCTAAATGGGACATCCTGTGTCGCCCTAAGGATCAAGGAGGTCTTGGAATTATAGATTTATATCTACGTAACAAATGTTTATTGGCCAAATGGATTGTTAATCTAATTAATACCGATGGCACCCGGCAATCCTTGCTAAGGAATAAATATTTAAATTCTAAGACTCTAACCCAAGTATCGAGTCAAACCCAACGACTCTCATTTTTGGAGAGGCCTCATGCATATTAAAGATGAGGTGATTACTAAAGGTTGTTTTCTGATTAAGGATGGCACCAGTACAAGGTTCTCGAATGATACTTGGTTAGGTGATAAGCCCCTCAAACTAAAATACCCGAGCTTATATAATATAGCAAGGGATCGACATGCAACGGTTTCGAAAGTTATATCCTCTAATCCTCCCAATATTCTATTTAGGAGATCTTTAGTGGATAATAACCTAGTTGAGTGGCTTAACCTAGTAGCTCAGGATTCTAATGTGGCTTTGGTGGATGGCAAAGACTATTTTAAATGGCTCTTGTCGTGGTGCGAGTATTCTCCGTTAGGTCTATGTATCTTGATGCTATAGATACAAATCCACCTTTCAACATAAGAGAATGCGAAATGAAAAATACCTCTAAAAATCAAAATCTTCCTCTGGTTTATCCAATGAGGTGTCATTTTGACGAAAAGACAACCTTGCTAGGAAAAATTGGAAAGGGAGTCAGAAATGTGAGTGTTGTAATATGAATGAAACTATCCAACACCTATTTTTTGATTGCCCTTTTACCAAAATGATTTGGAGAATTATTTTCTATGCTACTAATCTTACCCAACCTGTTTCGGTTAACCATATGTTTGGTTCTTGGCTTAATAATCAACATAAAAAATCTAAGCCTCTGATCTGGGTTGGTGTAGCTGTCTTACTCTGGGCCATCTGGAGATGTCGCAATGACACAATTTTTAAAAAATTGAAATCTAACTCTATTATGCAGGTTATCTTCAGGGGAGCGTATTGGCTGCGCTTCTGGGCCCAATTACAACATACTGAGCAAGCAAAGGACACCCTGATTGCATTGAGCAAACAATTGGAGATTGTTGCATTAGAAATTTCCAATAGGGGATGGAAGCATTTATTCCGTTTGCTTTAGTTCCTAGGTCTATGTTTCAGACACCCGGCTTGCGGTCGATTTTTATTTTCACAAAACTTTGTAATAAGTGGCTGTGTACATCCCTGGATGTAGAGGCCGGATTGTTTTATCCATTATCTAAAAAAAAAAATCTCTCCTCGAATCAGCGCCTGTGGAATGCCATGGTTGGTCACTGATCAGCAATCTGAGCATTAGAGATTTCAATTCTAATGCACCAGTGAATGAAGATGGCGGCATGAGAGTGTGCTAAGATAGTTTATTACAGGTAGATTCAGACACCAACTGGCTAGCTAGTTTGCCCCCGTCCCTTCTCTACTTGTATTTCCATAGTACTCGTTGTAGATTATTAATTGCACCCGTATCGTAGATATTGTGTGTGAGGATGTGAGTATATATTTCTTGCTAATGTTTCAATGTTTGTGACAAACGACCACTGAATGTATTTATAAAATGCAAGAAACTGGGGTGCGCAATGGGCTTGTGTGGCACAAGCAAATTATATATCTCCTCTCTCAGCTCTGTTGGTGCCACCATGTGTTCGTGGATATTGTTCCTTTTTTTTATGAGTGATATTGTTCCTTATTGTTGCACACTTACTCATAGTAGGTAAAGGCTGCGAACACCAAAGTTACAGCAAATCTCTCTAAAGCTTTTTTTTTTCGATCGGGCCACCCGTGTTTCATTAAGAGGGGAAGCAAATCGCTAAAGCTGCAATGGTGATTCAGAATACAACTGTTCCCACGTCACTGTGACTGTCTTTCCACTTATGTCATCCAATGCGAAGCTGTTGCATGCATGATATATACTAGCAAATGGAACATCGTCTCATATGTCTTTCCACTTATTTCTACCGGCACTGTCATGCCTTGCGAACTAGCTGTTACGAGTGTGAGACATCAGGAAGAAAGGTCCTGCGTCCTGGTTGACACTGTCACTGGAGATAATTGTCCAGTTGGCCTTGGAACCATAGTAGCATGACACAAGAATTCCTGACACCCACTAAAGCAAGAAGAGAAGGGCCAGTGTGCAGACTTGATGCATAGCTTCAGTTCTCGTCCGATCACTAGAGAAACATATACCAAGAAGCGTGCAATTCTTCTAGCAGATCAAGAAGCACAAGGAGAAGGGTGGACTGCTGATACTTCATATTTTGAGATTCATATATGGTGGTCTCTGCCTAATACGCAGTTTCTCCTGTGAACTGATTTGTCTAGAAATAAAAGTACTAAAAAGATACATTCTAGCTGTACAAATCAGCTTATTCATGTGAAGCACCAAAAAATATCTGTGACACATGTTCAAGAATAGTATGGTCTTAATTTTGTTGTTTCCTAGAAAAGGCAGGCTACCTAGACCTGGCTCAGTGGAAGGAAAAAAATCGAATGAATGGCGAGCTTCAAACAATGAAGCTAGAACCAATGCATGATTTGATACTATTTATGCATACTTTTTATACATTCTGACACACATAATTTGGTTTTACTAGCATTCTTAGGAGGGTTCCAATTTGTTGTGTTATTAAGATGTTAAAAACATTGTCAATTATCAAAGTTAGTTTGTTGTAGAGAAAAATCCGAGAGTTGGGACAATTTTCTTGCAGTTTTGATGTAGGCAGCAAAGTCTCCCCAAACAAATCGATATGCACTGGTATGCACAATGGCAGTGGATATCGATTTATAAAACTCAGTAAATTGGGTCCTAAGAAGATGGTTTCACGTACACACGCCAAAAAAAAAAGTAGTGATAAATGAGTAATGAATTTATATTTATAAAAAACAATAAATTGGGGTGGGCGTCCCTCAGCAAAATATCATCTCCATGACTTTTGATGATACGAAGTGTATTATGCATATGGTTCCATACAACAAATCACTAAATCTTCAAGGATGATTCAGTATAGAAATACAACGTGACCGCTGTGTCCACATTTATTGGTTGCAATGCAAACCTCTTCTATATATATGCAAGATGCCATGACCCAGGACATATGTATGCGATTGACCATGTCTCTTGTACACCAGCCTTCTGGTCTCTTTGCTGCCATACTAAAGCTGGTTACGAGTGTGAGGCATTGGGAAGCAAGCTCCTGCGTGCTGCTTGATTCTGCATGCTGCGGGTGGTAGTCGGCCATTTCTCCTTTGAACCACAGTGACGCTGCAGAAGAATTCCTGGCGCCTGCTACATGACAAGGCAACAACAATTTCCAAAACATCTATGATACTCATAGTCTATCTTTACCTGATCCGGCGACTTAGGAGTGTGGGCCTGGAAGGCTAAGCTACAATATCATCCATCTCTCCTTTCGTCAGCACACGTGGAATCTGTGATTGCTAGAGTTTTGGTGGAATTTCATGCACAAATCAACCAGATGAATCCATGATTGGTTGCTTGGGAACCCCATGCTTAGCACACCATCAGTTCATGGTGTGCTGGAAGAAATAGAAAACTGAATCGAATTAATGGCATGCATGTTGCATCTGAGCTTAGTGAAAGTACATTGGTTTTGTCATATAGGCGGCCTCCTCTGTGAACTGATGTCTGGAAATTATACTACTAATATCTTCCAGAGTCCCCTAATCAATTTTTTAAAGTGGGGCCACAAAATGAGTAGGGTTAAGCCACAAAAAAAGTAAAAATGAGTGGGGTTTGTTACATATGATACACTGTTCAAAAAATTAGATGCTTTTTAAGGCTTGTAAGAAAAGGCAGGCCATCCATAGTAGAATTCTTCTAATTCTAATGTAATCAAAACCACCGAGCTTCAGTGAATTCATAACTAGAACCAATGCACAATGAAACCCTCCACGTGACCATGGCAGCACACAAACCCAGGCCATGTCTGCAGGCTTATAAATTGCTCAGTATCCCAGCCGACCCGTTTAAGCATTTCTTTGTTGCAACCCTAACTCCTGCATACAAGATTATGCCAGCACATAAGACTGATGTATGCGATTGCAATTTGGAAGCAATGGAACAACGTACCCAGTTGATCGATGTGCGCTCTTTGAAAATGACACAAAACAAAAGGATTAGATCATTTCTAAGGACTGGACCCACTTTGGCTTTACTCTTAAGCTGACAAGCTTGAGTTCATTAAAAAATCTTCTTGAGGACTCCTGTAGGCTGAGGCTGAGCTGATTAGCATTGAAAATGACTTTATTTGTAGCAGTCCAAATTATCCAACTCAAGAGAGTGAGGTCTTCCATGAAGTACTGAGACTGAAGCTGCGATCTCATTGCATTGAGGTTACGGAGTACTCCCTCATTCATGGTTTCCAAAATGACGATTCCTCAGCACTGTTGAGCAAAGGTACAGTGTTCAGGTTACAGAGAGCACAATTGTATCTTGGGAGTTCCATATTTCTTCTTCTGAGGATGTTTCTTGTGCTTAATCTATCTTTTATATGGAGCCAAACAAAAACTTTATGCTTATGCTGAGAGAAGCTTTTCCATAGCCATCTAACAAAGGTTGGCTCTGTTGGATTGTTTCCAATTATGTATCTGTATATTCCCGATGTTGAGAACCTTGTTGACCCCCCAAGTCGACCTAGACATCACTTTCATTATTCAGTCCAATATTTTGGATGGCTTCATGTCAGGAACCACCCATGGTTGGGCCCGCATATGGGCCAAAGGCTTGGGCCCAATCCAGTCCATCAATCATCAGTTGGCATGAAGGACCCGTCGTCTCCTTCAAGTATGGAGGGCAGCCACTTGAGAAGGGGATCAATCAATCAACTTATATCGCAAGAGTGGTGTGTGAGTTGAATTGGGACCTTGTTGGTGCTCGTGGTTATCGTGTGCATGGAGTTGTAGTAGTAATAGTAGATTGCCAGTGATTTCGGCTGAGTTCGAGTGCGTGTGTGAGAGTTGATCTCGCCGCCGGCGAGTTGTAATCTATATCTGGTACTTAAATCAAGTTGTGGTTAGTGAATCCTGTTGGGGTTGCTAACACTTCAGTTCTTGAAACGTTTGGACAAAGGTTGGTAGAAGAATTCTGTAGTATTCGGAGAGTTGAGAACATTGTGCACAGAGATCACTTTGTTCCTAGCGAAAGAATAATTCTCAGGCAGTTGCTCTTGCAAAATTTGGTCAGTCCATCTATCTTTCTAGAACATACAAGATTCACAACTCTTGATCTAGACAGAGGCAAATTCTTTGAATTTTCGAAGGAGTTTGGGAACATCCCTCGACTAGAAGGAACCCGTTTTTGTGGCACTAGGCAGCCTTCCATTCTTGTAATGTTTTTGCCAGATCATGTTTACCCAGGTCTGGTCATTCTTGTTGAAGAATATGTCCATATTTTTCATTAACAGGTCTTGATTTTGTGTTTCAATATTGATGATACCTAAACCACCTCATACGGTCTCCCATGCAGCCTTGGTTTGGGATCTCGTATTTACATTTGACCCTCTCTCCAGAGACAATTTAGCTGGTAGAGCTATTAGAGAATAATGATGTGAGGACAACGAGCGAAGTTTGTGTTCAGCCATCTAATGCTGCCAAAATTCTCGTATATGAACTGCTCTGGAAAGGTTTTGGAACAGTGTTTCGATCCAATATAATGATCCAAAATGACAAAATAATGATCCAAAATGACACCACTTATCCTCTCCCTCACTTAGCCTCGGCCCAGTCTCCCTCCCTCAATCTCTCTCTCTCTCTCGATTCAGATCCTCCTCTCCTCCTCTCCCTCACCCGGGCCCCTCTCCCCCATGGGGCACCCTCGCGTGGAGCATGGCACGGCAGCGGGGCGCGAGCACGGGATGGCGGCGCGGTGGCCGCCCTTCGAGTTCGGGTGTCGACTTCGGCGGCGGCAAATCCATGGCGCGCAAGCTCGGGGGCGTCCCCGGCGGCAGCGGATCCATGGCGCGCGAGGCTTCGGGCGTCCCGGGCGGCGGCGGATCCATGGCGCGCGAGCTCATCGGCGGCGGCGGCGGATCCATGGCGCGCGTGAGCTCGGGCGTCGGCGGCGGGCGGTTCCATGGCGCCGCGGGCCTCCCCATCCCGGGCTGGGCACTGAGGTCTGGGCGGCGGCGGCGGCGACCTCCACCTCGGCCCGTGGCTTTCGGCATGACCTCGGGCGTCCACGGCGGCGGATCCATCCGGCGTGACCTCGGGGCGTCCACGGCGGCGGCGGATCTCCTAGGGCTGGCCGGCGGTTATCTAGTGTACAGTAAAACCGTCATCGAATATTCTTCTATTTTCCGTGACCCTAGCTTGGTGGCGGTTCCAAAAACCGCCACAGAAAATCATTCCTGTGCTAGTGTACCCTTCCTTCCGTGTTCTATCCGCTACTCATCCATGCCTACTTTTTTGTTTTGAATGGATGCCATGGAACCCTAGCTATGCGGATGAAGGGCCTTGGTGGCTGATGTACCTCCCAAATCTGAGGAACAAAACTACCTTAGGAACTCGCTCTTTCATTAAACACTAACCTAAGTTTTAAATACTCAAAATAAATCTCTAATTCAATTGCTAAATGGTTAGTTCTTAGATTTTTTTTTTTTGAAATTGTGATTTGGTCTATGAGTTTCTCATTATTTTTCCCATAACTCTTGATGATCTGGACTACTTAGAGCAAATAAATACATCTCAGGTATCTATTGAAAATTTCCTACAACTGTTGCTTAGAAATCCAGGACCAATTCTAACTCCAAATATCTCAAAAATAGGCGAAAAGATTTTTGCACAGAGAAATTTCTAGACAGAAGGGACAGCATAACTATTACAACCAGTACCCCTAAACTACGGATCAGATTCGAGTGAAACCAAGACTACTGGAGGTATAAAAATGAGGGTACAACTTCTATTTTATGAGATTGTTGAAATTCCACACTTATCCCAAAACTTCGATGAACTATGAAATTTCTGTATAAATGCGGAACTGTCACTCATAGGTCCAACTCGGAAATTATCGCTGAAGAGAAAATATGTGAGTTATAGCAATCGATAAAAATTTAGACATCCAACCTTTCCCTTTTCTTCTCCCTTATTAGACCAGTCTCAATAGTGTGTTTCATTTCGTTGTTTCCAAGACTGTCATGTCATATAAAATAAAATAAAACTTGCATGAAACCCCTACTCTCAATGGACCATGTCTCTTGTACACTAGCCTTCTGGTCTCTTTGCTGCCATACTAAAGCTGGTTACGAGTGTGAGGCATTGGGAAGCAAGCTCCTGCGTGCTGCTTGATTCTGCATGCTGCGGGTGGTAGTCGGCCATTTCTCCTTTGAACCACAGTGACGCTGCAGAAGAATTCCTGGCGCCTGCTACATGACAAGGCAACAACAATTTCCAAAACATCTATGATACTCATAGTCTATCTTTACCTGATCCGGCGACTTAGGAGTGTGGGCCTGGAAGGCTAAGCTACAGGAGCATCCATCTCTCTTTGCGTCAGCACACGTGGAATCTGTGTTTGCTAGAGTTTTGGTGGAATTTTCTGCACACATCGACCATATGAATCATGATTGTTAGCTTGGGAACCTCATGCTTACCACACCACCAGTTCATGGTGTGCTCAAGAAATAGAAAACTCAATTGAACTAATGGTATGCATAATTGCATCTGAGCTTAGCGAAAGTACATTGGTTTTGTCATATAGGCGGCCTCCTCTGTGAACTGATATGTACGGAAATTATACTACTAATCAATATCTTCCAAAGTCCCGTAATCAACTTTTTAAAGCAGGCCACGAAATGAGCGGGCTTTAGTAACAAAAAAAGTAAAAATGAGTGGGGTTATTACATATGCTACACTGTTCGAAAAATTAGAGGCAGGCCATCCATAGTAGAATTCTGCCGATTCTAATGTATTCTAAACTGGCGAGCTTCAGTGAATTCATAACTAGAACCAATGAACAATGAAACCCTCCACATGACCAAGGCAGCACACAAACCCAGGCCATGTCTGCAGGCTTATAAATTCCTCAGTATTCCGGCCGACCCGTTTAAGCATTTCTTTGTTGCAACACTAACTCTTGCATACAAGATTATGCCACCACCGAGGACAAATGTATGCATTGCAATTTGGAAGCAATGGAACAACGTACCCAGTTGATCGATGTGTGCTCTTTGAAAATGACACAAAACAAAAGGATTAGATCATTTCTAAGGATTGGACCCATTGATTAAAGATAATCAATGAGCTTGGCTTTACTCTTAAGCTGACAAGCTTGAGTTCATTGAAAAATCTTCTTGAGGACTCCTGTAGGCTGAGCTGATTAGCATTGAAAATGACTTCATTTGTAGCAGTCCAAATTATCCAACTCAAGAGAATGAGGGCTTCCAAGAAGAACTGAGACTGAAGCTGTGATCTCATTGCATTGAGGTTACGGAGTACTCCCTCATTTATGGTTCCCAGAGAGAATTTAGCCCGTAGAGCTATTAGAGCATAATGATGCGAGGACAACGGGCGAAGTTTGTGTTCGGGCATCTAACGCTGCCAAAACTCTTGTATATGAGATGCTCTGCAAAGGTTTTGGTCAAGTCTTGTAACATGTCTGCATACCTAAATTAGTGCATCTTTATGAATACCACCTCGCATTGTTTTCTTGATTGAAACATGTTTTTCTTCATGTGTTTACCAATAATATTTCAGATGACAGCTGGACACTTTTTTCAGCTTACTTTACTTGAGCAATAACTTAAATTGTCTGAGGTAGTAGCGATAATAAGAAGGCCTGGATGGGATGGGAGCTAGTCTCACTTCAATCAAGGTGGTGCGGGCAAGACATGTTTCTGTCACAATTAGATTATTTTAGCTGAGTCCAAACAAGTGTAAAAAAATTCCCTGTAGACCCTGTTCAAACTGTCTTCCATCCATGGCCTCGGAACATTTGAACTTACCTATTTAACCCTGAATATGTTTGTTTCTTGTTTGGGATTTTGGGTCCATTCTATTAAGAGGGTACCATTTAGTCCCCCTAAATAGTAATCCAAAATTACAAAATTACGCTCACCCTTCCTTCCGTATCCTATCCGCTTCTCATCCATGCCTACTTTTCTGTTTTGAATGGATACCGCGCAATCCAAGCTATGCAGATTAAGGACCTTGGTGGCTGAGGTGCCTCCCAAATCTGAGCAACAAAACTACCTTAGGAACAAGCTCTCTCATTAAACACTAACCTAATTTTTAAATACTCAAAATAAATCTCAGATTCAATTGCTAAATGGTTAGTTCTTAGATTTTTTTTGAAATTGTGATTATAGGTCTTTGAATTTCTCGTTATTTTTCCCATAACTCTTGATGCTCTAGACTACTTTGAGCAAATAAATACATCTCAGGTATCTATAGAAAATTTCCTACAACTGTTGTTTAGAAACCCATGACCAATCCTAATTCCAAATATCTCAAAAATAGGTGAAAAATTTTTGCACTGAGAAATGTCTAGACACAGAGGAGCAGAACTATTTCAACCAGTACCCCTAAATTACTGATCAGATTAGAGTGAAACCAAGACTACTGGAGGTATAAAAAGAGGGTACAACTTTTATTTTATGAGGATGTTGAAATTCCACTCTTACTTATCTGAAAATTTCGTTGAACTATGAAATCATTAACCAGTACCAATTTATTTAATTCTGTATAAATGCGGAACTGTCACACATAGCTGCATGCTACATCAGCATCAGGAGCTCCAAAACTCAGACGTACTAGTACAAATGCACAGCCCACAGTTCAAGCGAAACAATAATACACATTCTGAAGTGTGACCAAGTTTATATAAAAGAGTAAAAACATTTATAACATCATATAAGAAAATTATAATTTTTTTTTTTTTTTTGAGAAACTGAAGGAGCCGTAGCTCCTGCAGGGATTTATTATTAAAGGAAAAGCAAAACAGAGTTTATGATCTACAAGGAGAACAAAAAGAAGACAAACAACAGCAGGGGGAAAGTGGGCTATCACAGCAGTCCATCAAGGAACAAAAAAAGAGGTAAAAAGATAAAAATAATCACAGACTCTGAAGCCATTGATCAAACTGGAAAGTGGCACCAACTTTAATCCTGAAAGAGACTAAGCCCAATTCCTTGAAGAAAAGAGATTTGCATTCCTGGATGCTCAGCTGCACATTGTTGAAAACCATTTCATTTCTTGCTCTCCAAATGGTCCAGCACACTAGAATAATAGCAGTCATAAAAAAATGGCTATGAATCTGGGCTTTCAAAGCATGGAAATTATCAATAGATGAACTATCTGTGATAGTCTGAAGTCCCAGAATCCCCCAACATTGCTGAGCGAAAGGGCAGCCCCAAAAGAGATGCTCAACTGTTTCTTCTATCGAAGGAACACAAGTTGTACACCCATATGAGTCTAGGGCCATATTTTTCCTTCTCAAAATATTTCGGGTGCTTAACCTGTCCTTTAAGAGAAGCCAACCAAAAAAACTTTATGTTTCATTTGGATGGGACATTTCGAGCCATTTGAATACCATGTCCACGTTTTGATGAGGAAGCAGTTTCTTGTAAATCCATGAAGCCTTGAACCTGGGAGAGCCATTTTGGTAAGTCCAGACATCTTTATCATGCACAGAGATGAGAGTTTGTTGCATAAGCTCCTGAACCTCCTGAAATTCATTAAAGGCTTCTTGGGAGAGGGCAGGGGAAAAAGACCGGAGAAATCCTCCTCGGCCAAAGGCGAGAGGCGACAGAGATCAATTTTCTTCTTGCAAAAGAAAAGAGATGAGGGAAGGCATTCTCCAAAGTGACATCAGTCCATTTATCTTTCCGAAGAGCCCAGTGGTACCATTATACAATTGAAGAGAAGCAAAACCTTTAAAGGAGTCAACAAGCTTAGCCACATCACGCCACCAAAAGGACGAGGGAGCTTGCCATTGCTAAAGTGCTTTTCCCACACAATGTTCACCCAAGGAATGTCCTTCTGATTATAGAACTTATCCAGATTCTTCATTAAAAGAGCTTGATTCTGAAGTTCTAAGTTAATGACACCTAGACCACCCTCCTCCTTAGAAATGAAAACCATCACCCAGCAGCCTTGGGTGTAGAATTACCATTAATATTGCAGCCCCTCCAAATACAATATTTCCTATATTTTTCAACCTATTTAATGACCGTTTTAGGAAGCTCCGGGATACACATGAAGTAAGTGGGCAGGGATGAGAAAACAACATTGGCCATCTGCAATCTACCAGCAAGATTTAACATTGAGGAAAACCCTCCCAATCTTCTTTCACACTTATTTATCAGAGGCAAAAAATCAGCAACTTTGAGTCCAAGGGGAAGACCAAGGTAGGTGAAGGGGAAGGATCTAGTTGAACAACCAAAAGTTCTTGCCAACAGATCAAGCCTTTCATCAGAAACATTGATGGGCAGCATCATTGATTTACTGTAATTTACCTTCAGCCCAGTGGAGTCAGAGAAATTTTGGAGGACAGTCTTGAGGAAGAAGAGCTGCCTAGGGTCACCTTCCATGATTATTAGTGTGTCATCAGCATACTGGACTACTGGGAAGTCAGGCTCAGAGTTCATTGGAATAGGCAGTCTCAACAGACCCATGTTTTTGGCTTTATTTATCAGAGCTTGAAGTAGATCAGCAGCAAGCACAAAAAGAAGGGGGGAGAGAGGATCTCCCTGCCTGACCCCTCTTCGGCAGTGAAATTTCTTTCCTGGTACACCATTGAGTAAGATAGAGGAGGTACCTGAGCTGAAAATATCCCTCATCCAGGTTAGCCATTTTTCTCCAAAACCATGTGCCTGCATGATTGAGAGCATAGCCTGGTGTTCAATCTTGTCGAAGGCCTTTTCAAAATCCAGTTTGATAATTACAATGGCTTTCTTTGACTGGTAGCACAGATGAATATATTCAAAGGCCCATGCAAGGCAGTCCTGAATTGTTCTTGATTTGATGAATCCATATTGGTTTCTGTGAACTAGGGAGGTGATTTCTGACTGTAATCTTCTGGCCAGCAGCTTAGTAATGAGCTTGATGGAGAAATTAAGCAGGGAAATAGCCCTATAATCAGCAACAAACCTGGCTTCATCTGTCTTTGGGATGAGGGTAATATAAGAAGAGTTTATACTCTGAAGACAACAGGTGTGACTGAAGAAACTATTGCACAAGTTATAAATATCACCTTTAATTACTGACCAAGAAGCTTTGACAAACTCATTATTAAACCCATCGGGGCGGGGGATTTATAATTGGGCGGGAGTTTTACAATTTGATCAATCTCCTCGCTCTTTGAAGGGCTCTTCAAGGAAGTCCAGATTATCCTTTCTCTGAATGAAATCTGACAATAAGAAAGTGAAGCCACCAAACTCACATCTGCCCAGTCTCTATTTGTATTCCTCCCACAGAAGTTCCTCTTTTGCAGTATGGGAAGAGACAATGGACCCATCAGTACAAGTCAATTCTGAGATGAGCTTTGATTTATGTCTCTGCGTTGCATTAGCATGAAAAAAAATGTGTGCCAGCATCACCTAATTGCACCCATTTAATATTACCTCTCTGACGCCAATAAGCATTCTGCTTTTCCAGGAGCAATAAAAGGTGCTCTTCAAAGATCTCTAGAAAATTCCATTCAGCAAGACTAAGATCTCTAATCTCAGCAAGAATTTCAAGGAAAAAGATTACCTCCCTGGTATTAGAGATTGAGCTTTTCGGACTAGTCGAGAGAGGCATGCCGGTCCTTCAAAAGATTTTCTCGAGTCTTCAACTTGGCAGCTAAGAGCTTTGCACAGTCACTAGTGTTGGGAGCAAATGCCAACTTTCACTCAGAATAGTTTGAAAATCATGATGCTTAAGCCAATAGTTTTCAAATCTGAACACCACATTCTTTGGGATCTGAGTGGAAATGTTAACTATGCAAGGGCAATGATCAGAGGGTATCATATCTAAAGCTTTGACCACGGTAGCTGGATAGGAAACACTCCAACTTGCAGAAGAGAAGACCCAATCTAATTTTTCAAGAAGAAGAGGCTGCTGCATATTGGACCAGGTAAATTTCCTTCCCTGCAAGACAAGTTCAGTAACCCCCAATTGACTGATGGCTGCATTGAAATTAAGCATATCATTTAGGTCAGCCCCAGGTCTATTTCTGTCACTTTCCTTTCTGATTAAATTGAAATCCCCAACAATTAGCCAATCAATCTCCTGTGGCATTTGAATGTTACCAAACCAATTCAGAAAACCATTTACGCCCTCCCCGAGTGCATGCGGCATAGATACAAGTGAGTACCCATCTGCTAAGATCATGCCTCGAATTAAACTCCACTGAGACAGAATAATCATTAATGAAAATACAATGACCAGAGAAGAGAGAGTCCTTCCAGACAATAAGAATGCCCCCTGAGGCACCAACAGAGGGTAACAATACAAAAGAGTCAAACATAGGGCGGCAAATTTTCCTGATGAAACCCTGATCAAAGCTGGCCTTTTTGGTTTCCTGCAAGCATACAATGTCACATTGTGCCTCAACAATTTTGTTCTTAATAGCATCCCATTTCGAGGGAGAATTAACACCCCTCACATTCCAGGACATCACTTTCCAGGCTCTGACATGGTTGTTACTCATTTTAAAAACAAATAGGAGGATAAGCAACAAAATATATGCATAACATATATTAAAGAGTGGGTCTGAGCATAAACCACAGCATTAACCCCGTCACAAACGGGGATACATCCAATAATAACTGTCAAGGCCATCCACACAGGGAAGAAGCCACTAGAATTGTCACAACAGACAAAAGTCTCAGCCATTTTAGACAAAGGCTAAATCAACCCATGAGGAAGGAGCTACATTTGGGGGCTTCCTGGGTCCTTCCCCCCCTTTGCGACCTCTCCTTCCTCTCTCTTTTTCTTTCCTCCTTTTGCCTTGTTGCCATCATTGTCATTTTTACCAGCAATGCCTTCCTTCTTCCTGCCAACAGGGTCCTTTTTGCTCTTCTTCTTCATAAGCCTCTCATTAGACAACTGATCCTCTTCCATGCTGCAGAAACTGAACACCCAAATTTCTAATCACTTTATTTGATAAGGTAGGGGGATCACAAGATTTACATCTTCTGCTAGAGCAACTGTTATGCATATAACCTTTATTAGCCTTTCTTATTCTGCTACTTCTACGTACCTCTGTTTCCACAAGAGGGGCATTCCTTTTGTTTCCATTTTTCCTGGTAGGAGGCTTTCCCTTGTCAAAAGCTATCTGAGGGCTGAGCAGGATGGAACTCTCCCCCACATCATCTTTTTTGTCTGCAACTGAATCTAACAAGGGATCAGACTCATTAATTTCACTTATGTTAACTCCAGAATTCTTTTTAGGGAAGATAACTGGCACAGGGAGAGATACTGTACCACAGTTGTCACCAAGAAAGGTGGCAGCTCCCGAGGCAAGAAAACCCTTGGCCCATTCAAGATTAACCGAGCATTGCATCATAGTCGGGAAAAAGGATGCCCAATTCTTTGGAATTGAAATTAATGGTACTGAACTCTTACCTTTTGGGATCAAGCTAGGACAGGGGCTCGAGAGCCTTTCCATCAGCTTTCTATATTCCCAATCGGCAAAGGCTGAGATAAACTGCTGCTGCAAATCAGGAAGGAGAGCCATCCCAACCTGAACATGTTGGTTGCCATTCAGGACCTCCTGACCATTCTGTTCCTCATTCACAATAATTTCCTCATCAACACCAAGAATCTCATTAAGCTGTTCCATCTCATTCACATCAAGCGAGGTTTTCGGGAGGGGATCCCCTCTACTAAAACATTAATCGGGTTAACAGGAGCCGTGGGACATCTACCCGTCTGCTCATCGGCCAATAGCCATCGATTAGCCTCTTCTTGAGCAATTGGGCCAAGAACCTGCTGAATAGCTTCTTCCACCACATTATTGCCATGCAAGATATCATTTAATTCTATGAAAGGTTCCTGAGGACCAGCTGGATGCAAAATCACTTCTTGGGGGTTGTCATCATCTAAAAGCTGAGCCGGCCCATTCAGATCTATTTCCATCACCGATTGCCAACGGGGCCAATTACATTCTGAATCTGCTTTGCTCTCGCTGCCGCTTTGTGCGGGCCAGGGATCCCACCGCCCACCCATGGATTTACTTGTCCGAGCACCCAGATTTTGTCCACCCACGCCTCTTGGATTCTCGCCCACCAAGATCATCTGCGAGAGCCTCCTGGTCATCACCTTGCACATTCTGGCCTTCTATCTGAGTCTGAATGTTCTGCTCATTCTGCTCAATTTGGGCATTCTGTTCCTCCATTTGTTCATGATCATCCACTGGCTCATCGACTGCTGCAGGCATAAAAGCCGGCCTAGGCCCCTGCTGACCAAGCCCAAAGAAAGCAAACGGTGCCCCATCCCCAACCGGAAGCTCAAGTCGCGCTCTTCATCCCGTGGTCCACCTCCAAGGAGTCTATGTTGCAGAATTTCACATTGCACCGCCCAGAATCACTTTCAAAGCCTTCCGACTCGGAGAAAACGATGAAGTGAGGAACAGTTGAAGATCTATCACCCTTGCTTTGATGATAACTCTAACCAATCTACCCTTCTCTTTACGCCAAAGCATGCATTTGCCAAAAGAACCAATAGCATCTTGAAAAACCCCTTCCCGATAGTCACCGGAAAGTTCATCAACATTAACCAAAGATTCAGTGTTAAAATGCACACGACGCGCCAATTTCTCCCTTCATTGTGCCTAACAAAGTTCAGATTGACATTGTCGAAAAGGAATCGGTCCTTCATTGATAAGGATTTCTCTGCCTAGTGGACGCCAAAAACGCACATAAGCTCGACCCAAACAAAGCATGGCTGAATCTCCTCAATCGGAATCCTTCTAAGCATAAAAAACTCTCGCAGCACCTCCTCAACAACGGCAAAGACCAGCGGATTACCGGGGAGATTGTCGATGAGGGGCGATGGCGAGGTTCTCGTTCTTCTTCTTTGCGCTTCTAGAGGCGACCGCCCGACCATCGTCGGACGGTTCACCACATCTTGCCGATCATGGTGGTGGGGACCGAACGGCGGGGATCAGCGCATTGGTATGCCATTGGCTCGGAGAAGAGAGCGGGGGTGAAGCGGTGGTGCACTGCAGCTCGAGACCGGGGTTTCGCTCTTGGTGGAGTGGCAGAGTTGCCGCGTTATAAATGGGATGGGGAGGGAAGACGAAGAGGGGCGACGGTGAGCGATAGCTCCCTGGAGTCGGGGGAGGGGGCGATTAAGATCCAAACCCAACGAGGCCCATCATATTGGCGTGACGGAGAACCCAAGGGACGCTTATTTCGGCACAATTTTCGGTTCGGCCTAAGGCGGCGAAAGGGCCTGAACCATTTCCCCAAAAGAATTAAAGACACGCGGGCTTAGAGGGGCCGGCATTGGGGCAACAAAACCAGCCCAAGGGATTTGAAACAAGTGAGATTTTTTCTTTAGATTTCCCGTCCTTTGAAGGTCGAGCATTGAAGACCGGCCTCAAACACGAGGCAAACAAATTGTCCCCGTGCAAAACAAACACGACATCTAATGGGCTTGGTGCAATTAAAGCGATGATGGTCATTGGCTAGGCATCTAGCACAACCCGGGAAAGAGGGGGAGGTCTGTTTGGCTGTTTCGGCCTCATCGCGGAGAAGAACGAGCACCTTTGCCACCGCCACCGCCACCGCCGACAATGTGGGGAGTAGCGAAGCTGATTCTTTGGAAAAACAGAGGTTCTCTTTAACGAGGGGTTTCGATCAAAGCTAGAACTATTGCTCATCCTAGAAGCCAAGCTAGGACCAGAACCAATAGGGATTGAATTAGTACCCGAAAGTGGCGGCTTAGAGGCCCGAACACGAACCGCGTCCGCATAGGATTGATTCTTAGAAAGTTTTGAAGGGGCAGCTTGCCAAGAGACTTGATCTTCAAGAAGGAACAGAGAAAATTCTCTCGCGCCGCTTGGTCCGCCTCCACCCCGTAGGTGGAAGAAAATCTTGTATATATCACACTCAAAACGATCGGAGGCGGCTAATGAAGAAACCCGTCTCTTTGGTGGCGACTGAGAACTTAAAACACGGTCCCTAATCTCCGAGACCTTGAAGCGGTGAGCCGAACCACCGATGGTGGCCTGCAGGATTAACCCTACCGAGATTGGACAGAGCCTGAACTTGCATCTACCGAAGGAGGCCACCATTAGAAAGCTATCAGAGAGGGACGAGGAGACAGGGACGCCAAGCGAGGAGCGGATCTCATCCTGAACCCGCAGACCAGGCAGCCAGGAGAGACCCGGGAGTGCCATGGAGGAGAGATCGAGGGGCACTTACGGGGGATGAGAGAATAGCAGCGACTTCGAGGAAGGAGGGGAGGAGGACACCCCTCCGCAGTTCCATGGCCTCCACCACGCGGCGAGGCCTAGCGACGGCGCAGGTTGTCGGCGTGACGGCAGCGGCGGGCGCCGCAACGGCAGCGCACGCGAGGCGGCGGCAGCTCACTTGTGAGAAACCTTACCGTCCCTTCAGCGATTTCATTGCCAAAGAAGGGGAGCGATGGGATGAAGCTGCGCTGAATGCAAATTTGCTGGCCATGGATCAAACCATCAATCATCACTTCTTTTTTGTTGAATAGTCTCGAGTGATGAGAGACAGAAAGCACCTTACTTAATTGCGAAGCAACCGACGTGGCGCTCACGGCGGACGGCGGCGGCGGCCGGCCAGAGGCGCTTGCGCCGGGCTTTGGGCCCTAGGCGGTGGCGGTTTCCCCTTTGTTGGGCCCTATTCGACGATCTCTTTTTGGGTCATGACATCCAACCTTTCCCTTTTCTTGTCCCTTATTATAGGCCTCACCAGCAGCTGCATGCTATATCAGTATGAGGAGCACCAAAACTCAGACGTACTAGTACAAATGCACAGCCCACAGTTCAAGGGAAACAATAATACACATTCTGAAGTGTGACCAACTTTATATAAAAGAGTAAAAACATTTATAACATCATATAAGAAAATTATAAAAATCACATTCATCATTTGTCTAGTGACACAAATTTTATATCATAAATAACCATTGTCCGGTGCTCTTTCTATAAATTTGTTCAACCTTACTAAATTAACTTAGGACAAATCAACTTTTTTTTGTACTCTGAATCATTTATCCAGTGTATACTTTTTATCGTTGTTGCTGGAAATAAATTATAGACTAATTAATCTCGTTTGGAGGCTCCAATTCGTAGTATTAAAATGTTACAACCGAAACCAATTATCAAAGGTTAGATGTTAAGAAAAACAACTAGTTTTTTGGCTTAGAGACATGTTAGAGTCAAAACAACATTCGTACGTGCAGTTCTGATGCAGGCCACCAAATAAGAATAATCAGCCGGCAAACACACTGGCATAGTCTGGTAAGACCATTCTTTTATTATATACAAAAAAAGAGAGAGTAAGTTTGACCAACCAATAATGTACTTACAAAATACAAAAAATGGGGTGGGCGTGCCCTCAACAAAATATCTTCACTTTTGGTGCCATCAAGTGTATTGTTGTTCCGCACTGTGATCACAGGAAAGTGACAGCAAATCAATAAATTAAGCTCTCGAAGGATGATTCAGAGTACAAATATGCCCACGTGACTGTGACAGCATACAAACCCGCGCCATGTTTGTAGGCCTATATATTGCTATGTCTTATGGCCCGTTTGTTCATTGTAACGCAAGGCTTGTGTATGCAAGATATATGTGCCACGGTTGACATATATATATGCGATTGCACAGGTCTGTTCCTGGCCCCTTTCATCCTAGACCAAAGTTATTTGGCATATCTGCAAGGTTTATTTATTGTCATATGCGTAAGATTGGAAGGCATTGGGAACTAAACTTGGCTCTGAGGGTCGGTTGCATGGAGGATGAGGCAGCGCCATCGTCATGTGTATAGCACATGTCTGGGAGACACCATCAACCTAGCGAGTGACTCGTATGTGATAGCACGACGAAATTAACCGACTGGCTGAGAAGATGTCCAACATAGATCCCTTAGGCCCCAGTTACAAGGGGCTGTAGGCCTCAGTTACAAGTTTCCAGGTCCAAGGAATTGGGAACCAGAAAGTGCAACTAACTTTTACAAAACATTATACATTGGATCATCATATGGCTGAGTTTTGTAACCAATATTTTATAACCTCTTCCATATTAGAACTAGATCTACTCAACACATACGGCCTGTACTTTGTCAACTAGTACTATCGGAATACTCGTTCATGAGAGTAGGATGCATTCGGCAGCAATACGCTGCATGCAAATTGCGTTCGTCCTCTTTGGAAAATCGTCTGGACACCTCGTGTTGATCAAGAATTCTTCAGATGTATGAGTACCCTAATGTTTCGCAATATTGGCGTAGGAGTGCAACACACTGCTGTCTACAATAGAATTTCTCAAGATGCAGATGTCACTGAATCTATGTTCTAGATATTTGTTCCATTCTTGTTCAAGCAGAGATCAAGGCATTAGGCTTGGAGATGGAATGGAATAAGCTCACACAGCTCAATGAATCAATCTTGTGTCTTAAACTCCGTTGTTGTTCAGAACTGTTTCCTTTTTATCTTCCTCTACCTTGTATTATTCTAGTGGCTTGGTTAGATTGTTTGTGTGCTGCCGCTACTTCTGTTGCAATGATGAATGTCCAACTAAGAAACCATGGACCGGACTTGTGGAAGGACAGGCCGAGACTTCACGGGATACCTCTTCTAATTGAAAGACAATCCACCGATTCGATATGGTCAAATGAGAAGCCAAATATTGTGTAAAAATCCACACGGATGAGACTAGAGTTAAAACAATGATTGTGTAAAAATCTGTTGCAATGATGAATGCCCAACTAAGAAACCATGGACCGTAGTCTAGATGTTAGAAATGATGTCAATTATCAAAGTATAGTTCTTATAAGACGAACAGGTTAGTTTTTTTTAGTTATGAGATATCGTAGTGATGCCAAACAATCTGTGCTGTTTCGATATCAGCCATCAAACACGCGTAGTACTTCTAGTCTTGTACGGACATGATTTTATATACAAAATAGTATTTATAAATAAATGCAATAAATTCGTTGTTGACCTAAAAGATTACATACCCCTTACTTTTATAGCCGGCTAGTGAGACTTGTAAACGAAGCAATCTCTAAAGGTTTCCTTATATGATTGGAATATCTTTTTACAAACAATCCTATTTATTTTCTGAATAAGGGTCTTCCTTATAGATTGGAATATCCCCTTGCACACGAAAAGTCCTAAGATAATCCTAACTGAACTCTCCTTTCTTTATTTGCTAATTAATTCCCGCAGGATCCGTTGAAGGGAGGAGGTGGCGGCGGCCGCGCCCGGCCAGGTGGTGCGCCGCCTGCCCCCCTCGGGCCCTCGTGGGCCTATGATCCTGGGCCCTATCTCCTGACACATGACAGTTTGTGACACCGTCCTGGTCAATTGGGCCGTGTCCTCCCCTCCCTGGTCTGGCCAAACTTGTGCTCTAACAACTAATCTCCTTTGGAGGGCTCTAATTCGTACTATTAAAATGTTACAACTAGTTTTTTGCTCCAACTAGTACTGAAACCAATTATCAAAAGGTTAGACGTTAAGACAAACAACTAATTTTTTGGCTGAGAGACATGTTAGAGTCAAAACAACATTCGTACGTGCAGTTATGATAGAGGCCACCAAATAGGAATAATCAGCTGGCAAACACACTGACATGGTCTCGTAAGACCATTCTTTTGACAGAGTAACTTTGACCAAAATGTATTTATAAAATACAATAAACTAGGGTTTGCGTGCCCTCAACACATAATATCTTCTCTTTTTTTGGTGCCATCATGTGTATTGTTGTTCCTCGCTGTGACAAATATAGGTGGTCAGGCTGTACACAAGAAAGTTTACAGCAAATCACTAAATGAAGCTCTGGAACCATGATTCAGAGTACAAATAATGCCCACGTGACTGTGACAGCATAGAAACCCACGCCAAGTGTGGTGGCCTATATATATATTGCTATTTCTCATGGCCCGTTTGTTCATTGTAAAGCAAGGCTCTTGTATGAAGATATGTGTGCCACAACATATATGCGATTGCACAGGTTAAAGAGAGGTCCAATTTAATAGTGTATATATAGATCTGTTCTTCCATGCCCCTTTCATCCTAGACCAGAATTATTCGGTATATCTGCAAGTTTATTTATTGTCATAGGCGATAAGATTAGAAGGCATCAGGAAGTAAACTTGGCTCTGCGGGTCGGTTGTCTGTCAGCAGCAACAATGCCAATGCACCGAGGATGGGGATGCGTCATCGTCATGTGTAGAGAACATATCGCTGAGACACCATCAGTGTGTAGAGAATATATCGTGGACACTGTCACCAGCAACAGTGCCAATACTGTACTCCCTCCGTCCCAAAATAAACGACGTTTTGGGTTTTAGCGTGCCACAAGTTTGACTCGATTTGTAGAAAATACGTAGAAGATTTAAATCTCCAAATAAATTTGTTAAAAACTAGATCAAAAGATCTTTCCAATGATACTAATTTTGTAATATAAATATTAATCCTATTTTAAAATATAATTGCCGGTAGATGTTTCTCGGGAAGCGAAAACGTGATCTAGTTAGTTTTGTCATTTTTGTTAAAAACAAAGTTAGCCTTCCTGCCTTAGACCTTATTATTTATTTCGTGCTTATTTAACGCAGGGATCAAGTGTTGTTAACTCAACAACGCTTCTGCCCAGTGTTGAAGTTCTAGCTTTAGCACAAAATCAGCCTTAGTTTGGATGAGGTCATTGTCTTCATGAAATGCTTTCCTTGCCTGGACAACTTGTACATCAGGATTTCAGCGGACTGTGTAATTGATGAGCGTCCATGTTTTTCTTTTCTCTATTGTTACTACTCCAATTTTATGTTTCTCCTTTTTCATGGCACAAAAATCAAGAGTGGCAAATGTACGTACGGCGTCAGAAATATCAGAACCTTATTGGTACCTTTGACATTCGTGTGAAGAAAATTGTGTTGTCAACCTATCTAGGCAACAAGGCACATGTTAACTTTGCCACGTTCTTTTGTATTGAAAGCTAGAGTCCTCGAATCAATGGTGCTTCAAATAGATTGTAGTAAGTATCATAACAAAGCATGGATTGAAAGCAACAGACATTTGCTCCAGATTGAAGAGGGCTACAAGGGGCGCGCGGATTGATTTGGTGTATCATTTTGATCGGCTTAGAGCTTCTGACCAGTGGTATGAGCAAGTACATGATTTGTCAACAGCTGACCCATTTGTAGGGTTTGACTACTGGACCACTTGTTTTGCAGTGTTTTCACACTTGGCATCTCTGTTCCTTATATTTTTAATTTGTCAACAGACTAAGTGCTATATTTAGATCTAGCTATCCAAAGTGCTTGTTGAGTATTTCTTGGTAAGAAAACAGTTGTGGTATTATATATTTGGTAACATTTGAGTATTTCTTGGTAAGAAAACAGTTGTGGTATTATATCTACCTAACATGAAGAGTCCCACACAGTATTTATGGATACATCTCCTTTCTATTTTCTTTCTGTTTCTAAATGGAGAGCCGTGGTTATGTACTAATGTTACGTCGTGATGAAGCATACGTTACATATTGAATTCACATGCTCTATTTGCTTTTTCCATGTCCTTTCTGTGCATTCATTTTCATATAGGATAGGGATGGCCGTCACTCATAACAAATTCTCATGCATTTGTGTCTGAGATTCTTGGTGGTATTATACGATTCAGTTCTCTGGATTGATTATATGCAGAATTCTTGGGTGATTTTGAATTGCTTGTTCAGCTGTTTCAGTTTGACTATGTTTTTGTTCCTTTTTCATGAAAAATAAATTATTGATACATAAGTTAGTTTGAGATCATTAGCATGTCAGAGCGAGGGGAGACAGGCAGAAGGTAGATTGAGTCAGATATGGTTTTTAATGCTACTTTATCTTTTGGCAATGGCGATTCTGACTAGGATTTTCCATCTGTAGCACAGTAGCAGTGCCGTCCGTCATGTAAACTATTAATCACTGTGTTGTACACAAACTCAAGAAAGTCTTACATTTTTATATGACACATGAAAGATTCAAGATGAGTTCCTATATACTTTGAGAGTGAAAGTGTTTCTTGTGTGATTAAGAAACTTGTAATTGAGAAATCAAAAAGCTTTCAATTGAGATGGCAAACTTTTATGTGTTTGACATTTTTTTTTTGTCTGAAAGAGTATTTGCGAGCCAGTGACAAGTGATTTTTATATAGTTTTTCTAAAAGAAGCGAATGCAAGTGAAAAGCCTTTAAATAAAGGCTTGGAATAACATTTTCTTACCTTCTACAACATCTCCACTAAAGTATGAGATCAAAGCCCCTTAGTAGAGAAAAAAATTTAGGAGGAGCCCAAGGCCTCCCAACGTTTTTTTTCTCATGTAGAAAGAAGGTGGCTGTTGTGCTACATACACCGGGCATTTGTAGAGACGGCTGGTGATTCATTCGCCCTACAAATAGAAATAGCAGGTCCAATCAATCGAATAGTAGTAGTTGCTAGTGAGTGAGCTACCCCCAGAAACACTACTACACAAAAAATCTTTTACAAGACACTTAGGCTTTATTAATCATGGCAGTTTTTTTTTTTTTTTTTTAAAACACCACTGTTAATCGAGGCCAGCCAAGCCAACTAACTGTAACACCCCGGTTAGTTGTTTGAGTTTGCTCTTAATTGTGTTGTTCTAGATTTGAGTGGTTTAGTTTTCGAACTCGTGTAACCTCTCTGAGTGTACTTTCAGATCTATGTATGTTAATCATTTCTCTTCCTTTCTCGTTTCTTACTCTGAATCTCGGGACGAGATTCTTTTAAGGGGGTTGATTGTAACACCCCCGGTGTTACAGGCTTGCTTAGCACTAACATTAAGGCTTAAAAGAAATTAACGAAACGAGTTTCACAGGTTCTAAGATTCTTAACACTCACAAATTGATAACAAAACAAACCTTGTGTGACTCGCTTATATGTTTGAAAGTTACCTAACAAATATCTAAGTTAATTTACCCGGCCTGTTAACGCACAGCCGAATCGCTCGGGCCGCAGAGTGATAAAAAGAATAATAAGTCGTGTCTTTATATATGTACCCATATATGTATATATACATATATACACGAGTAGATCCATATATATATATATATATATATGTATACGTACACATGATCTTGAGATAAGGTGCTAGCTAAGTGGATTAGAGTTTGCTGGAAAGTTAACGACGTGCATGCATGCATTTGGCCGGTCGGACTCGTTTCTGGCCCTGGCCATGGACGTCGTCGTCTACCTGCAGGCCTTTGGCCATATCGTCCTAGCTGCGTTGCGATCGTCTCGGGCGCTGCTGTTGTCGCTGCCTTCTTAATTACGTCGCGACGCTGCAGGTGCCGTCACGTCCGCCTGCACTCAGCTCTTGGTCGATGTCTGCTGCTGCCATGCACCATGCATGTACTGCTTGGCCTTGGCCGGCTGCTACGATGCACTTGTTTGACAATTACTGAGTAAACTGCCGGCTCTGCACCGCAAGATGTCGATCGACCATATTTAGCCGAGCCATTATTAGCCATGGCCGATGTCGTTTAGCGCTGCTGCTGCCCTGTTTAGCATTTACCCCGTGCTTGCCGTCACCGTCGCTTGCCATTCATGGCGCTGCGGCCACACGTGCTGTGTCCTCCATGGACGAGCATGTGTGTGGGCTTGCTCGCAACCGGCCAGCTGCGTGCTGCCAACACGAGTCTGAGTCAGCATTAGGTGTATCTCTCGTTTCTTCTCTGCCGCCATGGCCGACTGGCCGTGTCATTAGTTTCGGCAGGGAAGGGTCACGTCCACAGCTTTGCCATCAATTAGCACAGCCGCCGTCCCCACCTCACTTGATTCACACCAGGCCAATTAAGCTAGTTTGAGTCTTCCTGTGCCGTCGGTTCACCGCAGTCAGTATTCAGCTAGGCATAAAAGACTCGACTCCGTGAGAGTGCGAGACCTCATCATCCATTCCCTTGCACCAAAGGGCAGCCATGGTAGTTGCCTAAGTAGCCAACCACGTAAAGCCTCTGTCGTTCCTGCCGTCGGAGACGAGTGGACGCCGCCGTGTCCACTGCGGTGTGTCGCCGTTCCGCTCGCTCGCTCCGAGTCGGCCATCACCTTCATACGAACCTCTGTAAGCTGCTGCACCCCGGTTCATTAGCTTTTCATTAGCTGCTTTAGCTTGCCGAGGTGTCGTGGTCGCCGTGCATCACGTCCATGAGCTGCTCATGCGTCGAGCGATTAGCCTGGATAGAGGATTAGCTTTGCTTGTTAGCTTTTACTGCCAAAAGTCATCGAATCTTCAATGACTTGTGAATTTATATAAAAAATCGAAATAGGGTTCTAAAATCATGAAACTTTTATCGTAGCTTTAATTCATCGTGATGTGCTTGCTGTAATTTTCATAGACTTAAACTAGACCTTTTGATAGTAGCTAAACATCCTATTAAAATTAATATGAGTAAGAATAGAACACGTACATGTTTGCACCTGCAGGCCTTCTTAAATAGAAAACGATTTCCTAATTTAGTTTCTAAACTAAAGCTTGTTTATCTAATATAGAATCATGCATAAGTCCGAAAATCATGGAACAGTTTGTTAGCTTCCTAAAATCATGATCTACCTGTTAATATATTCATCTCACATAGTTCTGTAATTTTTGTAGCTCGGCAACAATTAATTTATTAGAGCAACTAACATACCCTAGTTTGAATATGAATAAAACGAAGTAAAGAAACGTGTTGAGTTTTATATATCTAGAACGCTTGATGGGGAAATGACGTTTTGTTTGTCACGTGCTGCAAAGCTTAGTACGTTAGCCTTTGGAACTAGTTTGTTAGCCCGAGAGACGTGTGCATATCTTCAGAGTTACGATTATCGTTGTATTTACGTCTCTACGTTGCATCCGCGTACATCGTAATAGGAACAATGATGGATCGCGAAGTCATCTGGAGTTGCTGAAAGATGGTGTCTTGCTGATCGTGTCACTGATGGAATGCTAACTTTTGGTTAAATCTTACCCAGGCAAGCCCCGGTTCATAACCCCTATTATTCTGCACTTTATAAAATATGTTTGTGCATTTACGTTTTGAGGAATTTAATGGAATCCACTTGCATATATATCTTTATCCTATGTGTCCTACTAGCATGACAGGTTCGTGTAGAATGCTATGCAATAGGTCTTCGGTAGAAGACGAGTGATTTATGTCACTTTCGCGAGAGATAGGAAATATTATTATATATGATGCTATCACATGGATTATATATGGATAATAATTGGAGACCGGGCGGGACCGTATTTGGATTTGGATTGACTTGGTTGGGCAATCTGAGCGAGGCTCTGATTGTGCTTGTTCCGCCTGCGTCGATTAAGGACCGCTCGTTGCAATGGAATGGTGGTCAAGTCACGCATCTTGTTATCCCGAGCACATACTTGCTTATGGGAGCGGGAAGGCTCGCTTACGCCTTGTCGTGGGTTTTGGCTCTTTCCGGCCGACTGATGGGAGGCGGAGATGGTGGAGGTCCTTGCACTACGCTGAGGTCGCGGACCTCATGTGTGGGAGCTTGGAGTCCAAGTTTGGACGGGGACCCGGAGCCTTCGGCAGGAGTGGGATGGGTTGGTCTTTGCTTGCGCGTATTTTTGTAGCGCAAGCGGGGCGTGTGTTTTTCGGGGTACCCAGCTGGGGATATTGATTCATGAATCGCCGCCGTGTCGTATGCGACTTGGATCGGTATCCGCATCGTAGTAAGAGATGGAATATGGAGATGGAATTAAAATTATTGTTCTGATGGCTCAACTCTTGCTTGAAAGTAGCAAAGGTGCTTACCTAGAATGGTTAGGTAATTGAACTAATCATGACTGCTTATAAAATAAATATAAGGATGCACATTTAGTAATGCTTCTTGCAGCTACAATAAACCACAAGCCAAATAGCCTTGCATATCCTTGGAGTCTTTTATTTCCTCCTGACGGGTAAGTCTTGCGGAGTACAATTGAGTACTCAGGGTTTGTTCTACCCTGTTGCAGGTGACAGGTGCTGATGAGCTAACTTTGTGTGTGGAAATCTCCTGGTGGGCTCAGCGAGAATTTCCTTTATTCTTGGGACTTAGAGTTTATTTTAAAATTCTCACCTAAAAATGTTTTCCAAAGAACTCTTGTATCTAGTCATTAAAATAAATTTTATTTCCGCTGAAAACTCTGATGTATTAAAGTGATGCATGAAATGGTTAATAATGATGTAAGCTTTACTCTCTCATTTATGATCCTGATGGAAAAATGTGGATCTTCGAGTTCTCCCTTTGGGTGTGCTCGACGGAACTGTATGATTTACTATGTTCACTTGGGTATTTAGTGTCTAATGGAAGACAAATACTCTTGGGAGCGCATTAAGTCAGGCCGTTCTGCCACACTAACCAAACCATCACAGTTAATGTCCATAAACCGTGGCAGTTTGTTTGTAAGGCCCGCCACTGTTAAATCAACAAAAATCTATTTCAGCCTAAAAAACTCGGTCCAGTATGTACTGAAATGCAAACCCTAAATTCCCACACTCGCTCCCTCTCTCTTTCTCCCGCCCGTCTCTCTCTAACCCACTCTCCTCCCTCCCCCCTTTCGCCCAAATCCCGCCGGGGGGCGAATCCAAGCTTGATGTCGGGCCCGTATGGGCTGACATTGTGCTTTGGTTTATTTCTTGATTAACCGTGGCAGGCATAGGGCGTCCGCCCCAGTTAATCGCCCATTAATCGTGACCTTGCAGGCGTGGCGGGCGTCCTTCCCGCCAGAAAAACAAAACTGCCCGCCGTGGAAAATAAATTATATAATAGTGACTGTACTGTTATAGAATAATCATATGCCACACACAATTCAGGAAAAATGAACTTTCATGCCTGCAACACTGCTTAGCACCCTTTCAGTTTGACTATTTCAATGCCAAACGAGGTAACTACTTATTTTGCAATCTTCAGTACCGCCACCATGCATAACATGCAAAGTAGACCGCATGCACAACCCATATAACTTTTTCAATCTTCTGCCAAAAGGGGCTTCTTTTTGTCATCCCATTTATTTAGCCTCATGCGCGCTTGTTCTACCTGTAATACAATATACAGATTTAAATGTGTATACGCAAAGTTAACAGTAAGATATTCTATCGTTCTACAAATAACTCTAGATCATTATATTGTCACTATTACATGTATAAGAGCTCGCAGCCGTGGTTTCTCGCCCATGCGCAGCGATGGTCGCCATGGGTTTGGTGAAGTGGATTGCTCTTCTCCGTTTCAATCAGTTCGTCAGGCCATTGATCTGTTCGATGGTGCGTCGGGGAGCTCCGGTGCAGCGAGTACCGACCTAGGGGACGTTGAGGGAGATCTCGGGGGCGTGGAACATACCACGGTGACCACTTTGGTTACCGCTGGAGGTGACACCACGTTGTCTGACTCTCCCTCTATGACCCCGGCGGTGCCACTCACCGGCAATGGTGGAAGACCGGTAAGGGTGGGGGGTCGGCGCCTCACTCTTGCTCCAAAGACGAGGTGTGTGCTTTACCCTTCACCTAGGCCGGAGGTGGACACGACTGCTGCAGAGAGGCATGCACGGCGTTGCAAGGAAGGTCGACAAGCTTTGTCATCATTCGTTGAGATGGTGGTAGATGCTTGTCAGAGACCAAAGCCGGTCCATGCCGGAACTTCGTCTAAGTTCTGGGCAAGGCCGGGTGAAGAATCTTCGGACGATGAAGATGAGGACGTTTCAACCCCGGAGTTCATCAATGATGCTTTGTCCGCCGGCTTCTCGGTTGATCAACTCGTCATGGCGGAGGAAGTTCTTCAAGGTAACGTTTTAAATCAAGATGCAAAGCTTCCAAAATCGATAGTAGAGACAATGGTGCATAAGAAATTAAACACCGTAGCTCCATGGAATGGGCCGTTGCCACCGCATCGTGTTTCTCCGTCGAGAACATTGGGCGACTGTCTTGTATCGGCATCCAATTATGCGAGCAATCGGAATAAACAGATGCTTACTCGTTGTTCTCCGTCTTCGATAGTTGGACGATCGTCGACGATCGTGCGGCTCGACCTACGATCTCGGATCAAACAAGAAATTTGAATTCGAATTGTTTTGAAAAATCAAGGTGGACGGGTTAGACGCGGTCTTTCCGCCATTGCATCGGAAGGCAAATACAACCGAACCGATCGTTTGCCAATCGATAGCTTCGTGACGACTCAAGAACCAACCTTGCCGCATTCGGCAAAAGTACTTCTTGGGCCAGGTCTATCTTTCGGCCCACGAGGGGGCCGTGTTACCTCTTCCGACGCACGGAACCAAAAACCTAAACCACATAAGCAGATATACCAGTCCAGCCGCCACTAGTGTCCGCCAAACCCTCATTCGGCCGAGGTCGCGTGGAGAACTATGGCGGCACGTGGAGGTGCGCCGGGTGGAGGTTATGGTGGTCGAGGCGGAGGAAGAGGTGGTCGTGATTCAACCCGGTTTTCGTACTGGTTGATCCGGCTTTGTTGGAGGAAGAGGAGGCCGTGGCTTCAATCGCGGTCGCGGGTCGCGATACGGCTCGCGGTGGAAGAGGTGGTCGTGGAGCCTATGGCTTTGCCCACCATGGCGGTTACAACGATCCTGACAATGGGTACCATGCCTACGACCACGGTCGTCGTGCCCAGGGTGGTCGATTTGCCCATGGGCGTGGAGGTGGTGCTCATCGCTATCATCGCCAGCGGCGGCACACCGGGGAGGCGCGATTGGCATGAATGCCGGTTACGCCCATCGTGAAGTGGCACCCGGTCCTTTTGCACCGCATGGGGATGGCGGTGCCCCATCACCGCCCGGCGCATCATGTTGCCATCGGAGGTGGTCCCTTCGGCAACACGCTGGACTTGGCGAACAATCCTCCTGCCGCTCATGGCCATCGTGGTGCAAACCCTAGCGGTGCGCCCTTACGCTGCATGGGGGCACACCATGGTCGCCAGCAGCGACCGCCGCGGGTACGCCATGACGGGGCGGTCCTATGGTGAACCCGGATGGTGGCGTCCTTCACCAAGGTCAGCAAGTCTGCCGCGTGGCTGGGGCGTCGGCCCGCCAGCGGCCGGTGGGGGCCCCCCCCCGGATCGCAGCGCAGCGCCTCGGCGCGAGTGCTGCATCGGCTAGTATTCCCTCGCCCCAATAGCGGTGGAGATCGTTGCACCTCAAGGCGGGATGGCCGCAAAACCGAGAAAGGACGCAATGGCGGTTGATGGCACATCCGTCGTGCATGCGACACAAGGTGCTTCGGAAGGTCCAATGATGCTAGGTAAAGCTCCCGATATCCTAGAATCGCTATTCAAGGGCAAAGAAACACAAAGGCAAACCCTATTGCTATCGCCGTTATACCAAAGGTCATACTATTCATGAGTGCAATCGTAGTCCTGTCTGTGAGATTTGTTTTGGGGATCACTCAGTTAAGTTGTGCCCAAACAGCAAAAAAACTAATACAAGTGCTATTCCTTGTGGTTATGTTGTAGAGGGCCTTGGTTTTTATTTCATTCCGAAAGTTGATAACCCAAAAGATAATCTGCAAGAAACTAGAGCCGTGGTGCGTGTCATTGAAGGTTCTTTTACTATCAATCAATTGGCAGTGGAACTTGAAAGACTTCGTCCCAAAGTAAGAGTCACAAGTGGGACATTCAGACAATAGGAACTGGTGCATTTATTGTCAATTTTCCTTCAGTTGACTTACTGGAAACAGTGTCAAACTGGGGTCCAATGGATGCCAGGGATGTGCAAGGAAAGATTAGATTTGAAAAGGGAGTTGATAATGAAGTTTATAAGAGAGAGATCCCGAAAGTGTGGGTTCAGTTCAGAGGTTTACCCCATGAGTTCAAACAATTCCCGATTATTTGGGCTATTGGAACAATTTTGGGAGTGCCTAGAGCTGTGGATACCGTCTTCACCACCAACACTGGAAGGGCGAGAATGAAAGTAGCTGTGCTAGACCCAATACTTATCCCAGAGTATGTGGATATAGTGATTGGGGATTATGTTTATGAGCTACGCTTGCGCTGAAAAAGAGAACCTCGATGGTGAGCCTCAAGTCATTGACATGGACTCTATCGGTGAGGACGATCCAAAGGAAGATGATCCCAAGGGGGACAAAAATAAGAATGATAATGAAAATGGTGGGAGTTCAGAGGAAAATATGGACATTGATGGGAACGCAGGTGATGCTCCACCTGATGGCAATGTGACTAGTGAGAAGGAGCCTGACCAGTCGGCAGTGCAGCCTGGGGCGGCACTTGCTTTGGCCTTGGAGATGCCCAAGTCTCCCCAGAGAAATGAAAAGCCAAAAGTTGTGATCTCCCAGTCTGGTGCGGGAGAATGGAAAGCTGTGATGTTGCCCCAACAGCGGATTCCGGGATTGTCGGGTAATAAGCTATCTAGTGAGACAGTCTCTCCTCCGAGAGATCCAAAGAAGAGAAGTGCTTCTACAAAGGACCAAGATTCGGTGGAGAAGGCCGCAAAGCTCAAAGGCGAAGAAGAACTTGGAGCTTGTCAATGAGAAAGGTACATCACAACATCCCCTCTTTTTTAACGAGGATGATTTATTTTTCATGAGTCGACAAGTGCCTTAGGGGTATCGTTAGGTGAAACCAATAACGATTGTTTAAATTCTATTAAAATATTAAAAGACTTAGAATATAGTAGAATGCTTCATAGTGATAATTTAATTGTTAACAAATCGGTAGTGGATGGTGATGAGGCAACCGATTGTTCTATTGAAGAAATCGTGGATGTAGACACCTTAAATTTTATTTACTCAAATAATGGAGGGACTTGGTGATGGGGGCTATGATCCTTTGATCTTACAGACCCCTATGTCATTGTCAAAGAAAAAGGGTCGCCCAAGAGAAGCAAAAAAAATAAAAATAAAAATTGTTAAAATGAAAGGAATTTTTCTCGAATTGTAATGGTTTTGCGCAGACACTAAGAAATATAGATTCCTTTCGGATTTAACAAAAGAAAAAAAATCTAGACTTTATTCCCTTATCGAGAAACATGTAGAGCTAGCTTTCCACAAAAACTCTTAATACCATATGTGCCGGTAGAGACTTTCATTTTCATTGCATGGCTCCACGTGGTAGATCCGGTGGTATGATTCTAGGAGTTCATTTTGCAAACGTTTGATATTGGTCAAATTGAGCAGGGTGATTTTTATATTCGATTTATGTTACGCCACAAGGAATTTGATTTCAAGTTTAATTTAATTTCGGTTTATGGCCCGACTCAAGCGCATCTAAAATCCAATTTTTTGTCCGAACCGGTACGAGTATGTTCAAAAAGAAGCTATACCTATTATTATAGGTAGGGACTTTAATATTATTCAGTAGGCCGATGAGAAGAATAATGATAATTATAGTGATAGATGGTCTTTCATGTTTAATGCTGTAATTGACTCTCTAAATCTTAGGGAGATAGAATTGTCCGGCAGAAATTTTACTTGGGCAAATAATTTACCAAATCAAACCTTTGAGAAAATTAGACGAGTTTTAACATGCACATGACTTTGAGTCGCAAAGATCCTAATACTACGGTTTATCCTCTTACTAGAGAAATTTCTGACCATACCCCCTACTACTACTATCTACTAACAAGGTGTGTCTACAACTTACCAACCTCAATTCAAATTTGAATTAGGTTGGTTGTTAAGGGACGGTTTTTGTGAGATGGTGTCACAAGTATGGCGAATACGGTAGTTGAAGGATCACCCATTGAGCGTTGGCAAGCAAAATTAGGAAGCTCCGCCGAGTATTTAAGAGGTTGGGCAAAACATGTTAGTGGGTTATATAAAAAGAAAAGGCAAATCTCCTAAATAAATTAGATGAGTTAGATAACGGAGACGGAGAGAGATCTAAAACATGTGCTGAATGAAAGGCTGGCTCAACTTCTTAGAGAAGAGGAACTAAAGTGGTACCAAAGGGCTAAGGTGAAACATCTTTTAGAAGGTGATGCGAATACTAAGTATTACCACCTTTTAGCCAATGGTAGACACAGAAAAAACTCGTATCTTTCAACTTGAGGATGGTAATAATATTATAACCGGCGATGCTCAACTTAAAGAGCATATTACTAGTTATTATGAAAACCTTTTTGGTCCTTCTCAAGAGTCATTAATCTCATTAAATGAATCTGAGACGACCGACATTCCCCAAGTGTCGGACGTAGAAAATGATCTCTTGGTTGAGCCATTGACTCAAGAGGAAGTCGAGCAGCGAAATCTTTCAAATGGAGCATAATAAAGCTCCTGGTCCGCACGGTTCCCTCCAGAATTCTATCAAGTTTTTGGGACTTAATTAAAGATGATTTGATGGCTCGTTCAATGATTTTCATCGGGAACATTACATCTTAATCGCCTTAATTTTGGTAATATTATCCTGTTACCCAAGAAGAAGGATGCGAGATTAGTTCAACATTACAGACCTATTTGTTTGTTGAATGTATCTTTTAAAATCTTTACTAAAGTGTCAACAAACCGTTTATCCTCTATTGCCCAAAAATTAATAAGACCAACACAGACGCCTTTTGCCGGAAGAAACATTATGGAGGGAGTCAGTCGCCTTGCATGAAACAATTCATGAATTGCATACCAAAAACTAGATGGGGTAATTTTTAAGATTGACTTCGAAAAAAGCCTATGATAATGTTAATTGGAATTTCCTACAAGAAACTTTAAGAATGAAGGGTTTTTCTCAAAAGTGGTGTGATTGGATAAAAAATTTACCCGGGGGGTAATGTAAAAAGGGCTTAAGGCAAGGTGACCCCATGTCTCCAATACTATTCAATATAGTAGTTGACATGTTGGCCATACTAATTGCAAGAGCTAAGGAAGCAGGCCGGATAGAAGGGGTCATCCCTCACCCGATCCAAGATGGATTGTCCATCCTTCAATATGGGATGACACGGTGATTTTTTAAGCCATGATGTTGAAAAGGCGGTTAACATGAAATTGTTATTAAGTACCTTTGAACAACTATCTGGTTTAAAAATTAATTTCCACAAAAGTGAGATCTTTTGCTTTGGACAAGCTAAGACTCAAGAGCAGTTCTATTCGCAATTGTTTGGGTGTGCTATTGGTAAATATCCTTTTAGATATCTCGTCCTACCAATGCATTTTAGAAAATTATCTAATAAGGACTGGTCTTTTTATAGAAGAAAGAATCGAGAAGAGGCTTAGTAGTTGGAAAGGCAAACTACTCACAAATCGGGGTCGTTTGGTCCTTATAAACTCGGTGCTCTCCACTTACCGATGTTTATGATGTCGATTCTTCGAAGTGCCAAAAGGGGTACTAGAAAAAATAGAGTGCTTTAGGTCTAGATTTTTTTGGCAAAATGACTAGCACAAGAGAAAATACAGATTGGTCAAATGGGATGTTATACGTCAACCTAAGGACCAAGGTGGACTAGGAATCCAAAATTTGGAAATTCAAAACAAGTGTCTACTTAGCAAGTGGTTATTTAAATTATTAAATGAAGATGGGCTTTGGCAAGAATTATTATGAACAAGTATATCAAAAAATAAGACTTTTAGGCGGTTGTGTGAAAAACCAACAGATTCACATTTCGGAGAAGTTTGATGAATGTTAAAGATAGCTTCTTCAAGCTAGGACATTTTAGTGTCGAAGATGGGTCTCAAACACGTTTTTGGATTGATACTTGGCTAGGGAATAAACCCCTCAAAGATAAATTTCGAGGGTTTGTTTAATATTGTTAGGAGAAAGCAAGATACCGTAGCTAACATACTAAGTTCCCCTGTACTAAATATTTATTTTAGGAGGAATCTAGTGGGGGTTAACTTATCTCATTGGCTCCGTATTGTGTCATCCTTACAACATATTAATTTAACTCAGGAAAGGGATGTTTTTGTATGGGATCTAAAGGCCTCTCGTATACACGTTTATCAAGTCCATGTATCTTTGCTTTAATTAACAATGGGGTGAGAGTGTCACAAGATATTTGGAAGACAAAATTACCAATGAAAATAAAAATTTTTATGTGGTATATCAAAAAAGGTGTGGTTCTAACCAAAGACAACTTGGCTAGGAGGAATTGGAATGGGGATAAACAAAGTGCTCTTTCAGTCATCTCCCTGAATCAATCCAACACCTATTTTTTGATTGCTTCTATGCCAAATTTTTGTGGCGCTCTATACATTTGCTTTTTGGGTTAAGACCGCCTTTGTGTGTAAATGACTTGTTCCTTTTTTTGTCTAAATCGGGGAACAAAAAGTATAATACATTGTTATTAACAGCAACATCTCGCACTTTTTTTGGGCAATTTGGTGACAAGGAATGAAGTTGTTTTTAACAAATGCAAACCAAAAAACTCTTTTCGCGGTACTATTCGAGGAACTCATTGGCTACGTCGGTGGGCAAGCTTGCAGCTAAATGAAGATCTACAAGATCAATTAGTCAACGCAGCACGTCACCTTGAAGTGTCGGGCCTATCATTCTTCAGTTCTAGTGGTTGGCTATCACGTAGACATGTTGGTTATGTATAGCCAAAGACTTTTATTTCCTTGCCTTGTCGGATTTGAGTGTGGCTGGAGGATTGTTTCCGGCAAGTTTGGTTTTGTTTTTTGAACTATGTAATAATTGGTCTCGATTCTATCTTCGATAGATGAAGCCGGATTTTTATCCTTTATCTAAAAAAATGTGTATGGGAACCAAATATATTGTCGCCAAGGTTCTACTTGAGATATTAACTCTGAACCTTCCATTCACATATATATTTGGTAATGACTTCTTTATGGGCATGCATGCATTTTGTCTTTGCGCTGGTCTGGTGTTTTATCACTCCGCACCGCCACCCACTTGCCTCACCGATCCAAACGTGCACCGCAGAGCCACCTTCCACTCCCTCACTCTCTTGCCCGTGGCGTCTAGCGACCTCCTTCCCATTGTTAGAACCGGGCCGGCCCATTCGCTAGTGCTGGTAGGTTCCATGGAGCCCACCCGGCCCTCTTGTCAGTGGCGCTCATATCAAGGTCTTGGGCCTACAAAACCTAAAATACTAACCTGATAGGTGACGATCGCCACATCTTATATGTTGTGCTCACCCACCATCAATTACTGATGTGGGACTAACTCTGACACCCATCGCACTCTCCCCGACGGTGACCTCCTCCGGCGAGCCTGCACGCCAACCGCCTCCTTGTGCTTGCTTTCTACTTCCTCTCTGAATTGGCCATGGTGGATATGGCGGACTAACCCTAGCCTTGGCGGATCCGGCGCTTGTTGTTGGAAGATTTTGGATTTGGCCCAAATATTCCCAAACATAAATCTCAAAGGTCCACTCACACATGCATGGTATGGTGGGGAGTTTAGTCCCACATTTGCCGAGCGCCCCTTAAACCAACGCCGGCAAATGTTTCTACATTTTGAAGCAATCATACCTCATTTAAGTTGGGCTAGCCACTTCCTAGGATTCCATACCTTGGACCCTTATGCTCAGAACGACAGTATGCTTGCTTTTGGCAGATTAATTGGCAACACATGCTTGATGGTAGAGGATTCATCATAGAATCCAAAAAATTGCAAGTCAAAGTTTCATACTGAAACCGGTTATGTGGCCATTGTATCGAAGTTCAAAATATAAGGGTGTAAAGAATATGTTGCATGCGTGTCCTTTTAAAAACATACACTACGGAAACTGGTGTGTTGCCGAGCACCACAGCCACTGAAAGGCAGAAACCCTATGTCTTTGCCGGCGTGGTGCTCGGCAAAGGCCCTAAGGGAAATTTTTCGTAGGCACAGAGCCTTTGCCGAGGACCAGGTACACTTATGCTCGGCAAAGGCTTTGCGGAGGGCTCCAGTTTGCTCTCGACGAGCAAAAGTAACCGTTAACGGCAGTTACAACCGTTCTTTGCCAAGGGCCTAGTTATGCTCTCGGCAAAGAATTATTTATTTTTTATGTGTAAAACCTTTTGCCGAGCACCCCTTAAACCAACGCTCGGCAAAGGTTTCTACATTTTGAAAAACTCTTCCGAGAACCATAAGAGCGACTTCTTTGCAAAGATTTTTTTTTTTTTTTTTTTTTTGGAAAAACGTTTTCCGACAGCCGAGGTGTGAAACCCTCACCGAGGGCTGTTTCTCGGCAACGTGCGCTTTGCCAAGGGTCTCTCATTGCCGAGGGTCTTGCTCTCGCAAAGCCGACTTTGTCAAGGGGATTTTGTTGGCGAGCATGGCCGTCGGCAAAGAAGCGCTTTGTCGAGAGCCTGATTGTCTGAGTTTCCCGTAGTGATAGATGTATAAGGATTTGAAAACGTAGCAAACCTCTTTATTCCAATCAGTGCGAAGTGTGACCCAGATGAGAATAAGCGTCTGAACAATCAATCCACCTATCATTCCACCCCATATTCCCTGCATGCATGTACATGTGGGTTGTTGCCGTTATCTCCTTGGTATAAACACACAGGATAATTGAAAGCATGGGTTTTTCTAATAGGAAATCTACAAATAAATTTACCATGGCACCTAGATCAAAGTAGAATCCCAAAACGCAGCCAAGCGGGACCCCAATGCCGTAGTAGCACGCGATGTTCACATATGCCACGAACGCCTGCCAACCGCAGCCAACGGCCACACCTGCAAAGTAAAGATAAAATAAAATATGAACGATCAGTGTCATGTTTTTCAACCACTCATCAAGCCACCCGTCGATTAAAGCTAGCAAGACAAACTCAAGAAGCACTAAGTACTACTAAATGCGTTTCAAATTTTAGTTTGTTTGACTTTCAACCCTAACTTTGACCACTCATCTTAATCAAAATTTTGTGCAAAATATTAATTCTTTTGTTGTGGCTTACCTTATTAAAAATGGTCTTTAAGAATGATTTAAATTTGACTACTTTTGTGTAAACTTTTTTTGAAAAAAAATGAGTGGTCAAACTTAGGGATAAAAAAAAAAGTCAAACTAACTATAATTTGGAACGCAGTGAGTATGTAACACCGGAAATTTTCCAATTTTTATAAATAGGTTAAATTGATTTATTTATGAATTTTGTGAGCATTCCAATTTAGGTAAATAATAAACTTTTGGGAAATAAAATGAAATATAAGGCATAGCTACAACCGATGCATTATTATTGAGTGATTAATTAATACATTTTTAAGTTAGAAATGAGTCGATGTAGCTTTGCTTTTAATAAAGAAATAATTTGGACAACTAATTGGAATTAAAACCAAACAAAAATCCCATAAATATTCCAGGATAATTTAATTATATTTGTTAGGACTTAAATTCAGTTTTGGTTTTGTAGTTCAAAAGGATTTGGAAATTGAAACAAAAAGCAAAAGAAAATAAAAAGAAAAGAAACATTCTTTCTTTCCTCTTCCTTTGCTCACTTTCGGCCCAAGAGAAGACAGGCCTGCTCTCGCCCTCGGCCTGCTCCCTCTTGTGACCCAGTAGCAGCGCAGCAAACCACCTGGGCCTTGGCCCAATGGAACAACAGCAGCAGCTCGCCTGGCCCAGCTGCGTGGTCGTCTCCCCACCTCCGAACGACGTCGTCGCTCGCCCCCGGCCCCGACGGAGCTTCGGCACCGTGCGACCGCGCCCGGCGTCCTCAGCGGCCTCATGACCGAGCTGGGCGGTCTAACACTACTACAAAATTGATTTTACATGGTGGTCGATTTTATTTTCCGTGGCGGGCATTTGAGAAACCGCCACGGAAAATAGATGGCCTCGGCACCCTCTCCCCGCGGGGAAAAACCGCCACGGTTAATCAATTAACCGTGGCAGGCATTGTAAAATGCCCGCCACGAAGCATATAGATTAACCGTGGCGGTTATTGTAATAAGCCCGCCACGAAAATGAGGCCCAACCCATCAGCCCAAAGCCCATTTCCGTGTCCACAATATATATATGAGCACTTAGAAACCCTAACTACCCAAATGGCCTCTTCCCATTCTCCACCCGCTCCCCCCACGCGCCTCCACACTCTCTCCCCCTCCTTCACTCTTCCCTGCCCGCACAACCGCCCTCCTCTCCCCACGCCAACTTCCTCCCCGGCCCGTCTCCTCCCCTCCCACATGCTCCGGGCGGCGCCCTCCTCCCGGCGCTCCATCGGCGGTGGTGGCGCGGGCGCATCTCGGCGGCGGCGCGGCCGAGACGCGAGGTCCGGGGCGGCGCGCGCTGCCGGCCAAGGGCGCCGGGCGCCGAGGACGCGGGCGGATCCCGGCGGCTCCTAGCCCTCCCGGCGGCCGCGGACCTCCCTCCTTCCCCGCCGTTTCCAGCGCTGCTGACGGCGGGCTCCCCTTCTCGAGATACCGCCTCGCGGCTGGAGGGCTCGATCCGCATCCGGCGGCGTGAGGGCCCCGATCCGGCGTCCGCCCCCCTCCTGCCCTCGCGGGAGGTCCAGGGCGGCGAGATTCGCAGGGGGACGGCGCGCCACTCAAACCCCAGCCGGGCGACGCCACCAAACCCCAGCGGCGGCGGGCCCGATCCGGGCCCGATCTGGGTTTTTTGTTTTTTATTTATTTTTATTATTAACCATGGCGGCATTTTTTGCCCGCCAACGAAAATCCTCAAGCTGACCCTAGCTCCGGGCGGGCATTTTGTCCGTCACGGAAAAATGAAAAATGCCCGCCACGGAAGTTCATCTTTGTAGTAGTGTAAGCGCATCTAAAACGACCCGCTCCTCCCGGCCAGAGACCCCAACCGCCGCTCCCTCTCTTTCCCTCCCGGGCGGTCGTAGACGCCATGAGCGGCAAGCCACCATGCTCGGATCGATCCCTTGCTCCCCCCTCGCCTATTTAAGCCCGCTGGCGCCCCTATCGCACTCCTATCCCTCGGCCGGCGCCGCCAAACACCGCACCCGATCACCACCGGCCCACCATTGCCGCAAAGGAAACTCCGCCGCCCGCCCGATCGCCCGCCGTGCATTGTCGCGGGCTGTCTCCGGACCAATTCATCTCTGCGGTGAGCACACCTCGACCTCCTATTCCTCCCCATGTTCTTAGTTTGTTGAATTGTGGTCTCTAGAACGCCAATCGAAACGCCCGGCGAGTTCCACCAGCCGCCGGCCATGGCGCCGCCGCCATCGTCCCACACCTCTAGCCGCTAGCGGCCGCAAATCGGCGTCGCGCATCAGCGTCGCTAACGCACGCGCGCCCACGCACGCACCCCCTCCGTCCTAGCATGGCCCTCGCGGCCCGTGCCCGCCACGCCACGGAGTCCGGCCGCGCGCCGGAAACCGTCGACTCGGATCCGCGACGGCCGATCCCGTCGCCCCAACTCGGGTTCACGAAACCGCCCCTCCCCTCCCCGCCCTTTCGCCATAGCAAACCGACCACGGAGCGCCTTCGGCCAACTCCGCCGACCTACGCCGCCGTCATCTCGTCCTCCGATGACCCAACCCCCTTCGGCCGGCGCCCCGATCTCATTCGACGGTCTCGATTAGATCCCATACCGGTCAACTCTCCAGTCAATCGGATCCAACGGCGGCCGGCGACGGGTCGCCATGTCTCTACGACGAAGCGCCACGCGTCGCCACGCGTCGTTAACGCCGACACTAGACGATCAACACGCATTCACCCTAGCGCCGTTTGTAGTAAAAGCCCCCGATGTTTTCCTAAATTACGTAAATTGTCCACGCCGCTCAAAAGTATTTAGAACCTGGGTCCCGCCCCGCCGGTTTTCGCGAGTTAGCCCCGTTGGCTAGGGTTAATGGGGTCTAGCCCCCGGGCCGAGTTTAAAAACCGAATCCGATTTATTTTAAATCGAAAATAAGTTTGGTCTAATCACGTAAATGCCACGCCTTCAATTGCCTTTTTAACTTCCTCATTTTAACTCCAAATTGATCCGTTCAACTTGCGTTAGATTCGTTATTCGATCCTCTATGCGTTAGTGTAACTGTACAGTAGGTTTTCATCATTTAATTTTCATAGTTGGAATTAATTAATTAACTAATTATCCAACTATAGGAAATCTTGTAAAATCCATAACTTATTCGCTTTCAACTCCGATTTTAAGTGATCTTTACGCCTATGTGATCGTAGTGATGCGTAGATCAGTTTTATAAACCTTTTTATATTGTTTTACCACTGCTGGTGTACTGTTCTAATATAGTCTTGTTTGCTTCGCATGATTGTGTCTATGGATGTGTGTCTGTTGTTGCTTTATTTATCGAAGTTTAGACGGTGAGCAATACCTTGAAGATCAGAGCCATACTTTGAGGGTCAGCAAAGTGTCGCCAGAACTTTGGGAATCAAGGCAAGTATAGTTTTGGGATATGTTAACTTTAAATTATGATCATATGACTTGATTAATGTTAATGCATTGAACGTTAAATGTGAATTGTTTAGCAACATGTGGACTTGTCTGCGTACTACGCCTCCGGGAAAATAGTACAACCGTGATGGCTAATGGGCTCGGGTTTTAGTTTAGTATGAGGACCTTGTTTAACTTGTTAGCGGTTACCGAAAAGGCGTTAGGGTAAAAAACGGACTATGGATCCCCGTGGAGGGTTGTATCACACGGACCGCCGCACTCGTCGTGGATCCTCGGACGGGTTGTATCGCACGATCGTGACGGAAGATACCTAGCGCCCCTAACATGTTAGATGAACCTTTGAAAGACTTCATAGTGAACCCCGGCTGGCCCGGCCCTAGGAAGAGGGTCAAGAGGTCGACGGGCCTCACACGTAGGGCAATTCACGCTCACAAAGGAAAGTGTACACCTCCTCTGCAGCCAGTAAAACCGTATATCGGTCGTGCTCCACGGTCATGAGCGGCCTTGGAACCTTTGCATTAAAGATGATGACCTATGTTTGTTTAACGATCTATAATTTATCGCTTATGCTTTATATTATTATGTTATAATGATCATGGTATATGGATAAGATATTGCCTTGCTATATTTGCTTTGAGTTCGACATGGACTCACTCTTGCTATTCCCACCACACCAGTCTTAGATCAAGGATGGAAATGAAGATTACCGCCAGGACTACTAGACTTGTGGAACCCCCGTCGGGCGTATTCGTTCTTGGAGCTTCCGCTAGAGAGTTGGAATGTTTTCCTTTATTTTGTAAGCTTTTGTATGTTTTAAGCATTGTGATGATACATTCCAATAATTTGTCAACTTATGTGTGTTTTCCGTTATGGGCACACTTAAGGTTTTATGTACCCAATTTTGTTCTTAAAATTTGGGTATGACAGAGTACCTGCTAAAAACAACCATGGAAATTTGAAAATGATTTATGTATGTCGTCCTATGGAGAAACCAAAATAATTGACTTCGTAGCATCCACTTGCCCCTCCCATTATACGCCATCATCCTCTCGGTGGCCAATAGCTAGCGATGTCCAGGTGATGCGATTAGAGGACGACGCCAGGCGATTGGTCCGTCACCAAGGAGGGTTGGCTAGGCGCGGCTTCCCCGATCACGCCGGTTCTCAAAGCCGAGGTTGTTTAGTTGGTCAAATATATTGGGTTCGGTTACTGTAGTATTTTTCAGCCAAATCGTGCAATTATTTTTTTGTTTACTTACATTTAATGCTTCGTAAATGCTTTAAGAGATTCGATGTGACGTGGAACTGTAGCACCTTTTGGGTTAGTGCATGGGAACTAAACAGGGCCTTACCCCGATGTCAACCCCTAGGGCCTGTTCGGTTGGGCCTGCTTTTATTCGAGGTCAGGAATAATAAATATTAGAAGAGACTCTTAGCTCGAAAAAAAAAGAGACTAAATAACAATCGGGATTTATTTCGGATCGAAACTAATTGCAAACGAAATAAACTCACGATAGATACAACAACATACCGTGATTTGATCCATCAATTGAGAGGTGTGGAATTAATCCCTGTCTCTTGTTGTACATATTATGAATATATTTTGTTGCAATTAGTTTTTGGCCCAAATGAATCCCAATTTCTTGTTCTACATATTATGAATATATTTTGTTGCAATTAGTTTTTAGCTCGAAATGAATCCCAGTCTCATGTTGTACATATTATGAATATATTTTGTTGCAATTAGTTTTTGACTCGATATGAATCCCAGTCTCTCGTTGAGTCTTCTGTTAGATTTATTATTAGTAACCTGGAATGAAACTAGGTCTAATTAACTGAACAAGGCCTAGTTGGGTCCCGTGCAAGGGCAGAGCTACAGGGGTCGGGGGGTCCACCGACCCCCACTTGGCCCGTACGTCGACCCACAGGATGTTAAAAAATAAAAACCCTATTTGTATTAAAAAAAACTATTTGTATATAAATTTTTTTTTTTTTGTGCACCCCGATGCTCAATAGCTAGCTACGCCACCCGGTCCGGCGTGAAGGGAGCCGATGACCCACGGCGCTCCGAATACGAAAGATAGAGGAGGTCGAGCCCAAGCATAGGCATGTGTGTGGGATGGCGCCCAATGCAAAGGGGTCCTGAGAGGCTTTTCCTTTATGCCCCCTATAAAAGTTTCTTTTTGCCTGTGTACCCCTCAAAATTTTTTCTTTCCCTATATGTTCAATTTGAACTTTCTTTTGCCACACATACCCTTACATCAACTTTTCAAGGTAAGGGCAGTTACCGCTTGGCCAAAAGACTAGATTGCCCACGGCGCATTTATCTTTGTTCTTGGAATCTTTAAAAATCATAGTAAATCACAAAAAAAATCATAAAATGAAAAATCCAATTTTGTTGGACTTCACGTGAGTAGATCTACACAATGAACATATAATATGGTATGTTTTTAGTACAAAGTTTTTGTTTGTAGATCTACTCGCGTGTAGATCTACAAATGAAATTTAAAGGAAAAACTTTATATTAAAATATATCATATTATATATTCATTGTGTAGATCTACTCACGTGGAGTCCAACAAAATTGGATTTTCCATTTTACTATTTTTTTGTGATTTACTATGATTTTTCAAAGATTCCGCAACAACATGTGAGCCTAGGGGCATTTCGCTTTTTGTCCATGCAAGCGAATGTACTACCTCAAAAAATAGACAGAAGGGTATGTGGGGCAAAAAAAGTTGAAGTTGGGCACACAGGGGAAAAAAAATTTTTGAGGGGTACACAGCACAAACAAACTTTTATAAGGGTATACTGAGGGAAAAACTCTCACAGATGGTCTACAGGGCCAGGTTTATTTATGATTGCTTTGTGTAAGGGCCATTGAGGTCTTTTTTCTTCAGCATCGACATGATCTATTTTGGCCTTTCTAATATGTATACATGAAATAAAGTTGATTATTAATTAGCCCCTTATAATTTGGCCCAGCCCATTTAGTTCTTGTCAATTGATGAGTATGTACATGTCTGTGTTGACCTAGCCGCCATGCCGCACGGAAGGAATACGAAACGTCCACATCTGTTGGCCTGCCGCTGGGCTCTGCTAGATACGATACGACGTGGCTACGCCAGGGCACGCCGCCTTGCCGCCGATCGCCCGCCGACGCGGCCGTCTGCCGGCCGCCGCCGCTGCGATACGTAAATGAGGTACTACAGACCTGCTTATAATCTTATCTAATCAAATCAATAATCAGCATATAAAATTCTTCTTTTTTTTTTATTTGGATAATATGAAGAAGAAAGAAAAAGACTATTCATAGTTTTTTTTTTAAACAGTATTCAAATTGAGAATAGGAGTAGTTTTTACTATTTTAATATTTCACCACAGTGTATATTTTTTTCGAATCGAGGGAGACCTTAACCATAGTGTATATGTATGGACAAAGTTGTGTACCAAAACGACAACATGATTTTCAATTGAGAATGTGGTGTTAAAGATATAGGAGTAGGAGTAATACTGTTTATATACCAGATAGGACGGGCTGAATCCGTTGAGAACGATGGTGATGGCGAGCAGTGGCGTCATGGTGGACACGGCGCGCGCGACATCATCCCCTTTGGTGAAGACGTAGCTGATGTAGTCGCGGAGGCACATGACGATGATTGCTATAGTGGACGCCACCAACAGGGAAAGCGTGGTCACGACCTTGACGGAGAAACACTACTACAAAAGCTACTGCAGCCTGCAGGGCGGCTCAGGATGGCCACCGGGGGGCGGTTTTGTAACCGCCCTAACTCTCCGTTCCTACGGTGTTCGAACTGTAGGGCGTTTTGCCTGAGCCGCCCCTACTAACGACCTTTTGTAGGGGCGGTTCGATCTAAAAAGCACGCCTCTATAGATGATTTGGAAAAAATAAAAAAAAAAAAGAAAAGCCCATCCCAAACCCTAACGGGTCGGGATATGGGCCAAGCCACCACCCAGCGTCGTCGCGGTTGGTTCCCATGCCGGGCGTCGTGCTCCCGTGGCGTCGTCGAGCTGCTTTCGTGCCTCGTCGTCGTGCTGCTCGTGCCTGCGCCCAGCCCATCCGCATGGTGGGCGCCGCCCCTCGCTCACGCCAGCGCCTTTGGTCCGCCCGAGCTGCCTGCTCGCCGCCGCACGCTGCCGTCGGGCGGCGTGCTGTAATAAAGTCAGCGCCCGGCCAGGCAACCAAGCGCCAGCGCCGCCGATCGTATTTGGCGCCCCGCCCTTTCCGATACCGCCGTCGCCGTCACCAGCTACCCAGCGCCCGCGCGCCCGTCGCGATAGCGGGCCGAAGTGCTCACACCGCCCCCGCGCGCCCCGTGCTCTCCACCGCCCCCCAACGTGCGGACCGCGACACGCCGCCGTGCTCCACCGCCTATACCGCACCGAGGCAGCTGTTGTTGTAGGCCATGGGAGTTAGAGAGAAGAGAGACGGAGGATGATGAGAGAGAAGAGAGAGGACCCACGGAGAGAGAGCAGGTGGGCAGGAGTCACATGGGTAGGATTGACTTGTTTTCAAATGGAATCCACTACCTTCGGTTGTGTTTCTTTTGTGTCAATGACAAACGGACCCCGCGGACACATGTCGAGTTATGAGTGGCCACCAGCACCACATCCGGATCGATGATGTGGAGGGGTCACGCGGATCCCCTCCGTTCCCAAAGACATTTGTGCTTCTTCAAACCCACCGCCACATGGGCCCCACTCCCACTTCCCACTCCCACCCGCACATGGGAACATGCAAAAGCAGGGGCACGACACCACCCCACGCTGCACACCGCTATTTCTAGGGCGGTTTTATCCGAAACCGCCCTACAATGTGTCATATTAGGGGCGGCTGGATATGAAGCCGCCCAATAATAGTAGGGCGGCTCGTAATACCAACCGCCCCTATTGTGTCTTTTTATTAGGCGGCTGGTTGCCAGCCAGCCTTGGCAGCCACCGTAGGGCGCCTGAAAAGGTGAACCGCCCCTACTCAAAAATTTATGGCGTTCTTATAGTAGACTATTGTAGTAGTGAAAGATGTGGCCATGGGGTGCCCAGCTCCAAGGTCGTTGCTCACCCTCACGCTGCAACGTCGTCCTCGTATGCGTTCAGACTTACAGCTATAGCACGTGTGCGGTATATAGAAGTTAGAGGCTTTAGAGGTAGTGTACCTAGCAGCAGCATTGAAGCCTACCGACACCATGAACATCCATCCTGATATGGACATGCTGATCGAGTCGAGAGATGTGAATGGAACAATTAAAACACGTTTAATTAGCACGTGTGTGCATCCAAGAAACAATTATCGGTAACGTTAACAGAAGTTACATACCAGACTGCAAGAGAATCAAGAGCGATCTCCGGATCCTTGAGCAACCCAGCAATGAGGACGGTGATCTGCGTGTACCACGTTTCAAGGCAAAGCATGACCGCCCGACGCGGACGAGAGCTTGATGAACTCCGGCAAGCCGGAGAACGCCCTGCAGGAGAATCCCGTCCCGCGTCGCGGCGGCACTTGTGGGACTTGACGATATACACGAACTGCGCGCGGCGACGACGATCCACCAGCTGAGGCTCAGTATCAGCGACGCGCCCAGGAGGCCCAGCCCGAGCGGTAAACGGCCGAACCAGCTGAGGACCAGGTGCTTGCGGGCGAGCGTCACCGTGGAGATGTAGGCACTAGGCGCCACGATGCTGCGACTGCAGGAACTTCTGGATGGGGAAGTTGAAGGCGTGGGCGAAGATCTGCGGGATGAGGCCGACCACGAACACCCATGCCGCCTCAGCGATCCGCTCCGGCTCCCCCCAGCAGCGAAGGATCCGCTTCGAGAACACATAGACGACGGCCAGCGGGGCGCCGGTGGCCGTGAGCAGGACCATGGAGCGCTGCATGTAGACGCCAAGCATGTCGTACTTGTGCGCGCCGTATGCCTGCCCAGTGGCGAAGCTAGAGCATCAATGACCCGAGTGCACACTTCATAAGCATAATGATAATTTTTGATAGCATACACAATAGAATTACATAAAAGTAATGCATTACCTCCTAGTATTTGCGATCTTTCATTTTCTTGAAGCGATCCACTACGGCAACATTGGTAACTTTCGACATTTTCTCTTTCTCCACATAACAAATGAGACTGTTGCTTGTGTAGGCATCACCCATACTATTGCGCAAATATGTTTTCACTTTCTTCATGCCTGAAAAGACCCTCTCAACTGTAGCTGTGGCAACAGGCAATACAAGTACTAGCTTCAATAACCGATAAACCAAAGGATAGGTAAGATGTTTCCTTGTGTCCACCATTTTTTGGAAAGCTCAGCAATGGTTTGTATGTCAAGAAATTTGTCATCATGTCGCACATCATCAATATAAAGGAAAAGTTGAGATTCTAGATCTCCCAGGTTGCACGGAATCAAAGTCACTTGGGTATAGCTTAGCTAGGCTTATCAAACTATCCACATTGAAATCATGAAATGAATCTTTTGGATTGAATGCAGCTGAACATACTAGCAGTTTAGAGGAAGTCTCATTGAGGCGACTATCAAGCTCTTGTAGCAACCAATCGAAGACTTCATTAAAAGAATCTACTTGAAAATGATGCCTGTTGGTAATTCCAGTTTTTTTTTTCTTGGCCTAGCTGGATCAATATAAGGCTCATCCATTTGTAGCTTGGAAATATCATGTTTATCACAAAATGCATACACTTCTCCAAGTGTTTGCTCCCAACCACCTCTTCTAAATTTATCCAAATGGCTTCTAGTAGACCTCACACAACTTACAGCATTCACAATATCTTGATCATTCCTTTGCAATGCATTTGACAAGACATTTGTGATAGTTAAAATGGTCAACATGAGATGCAAATAGAAGACAAACTCAAAAAGTCGGAAGTACACAAGAACCCCCCTTGCCTTTCCATCTTTGTCCTCATTTTCCACAAATTCCAACACTTTGATAATTGTTTGGAACAAATTAACTAGACTTCTCAGAGATTTGTAGTGAGAACTCCAGCGAGTATCTCCAGGTCTTTGAAGACATTGTTCTTGATTCAATCCGGTCCCAGTTTTAAGTAACCCACAATCAAAGGCCTTACTAACTTCTTTCATATTGATGTCTCTAATCATGTCCCTTCTCTTTGCAGATCCACCGACCACATTCAGCAAGGTAGAAATCTTGCTAAAAAATTCAGCAACGCCTGTATGCTTTCTAGCAACAGCTACAACCACTAGTTGAAGTTGATGAGCAAAGCAATGGACATAATATGCACTACTATTTTCTCTCATGATCAATGATTTTAAGCCATTGAACTCACCCCGCATATTGCTAGCACCATCATATCCTTGTCCTCTCACTTGTTTCATGCTGAGCTTGAACCTAGCAAATAGAGAATCAATAGATAACTTGAGGTTTGCAGAAGTTGTATCCTTCACATGAACAAGCCCGACAAAGCTCTCTGTCACAACTCCACAACTATCAACATATCTGAGCACCACAGCCATTTGCTCCTTGCAAGAGACATCTCTGGACTCATCAACTAGCAAACAAAATACATCTTGCCCTATGTCTTGAAGGATGGAATGCAAAATCTCATCTGCAAAACATTTAATGATGTCTTTTTGTATGTCAGAAGACACCAAAAGACTATTGTCTGCAGCATCAATTGTTAATGCCTTGGCACAAGAAGTAGAATTTGAAACCTGTTAAGTAATTTTGCAAATTTAGGTGGTGCCTGTGCACTCGGGACGGTGAACGTGGCTTCGCCACTGTGCCTGCCCACACAGCGTCTCCACCGCACTGCCCATGCCCAGCTGCAATGCAATGTTGAGACACATCTTTGGGCAGCTAGCGAAGGCCTGGAGGCACGTGTCGTTAATTGTAATATTATTACGTACCATGAGGCCGTATGCGAAGACCTGGATACCGACGTTGCCGAGCGACGCGGCGGCGAGCTCCAGCGTGCCGAAGTTGCCCACAGAAGATCCTCGTGGATAGCGACATTGAGTAGTTGATCATGTAGACGGCGACGGCCGGCGCGGCCAGCGCCAGGAGCAGGCGGAGCTCCACCTGCGCCGCCGCGCGCCAGCCGCCGCCGCCGCACGGGCACCGACTCGTCGGCGAGGATACGCTCCAGCTGCGCGCTCACCCGTGCCCGCCGCTGCCAGCGTCGTCGCCCTGCAGTGCTACCACGCCTCCTTCTTTCGCCGCTACCGCCATCTGCCGACACGAGGAGCGGCGTGGTCTGCTGATGGCTCGCTGTGTCCATAGCTGGTAAGACGGCCGGCCGTTGCAGAAGCACGCGTGTGATAGCTGTTGGTGGTTGTGGTTTATGCCATTCGTTGTGTGCATCCGATCCGTGGTGCACTGGCACTAGTGTGTGGCCGGCCAATAGTGTGAATTGACCACGACACTTCGTTTTGTCAATTATTGATTTGACTCCCATTCGACCTTACTGGTCTAGCTACTATCCTAGGCTCCTAGTGTGGTACCACGCCCTACGCGGTACTAATGACAATGTTGTCACAAAAAACATTATTACCTATCTTATGAAATCCGGTTGCCATTAGAATATTGATTGATAGACAACTAATAAAAAGAAATATGGCCCTTGTTTTATTTAGATAACTTTTTAGGAGTTAGAAAACATAGAGTTCTTAGGAAGAAAATATAGGAAACACGTCGAGATGCTGCCGGCCAACCAATGGTTCCCTACTCAGTCCGTGCACTATTCTGTTGAGTGACAAAGATCGTCCAACAATGCATTACTTGTGATTTCCCTTTCTTGAAATTTCGTTTTGTCAGTTCTTCATTTGACTCCCTTTCCACCTTACTAGTCTAGCTAGTGTCCTAGGATCTTAGTGGTACCAGGCCCCACACGGTACTAACTACTGTGCTGTCACGAAATAAATTATTACCTATTCTCTATAATTATTAAACCTTTGTTGCCGTTAGAATATTGATTGATAGACAACTAATAAAAAAAATATTTCCTTTGCTTTCTTTTTGACAAGTGTTCAGGAGTTGAAAAATATAGACTTCTTAAGAACAAAATGTAGGAAACACTTGGAACTGACAATTGCTGGCCAAATCATGGCCGCCTTCTGAGTCTGTGCCCTGTTATGTTCAGTGACAAAGATCGTCCGCCTATGCATTAATTGTGATTTCCCTTTCTTGAAATAACGTAAAAGAGTGGCAGACCAGGACAAGAGAAAGCGGAGTAACTAAGGATAAGAGAAGGCAAAGCAATGTATTGGATTTATCTATTGATTTGACCACGAAAATATGTTTTTGTCGATTATTCCTTTTACTCAGTTCCGATCTTACTACTTTAGCTACTGTCCTAGGCTCCTAGTGTGGTACCAGGCCCTATGCGGTACTGACTACTATGTTGTCACGAAACAAATTATTGTCTATTCTCTTTCATTATTATGAAGTCTTGTTACCGTTAGAATATTAATTGATAGACACCTAATAAAAATAAATATTGCCTTCGTTTTCTTTTGATAATTATTAAGGAGTTGGAAAATTCAGAGTTCTTAAGAATAAAATATAGGAAACACTTGGAAATGCAAACCATCGTGGGCCAACCAATAGCTTTCTACTCAGGTCTATGCACTGTTATGTCCAGTCACAAAGATGGTCCACCTATGCATTAATTATGATTTCCCTTTCTTGAAATGACGTAAAAGAGTGGTCGGCCAGTACAAGAGAAAGCGGCGTAACTCTCACAGGATAAGAGAAGGCAAAGCAATGCATTGGACTTGTATGCCGAATTGACCACGACACTTTGTTTTGTCAATTATTCCATTGAATCTCTGTTGACCTTACTACTCTGGCTACTGTCCTAGGCTCGAAAGTGTGGTACCCGCCCTACGTAGTACTAACCATCGTGTTGTCATAAAACAAATTATTACCTATTCTCTTTCATTATTATGATATCTTATTACCATTAGAATATTGATTTATAAATAGCTAATAAAAAGAAATATGGTCTTTGTTTTCTTTTGATATGCTTTTGATATGCGTTGGAAAATATAGAGTTCTTAAGAATAAAATATAGAAAACACATGGGGATGCTGATCATCGTGGGCCAACAAGTGGCCGGCTACTCGATCCGTGAACTGTTATGTGCAGTGATATAGATCGTCCACCTATGCATTAATTGTGTTTATCCTTTATTGAAATAACGTAAAAGTGTGGTCGGCCAATACAAGAGAAAGCGGGTTAACTGTCACAGGATAAGAGAAGGCAAAGCAATGCATTGGACTTGTATGCCGAATTGACCCGCGACACTTTGTTTTGTCAATTATTCCTTGAAACCCTATCGACCTTACTACTCAAGCTCTTGTCCCTAGGCTCCGAAAGTGTGGTACCCCCCCTACGTGGTACTAACTATCGTGTTGCAATGAAACAAATTATTACCTATTCTCTTTCATTATTATGAAATCCTATTACCAATAGAATATTGATTGATAGACAGCTAATAAAAAGAAATATGGTCTTTGTTTTCTTTTGATATGCTTTCGGGCATTGGAAAATATAGAGTTCTTAAGAATAGAATATAGAAAACACATGGGAATGCTGATCATCGCGGGGCAACCAGTGGCCGCCTACTCGATCCGTGAACTGTTATATTCAGTGATTTAGATCGTCCACCTATGCATTAATTGTGTTTACCCTTTCTTGAAATATCGTAAAAAAGAGTGGTCGGCCAAGACAAGAGAAAGCGGGCGTAACTATCACAGGGGATAAGAGAAGGCAAAGCAATGCATTGGACATGTATGCCGAATTGACCACGACACTTTGTTTTGTCAATTATTCCTTGAACCCCTTTCGTCCTTACTACTCAAGTTATCTTGTCCCTAGGCCCCGTGTGTGGTACCGGGGCTACGTGGTACTAACTATCGTGTTGTCATAAAACAAATTATTACCCATTCTCTTTCAAAAGATTATGATATCTTATTACCATTAGAATATTGATTTATAAATAGCTAATGAAAAGAAATATGGTGTTTGTTTTCTTTTGATATGCTTTCGGCGTTGGAAAATATAGAGTTCTTAAGAATAAAATATAGAAAACACATGGGAATGCGATCATTGCGGGCCAACCAAAGGCCGGCTACTCGATCCGCGGAACTGCTATGTGCAAAGATATAGATCGTCCCACCTATGCATTAATTGTGTTTATCCTTTATCGAAATAACATAAAAAGAGTGGTCGGGCAAAGCACAAGAGAAAGCGGGGGTAACTATCACAGATAAGAGAAGGCAAAGCAATGCATTGGACTTGTATGCGAATTGACCACGACGGTTTGTTTTGTCAATTATTCTATGAAACCCTTTCGACCATACTGCTCGGCTCGCTCTGTCCTAGGCTCCGAGTGTGGTACACGCCCCTACGTGGTACTAACTATCGTGTTGTCATGAAACAAATTATTACCTATTCTCTTTCATTATTATGAAATCCTATTACCATTAGAATATTGATTTATAGACCGCTAATAAAAAAGAAATATGGTCTTTGTTTTTTTTTTGATATGCTTTCAGCTTTGGAAAATATAGAGTTGTTAATAATAAATATAGAGAACACATGGGAATGCTGATCATCGCGGGCCAACCAAAGGGCCGCCTACTCGACTCGTGAACTGTTATGTTCAAAGATATAGATCGTCCACCTATGCATTAATTGTGTTTACCCTTTCTTGAAATAACATAAAAGAGTGGTCGGCCAAGACAAGAGAAAAAGCGAAAAAATCACACAGATAAGAGAAGGCAAAGCAATGCATTGGACTTGTATGCGAATTGACCACGACACTTTGTTTTGTCAATTATTCCTTGAAACCCTATCGACCTTCTTTGCTCGGCTACCGCCCTAGCCTCCGAGTGTGGTGGTACGCCCCTACGTGGTACTAACTATCGTGTTGTCATGAAACAAATTATTACCTATTCTCTTTCATTATTATGAAATCCTATTACCAATAGAATATTGATTGATAGACAGCTAGTAAAAAGAAATATGGTCTTTGTTTTTTTTTTTGATATGCTTTCGGGCTTTTGAGAATATAGAGTTGTTAAGAATAAAATATGCGAGAGAACACATGGGAATGTCGATCATCGCTGGCCAACCGGTGGCCGCCTACCGATCCGTGAACTGTTATATTCGATTTTTAGATGGTCCACCTATGCATTAACCGTGTTTACCCTTTCTTGAAATATCGTAAAAGAGTGGTCGGCCAAGACAAGAGAAAGCGGCGTAACTATCACGATAAGAGAAGGCAAAGCAATGCATTGGACAAGTATGCCGAATTGACCACGACACTTTGTTTTGTCAATTATTCCTTGAACCCCTTTCGTCGTTACTACTCGCTCTTGCCCTAGGCCCCCGTGAGTGGTACCGGCGCTACGTGGTACTAACTATCGTGTTGTCATAAAACAAAGTATTACCTATTCTCTTTCAGTATTATGATATCTTATTACCATTAGAATATTGATTTATAAATAGCTAATGAAAAGAAATATGGTCTTTGTTTTCTTTTGATATGCTTTCGGGCGCGGGAAAATATAGAGTTCTTAAGAATAAAATATAGAAAACACATGGGAATGCCGATCATTATGGCCAACCAAAGGTAGGCTACTCGATCCGTGAACTTGCTATGTGCAATGATATAGATCGTCCACCTATGCATTAATTGTGTTTATCCTTTACTGAAATAACATAAAAGAGTGGTCGGGCAAAGACAAGAGAAAGCGGGGTAACTCTCACAGGATAAGAGAAGGCAAAGCAATGCATTGGACTTGTATGCCGAATTGACCACGACAGTTTGTTTTGTCAATTATTCCTTGAAACCCTTTCGACCTTATTGCTTCGGCTCTTGTCCCTAGGCTCCGAAAGTGTGGTACCCGCCCTACGTGGTACTAACTATCGTGTTGTCATGAAACAAATTATTACCTATTCTCTTTCATTATTATGAAATCCTATTACCATTAGAATATTGATTGATAGACGGCTAATAAAAAAGAAATATGGTCTTTGTTTTCTTTTGATATGCTTTCGGGCTTTCGAGAATATAGAGTTGTTAAGAATAAAATATGCAGAGAACACATGGGAATGCTTGATCATCATGGGCCAACCCCGGGTCGCCTACTCGATCCGCGGAACTGTTATGTTCAAGTGATTTAGATCGCCCACCTATGTATTAATTGTGTTTACCCTTTTCTTGAAATATCGTAAAAGAGTGGTCGGCCCAGTACAAGAGAAAGCGGCGTAACTACCACGGGATAAGAGAAGGCAAAGCAATGCAATTGACATGTATGCCGAATTGACCCGCGACACTTTGTTTTGTCAATTAGTCCTTGAAACCCTTTCGCCCTTACTACTCGCTCTTGTCCCTAGGCTTCGTGAGTGGTACCGGCGCTACGTGGTACTAACTATCGTGTTGTCATAAAACAAATTATTACCTATTCTCGCTTTCAAGATATGATATCTTATTACCATTAGAATATTGATTTATAAATAGCTAATGAAAAGAAATATGGTCTTTGTTTTCTTTTGATATGCTTTCGGGCGCTGGAAAATATAGAGTTCTTAAGAATAAAATATAGAAAACACATGGGAATGCCGATCATCGCGGGCCAACCAAAGGCCGCTACTCGATCCGTGAACTGTTATGTGCAAAGGATATAGATCGTCCACCTATGCATTAATTGTGTTTATCCTTTACTGAAATAACATAAAAGAGTGGTCGGCCAGTACAAGAGAAAGCGGGGTAACTATCACAGGATAAGAGAAGGCAAAGCAATGCATTGGACTTGTATGCCGAATTGACCACGACGGTTTGTTTTGTCAATTATTCCTTGAAACCCTTTCGACCTTATTTGCTTTCGACTACTTCTCCTTGGCTCCGAGTGTGGTACCTCGCCCTACGTGGTACTAACTATCGTGTTGTCATGAAACAAATTATTACCTATTCTCTTTCATTATTATGAAATCCTATTACCAATAGAATATTGATTGATATACGGCTAGTAAAAAGAAATATGGTCTTTGTTTTCTTTTGATATGCTTTCGGGCTTTCGAGAATATAGAGTTGTTAAGAATAAAATATGCAGAGAACACATGGGAATACTGATCATCGCGGGCCAACCAGTGGCCGCCTACTCGATCCATGAACTGTTATATTCAGTGATTTAGATGGTCCACCTATGCATTAATTGTGTTTACCCTTTCTTGAAATATCGTAAAAGAGTGGTCGGGCAGTACAAGAGAAAGCGGGGTAACTATCACAGGATAAGAGAAGGCAAAGCAATGCATTGGACTTGTATGCCGAATTGACCACGACAGTTTGTTTTGTCAATTATTCCTTGAAACCCTTTCGACCATACTGCTCTGGCTACTGTCCTAGGCTCCGAGTGTGGTACCTGGCCCTACGTGGTACTAACTATCGTGTTGTCATGAAACAAATTATTACCTATTCTCTTTCATTATTATGAAATCCTATTACCATTAGAATATTGATTTATAGACTGCTAATAAAAAGAAATATGGTCTTTGTTTTCTTTTGATATGCTTTCAGGCTTTGGAAAATATAGAGTTGTTAATAATAAATATAGAGAACACATGGGAATGCCGATCATCGCGGGCCAACCAAGGGCCGCCTACTCGATCCGTGGAACTGTTATGTTCGCTGATATAGATCGTCCCACCTATGCATTAATTGTGTTTACCCTTTTCTTGAAATAACATAAAAAGAGTGGTCGGCCAAGCACAAAGAGAAAGCGGGGAAACTGTCACAGGATAAGAGAAGGCAAAGCAATGCATTGGACTTGTATGCCGAATTGACCACGACACTTTGTTTTGTCAATTATTCCTTGAAACCCTATCGACCTTACTGCTCTGGCTACTGTCCTAGCCTCCGAGTGTGGTACCTGGCCCTACGTGGTACTAACTATCGTGTTGTCATGAAACAAATTATTACCTATTCTCTTTCATTATTATGAAATCCTATTACCAATAGAATATTGATTGATAGACACACTAGTAAAAAGAAATATGGTCTTTGTTTTCTTTTGATATGCTTTCGGGCTTTTGAGAATATAGAGTTGTTAAGAATAAAATATGCAGAGAACACATGGGAATGCTGATCATCGCGGGCCAACCAGTGGCCGCCTACTCGATCCGTGAACTGTTATATTCAGTGATTTAGATGGTCCACCTATGCATTAACTGTGTTTACCCTTTCTTGAAATATCGTAAAAGAGTGGTCGGCCAAGACAAGAGAAAGCGCGAACTATCACAGGATAAGAGAAGGCAAAGCAATGCATTGGACAAGTATGCCGAATTGACCACGACACTTTGTTTTGTCAATTATTCCTTGAACCCCTTTCGTCGTTACTACTCTGGCTACTGTCCTAGGCCCCGTGAGTGGTACCTGGCGCTACGTGGTACTAACTATCGTGTTGTCATAAAACAAAGTATTACCTATTCTCTTTCAGTATTATGATATCTTATTACCATTAGAATATTGATTTATAAATAGCTAATGAAAAGAAATATGGTCTTTGTTTTCTTTTGATATGCTTTCAAGCGCTGAAAATATAGAGTTCTTAAGAATAAAAATATAGAAAACACATGGGAATGCTTTGATCATTGGGGCCAACCAAAGGGCCGGCTACTCGATCCGTGGAACCGTTATGTGCGTGATATAGATCGTCCCACCTATGCATTAATTGTGTTTATCCTTTACTGAAATAACATAAAAGAGTGGTCGGGCAGTACAAGAGAAAGCGGGGTAACTCTCACAGATAAGAGAAGGCAAAGCAATGCATTGGACTTGTATGCGAATTGACCACGGCGGTTTGTTTTGTCAATTATTCCTTGAAACCCTTTCGACCTTATCGCTCGGCTACCGCCCTAGGCTCCGAAAGTGTGGTACCGCCCTACGTGGTACTAACTATCGTGTTGTCATGAAACAAATTATTACCTATTCTCTTTCATTATTATGAAATCCTATTACCATTAGAATATTGATTGATAGACAGGCTAATAAAAAAAGAAATATGGTCTTTGTTTTCTTTGATATGCTTTCGGCTTTTCGAGAATATAGAGTTGTTAAGAATAAAATATCACAGAGAACACATGGGAATGCCGATCATCGCGGGCCAACCCGCGGGCCGCCTACTCGATCCGTGAAACTGCTATGTTCGATTTAGATCGTCCCACCTATGTATTAATTGTGTTTACCCTTTCTTGAAATATCGTAAAAAGAGTGGTCGGCCAAGACAAGAGAAAGCGGCGTAACTACCACGGGGATAAGAGAAGGCAAAGCAATGCATTGGACATGTATGCCGAATTGACCCACGACACTTTGTTTTGTCAATTAGTCCTTGAAACCCTTTCGCCCTTACTACTCGCTCTTGTCCTAGGCTTCGTGAGTGGTACCCGGCGCTACGTGGTACTAACTATCGTGTTGTCATAAAACAAATTATTACCTATTCTGTTTTTCAAGATTATGATATCTTATTACCATTAGAATATTGATTTATAAATAGCTAATGAAAAGAAATATGGTCTTTGTTTTCTTTTGATATGCTTTCGGCGTTGGAAAATATAGAGTTCTTAAGAATAAAATATAGAAAACACATGGGAATGCCGATCATCGCGGGCCAACCAAAGGGCCAACTACTCGATCCGTGGACTGTATGTGCGGTGATATAGATCGTCCACCTATGCATTAATTGTGTTTATCCTTTCATGAAATAACATAAAAGAGTGGTCGGCCAAGACAAGAGAAAGCGGGTAACTATCACAGATAAGAGAAGGCAAAGCAATGCATTGGACTTGTATGCCGAATTGACCACGGCGGTTTGTTTTGTCAATTATTCCTTGAAACCCTTTCGACCTTTACCGCTCCGGCTCTTTGCCCTGGTCTCCGAAAGTGTGGTACCCGGCCCCACGTGGTACTAACTATCGTGTTGTCATGAAACAAATTATTACCTATTCTCTTTCATTATTATGAAATCCTATTACCAATAGAATATTGATTGATATACGGCTAGTAAAAAGAAATATGGTCTTTGTTTTCTTTTGATATGCTTTCGGCTTTTCGAGAATATAGAGTTGTTAAGAATAAAATATGCAGAGAACACATGGGAATACCGATCATCGGGCCAACCAAAGGGGGCCTACTGATCCATGAACTGTTATATTCAAAGTGATTTAGATGGTCCACCTATGCATTAATTGTGTTTACCCTTTCTTTGAAATATCGTAAAAAGAGTGGCTCCGGCAAGACAAGAGAAAGCGGGGTAACTATCACAGATAAGAGAAGGCAAAGCAATGCATTGGACTTGTATGCCGAATTGACCACCGACGGTTTGTTTTGTCAATTATTCCTTTGAAACCCTTTCGACCATCAAGCTCGCTACCGTCCTAGGCTCCGAAAGTGTGGTACCCGGCCCTACGTGGTACTAACTATCGTGTTGTCATGAAACAAATTATTACCTATTCTCTTTCATTATTATGAAATCCTATTACCATTAGAATATTGATTTATAGACCGCTAATAAAAAAGAAATATGGTCTTTGTTTTCTTTTGATATGCTTTCGTGCTTTGGAAAATATAGAGTTGTTAATAATAAATATAGAGAACACATGGGAATGCTTGATCATCAAGGGCCAACCAAAGGGTCGCCTTACTGACTGCGTGAACTGTTATGTTCGGTGATATAGATCGGCCCACCTATGCATTAATTGTGTTTACCCTTTCTTGAAATAACATAAAAAAGAGTGGTCGGCCAAGCACAAGAGAAAGCGGGAAACCGGCACAGATAAGAGAAGGCAAAGCAATGCATTGGACTTGTATGCCGAATTGACCACGACACTTTGTTTTGTCAATTATTCCTTGAAACCCTATCGACCTTACTGCTCTGGCTACTGTCCTAGCCTCCGAGTGTGGTACCCGGCCCTACGTGGTACTAAACTATCGTGTTGTCATGAAAACAAATTATTACCTATTCTCTTTCATTATTATGAAATCCTATTACCAATAGAATATTGATTGATAGACAGCTAGTAAAAAGAAATATGGTCTTTGTTTTCTTTTGATATGCTTTCGGGCTTTTGAGAATATAGAGTTGTTAAGAATAAAATATGCAGAGAACACATGGGAATGCTGATCATCATGTGGGCCAACCCAAAGGTCGCCTACTCGATCCGTGAACTCAAGATATTCATGATTTAGATGGTCCACCTATGCATTAACCGTGTTTACCCTTTCTTGAAATATCGTAAAAGAGTGGTCGGCCAAGATAAGAGAAAGCGGCGTAACTATCACAGATAAGAGAAGGCAAAGCAATGCATTGGACAAGTATGCCGAATTGACCACGACACTTTGTTTTGTCAATTATTCCTTGAACCCCTTTCGTTACGTTACTTCTCTGGCTACTGTCCTAGGCCCCGTGAGTGGTACCTGGCGCTACGTGGTACTAACTATCGTGTTGTCATAAAACAAAGTATTACCTATTCTCTTTCAGTATTATGATATCTTATTACCATTAGAATATTGATTTATAAATAGCTAATGAAAAGAAATATGGTCTTTGTTTTCTTTTGATATGCTTTCGGTATTTGAAAATATAGAGTTCTTAAGAATAAAATATAGAAAACACATGGGAATGCCGATCATTGCGGGCCAACCGGTGGGCCGGCTACTCGATCCGCGGAACTGTTGTGTGCAAGATATAGATCGCCCACCTATGCATTAATTGTGTTTATCCTTTACTGAAATAACATAAAAGAGTGGTCGGGCAAGATAAGAGAAAGCGGGGTAACTCTCACAGATAAGAGAAGGCAAAGCAATGCATTGGACTTGTATGCCGAATTGACCACGGCGGTTTGTTTTGTCAATTATTCCTTGAAACCCTTTCGACCTTACCGCTCGGCTACTTGCCCTAGGCTCCGAGTGTGGTACCGCCCTACGTGGTACTAACTATCGTGTTGTCATGAAACAAATTATTACCTATTCTCTTTCATTATTATGAAATACTATTACCATTAGAATATTGATTGATAGACAGCTAATAAAAAGAAATATGGTCTTTGTTTTTCTTTTGATATGCTTTCGGGCTTTTCGAGAATATAGAGTTGTTAAGAATAAAATATGCGAGAACACATGGGAATGCCGATCATCGCGGGCCAACCCGTGGGGTCGCCTACTCGATCCGTGAACTGTTATGTTCGATGATTTAGATCGCCCACCTATGTATTAATTGTGTTTACCCTTTCTTGAAATATCGTAAAAAGAGTGGTCGGCCAAGACAAGAGAAAGCGGCGTAACTACCACGAGATATGAGAAGGCAAAGCAATGCATTGGACATGTATGCCGAATTGACCACCTACGACACTTTGTTTTGTCAATTAGTCCTTGAAACCCTTTCGTCCTTACTACTCACCTCTTTTCCTAGGCTTCGTGGAGTGGTACCGGCGCTTACGTGGTACTAACTATCGTGTTGTCATAAAACAAATTATTACCTATTCTGTTTCAGTATTATGATATCTTATTACCATTAGAATATTGATTTATAAATAGCTAATGAAAAGAAATATGGTCTTTGTTTTCTTTTGATATGCTTTCGGGCGTTGGAAAATATAGAGTTCTTAAGAATAAAATATAGAAAACACATGGGAATGCCGATCATCGCGGGCCAACCAAAGGGCCGCCTACCGATCCGTGAACTGCTATGTGCAAAGGATATAGATCGCCCACCTATGCATTAATTGTGTTTATCCTTTACAAATAACATAAAAAGAGTGGTCGGCCAAGACAAGAGAAAGCGGGGTAACTATCACAGGATAAGAGAAGGCAAAGCAATGCATTGGACTTGTATGCCGAATTGACCCCGGCGTTTGTTTTGTCAATTATTCCTTGAAACCCTTTCGACCTTTTACGCTTCCCGCTACGTCCTTGGCTCGAAAGTGTGGTACCGGCCCTACGTGGTACTAACTATCGTGTTGTCATGAAACAAATTATTACCTATTCTCTTTCATTATTATGAAATCCTATTACCAATAGAATATTGATTGATAGACGGCTAGTAAAAAGAAATATGGTCTTTGTTTTCTTTTTGATATGCTTTCGGGCTTTTTTGAGAATATAGAGTTGTTAAGAATAAAATATGCAGAGAACACATGGGAATACTTTGCATCATCGCGGGCCAACCCGGTGGCCCTACTCGATCCATGAACTGTTATATTCAAAGGATTTAGATGGTCCACCTATGCATTAATTGTGTTTACCCTTTCTTGAAATATCGTAAAAAGAGTGGCTCCGCGGTACAAAGAGAAAGCGGGGTAACTATCACAGGATAAGAGAAGGCAAAGCAATGCATTGGACTTGTATGCCGAATTGACCACGACAGTTTGTTTTGTCAATTATTCCTTGAAACCCTTTCGACCATACTGCTCTGGCTACTGTCCTAGGCTCCGAGTGTGGTACCTGGCCCTACGTGGTACTAACTATCGTGTTGTCATGAAACAAATTATTACCTATTCTCTTTCATTATTATGAAATCCTATTACCATTAGAATATTGATTTATAGACTGCTAATAAAAAGAAATATGGTCTTTGTTTTCTTTTGATATGCTTTCAGGCTTTGGAAAATATAGAGTTGTTAATAATAAATATAGAGAACACATGGGAATGCTGATCATCGCGGGCCAACCAGTGGCCGCCTACTCGATCTGTGAACTGTTATGTTCAGTGATATAGATCGTCCACCTATGCATTAATTGTGTTTACCCTTTCTTGAAATAACATAAAAGAGTGGTCGGCCAGTACAAGAGAAAGCGGGGAAACTGTCACAGGATAAGAGAAGGCAAAGCAATGCATTGGACTTGTATGCCGAATTGACCACGACACTTTGTTTTGTCAATTATTCCTTGAAACCCTATCGACCTTACTGCTCTGGCTACTGTCCTAGCCTCCGAGTGTGGTACCTGGCCCTACGTGGTACTAACTATCGTGTTGTCATGAAACAAATTATTACCTATTCTCTTTCATTATTATGAAATCCTATTACCAATAGAATATTGATTGATAGACAGACTAGTAAAAAAGAAATATGGTCTTTGTTTTCTTTTGATATGCTTTCGGGCTTTTGAGAATATAGAGTTGTTAAGAATAAAATATGCGAGAGAACACATGGGAATGCTTTGATCATCATGCGGGCCAACCGGTGGCCGCCTACTCGATCCGTGGAACTCGTTATATTCAGTGATTTAGATGGTCCACCTATGCATTAACCGTGTTTACCCTTTCTTGAAATATCGTAAAAGAGTGGTCGGCCAAGACAAGAGAAAGCGCGTAACTATCACGGGATAAGAGAAGGCAAAGCAATGCATTGGACAAGTATGCCGAATTGACCACGACACTTTGTTTTGTCAATTATTCCTTGAACCCCTTTCGCCGTTACTACTCGCGCTCTTTGCCCTAGGCCCCGTGAGTGGTACCCGGGCGCTACGTGGTACTAACTATCGTGTTGTCATAAAACAAAAGTATTACCTATTCTCTTTTCGATATTATGATATCTTATTACCATTAGAATATTGATTTATAAATAGCTAATGAAAAGAAATATGGTCTTTGTTTTCTTTTGATATGCTTTTGAATTTGGAAAATATAGAGTTCTTAAGAATAAAATATAGAAAACACATGGGAATGCTTTGATCATTGCGGGCCAACCAAAGGCCGGCTACTGATCCGTGAACTGTTATGTGCAAGGATATAGATCGTCCACCTATGCATTAATTGTGTTTATCCTTTACTGAAATAACATAAAAAGAGTGGTGGGCGGTAAGAGAAAGCGGGGTAACTCTCACAGGGATAAGAGAAGGCAAAGCAATGCATTGGACTTGTATGCGAATTGACCACGGCGGTTTGTTTTGTCAATTATTCCTTGAAACCCTTTCGACCTTACCGCTCCTCTCTTTGTCCTAGGCTCCGAAAGTGTGGTACCGGCCCTACGTGGTACTAACTATCGTGTTGTCATGAAACAAATTATTACCTATTCTCTTTCATTATTATGAAATCCTATTACCATTAGAATATTGATTGATAGACAGCTAATAAAAAGAAATATGGTCTTTGTTTTCTTTTGATATGCTTTCGGGCTTTCGAGAATATAGAGTTGTTAAGAATAAAATATGCAGAGAACACATGGGAATGCTGATCATCGCGGGCCAACCCGTGGCCGCCTACTCGATCCGTGAACTGTTATGTTCAGTGATTTAGATCGTCCACCTATGTATTAATTGTGTTTACCCTTTCTTGAAATATCGTAAAAGAGTGGTCGGCCAAGACAAGAGAAAGCGGGCGAACTACCACGATATAAGAGAAGGCAAAGCAATGCATTGGACATGTATGCCGAATTGACCCGCGACACTTTGTTTTGTCAATTAGTCCTTGAAACCCTTTCGCCCTTACTACTCAACTCTTGTCCCTAGGCTTCGTGAGTGGTACTGGCGCCACGTGGTACTAACTATCGTGTTGTCATAAAACAAATTATTACCTATTCTCGTTTTCAGTATTATGATATCTTATTACCATTAGAATATTGATTTATAAATAGCTAATGAAAAGAAAAATATGGTCTTTGTTTTTCTTTTGATATGCTTTCGGGCGTTGGAAAATATAGAGTTCTTAAGAATAAAATATAGAAAACACATGGGAATGCTGATCATCGCGGGCCAACCAGTGGCCAGCTACTCGATCCGTGAACTGTTATGTGCAGTGATATAGATCGTCCACCTATGCATTAATTGTGTTTATCCTTTACTGAAATAACATAAAAAGAGTGGTCGGCCAAAGACAAGAGAAAAGCGGGGTAACTATCACAGATAAGAGAAGGCAAAGCAATGCATTGGACTTGTATGCCGAATTGACCCACGGCGCTTTGTTTTGTCAATTATTCCTTGAAACCCTTTCGACCTTACTTGCTTTCCGCTCTTGTCCCTAGGCTCGAGTGTGGTACCGGCCCTACGTGGTACTAACTATCGTGTTGTCATGAAACAAATTATTACCTATTCTCTTTCATTATTATGAAATCCTATTACCAATAGAATATTGATTGATAGACGGCTAGTAAAAAGAAATATGGTCTTTGTTTTCTTTTGATATGCTTTCGGGCTTTTCGAGAATATAGAGTTGTTAAGAATAAAATATGCAGAGAACACATGGGAATATCGATCATCATCAGCGGGCCAACCCGGTGGCCGCCTACTCGATCCATGAACTGTTATATTCAGTGATTTAGATGGTCCACCTATGCATTAATTGTGTTTACCCTTTCTTGAAATATCGTAAAAGAGTGGTCGGCCAGTACAAGAGAAAGCGGCGTAACTATCACAGGATAAGAGAAGGCAAAGCAATGCATTGGACATGTATGCCGAATTGACCACGACACTTTGTTTTGTCAATTATTCCTTGAACCCCTTTAAATCGTTACTACTCTACGCTACTTGTCCCTAGGCTTCGTGAGTGGTACCCGCGCTACGTGGTACTAACTATCGTGTTGTCATAAAACAAATTATTACCTATTCGTTTCAGTATTATGATATCTTATTACCATTAGAATATTGATTTATAAATAGCTAATGAAAAGAAATATGGTTTTTGTTTTCTTTTGATATGCTTTCGGGCGTTGGAAAATATAGAGTTCTTAACAATAAAATATAGAAAACACATGGGAATGCGATCATCGGGGCCAACCAAAGGGCTACTACTCGATCCGTGAACTGTTATGCGCAAAGTGATATAGATCGCCCACCTATGCATTAATTGTGTTTATCCTTTCTTCAAATAACATAAAAGAGTGGTCTGCCAAGATAAGAGAAAGCTGGGTAACTATCACAGGATAAGAGAAGGCAAAGCAATGCATTGGACTTGTATGCCGAATTAACCACGACGGTTTGTTTTGTCAATTATTCCTTGAAACCCTTTCGACCCATCTTTTCTACGCTCTTTGTAGGCTCGAGTGTGGTACTGGCCCTACACGCGTGGTACTAACTATCGTGTTGTCATGAAACAAGTTATTACCTATTCTCTTTCATTATTATGGAATCCTATTACCATTAGAATATTGATTTATAGACTGCTAATAAAAAGAAATATGGTCTTTGTTTTCTTTTGATATGCTTTCGTGGCTTTGGAAAATATAGAGTTGCTAATAATAAATATAAAGAACACATGGGAATGCCGATCATCGGCGGGCCAACCCGGCGGCCGCCTACTCGATCCGTGAACTGTTATGTTCAGTGATATAGATCGTCCACCTATGCATTAATTGTGTTTACCCTTTCTTGAAATAACGTAAAAGAGTGGTCGGCCCGATTACAAGAGAAAGCGGGGGGAAGCATCCCACAGATAGGAGAAGGCAAAGCAATGCATTGGACTTGTATGCCGAATTGACCACGACACTTTGTTTTGTCAATTATTCCTTGAAACCCTATCGACCTTCTTTGCTCCGGCTACTTTGCCCTAGCCTCCGAGTGTGGTACACGGCCCTCACGTGGTACTAACTATCGTGTTGTCATGAAACAAATTATTACCTATTCTCTTTCATTATTATGAAATCCTATTACCATTAGAATATTGATTGATAGACAACTAATAAAAAGAAATATGGTCTTTGTTTTCTTTTGATCCGCTTTTCGGGCTTTCGAGAATATAGAGTTGTTAAGAATAAAATATGCAGAGAACACATGGGAATGCTTTGATCATCGCGGGCCAACCAAAGGGCCGGCTACTCGATCCGTGAACTTTTATGTGCGATGATATAGATCGTCCACCTATGCATTAATTGTGTTTATCCTTTACGAAATAACATAAAAAGTGTGGTCGGCCCGATTACAAGAGAAAGGGGGTAACTATCACGGGATAAGAGAAGGCAAAGCAATGCATTGGACTTGTATGCCGAATTAACCACGACAGTTTGTTTTGTCAATTATTCCTTGAAACCCTTTCGACCTTACTTTGCTCAGCTCTTGTCCCTACGCCTCAAGTGTGGTACCCGGCCCTACGTGGTACTAACTATCGCGTGTTGTCATGAAACAAATTATTACCTATTCTCTTTCATTGTTATGAAATCCTATTACCATTAGAATATTGATTTATAGACTTGCTAATAAAAAGAAATATGTCTTTGTTTTCTTTTTGATATGCTTTTAGGCTTTGGAAAATATAGAGTTGTTAATAATAAATATAGAGAACACATGGGAATGCTTTCGATCATCATGGGCCAACCAAAGGCCGCCTACTCGATCCGTGAACCGTTATGTTCAAGATATAGATCGTCCACCTATGCATTAATTGTGTTTACCCTTTCTTGAAATAACGTAAAAAGAGTGGTCGGCCAAGACAAGAGAAAGCTAATCGTATCACAGGATAGGAGAAGGCAAAGCAATGCATTGGACTTGTATGCGAATTGACCACGACACTTTGTTTTGTCAATTATTCCTTGAAACCCTATCGACCTTATCGCTTTCGCTCTTTGTAGTAGCCTCTGAGTGTGGTACACGGCCCTACGTGGTACTAACTATCGTGTTGTCCTGAAACAAATTATTACGTATTCTCTTTCATTATTATGAAATCCTATTACCATTAGAATATTGATTGATAGACAGCTAATAAAAAGAAATATGGTCTTTGTTTTCTTTTGATATGCTTTTCGGGCTTTCGAGAATATAGAGTTGTTAAGAATAAAATATATAGAGAACACATGGGAATGCCGATCATCATCGGGCCAACCCGGTGGCTGCCTACTCGATCCGTGAACTATTATGTTCGATGATATAGATCGTCCACCTATGCATTAATTGTGTTTACCCTTTCTTGAAATAACGTAAAAGGGTGGTCGGCCCGATAAAGAGAAAGGGGTAAACTAATCCGCAGGGATAAGAGAAGGCAAAGCAATGCATTGGACTTGTATGCCGAATTGACCACGACACTTTGTTTTGTCAATTATTCCTTGAAACCCTTTTCGACCTTACTACTGCGGCTCTTGTCCTTGGCTCGAGTGTGGTACTGGCCCTCTACGTGGTACTAACTATCGTGTTGTCATGAAACAAGTTATTACCTATTCTCTTTCATTATTATGGAATCCTATTACCATTAGAATATTGATTGATAGACAGCTAATAAAAAGAAATATGGTCTTTGTTTTTTTTGATATGCTTTTCGAGCATTGGAAAATATAGGGTTCTTAAGAATAAAATATAGAGAACACATGGGAATGCTGATCATCGCTGACAAACCAATGGCCGCCTACTCGATCCGTGGAACCCAAAGCATGTTCGTTGACAAAGATCGTCCACCTATGCATTAATTGTGTTTACCCTTTCTTGTAACGTGAAAGAGTGGTCAGCCTGCACAAGAGAAAGCGGGGTAACTGTCATAGGATAAGGGAAGGCAAAGCAATGTATTGGACTTGTACGCCCGAATTGACCACGACACTTTGTTTTGTCAATTATTCCTTGAAACCCTTTTCGACCTTACTACTCCGGCTACGCTAGGCTCCGAGTGTGGTACACCGGCCCTACGTGGTACTAACTATCGTGTTGTCATGAAACTATTATTACCTATTCTCTTTCATTATTATGAAATCCTATTACCATTAGAATATTGATGATAGACTACTAATTAAAATAAATATGGGCTTTGTTTTTTTTTTATATGCTTTCTGGGATTGGAAAATATAGAGTTCTTAAGAATAAGATATAGAAAAGACATGGCAATGCTGATCATCGTGGGCCAACCAATGGCCGCCTACTTAGTTCGTGAACTCTTATGTTTAGTGATATAGATCGTCCGCCTATGCATTAATTGTGTTTACCCTTTCTTGAAATAACGTAAAAAAGAGTGGTCGACTAGGACAAGAGAAAGTGGGGTAATCTGTTACATGATAAGAGAAGGCAAATCAATACATTGGACTTTTATGCCAAATTGACCACGACACACTGTTTTGTCAATTATTCCTTGAAACCCTTTTCGACCTTACTAGCCTATATTGTCCTAAGCTCCGAGTGTGGTACCGGCCCTACATGGTATTGACTACTTGTGTTGTCATGAAACAAATTATTACCTTTTCTCATTCATTATTGTAAAATCCGTTACCATTAGAATATTGATTGATAGACAACCAATAAAAGGAATATCACCTTTGTTTTCTTTTAATAAATTTTCAGGAGTTGGAAAATATAGAGTTCTTAAGAATAAAATATAGAAAAACACATGAAAATGCTGATCGTCGCTGGCCAATCCATGGCCGCCTACTTAGTCCGTACCTTTGTTATGTTCGATGACAAAGATCGTCCACCTATTCATTAACTTTGAATTCCCTTTCTTGAAATGATGTAAAAGAGTGCTATACCAGGACAAAAGAAATCGATGTAACTGTCACAGGATAGGAGTAGGCAAAGCAATGCATTGGACTTTTTACGCCAAATTGAGCACAAGACTTCATTTTGTTAATTATTCCTTGAATCCCTTTCTACCTTACTAGTCCAAGCTCTTGTCCTAAGCTCCGAGTGTGTTACCTGGCCCTATGTGGTACTGACTACTGTGTTGTCATGAAACAAATTATTACCTATTCTTTTGATTGATAGACAACTAATAAAAAGAAATATGGTCTTTGTTTTCTTTTGATATGCTTTTGGGCGTTGGAAAATATAGAGTTCTTAAGAATAAAATATAGAAAACACATGGGAATCCTGATCATCACGGGCCAACCAATGGCCGCCTACTCGATCATTACCTTTGTTATGTTCAGTGATATAGATCGTCCACCTATGCATTAATTGTGAATTCCCTTTCTGGAAATAACGTAAAAGAGTGGTCGACCAGGACAAGAGACAGTGGGGTAACTATCACAGGATAAGAGAAGGTAAAGCAATGCATTGGACTTTTATGCGAATTGACCACGACACTTCGTTTTGTCAATTATTCCTTAAATCCCTTTCAACCTTACTAGTCTGGCTACTGTCCTAAGCTCCGAGTGTGGTACTGACTACTATGTTGTCATGAAACAAATTATTATGTATTCTCTTTCATTAGTATAAAATCCTGTTACCATTAGAATGTTACCATTAGAATATTGATTGATAGACAACCAATAAAAAGAAATATCACCTTTGTTTTCTTTTGATAAATTTTTAGGAGTTGGAAAATATAGAGTTCTTAAGAATAAAATATAGGAAACACATGGAAATGCTGATCATAGTGGGCCAATCAATGACGTAAAAGAGTGGCAGACCAGGACAAAAGAAATCAGTGTAACTGTCATAGGATAAGAGAAGGCAAGGCAATGTATTGGACTTTTTTGCCGAAATGACCACAACACTTCGTTTTGTCAATTATTCCTTGAATCCTTTCTACCTTACTAGTCTGGTTACTGTCCTAGGCTCCGAGTGTGGTACCAGGCCCTATGCATTACTGACTAATGTGTTGTGTATTTGCTGCTACTAAGGGATGGGCATAGAATTGTAAACTCCTTACAAGATGTGAACTTATAGGAAGAAAAATATGTTTTTTTATCTTTGCTTTACATTCTTCAAGAATTTTCTCTGTAAAATCAATGTATGTTGTCTTAATTAACAATGAGATTCAATTCTCACAAGATATTTCACAAATTAAAGTACCTACAAAAATAAAAATATTTTTTAGGTATCTAAAAAAGTGTGTATAATCTTAGCGGAGGACAACCTTATTCGGCGGAACTAGAATGGTGACACAGAGTGTGCCTTTTGTCAGCCTCAGAAACCATTCAACACCTATTTTTTTAGATTGTTTCTATAACAATTTCTTGTGGCGTGCTGTACATAAGTTGTTTGGAATCGAACCCCCTAATTATACATTTTCATTAGAAGGCGGGATGGGTAACAAAAAAATTTAAGTACATTGTTACTAACAGTAGTAGCACCAACACTTTGTTTGACTGTGTGGATATTGTGAAACGAGGTGGCTTTTGACAAATGTAGACAAAAATCTTTTTTTTGCTGGTACTTTTTTGGGCGAACTCATTGGGTCTGACGAAAGGCATAATTGCATTTGCATGATGCTCTACGAGATGAACTTCTTTCTGTTGGGATTGGCATTGCACTTCTTCTGCTCAAGTGGATGGCTGGCAACTAGATTTATTGGGTCTACTTAGTCAGAACTTTACTTCCATTTTGTTTTCCTTCTTCTGTTGTGCGTTCAATTCTAATATCCCTTAGTTTGTGTTTTGGACTACGGGCATGATTTTGTAAAAATTGGCCTAATTCTGTTGGAAGATAGATGAAGTCGAGTATGAATACAATGATACATCTCAGAGTCCTTCAAGCCTTCCTTTCAGAGCCTACAGGCGGTCATTCTAGGGCCTCTGTTACCTTCTTAGTGGATAAAACGACAATTCTTATGGCCTAGTATGAAGAAGGTATCTGGTCTATTCAGAGCTACTCTATTTGCCTTCAGGTTAAGTCGGATGAGGGTCGCTACCGCGACTTTTTTCAGCCTTTGTCGGTGCTCGCCGGTGCATGGCATAGTGTCACCATGGATTTCGTCGAAGGGTAAGTGGTGTCTGGCTCTGCTAATGCAGTTTTGGTGGTGGTGGACACCCTCTTGAAGTATGCTCAGTTCGTTCCCCTTCGCCATCCCATTACTACATCCACGGTGGCTAAGCTGTTCTTGGATCAGATATATCATCTTCATGGTATGCCTATCAAATTCATCTCTGACGGGGATTGCTAGCAATTTATGGTTGTTACTATTCAAGATGTCTGGGATAACCTTATTGCTCAGCTGGATGTATGGCCCACAAGCTGATGGGCAGACAGAGCGTGTGAACCAATGCGAGACGTTTCTCTACTATTTTAATCATGCTTACCTAACTCATTGGAGTCGCTGGCGATCACTCACCGAGTATTGGTATAATACCTCTGATCACTCTACCTTAGGTCGTCCTCCGAGTATTTTGATTTGATGTACATGGAATTAAAAATAGAATATGGAAGAAGGCTTCGATGGTGGCTTTGACTCAGATGAGTGGGAACAAGCTGTTGTTACAGTTGAAGAGGGGATGGAAAATAATATGGCCAGATTACAAGTTGAAGAGGAGATTGAAACTGATGGGCAAGGTATTATAACTCAGTTCAATCCGGATCACATCATCACTAATTCGGGGCTTCATATACCGATTGATCGATTTTTTTATTAATACTAGATCAGAAGTTAGAAGGACTTTCATATATAAGGGTCCAACTCAACCAATTGGATATAAGTTCCCACAATCAAGTAATAAAAAGATCCTTTCACAAATTTGTTTCTAGGAACATTGTCGGCTTGAATACAGTGTGGCAAAGGATAGAGCTTATTGTTTTTATTTTTTATCTTTTCAAGCATGATCGAATGGACGACAAATTTGGGTATGATGTCTTTACATCATTGGGGTATAACAATTGGAAGAATGCATATTTGGGGCTTAAAAGCATGATGGTAAACTCCATAATCAGTGTAGGACAACATATGAGGATTTCAAAGATCAAAGAAAAGGTGTGAAACCTAAGATTGTCAAACATAAACAGGATGCACTAATGAAATATGAAACTCGGTTGGATACAACATTGGGTCTTGTTAGTTTGCTCACATTACAAGGTGGACCATTCCATGGACACGATGAGTCCTTTGCTTCTTTGAATAAGGGAATTTTCTAGAGTTTCTTGATTGGTTTAATGAAAGGAATGAAGTAGTAAAACTTGCATTTGATGAAACATGTCCCAAAAATGCCAAGATGACTTCCCCAACAGTTCAAAAAGAACTTTCAGAGTGTTGTGCAATAGAGGTCACTAAGGCAATAAAGGAAGAGATGGCATGTTGTCTTTTCTCCATTCTTATAGATGAATCTCGATATATCTATCAAAGAACAAATGGCCGTGGTTGTAAGGTAAGTAATTGATTATATATTGTTCAATGGTTATATGATATTTTCATTTTTTGCAAAATAATCTAATTATATTATAATATATGTGTTGTAGGTTTGTGAACAAGAAAGGAAAAGTAATTGAAATATTTTTAGGTATTAAGCATGTGAAAGAGACTACCTCACAGGCACAGACAACAATTGTTGAAGTACTTGGTGAGCATGGGCTGCACATTGCAAATCTGCGAGGGGGCACGAGTATGATGGTGCTTCTAATTTTAGAGGAGAATTTAATGGCCTTCAGAAGCTTATTCATGATGACAACCCATATGCTTTCTATATCCATTGCTTTGCTCATCAATTGTAGTTGGTAGTTGTTTCCATCTCTGGATGTTATTCATCTATCGAGTATTTGTTTGAGTATGTGACCTTGACTGTGAACAACACTACTTAATCTTGCAAGAGGAATGATTTGTTGTTGGATAAGCATCATAAGAATCTTATAGGAAAGTTGGGCAGTGGAGAGATTTCCTCAGGTAAAGGTCAAAATCAAGCAATATCCATGGCTAGACCTAGAGATACAAGATGGCGTTCTCATTATAAGACATTACTTCGTATTGAATCAATGTGGGATTTTGTCATTGAAGTTCTACAAATTGGACATCAAGAAGAGCATAGTCCAGGTAGGGCAGGAAGTTTGGTGGAAATTATGGAGTCTTTTAGCTTTATGTTCTTCATGAAGATGATGTTGCAAATCCTACGGATCACAAATGAACTCTCTCTTGTCTTGTAAAGGAAGGATCAAAATATTGTTCAAGCCATGCCTTTGGTTATTGATGTGAAAACACGTCTATTGAATTTGAGGAATGATGATTGGGACCCACTATTACAGGAGCCACAAAATTTTGCAGTGAAAATGACACTCCAGTACCAAATATGAATGAATTGGTAACAAGATTTGGAAGATCAAGAAAAGGGAGCAAGAACAAAATCACTCAAGACCATTGTTTTCGTGTTGACACCTTCTATGCTGCTATAGATGCTATTACCACAGAGTTTGATCATCGGTTTAATGAGGTAACTTCAGAGTTGCTTGTATGCTTTTCTTGTCTTGACCGGGGATTCATTCTCTAAATTTGATGTGCACAAGATAGCTCGTCTTACTGAGATATATTTTGATGATTTCTCCTATTCAGAAAAAGAAGGGTATAAAAGATCAACTTGAGTTATTTATTATTCATGTAAGTAGAATTGAGGAGTTTAGAGATTGTCATGATCTAGCACGCCTAGCTGCAAAAATGGTTGAATTTGAAAGACACACTCTTTTCCCATCAGTTTATCGTCTAATTGAGTTGGCATTGATACTACCGATGGCGATGACAACAGTTGAAATTAAGGATCTTTTTAGCTATGAAGATTATCAAAACAAAATTGTGCAACAAGATGTCTGATGCTTGGCTCAATCACTTACTGGTGTGCAACATTGAGCGGGAAATATTCAAGGTAATTGATCTTGAGAAGATCAAGAAAAACATTTCAAAACAAAAAAGATAGGCAAATGCAATTGCCTAGGCGGCAATAAACCATCATCGTCAAATGGTTAGTTGACTTTGTTTTGTATTTTCTATAATTGTTAATGTCCTAAATGTTAGTTGTTTGTGCTTGACTATATCCATACGTCAAGTGAACCATTTTTTATATGCATATGTTAGCGATGGACTTGACGTCGCCCCACCTTAAATCTTTTTCGTCCTCCGCCACTGCTTGGATGGCTAACTAGAAATTCATGCAAGGATTCATTCAGCAGCACCTGCTGCGTCCTCTGTCCCAAAGCTCGTATGAAGCGTTAGGATGACAAAGGCCTCTCAGAGCGTTCTTTTCTAGTAGGAGCTCCAGTGTATTTGAAGCTGCAGTCGTATGTGTAGTCTTCGGTGTGGCTTGTCGCTCAAACAACAAGCCATGCTTCTGGTTCTTTGGCCCCCTACCGAGTGCTGTCCAAGGAGTTGTTGCGTCCAAGTTGGCTCTTCCAGAATGCTCCGTAATCCACCCCGTATTCCTTGTCTCGCAGCTGGCATTGTCTTTGGGCTCAGAACAAGTCTCCGCTGCATTACCTTCTGATCTGTCTCACCTGCAGGTTCCAATCAAACTGTTGCATTGTCGTTGGACATCTAGAGACCATGTTGTTGAACAAGGGATCATCCAGTGGTCCAATTCACCTCCAGAGCTCACCACCTGGGAACCAATCATTGCTCTGTGCCAATAGTTCCCTCGCGCACCAGCATAGGGACATGCCGGTTCTGAAGATTGGGGGGTTGTTGGCAACCCAGCTCGACTGCATGCACGCCTAATGTTCCCCAATCGGAAACAACTGGTGTACGATCGTGCCATACGTGCTGATCTGTACGACCCCAACCATCTGCTGATGCATGTCCTAGTGGAAATCGTGCACTCGCGTGCGGCCTAATCCCGCAGCACTCAGCTCTGAACTCGCACGCCAGATTCGTCGACAGTGATTACTGATGTTCCAGCGTGCAACAGAGCAAGTTTGGCTAAGCTCGTCTCCAACAAATAGCCCTTAATAAAAGTAGACCTCTAGATCTAATTTTAGACATGAACATCAAAAAAAAAGTGGACATAATTCGTAGATATAAATAATAAAATATTTGGGCTAGCTTATTCCAAAATGTCATATCTACCCAATTAACTGTCTATGTGCCTCTATAACTGTTGGAATATAAGTGAATTGCCCACCTCTCCCCATCAGCTTAAACTTTTGGGTTGAACTGGTTGGTGCATGCAACTTAATATGGTATCGAGCTAGAGGTCTCGAATTCGAATCCTGGTTAAGCGCAATTAAATAAAATAATTGTTGCTCGCTCCTATTCCATGTCTGAGGCCTGAGGGAGCCTCCACGTGAGGGAGAGTGTTGGAATATAAGTGAATTGTCCATCTTTCCCCATCCGCTTAAGCTTTTGGGTTGAATTGGTTGGTGTATGCAACTTAATAATAATCTCTCGTTGGGACCTCAACTTATGTGCCTTGTTTGGACTGATAAGACAATGGTTGTGCTCTAGTACAAACTTTTGCATTGTCTAAACATTTTAGTTGCGGTTACTAAATTGAACACGAGCATCACAACCCATCCCAAGAATATCCTTGTGTTTTTTCATTTCTTTGATATCCTTCCCAGTTACAAACTATAAATTTCTGAGATAGACTACCATTCGGGCAACGCTTTGTCCTGCTTTTTCTAATACTAAATCTAACTTGGTCCAGCATAGCTATTGTACATCTGATAAGCCTTTTTTCTCGAAAAAGTCATTCCAACTTCAGACCTAATGAAACGTAATCCAGATTTATCAATCAGTCGATGCTCTTGTTGTTCCCTGCTCTTGTTGTTCCCCTCCTCCAAGTATTCACTCCTCTAGCCATATGCATGAGTCGATGCTGAAGCTAGAATATCAATATATTTCCTTTTTTTTGAAAAGTATTCTCTCCTCACACCAGTTCAACAAGTTGATAGAGGATGAAGCCCGAGAGACAATTCAGGGTGCGCTAAGTCGGTATGAGCGATCCCGTATAAGTATCCTGAGCGTGATCACCAGTGTCCTCCTGCCGCTGTAAGTAGATCCATGTAATTGCATTTTCGTTGGGCAATGGCTGGCAGCGCGGCAATACGATAAAAACCACCTAGGAATACACATCTACATATATTTGGTGGGAGACCGTCCCCATACAGTACTTCATGTGATAATGCAGACAAAGATTAATAATAAACTTAAATCTTTTTTACGGAAATACTATAAGTATATCTTCACCCTTTTATTATTTTCGTTGGACGTACACGGTACACGACCATAAACAAGTCACCCCAGACACAAACGAAAACTAGTACATAAAGCATGTGTAAGTACACACACTGCAAAATCACACTAACATACTCCACCCACCAAAGGATATATACGTGCATGATCGCATAAATGCAATATAAAGCTGCTCCATCAGAGCCCAGACTTGTAGTGCTAAACAGACGGGTCAGGCACATAAAGATGCACCGGCAAACGAGGCTGAGCTTGTAAGAACAGTGGTTCAGCTAGTTCGAGACTTGTAGTGCATTCATTGAGCTCAATTGCACAAACTCCAGAAGGTTTGGTCCACGTGAACCCTTGCAGCATCCTTGCCAATAGCAGCAATGTAATGGAGCTGCCAAGTGACACCGCTGGGCATCCCCTCCTACCTGTGCTAAACGAGATGAACCTAAGGTCTGGCTCGGTGAGTTCCACAAGCACATGCTCCGACTTCTTGTCCATCATGAGATGTCGCTCTGGCCAGAACTGGAGAGGATCATCCCAGACATTAGAGTTCCGTCCAAGTGCCACCCGGCTCAGAAGAACATGGCTGCCTTTTGGAATCAGGTAACCAGAAACCATGGCGTCTTCCATGGCGACATGGGGTAGGTTGAAAGCATGGTACGGGTGTAAGCGAAAGGCCTCTCGTATGCACGCTTTCAGATAGTTGAGGTGAGGTATGTCAGATTCTTGGACGAGCCTGTCTTTGCCAACCACACTGTTTAGTTCATGTACTGCTTTGTGCATCACCTCTGGTTTGTTCATCATTTCCGCAAGTGCCCACTCAACTGCATGTGATGGGTTGTCAATAGATGCAAGCATCATCTCCTGAACATGACACAATAAATTGAGGAGGAATCAGTGGACACAACAAATGACTTCAAAGAAATAAAAAGGAACACCCCTAGAAATTACTCGATTAGGAAGAAGCAAGATATAGAACACCCCTAATTATCTCTACACTTAAAAATAGAGACACAGATGGACACGAGCACGCACATGTAATTCCAAATAATACTCTTGCACAACAAGATATCAATTATTTACTGTGTACAACTAATTGTATTCGGAATGCACATAGGAAATGTTACTAATATCTTACCGTTGCCAGTGCTTTTATTTCATCAACGGATAAAAGAGCCCGCCCTTGTGAGTCCTCAAGAGAAACCAGGGCATCAAGAAAATCCCTGGCCTCTCTCTTGTCAATGTGTTTGCGAAGTGTATGCCACTCATGGATCCTCCCTTCTATGATGGGATCATGCAATCTGTTTAGAATATTCATTAAGCTTCTAATCTTCTTACTAGCGTCATGGTTGAGGGCAGTAGTCACCCATGTCTATGTAGCAGGGATGTAATCTGAGATGGAGAATCCCATAGAGTTGACCAGTGTGAAGATTGCGTCGACCTGAGCCACCTCATCAGGCCCGGGGCTGCTGCTGCCATTGTTGGCAGCATGAGCACCCGCAGCAGCCGGAAAGAAGTGTCTCTTGCCGAACGTGAGTCCCGTATTATGTTACCACAAAAATGCCGGGCTAAATGGCGTACATCAACGATGCTGTTAGTTTTATTTGCTGATGTGTTGCATTGATTGTACAAGAACCTGACGAGATGGTCGGCCTCCTCTGCTCGTCGGTGCTGCATGCGTTTCTCCATTGACGTGGATAGGATCTCAGAGGTGAGAACCCGCTTCATCTTCTTCCAATGCTCCCCGTACGGCGATGGGCCTACAGACTTGTACTCGAAGCTGATCAGTCGAGAGGCAAATGTCAGTGGGCGAGACGCGAAAACTGCGTCGTTCTTTCGGAGAACCTCACGGGCTATCTCTGGGCAGGCAATTACTAGGACATGCACGGCTGCAAAACGGAGGCAGAGGATATTGGTGTTCATATCCTTGAAAAGGCGATGAATCCATCGAAACACCGGCCTTTTCGAGACTAGACAGTGCATGCTGCCGAGGATAGGCAACCCAGCCGGCCCCGGCGGGAGTTGGTGCCGTTTGGTTTTCTTCAGCGACATTGCTTTGGCTCGGTAGTGAAATAGAAAAGCAAGGCCAAGCAAGGTGCAAAGTACAGTAAACAGAGCGATGGCAAGTGCATGCCTAGGTGCAAGTGACATGCTTGATGGCAAGTACATGGATCTATGTTCACCTCGGTCTGCGGTATACATTGTGTGTAGATGCTCTTCTTATACAGTTGATGAGCAATGTGGGAGCATACATACATATATATATACTGCTTGAAGAGAATACCCTCTACGGCACCGCGTTAACTTAGATTGGCTCCCAGTTGTCAATTAGAGGTTTTTTACTGTGAACATTAAAATTCCAGACACTTTTCCAGGGGAACATATATCCAAATACATGTGTATGCTCTAGACAAACTTTTTTCATGCACAATAGTAAACGTTCGCTAAAATCCAACGAGCTCTAGTCCCGTAAAGCAAGGCGAGACTACACTTCCCGGACTAGTCCTCAACACCATTACACGAGCCAAGACTAAGATAGACATTTAATTAGTCCCGGTTCGTATTACCTATGAGGACAAAACAAGCGCCCCTACATGGCTAGCACATTTAGTCCCGGTTGGTATTACCAACCAGAACTAAAGGCTCTATTTTTTTTGTTTTTGTTTTCATTTCAATTCATGATATGTTTTGGCTTTAAATTAGGTTTTCCAATGGGTTTCTACGCTGCAAATGATATATTTTTTTAGAGTTCAAGGGCCCCAAACAAGGGCCCCCACATGGCTAGCACAGGATGCAAAAGCATCAGCTACCCAGAACAGTTGCACCACCTGGTGAAGAGCCTCAACTATCAAAACACGAGCATAGAATTTAAAGGAGGTCTGCAAATACGAAACACCACTCAAAGCAAATACCAGCAGAATTACAGGTCATTCAGGCCTCATTAAGATCATTCCACCATCCTGGTGATGAAGCCTGCAGAGGCAGTGTTGCCTTCTTTCAGGTAGCCAGCCACGTCAGATGGCTTCCATTCACCATTGAGCGGGAGCTTCAGTTGTCGCCCCACGGTAACCACAGCACCTACCATGCTATAAGTTTCAGCTTCAGCAGAGAAACTTTCAGAACATCTTTTTTCTTGGCTGGACAGAGAATGAGCCAATTTTGGAGTGTGCCTATCACCATATAGTATTGTACTTCTATACTTTTCCACCTAGATCTCTGAAAACAGACATCATTTCTAAGTTTCCAAATCGACCAAATGACAACAGAAGTTACCATATTTAAAAGAATTTTTCTCTTGCTACTAAGCTAGAAAGTACCAATGTTAGCAATATAGTTACCAACAATCCTACCAATAATATCAGAGATCACATACCAACATCACATTCAAAAAAGAGATGATTACAGGTCTCCTTTTTCCTCACAGAAGAGACTTGATCAGTGAGCGTGTCAAGGCGGGCGGTGAAGGTGTTGAATTGCTTGGTGAGCTCAGCTAGCATCTTCTACGTTTGGCATCCATGGTGGTGGTGGATCAGAGTGGCTTCCGGATACCAGCTGTCACAACCACGATCGATATAGGTGGAAGGGACACCTGGCCGATGCACCTGGGCGGGCGACACAAATGACGGGGGCGGTGGCGGCATGATGGCACGCGCATGCGGCGCGCAGGGGTAGGGGGCGGCGGCGGCGGGCTAGGGCAGGAGAGTGACAATTTATTTCTTTATTGCTTGCCCCAAAAGAGATTATGTGCTCCCTATTTTATATAGCGCTCCTATGAGACTTGTAATCCAAGCAATCTCTACACATTTTCTTATAGAGTTGGAATACCTTTTACAAGCAATCCTATTTATTTCCTAATAAGAGGTTTCCTTATAGAATGGAATATCTCTTACACACAAAAAGTCCTAAGAATTATCCTAACCAAACTCTTACTTTAATTTCGAAGAAACCGCGGCGGTCGGGGGGGTGGTGGCGTGCGGCGTCGGCAGCCCGGTTAGCCCCCAGCCCGTCGTGGGCCCCTTGGGCCTGGCGTTCCGGGGCCTGTCTCCTGGGACATAAGACGAAGATTGTTCCAAACGGTATCGTAAACATAGCTAAGCTACTCTAGAGAACAATCATGGTCATTACCACTACAGGGAATCGGCTGCTTTGCCGAGTGCAGACCGCACTAGGCAAAGGCTGTCCCGCACTCACAAAGGGTTTGCCGACCGCCAAACTTCGGCGAAACACACACTCGGCAAAGATTGACTTGGCAAATGAATCTTTTGCCGAGGAGTGCCAAATGCTCGGGCAGTTGGCGAAAGGGTTTGCCGAGTGCCATGTCGGTGTTCGGCCCGAACTTGACGTCGACCGTTACATATGGAAGGTCCTTTGCCGAGTGCCAAACGTCCGGCACTCGGCAAAGATTTGAATATTTTTAAAACTTTGCCGAGTGCCGAAGTACTCAGCACTCGGCAAAGTATTTATTTTACAAAAAACAAAATAAATTTCGGCGAGTGCGAGACAGGATGACACTTCGGCAAAGTTATGGTCATTTTGTCGAGTGCCACCTCTGCACTTTCGGCAAATCTACCGATTTTGTTGCAGGGGTAACCAGCTTTGCCGAGTGCGGGCACTCGGCAAGCACTCGGCAAAAGCTGGGAGTTTCATTTTTTTTTGTTGTTTTGTTGATTGTTGCTGCAAATACACGTATACATATACCATAAGCATTCATATATACACATAAACAACATATATCACCAATTCACATATATAATCCACATATCTCACAAATTCACATATATAATCCACATATCTCACAAATTCACACATATAGTCCAACATCCAAACGAAATCCAACATGTCCAACAACCAAACATAATCTAACATGTCCAACATCGAAACGAGATCCATCACGAAGGCAACATATCCAACATCCAAAAGAAATCCATCACGGTGCCACAGTGTCGAACCTAATCTCCACCACCTCAACTTCACCGCCTCGACCCGTGGCCTCCCGGGTGCGAAGAGTGTGAGGGGCCCTCACCTTGCCCGGATACTACCCATCTTTGCGGCCCGATTGGTACGTCCACCCGTGGTGTGGGAGGGACGTGTGGAAGCCCGTAGTGTGGCCGCCTGCGTGTCCGAGGAGGAACGCCACCTGGCCACGTGTCTTTGTGGAGTCGGGCCGACCGGATAGGCCGGATGGGGTGGAGAAGGGCCACCTGGAGGAGTCGTTCGAACCGCCGACCGTGGCTGCACAAAGGAGAGGCGATCTCATTAGGACCTGCAGGGTGAGCCGCCCGACAGGCGAATAAATAAACAACAACATATACTCACCGAGTCCCTACAGAAGAGGAACGGAAACGGGGTGGAGCGGCAGCGAGGGAGGCAACGGAGGCAGGGTCACACCCGGGATTTGGAGGCCACGAAGTAGCCCGCCACGTCCCCGCAAACGACGCCGAGTATTGCCGGTATGCCTCCAACTCCCGCCGATGGGCCTCCCGCCTGGGCCACCCGCCTGGCCTCAAACTCTGCCCGCCTAGGCCGCCTGCTTGGCCTCCAACTCTGCCATCCGGCCCTGCAATATTACACCCGTAACGTTGAAACAATGCATAGGCAGCGGATATGTAAAACCCCGATGAAAGCACGAATGAAACTGAAATTACACAGAAACTCCTGCATCATCCGCATGGAGCTCTGCTGCCAGTGCTATGGGGATGTCGATTGGAGGTCGTGCTCCTTGAGCGAATCACGCTCAGCCTGTCAATAGAGGGCGGGTTGATCGCGTTGTTGGCCATCGGAACCGGCCGTGCTACTTCCCTCCTCCCAACCTCATCACTAGATGCGTGTCCCGGGGCCGCGGTGGGCTGGATCGGTCGTCCCCATAGCGCTGCTTGGCGCCTCGGCGTCTTGGGTAAGCTTGGGGTAGACGCGGGCGTTGGTGTACGCCTCGGGCCCCTTCGCCGGGTCGTAGGCGTTGGCCGGGGCCCGGTCGCTCTGCCGCTGTGGAGTCAAAGCCCCGAACCCAGCGTACTCGGTGATCCTGGCTGGCCTTCATGCGAAGGCGGACTACGAGGAGAACACCAGATGGTTAGAAGTGAAGAGATTTGAGCGCTTGAATAAAAAAATCAATAGAATTGTACCCATCTATCCATATACACCGGGAGGCACGCCCCTTGGTGGTGTGGCTTCCCTTCCATCTCCAAGCGACACCTCCGACGCAGTCTCTTGGTCTCGTGCGTCTCGGCCCAAGAGCCACTTGTCCACAATGGCCATCCATCCGCCAGTCCTTGTACTTGCCGCACCACTCGGACACATCCGCATGACATAGCGAGAGGATGAATGGAAGCCTGCTTATTTTCCATTGAAGGAATCGAATAAATGTGTTCTACGAACCTGGATGTACCGGTCCCCGGTGAGGTCGGTCTTCCTCCGGAGCATCATCTCCCTTGCTTCATTCTTCCTCACCACCTTGCCAAGCACGTCGGCGTTGAAGGGAGACGATGCACTGGACACGGGCCTCGTGGGTACAGGTCCTTGAGTCGGTCTCGGCGGACCCTGTCCTACACTCTAGCGGTCACCGCCTCTTGCCCCGCCCGCGCCGTGAAGTAGTTCTCGCATATAGACAACATGTATCATTCTATTATTTAAAAACATAGTATTTAAACGACGTGAAGTAATCCCGCATACGAGACTCACCCAGAAGTCCGCCTTGATCTTCCCCGGCAAGGGCCCCCTCCTCCACGCCACGCCGAAGTGCTCCCACGCCCGGCGGCTCCCTCACGCCCCCCCGCGGTCACCAAAGCCGTGGTAGTTCTCTTTAATTAGCGGGCTCGGATGCCATTGATATGGCGCGAACTGCCCCCCTCCGCTTAAATCTTCCAGGTTACTGCAGACGAGCCATTAAGACAAATTGTTAGTCTGAAGTTCGATTTGCAACATGTCATATGAACAAGTAGTGAAAATATCAATGGCTACTTACTTTTCACCGTGGGGTCGAATCACCCCAGGTGGGGAAAGGGATTGGCCCCCTGGGAGGCTCGAGGCCCCCGCGCCGGTAGACCTTTGCCGGCACTCGAGGAGGGCGTCTCGGCAGTGTCTCTTCGGCACCGGTGTCCGAAGTCCGGCGGTGTGGCCCGGCGTCGGCCCCTACTGCTCGACGGAGACACAAACTCAAAAACCTCGTGGATCCGAGGCGGCGTCGGCCCGCGCCTCGACGTCTCCACCGTCGGTGCTGCTCGTCGACCTCCTCCTCGTTGGCCTCCTCCTCGTCGGCGTGGGGAGAGGGTGGGGGCCTCGCGTAGAGGACTGGACCCCTGTGCGGCGTTGCCGCCTTCCGCCCCGGCATTTTGTTGAGTCCCCGCAAAGACAAAGAGTAAACCAATTAGTATTGCAAAATGAACGAAACATAATTGAAAGGTAACAATAATAACAAAATAGTATTACATGATTTAGAAATTATCTCCCGAATGCCTAAAGGCCGGCATGTAGTCATCACTATCACTACCACTATTGTAATCATCAATGTCACCATCCTCATCATCCCCGTATCGCCCTCGGCATGTGCATCGCCCTCCACAACTCCTTCGGCGCACCATCCTCCATCGTTCAAGAATTTGCGGGTCCTTAGCATCCTGCACCTCATCACCCTCGCGTCCTCATCGATAGCGTTGTCTACTTCCATGCCCATCAGCGAAAAGAATGTCTATCTCCAAACATCCTTCTAGCCCCTCGAGGTTGATAGAACTCTTCGTTTGGGTCAAGGTTGTAATCATCATCGTTCGGAATAGGCGCTTTACCGTGCGGCGATACACCAGCTTTGCACAAGGTACCAACCCGCAAGGTGCTCGTGTTTTTGCACGCCCATGGGAGGTAATAAACTTGTGTGGCGTGTATATTAGCCACAATATAGACATCCTCTCCTCCATATACGGAATCCCGTCGAATTTCGACTTGCCCAATCGTAGGGTCCACTTTCGTGTCATCGGGATCGAACCAATGGCATTTGAATACCACTAGCTTGAGCTCTTTAGGACCCCCGAAATTGAGCTCATATATTTCTTCGGCTATGCCGTAATAGTCCTTCTTATCCAAGTCATGGGCGTCACGAACTTCGTGCACGTTGTTTTTGCGGTTGGGCCGACTCTCCTCGTAGCTTCTTGTGTGAAAGCGATAGCCATTCACATCATAAGCGGTGAACGAGTTGACCCTACTAGGGAAAGCCATTGCCCACCTGTTTTAAATCTTCGCACATTTTGGCATCCGTGCGGGCTGCAAGGTGAGGCCACGTAGATCGTTACATTATATGTTACTAGGACCAAAGTGGAATATCAAAGTCGAACAAGGTTAGTTGGATGGTACCTTTGAGCGAGAACCGTGAAATAAAATCGGGCTGCCCATTTTTTTTAGAAGATTGTCTTCTTGTTGCAAGGTAGGAGCCCCATTCCCTCTCCGGTGTTGACCAAAAATTCCCCAAAAAAAACAAGGGAAGTGGGTCGGATCGATAGGTGGAGGATAGTGACGGCGTATGGAACAAGCTCATTGAGAAACTTATTGCCGATAAGGAGCGGTTTCGTCAAGGTTCAACAACACATAGAGCATGATAGTGCGCCACTCATCAAAGGACAAGTGCTTGTGGGTAGGCTGCGCTTCTCTTCCGACTTGCCCTCTCGAAAAGGCTGAGGTTCGATGAACTATCGTCGACGCTGTAACGAGGGGTAGGGATTGTGGACGCCGTGGAAGTTTCTCAAGATAGTACGCCTTTGTGAAGGTCGACACCTCCTCCAGAATGTATGCCTCTACCACGGAAGGCTCAATTTTGGCTTTATTCCTGCATTTTCTCTCGGTACCTTTGAGAGCCCTCTCGATTGATAGCACCAACGAACTGCACGGGCCCCCACCCGTGCCTCACGGAAGGTGCAAAATCAGGTGTTGCATCGGCGTGAAGAAGCCGGTGGAAATATCATCTCCAACTTGTAGATCAACACAAAAAAAGACGCCCCAGATCAGCAATCGCATCTCGAGATAACTCCTTAACACAAAGCCGGGCGGAAGAAAAGCTCAACTCTGCCAGGGGCACCACACACCGGCTCGGGGAGGTATCCCCGAGTCATCGCAGAAGGATCCGCTCAATCCATATGTGGAAGTCATGACTCTTCATCCCTAAGACTTTCATAGTCTGCAAGTTCACTCCCCTACTCGAGATTCGCCGCATACCCATCGGGGAACGATAACGTCTTCATCCACTTTGTAGTACTTCCTTCCTATCAACCCTTTTGATGATGTAGTCGGCCGGGCCCTTTTTCCATCTCCTCCCGGGGCTAGGGGTCTCTATCACTAGCTTTGGTCTATCGCACATCATCTCTATGTCAAGTCTAGCCTTAACGTTGTCCTTTGACTTCTTAAGGTCCATGGTTGTTGCGAAGAGTGCCTCGTAGATATTCTTTTTTTTATGTGCATTACATCAATGTTGTGTGGAAGAAGAAGATCCTTGTAGTAGGGGGAGATTAGTCAAGCCTGATATATAAGTCCACATGTGTGTGGTACCATATCCAAGAAAAACCACCTTTCTTTTCATCGATTTTGAGACCAGCTAGCTCGGCAAGGACCTCTTCACCGGTCATAAACTTTGGGATGGGGTTGGTGACTTCAACACCTTTCGTGAAGTGCTTTTGTCTAGTCTGAATTCATGGTTCTCGGTAGGAATTGACGATGTTTGTCAAACGAAGAATACTTGCCACCCTTGAGAAGCGGGTGAATCTGCTGACAGCCTACCTTGCATGTTGGGCAAGGGAACCTCCCATGAACACACCATGCTGAATATGCCATAAGACAGAAGTCATGCATTGAATATAGGTACCACACATGCATTGTAAAGTTTGTCTTTGTAGCTCGTCGTACGTCAAGTACCCCATTTTGCCAAGCATCTTGCAATTCATCCCACACCGGCCGCATGAACACACCCATATTGTTGCCCGGGTGCCCGGTATTATCGGCCAAGAACAGGTGCTTGAGCTCAAACATGACACTAGGGGAAGATTGAGAGGGATCACGAACACGGGCCAACAAGTGTAATGGGGCGCCCGATTGACCGTCACGGGTTGAACCCATCTTGCGACGCTCGCCGTACATTTCGAGCCTCCATAGCTTTTTCAGATGCATATTATCGGAAGTGCTTCCATGCATCACCATCCGATGGGTGTACCAACTTCTCAGGACTGTATCTTTTGCCCTTCTTGTGCCATGTCATTTGTTTCGCGGACTCCTCTGTCATGTACAGCCGTTGGAGCCTCGGTACGAAAGGAAGGTGTCGTAGGACCATCTCGGGGGATCTTGGACTGCTTTCTTCCCCGCCATCACTACATTCTACCTCCACAAACCTAGAGGCTTTGCACTTTGGACGATGCGTTGCTTCCTTGAGGTCTCCCCTAAATAGGGCCGCACCCCTTTGGACAAGCATGGTACGACTCATACGACATCTTGAGTCCACGAAGAAGTCTCGTGACTGTGACGTGTTCTTCGGCAGGACGTGACCCTCTCGGAAGCGGTTTTGCCAATAATCGACAACGAGGTGTCGGCCGCCTCGACTAATGCTCAATTGCGACTTCAACGCTATAAGGCGTGAAATGGTATCCAGCCGTAACCATTGTCTTCGTGAAGGGGCTGCTATGCCGCCTCTATCATCTCGTAGAACGCCTTTGCGGTTTCCTCAGGTTCCTCCTCCAATCCTCCATTGAACTGTGCATCGTGAAAGTCTGCCATCATGTCTGCCATCCCGGCATCTTGATCATACTCCTCGAGGAGGGGCCTCACCACGTCCTCTCTAATACGATCGACTTCACCATGGAAGATCCAAATGCTATAGTTTGGGACGAATCCGTTGTTGTAAATATGTTTGCCCATATCAACCTTTTTCGTTGCTTTTTCTTGTTCTTACATTTACTTGTAGGGACACGGCATCCGAACAGACCCTTTAGCAAATGGGCCAAATGCATGCTCTAGGAAAGCATCGGTCCACCTAACCCATTCAAGGCTCTTACTTGCGGCCCGTGTACATCCACTCGCGGTTATCCATCCTCTGTCATACGCCCATGTCGGCCGAGCCATATAAGCAAAGAATTGCATCTACATGGCGTTCCTACCATCTAATAGGTGAGGGATAGGTCCTAATCCCACCCGAGGATGCATAGACAAGGTTAGCATCCATACCAGTTTCCCGTCCGAGCCGAATTTTGGCAGCACCTCCCCGCCGGTTCTTCCGATACACGCCCCGGCAGGGAGAGTGTGTATCCGTGAGAACAACGGGAGGTGCTGCCGAAAAACTGCCCGGACGGAGCCGAGCATGGATGCTAACCCATCTACGCATCCACGGGCTGTCCAAAAACATGGACAATCCGAAACAGATACGGTCGCAATATGCAAATATGCATGCGCATACCAACGCCTCAGATCTCTTTTCGGACGGACGAGACGCCTAACCGGGTCGGCGCTATGTAAGACAACTATAAGGGCAGGAGGTGATTAATACCTACGATTAAGTCGGTGGAGACGCGTGCAACAAGACCCGTAGCGCCCATGAGGACGACATCGGGGTCGCCGAGTCCCTCACACGTGTCCTCCTAAAAAAAAAAAAAAAAATATTACCGACTCAAAATTTCGGCAGCACTCTCCCCAGACGGGAGGTTCCCAAAACCTGCAAAAAACATGGCACGAAGGCCAACAACCACATATATATTCCAAACATGGGCACGAAGGCCACCAACCGCCAATATGGGCACGAAGGCCACCAACCACATACATATACAATTACTAGTAACCCTACAACTACTACTAACAACTACTTAACTACTAACACTAGTAATACAAAGAGGTACTTAACTACTTACTAACTACTACTACTAACTCTACAACTAACACTACTAACTACTAGTACTAACAACTATTAACTAATACTACTAACCACTACTAGAAGGGTAGGGCTTACCTTAACCGCTGAACGGAAGAGCAACGGTGAGCGACGACGGCGTGGATCACCCCAAAGAAGACGAAGAACGACGACCGGTCCTCCTCCCCTTCCTCTTCTTCCTCCTCTCCTTCCTCTTATTCCCTCCTTCCTCTTCTCCCCTTCCTCCCTCCTCTTCCTCTTCTTCCCTTCCTTCCTCCCTCTCCCCTCTTCTTCCCTTCCCTTCCTCCCTCCCTCCCTCCTCTTCTTCCCTTCCCTTCCTCCCTCCTCTTCTTCCTCCTCTGCCAATGGGACAGGGGGGCGAGAGGGGCTAGGCCAGGCCGGGCCGAGGCGCGGGCGGCTCAAGGGTGGCAAAAGCGGCTCAGCGCAGCCGCCGGCCTTGGGGAGACGGCGGGCGCGGGCGCCGGCAGCTCGCCCCGCCCATGGCGGATCTGGAGCCGGCGGCAGGGGCCGGCTCCGGCGCCGGGGGAGGGGCCGGATCCGGCAGCGGGGGAGGGGTCCGGCCCGGCCGGGCGGGCCGGATCCGCCGAGGGCTCTTGGCCGAGATCCCGAGCCGGGGAAGCGGCGGCGGGCGGCGGTCGGGCGTGGGCAGGCGCGGTGAAGTGATAAGGAAGGAATGATAAAATAGGTCCACAGGGACCAGATATTTAGGGCTTTGCCGAGTGCCGGAAAACAGGCACTCGGCAAAGAAAGTCCTCCTTTATTTTTTTTAAAATACACTTTGCCGAGTGCCACGACAGCACTCGGCAAAAGCACTTGTTTGCCGAGTGCTCCACACGGCACTCGGCAAACTATGCATTTTTTTTTTTTTTGCCCCTTTTTTTTTGTGTGGCCTTGGTACAGTATTACATGTCATGTGGAGAATTTGAGACAATTTCAAGTTGTTTTGCTATATTTCATGAATTATTTCTATTTTCTTGCATTTTCTGGACCACTCAATTTTGAACTGCAGTACATGAAATAATGGAATTTGATCATTCAAAAATTATTATTCATGATGTTTGGCGTATGTTTGGGCTCAATTCCCGCACTTCGAACGAAATTGCGAACATTTGGTGTCGGAACATGACGAGTTACAAAGCGGAATAAGTGTTTTTAAATTCTATAAAATCAAAACGAAGTTCAAAAATCTTTAAACTTGGCGAGGTGTCTTGTCATCTCATGAGGGATCTCTGTAAAAATTTGAAAAAGTTTCGAGCAAGTTGACGCCGATGCCTCAAACCCGCACATCTCCACACTTGTCCACATGTGATCAAGTGTGGATGTCCGGGTTTCAGCATCCGACGCCACAACTTGCTCGAAACGTTTTCAAATTTTTTCCACAAAATCCCTCATGAGATGACAAGACACCTCGCCAAGTTTCGTGATTTTTGAACTTCGCTTGGATTTTATAGAATTTAAAAACACTTATTCCGCTTGTAACTCGTCATATTCCGACACCAAATGTTCGCAATTCTCGCACGAGTGCCCGAATTGAGCCCAAACATACGCCAAACATCATGAATAATAATTTTGAATGACTAAATTCCATTATTTCATGTACCGCAGCTCAAAATTGGAGTGGTCCGTAAAATGCAAGAAAATAGAAATAATTCATGAAATATAGCAAAACAACTTGAAATTGTCCCAAATTCTCCACATGACATGTAACTACCGTACTCATGGCACACAAAAAAATATGGGACGAAAAATCAAAAAAAATTAATGGTTTGCCGAGTGTCGTGTGTTAGCACTCGGTAAAGGGTGATTTGTCGAAAGTGCTCATACGCATGGCACTCGGCAAAGTGTGCCTAGTTTGCCGAGTGTCTAACATTCGACACTCGGCAAAGGTGACGGAGAACGTGGGCCGTTTGATCCTGTTATCCTTTGCCGAGTGTATTATTTTACCGACTGCCGCCAAGACTCGCAAATATGTTCTTTTCCCGAAAGTTGTACATCGCCGACGGCCGCACTCGCAAAGTGGTCTTTGTCGGCAAAGAGCATCTTTGCCGAGTGCCCGACTTTTGCCACTGGGCAAACTTCTTTGCACTCGCAAAGAAGCTGTTTCCTGTAGTGTACTGGCACCTATGTACGTGATCATAAGCGTACGTTGGCAACATAAAGAAGCATATTGCAAATGAGGTGCACTGTGAATACTCAAGATTTAATGATGCTTGTGCTGATGATATGCAAGTGCAATGTAAGCCTAACACCATGGGTGTTACAGATGCCATTACAAATTTTTGAAGTTTTCGTTTTGTAATTTTTTTTTTCGAAATTTGGAGAAAGATTATTGCTATTCACGTATTCTGAACGTCACCATTACAAATTCCCGTACATCTAGAGAGGCTTGCGAATAGGTAAATAATAATAGTATTCCTATAAATTTGGAGAGTATTCAGGTGTCCAATCGTTGTGACAGGATAACCAGCGGCCCGTATCATTGTGACAGGTGAACCTACTGACCCTTTGTGCTGTAGAAAACTGCTGGCGTCTTTTGTCGTGATGCAGAGCAGCGGTTCGCAAGGAAGAATGCTAATTGAATTCTCTAGCTTGTGAGAGGTCATTGTCCATCCTGTTTTCTGGCTGTTGGTTTGTGTTATTGCTAACTTAATTATTTCAAAGCGCATATGAGCTGTGATTAGTTGCCTTGCTTCTGTTTTGGAGTCTCCCCGTAGTGCTGCTCATTCCAGTTAATCGTGGTATCACACTGAATTCTTCAGTTCCTAGGCCCCGCCGTTCAGCAATAGTAACGTGCTCTTGAATTTGCTTCCAAATATTTTAAAAAATTCCAATTGTTCCTCGGGTCAATATATGACTAGCAGTTGATTGTGTGGGTAGATTATTAAAAAGGAAAGCGAGATAGGATGAATTTAAGACATAGGCCAACTTCCATTGAACAATTTTAATCGACTCAGATTCATCCTTTAGTGATCGGTAGTGAAGAAAATAGTTAGACGGAGTACCTGAATCAAATGTTAGTTTAGAGAGTTATCTGAACATATGTCAAAACTGAGTGGAGTAATTTAGACTTTTTGCTTCAATTACCAAACTTGGATATTGAAGCGCATACATGCCCCACACGCTAGTACACTGAGTACCATGGAATCTACCGTTCATTTATTGGTCAGATGAGGTATTCAACTCGTCCTTGTATACAAAGAGACGCGGTCGGCAAAATTGTGCTTATTTGCCGAGCGCCTGTGCATAGCGCTCGGTAAAGCGTACGTTTGCGGAGTGCCCTTGGAGGCGCTCGGCAACTCTATTTTTTTGGGGTGGGGGGGGGGATTTCGCTTCCTAGTTTTTTTTTTTTGGCCTTCCTACAGTCTTGTCAAACATCTCCAAGTTTGGAAAGTTTTTGTTACTTTTTACTATATTTCTTGACTTTTTTCCTATTCTTTGAATTATTTTTGGAACTCAAATTTGAACTGCAGGTCCTTCGAGTAAGCGGAAAAAGTGAATTGAAAAATTTATTGAGTCCAATTTGAGACCTCATCGATGGCTCGCACAAGAAATATCATCTTCTTGTCCATGAAGCACCCACCATTCTGTTGCGGGTGCATTGTTTTTAAATTCTATAAAAAGCAAACGGAGTCAAAAAATCATGAATCTTGTCGAGCTGTCGTTACAACGTATGTGTAGGCTATGATAAAAATTTGAGAAAGTTTTGGGAATGTTTTGTATTACGACTGTGACTAGCTAAGACATCTCCCACACTTCCCTCACCGCCACTCCCCATCCCGCACCGCGGCCGCGCCGACCCCAGCTCCGACGCGTTTTCCTGTGAGCTCCCCCTCATGGCCTTTGTCGTGAGCTGCCCTCACAGCAAAGCCTCTACCCATGAGTGTGGCCTTTCCCCTGGAGCCTCCTTGCACGCGCACCGAAAGAGGGGCCTGCCTAAAGCTCAGTTAAAAAAAAATTATCAAATATATTTAATGTGGGGTCTTATTTTGAAGATTTTTTTGTTAGTATAACATGATAGTGAAGTGCAGCGGATTTTAATTTACATGCTTGGTTTAGCATCTATAACTTTTTTAACTTCGAAAAGTGTGGGATATCAGCTGACATGAGCATTTCTGAATTTTGGGCATGGTAGTTGACTTTTTTAGTGGGGTTGATGTATTCTCGTAATCACGAGCGGCCGGGAAGTTACCCGTAGGCCGGAATCATGGCTATTTATTTTATTTTATTTTTTCAGCAAATTTTATGGCTGCGCTAGTCGGCACAGCGCTGCTATCCGACCAAGTCAGATATATGGCCCGACTAACCAACCTTACTTTATCGTTCTCGTGATCACCATCGATCTCGTCGTGGTCGCCACGCCGCGGCGCGGACAGCATTGTGTTCCAGCGTCTTTGCTCCAACACGCAGCAACCACAACGCCAAGACTCCACGAGAACTGTGAATGGCTCACATAGGAGGACCCACAGCTGCTGGTGCTGGCAACAGGCCGCGCCGCGTGCTGTTCTTCCCGCTCCCATACCAGGGCCACATGAACCCCATGCTCCGGCTCACCGGCCTCCTCCACGCGCGCGGGGTTCGCCGTCACAGTCTTCCACGCCAACTTCAACGCGCCGGATGCGTCTCAGCACCCCGCCTACGACTTTGTCCCCGTGCCTGTCGCCGATGACTGCTTGCCGCAGGGCAGCTCGGACGTCATGCAGGCGACGCTCGAGCACATCATTGCCCTGAACCAAGCCTGCGAGGTTCCGTTCCGGAGCTCCTTTGCAGCGCTGCTGACGGAGAAGCAGGCCGCGCGGGAGGACGTTGTGTGCCTCGTCGCTGACGCCCACCTGCTGATGCTGCTGAACGTGGCGCGGGGGCTCGGCCTACCCACGCTGGTGCTGCGCACCAGCAGCGCTGCGTTCCTCCGCATGTTCGTGCTGCTCCCCATGCTCCGCGACAAGGGCTATCAGCTGATGGCGCAAGGTACGTACGAACACATCGATGGCTGTACTGTCCAAGCGCAACACGTTATGCATGTTCCGTTTGTTTTCCATCGGTGGTGGCAGAGTCGCTGCTGGAGGCACCGGTGAAGGAGCTGCCGCCATACCGCGTCAGGGACCTGCCGTTCTCCAGTAACGCCTTCCAAAGCGTAGAAAGCGAGATAATTTCCCGCATTGTGACGGCCGTGACAACCTCCTCGGGCCTCATCCTCAACACGATGGACGCGCTCGAGTCCCACGAGCTGGCGTCGCTTCGGCAACACCTCCATGTCCCCGTGTTCGACATCGGCCCCCTCCACAAGCTCTCTCCAGCGGCCTCCAGCAGCAGCCTGCTACTGCAGGACCGCAGCTGCCTTGAGTGGCTCGACGCGCAAGCCCCGGCGTTGTTGGTTAATCTTGTGTTCTCGAGCTAGGAGAGGGTCATGGTCAAGCTGGTTAAGTGAGATCGATGACAGAATTTGAATTACGTCGTTGGCGGGAAAAGCAGTTGGCTGGCATGGAGCGTCGGGCTGGAGCGGGGAGCGTGCACCCGACGTCGAACGGTTGGCGTGTGTTATCTCTGTCAACTTGTATATTGTGTTAAGCAGTTTTCTTTTCAGTAAGCGTGCGTATTAGCTACTGGTATAAGTACTTGGATGTAAGGAGTGTGGATTAGCGCTTCGGTTGCATTGTAATCGTGTTTGTACTCTCAGTTATCGAAGGTGAAAAGGGGCACCGTCACCCTGGCGGTTCCCGGTTGTGTTCATCAAGTGTTCATCCGATTTCTTCCGAATTTCTTTGCGCGATCGAGAGATAGGTTTAGCCAGTTCGTGTTCAAGCTAGTGATTGTTGATCTTGGCCATCACGTGGTATCAAAGCCGCAATCACTTAGCATCACCACCACATAGCAGATCCATGTCGCTGGGAGCGGGCGATGGGGGCCGGAGTGGCGACGCCGGGTATCGGCAGTTGTTTCCAACTCTGACGGCCACCAACTACACAAGTTGGAGCATTCGAGTTCAAGCAATCATGGAGGAGCAGGGATGGTGGGCGATCGTTGAGCCGACGGGCGGAGAACGCAGCACGCGCCGACAGAAGCAGAATCGCCAAGGACAAGAAGGTGCGCACGCACTTGTTTTGTGCTTGTCCGACGATCTCTTGATGCAAGTCGCGAAGAAGAAGAAAGGTAGGGAGGTTTGGGAGTCGCCAAGGCGAGGTTCGTGAACGTTGAACGCCGTAGACGCCGCGCCCGCAAACTTTGCAAACTGAATTGATGCCTTGAAGATGAAGGAGGAGGAAATCGTCAATGACTTTTGCCGGGTAAGCCGACGGCGATGTCGGGCTCGTTCAGCAACTTAGGCGGGACATTGGAGGACAGAGCCATGGTGAAGAAGCTATTCGACAACGTGCCCGACAGATTCATCCAAGTTGTGGCCCGGATCGAACGGAATCATGACCTCAAGACGCTGGAGTTCGGATGATGCCATCGGGCGCCTCGGGACATATGAGGAGCGCGACCGGCAAGAGTCGAGGAGGCAGATCGAGGCGTGACAGGTGTTGCTCACTCAAGCAGAGGGATGCACGTCGGGAAGAGATCAAGTGGGAGAAGGATCTGGTGGTGGCAAGCCATCGGGTGCTGGAGGTCGAGGAAGAGGCCATGGTCGAGGTGGAGGCCGAGGTGGACGTGGTGGGCGTGGTGATGCAGGAGGAAGCACTGACGGAAAAGATAAAAGTCATATCAAGTGTTTCAAGTGCAAGCAAAACGGTCACTATGCCAATCGGTGTCCAAACCAGAAGAAAGAAGAGGAAGCTCACCATGTGAAGGCCGAGATGGAGCCATCGGTGCTGTTTGCTAAGTTGGAGGTGATGAACCCAGGAGCAAGCTCACAGCAACGTGTTCAGGGCAAGCTTTGTCTAAATGGAGGCCCTATGCAGCCTGAGCTTCACTTTGCAGGCAATGGAGACCCCACTGGTGATACATGGTGCCTTGACACTGGTGCCAGCAACCACATGACTGGAGATAGAGAGAAGTTCAGAGAAATCGACCATACTTTCTCTGGTAAGGTAAAATTTGGTGATGGCTCTACTATTGATATTACTGGCATTGGTTCAATTGTGTTTAAGGGAAATGATGGGAATCGATGGTTGCTTAGAGATGTGTACTACATACCCAAGCTTAGAGCAAACTTGATTAGTCTTGGTCAGTTAGCTGAACATGGTCATAGAATTGTGATGGATGAAGAAATCATTACTGTCATTGAGAAGAGTCCACATAGATTGATCATGTGTGTTGAAAGGAGTCCAAATAGATTATACAAAATTGGTTTAAGTGTTGGGGAACCTCGCCTCGTTTTTGATGGCTAGTGTTGAAGACGAGGGGTTGGTTATGGCATGGGAGATTAGGACATGTCAATTTTCATGCACTGAAACAGCTAGTAGAAAAAGAAATGGCAGGGGGAGTACCATTGATTCAGAAACCAGATCAGGTGTGTCAGTCTTGCTTAGTTGCAAAGCAGGCTAGATTTTCATTTCCTAGGAGTGTGCTGTGGAGAGCAGATGAACCATTGGGACTAGTACATGTTGATTTGTGTGGACCCATTACACCTGAATCTGTTAGTGGAAACAAGTATTTTATGCTTTGTGTTGATGATTGCACTAGATGGTGTTCAGTGTACATGCTCAAATCTAAGGATGAAGCAGTGAGTGCATTTGTGAAATTTAAAGCTCAAGTAGAGAACAATTGTAATGACAAGATTAAGGTGTTGAGATCAGATAGAGGAGGTGAGTTCCCCGAATGGAGCTCGCAGTCAATCCGTGGATCAAGTCGGGTATTAAAAGGCGCTTATCGCCCCATACACACCACACAAAAATGGTGTGGGTGGAAAGGAAAAAAATAGAACCGCCATGGAGATGACTAGAGCTTTATTGAAGAGCATGAAGATTCTTGGAAAGTTTTGGGCTGAGGCAAATGTACATTCATCTGTATCCGATCAATAGATTGCCAACAAAAGTAATGGGGTACAGGACACCATATGAAGCTTGGAATGGTAAGAGACCTCATCTTGGCCATTTAAAAATTTTTGGGTGCAAGGGCTATGTCAAGACAGTAAAGCCATACTTGAAGAAGCTGAAGACGTGTGTGCCAATGGTGTATTTTGGCATAGAAGATGGCAGCAAGGCTCACAGGATGTTTAATCCTCAAACAAACAAAATTGTTGTGAGTAGGGATGTTGTTTTTGAAGAAACAAAGGAGTCGATTGGAATGCCGCAGAGATCGGTGACATTTCGCTTGAAATGGAGATGGGTGAGTGGAATTCTCATTACTATGGTGTTATGGATAGTGTTGGTGACAATGATACTCATGGTGATCATCGATGAGTCGAGTGGAAGTGGAAGTGGAGAACAAGAAACCGGGCGGCATAAAGACCGGGGGGACGCTTTGTGTCCGACGAAGATCCGGCAACAGGGGAGTTCTTCGCTGAATTCACATATCACGCCGATCGTGGTCAAGGGGCGGATCGCAGAAATGATTGATGCACTTGATGCTGATGATTATGATGAAACTCCAAGAAAGGTTAGGAGCATCAATGATGTGTATCAAGATAGTCGCCGTGACATTTGATTCGCATACGTAAGATCAAACTGAAGAAGATTGATTCGACAAGAAAATGCAGTCCCCCGATTCGGAACAAATCGCTTTTATTGACAAGCGATGGAGGAACCCACATGTTTCAAGGAAAGCGATTGAGGACCCAAACCGGGTAAAAGCATTGGATAGTGAGATGCAATCAATTTGTAAGAATGGAACATGGGACCTTGCTACACTACCTGGCCGGACGAGAAGTCAATTGGGCTAAAATGGGTATTTAAGCTCAAGAGAAATGCGTATGGTGAGGTAGTGAAACATAAAGCCGATTGGTGGCTAAAGGGTATGTGCAAGAACAAGGTGTAGACTTTGATGAAGTCTTTGCTCCCCGGTGCAAGGCTGAGACACTATCGAAATGATACTAGCTTTAGCGGCAAATAGAGGTTGGCAGTGCATCACCTTGATGTGAAAAAAGCTTTCTTAAATGGAGAATTGAAGAGGAAGTGTATGTGGCATAGCCCCGAGGGGTATGTTGAGAAAGGCAAGGAAAGGATGGTTCAAATTGAGTAAAGCATTGTATGGGCTCAGACAGGCTCCTAGAGCACGGAACATCAAGCTTGACAAATCACCGAAAATGTTGGGATTCAAAGAAGTGTGCTAGTGAACCAAATTTGTGGTACAAGAGAGGTGTTGGGAAGAATGCAAAGATACTAGGTGTGTATGTAGATGATCCGATTGTGATCGGAGAGGATGTGTCGAGATTGACGTGATTCAAGAAGCAGATGACCTCACAGTTTGAGATGAGTGACTTGGGTCTATTGTCATATTATCTTGGGATTGAGGTGAAGCAACTTGAAGATCATATCACAATCGGGCAGTAGCTATGCTAAGAAGATACTTACACAATTTGGTATGGCGGTATCGCAATCAAGCAAAGTTCCCAATGGATCCCGGTGCAAAACTTGATGCCGACAAAACGGGGGAGAGAGTGGATGCCACCGAGTACAGAAGGGTCATAGGGTGTTTGAGGTACTTATTACATACCGCACCTGATCTCTCATTTTCTCGTTGGAGTAGCAAGCGTTTCATGGAAAAGCCAACAAAAGAAGCATAGAAATGCAAATGGGCAAATCATGAGATATTTGAAGGGAACCATTGATTTTGGGTTGGTGTACACCCAAACCAAGAAGAAGGAGGTGCTAGTTGGCTTCTCGCATGCTGATGTTGGAGGTGATCCGGTGAAGAGGAGGAGTACAAAGCAGAATGGCATTCTATCCGAATGATAGCTTGGTGACTTGGAATTCTCACAAAGAAAAGACAACAGCTTTTGTCATCTTGCGAGGCAGAATTCATGGCAGCAACCGAGGCAGCTAAGCAAGCTCTATGGTTGAGAACCTTGCTTTGGAGAGTTGACGCAAGAAAGCCAAAACAGGTGACATTGTTTGTGGACAATAATGCAGCTATAGCCTTGATGAAGAATCCAAGATTTCATGGCCGTAGCAAGCATATAGATATCAAGTACCATTTCATTAGAGAGTGTGTCGAAAAGAGGTCGATTCGTGAGGAAGATCCGGACAAATGATCAAAAGGCAGATGCATTAACTAAGCCATTGGCAGCAATCAAAATTTGTCGCTGATGAGGTACTTGTTGGGAATTCGTGATCTCGGTCCACATCAAGATTAAGGGGGAGAATGTTGGTTAATCTTGTGTTCCCGAGCTAGGAGAGGGTCATGGTCAAGCTGGTTAAGTGAGATCGATGACAGAATTTGAATTACGCCGTTGGCGGAAAAGCAGCTTGGTCGGCATGGAGCGCCGGGCCGAGCGGGGAGCGTGCACCCGACGTCGAACGGTTGGCGTGTGTTATCTCCGTCAACTTGTATCTTGTGTTAAGCAGTTTTCTTTTTCGGTAAGCGTCGCGTATTAGCTACCGGGTATAAGTACTTGGATGTAAGGAGTGTGGATTAGCGCCGGTTGCATTGTAATCGTGTTTGTACTCTCGCCATCGAAGGTGAAAAGGGGCACCGTCACCCCGGGCGGTTCCCGCCAGTGTTCATCAAGTGTTCATCCGATTTCTTCCGAATTTCTTTGCGCCGAGAGATAGGTTTAGCCAGTTCGTGTTCAAGCTAGTGATTGTTGATCTTGGCCATCAAAGCCCGGTGCTCTTACGTCGTTCAGGCGTCGCCACCATGTCACCGACGAGCTGGTGGAGATGCACCGGGGTCAGCAAACAGCGCCACCCCTTCCTCGTGGGTTCTCCGCCCAGGTCGTCCGGGCACGCCGCCCGTCCATGACACCACCCCTGCCCGACAGCGCCGATGCCGCGACACGTGGGCACGGGCGTGGTCGAGCTGGGCGCCGCAGAGGGAAGTATCGCGCACCGCCGCGGGCGCATTCTCGACGCACCGCTGGGAACTCTACGAGAGAGTTTGTGCGCCGGGCGTGCCGATCATGGCCCGCCCGCTTTTTTGCGATCGACGGGAACGCGAGGTACATGGAACACGGTGGGCGACGGGCTCACAGCCGACGGCGAAGCTCATAAGGGGTAAGGTGGAGTCCGCCATTGCAGCGCCGATGGGGCCGGAGAGCCCGGCGCCGGGCTGCGGCGGAGGGCGCGGCCTGCTCAAGAGCAGCGTGGTGAAAGTGCATGGCCAAGGATGGGTCGCCCTCCATCAACCTCGACAAGCTTGTACACCACATACTGACACTGTAGGTACAAGCACAGCAGCCACGACGTGCTCTTCTTGAGTACCGTTTCTTTTCTGTTCAAAAACTACCAAAATAAAAGTTATTGATCTCAAATCCATGGAACTTTATAGTTTATAACTTTTTGATTTGAGATCATCTTGTTATGAAGAAATAAGTTTTAATTTTGAAACATATATGTTACGCACAGTCGCCTGTATAATGTTGAAATAAAAATGCAAAAACTCTTATCATGGAAAAATAGGTTTCAATTTCGAATCATACATGTTCCGGTCGCCTATAGCCAACACGTGTCTCAAATGTTGAAATACAATACCTAAATAAAAGTTATAAATCTCAAAAAATCCATGGAACTTTATAGTTTATAACTTTTTTGATTTGAGACCATCTTGTAGTGGAAAAATAAGTTTCAATTTCAAAACATACATGCTACATTCGCCTGTAGCCAACATGCATTTCAAACGTTGAAGTAAAATGCAAAAAATTCTTGCCTCTAGGGTTAGAACGCGAGACCTTGGTCATCCATTGCGCTATGTTGGTATTTTCAAAGAGGTAGCTATGTTGCATCTTTATATTACGTATAACGGGGTGCCGTTAGCATTTCCTAGCGCAACCACACCAAGAACGGACCTAGGATCCATCTAGGATGGTTACACCACAAATGCCGCTGCCAGTATTTCCCTACATGCCGCTACTAAGGTTGAGTAAACCTTTTTCCTAACTAATCATGAAGGCTCCATTAATTCAAAGCAAGATTATAATTGACGGCTGCTAGTTTAACAAGCCAGTCCGGAACAATGTCAAACCAAGAGGAGGAGCGTTTGGTAGTCAACGCCAACAGAGGAGCCGAATGGAGGGAGTGCAGCCAACGCGTGGTTAGGCCACTGCCACTTCGACTGGGACGGCCCGAGAAGAATAGAGGAGCAGCTCGGGCCTGCGCTGGAAAAGAAGAAGAAAGGGGAAGTAGGCTGGACTGCGCCTCAGGCTGGAAAGGAAGGAAGGAGTGGTTAGTTTCCATGGTCCAATACGATTGAGAGAATTTCAGTAGCACCTCCCCGCTGTTCACATAATACATGTCCTGCAAGGGAGTGTGTATCCGGAGAACAACAGGGAGGTGATGTCGAAACTCTGTCTCAGATCGGAGCAAAACAAGGAAACTAACCCTCTATGCATCCGCAGATTGTCCAAAAAAACGTGGACAATCCGAAACTGATACGGTTGTAGATATACAAAGAAATGCATACCTCCAGCAGTATCTCTTTCGAACGGGAGACGTCTAACTGGGTTACGCGATCTATGACCATGCGACCGAAAGAGGGGTTATTCATACCTCGGGTGGAGTCAAACTACCAGGGTAGTGGCGGGTCAATGCAGTGGCGAGGCGACGTAGTGCAAATAGAGCTCTTTTCTGCAAAAAGGAACATAAGGGATCAATTGGAAATTTCGGCAGAATCCCCCCCTGCATGGTGGGGTTTCTAAAACCTTCAATAAAACGTCCGGCACGAAGGTCAACAACCACATATACATATGCATTCGAATCCACATATCTTTGCCAAGTCACATTCATATAAGCATATGTAATCACCACCGAAATTTGTCCAGTTATATTCATATAGAATCACATGGCATAATAAGTGCTACTACATACTAATACTAACACTACTAATCCTACTAGTACTACTAACTCTATCATTACATATATTACTAACACTACTACTCACCTTGGTTGGGGTTGGGGTTGGGCCGGTGCCAGGTAATGGCAGAGGCGGCAACCAAACTTAGGTGGTACCTCGGGTGGCGCCGGGGACCGAGGTAACGTCGAGAAGCTTGGGTGGCGTCGACGGATGGCCGTAGCGGCTTATTCCGAAAGGGCATGAGGACAATGCACCCTCCTCTTCCTCCTTCCCCTCTTCCTCTTCGTCTTCCTCCTTCCTCGTCATCCTTCGGGGGGGCGGCGGGCTCACAGCACACGGTGGCGGGGTGAGCTCAGAAAGCGGGCGCAAACGGTGACCCGGTGGCGGCAGCGAGGCGAGCTCAGGCAGGTGGTGGCGAGGGGTGGGGGCACTGTGGGCGGCGTTTTGCGGGCGCGTGGTGGCGGGCAGCGAGGAGGTAGGGAGCATGAGCGGGTTTGTGTGAGTGTGTCTCTCTCGTGTGTGAGTGTGTGCGCTGAGTGTGAGTGTGTGAGTTTTGTTTTATTTTTGATTTTATAAAACCTTTGCCGATGCGAGATCTAGCAGCACTTGGCAAAGTTTTTTTCAAACCTTTGCCGAGTGCGGATTCGGCAGCACTCAGCAAAGACAAGCCTTTTGTCGAGTTCCGCGATTTGGCACTCGACAAAGATTCATTTTTCAATACAAATAGGACAGCATCGGGACTACCAGCCGTCACCGATAAATAGTCGATTTGCCGAAAGTGCCAAACAAGGCACTCCAAAACTATTTTTTTATTTTGGCTTCAAGAAATTTCATGTAACTTTGCTACTGAACTACTCCATGTCCAAATTTGGGAAAAAAAATATACTTTCTACTATATTTATTTAATTTACCTCTTTTATGTGAATTTATTTTCATAAATCAAGTTTGAATTGCAATTCATTCGAATAATCAAACTAAATGAATGGAAAATTGATATTCTTGCTTGTGACTCTAACGTGAGGCCTCATCCAGGGACACACCGAAAAATTCTAACATCTTGTGCACGAAACATGTCGACTCACTTGCGGGTGAATCATGAAATTTGTGTCTGGTTTGTGCCATCCGAGATGCCACCATGCAAGAAACCTTCTCAAATTTTTATCATAGCCTACACATTCCATATCACGACAACTCGATAAATTTTATGATCTTTCGGACTTCGTTTGCTTTTTATAGAATTTACAAACGCCATGAGCCTTGGCGGCCTTAACTCCTTCTAATTGCCCTCATATGCTTCGTCAAGCTTCTTCCAAATGTCATGAGCAATCACAAGTGACTTGACTTGCTCAAACACCTTGTCATTGAAAGCTTTATGGAACGAGCTAACGGCAATGTCATTTGCTTGAAGCTTCTTCTCTTCAACCGGTGTTGGTACTTCTTGATTTGCCACCTCAAATTTGTTCTCGGTGACATTCCACACTTCTCTATTGATTGACTTGAGGCATGCAAATCATCTTCACCTTCCATAATTCATAATTCAAGCTATCGAATAGAGGTGCTTTCTTGGTGTTGTTGATATGTAAACACAATGTTATTTTATCATTGTAGGTTGTTAAGCCCTTCAAAAACGGTTCCTTTGCTCGATACCCCTTGAAAGGTCCTAAATGGCTAGGGGGTGAATAGCCTTTAAAAATTCCTTTAACAATGTTGATGGTAGAAATACCCTATTTTCACATAGTCAAACCATCAACTAAGTACTCCTTTTAAGCTAACATATAGATAAATAATGATTTCTTATGCAAATAACCTAGTTCCACATGCGGATGTCATTATTTGTGTACAGAGGTGAATTTAGAGGAAATCTAGCTGAAACAACACATTTGGTCACCATCTAGTCGATGGCCATTGGACAAAGTACTATCACCATCCTGATCACCATATCCTATGACGCTTCCACGCAAAAAATCTGAAGTCATTTGGCCACAAGACCCACTTCGCCCACCTGCACTTTGGTCGACGGACGCAAGCCAAGTCACCGCCATGTCACCAATCTGTGGGAGAACAAGAGGAGGAACCTAATTGGTCCGTCGAGACATCACATGGATCGTGTTGGTACAAAATAGATGTCACAAAGAAGTAACAAACACAAGACGCCACAACACCAAGCAAAGACTTCGTGGTGAGCCCCTAGTGGTAACTGCTCATCCATTTTCCGCTTTCCCGAGCCGTAGCCGCTGGAACGCTGCCGCCGGGCGAAGCTCCACCCTGCCACCGCGCCACCGCCGCGTTGCACCACGACGAGCTTCTCCGCCACCCGCAGCGCCGCCGGGTTTGCCTTTGCCACCGGGGAGATCACCGCCCGTGTTCAAGGAAGGGGAAGATGGGTCTAGGAGATGCGGGAGAGAGGGGAGCAAGATCGAACAGGTCTAGTCGCCACGGACCTCACCGCCAACGAGATATCGCCGTTGAACTCCGGTGGGCGCCGCGGTCAGCGCTGGGCACCGTGCCTCGACGCCCTGTCCCCCCCTGTCGGTTTGGAAGAGAGAGAGAGAGGGGGTCGATTTTGTTATTTCCGAAAATGAATAAATGTGTTGTTTCTTAGAAAAAATCATAGAAAATTATTTATAGTTTTTAAAATTCTGAAAAGTTTTGTGTAGCCTCCATATAAATGTGTTTGCATGATTTAAAAATGCAATCTTTAATCGAAAAAATGCATCTTCCATGATTTTTAGAAAATAAAATATTTGTTCAATAATCATAAAATTTTATATGGAGCTCTTGATGTGATCTCTCTTTACAAATTTTTAAGGTCTTTTTTAAGATAGTTGGTATATTTATTATGTTATGCTTTATTTTATTTTATTTGAAAAGTGAAGTGTTTATAGGGTACAATGACTTAGACTTTGTGTGATTTGGGATTGTTTTGTGAATCTTGGATCATAACACCTCAAATGGTCCCTAAGAACTCCTTTGATAAAGTTAGTAGTTCAACAAGTTGGTTTTGTTGGCTTGCAACTTTGTCGTGAAGCAGAGTTGTACTCAAATTAGTTAATTTGTTATGTTTCAACATTGTCATACATCAGATCATGCATTCCATCGTACTAAAGCATGCATCCCCATTTGAGTATACGAGGGTGAGTCAGATCATGTTGATCAAGCTTTGGAGAAGGTGCATCCACTAGAGATGTTGGTGTCAAGGGTGACTTGGCGATGATCTGACTACGGAATCTGACTTTTACTACAACACAGGCAAGCCCCGAGCATAAACCTTCTATGTTTTGAAAATCTTTATTACACCTAATGTCTAGTGTATTGTGCATTAAGTTGATAGGCGTTGGTTGGTATCGTTACTGCATGATTACCTTGTAAAGAGATGGGCAACTGTGACTGCCTATCTTGGCTCGTCACGTCTTCGTGTTACAAGGCATTTAGTTGGGCATGATATCTATCTCAACAACCACAACTAAAGGATCTAATCTAGCCTCAACCGGATATGCTTTGGACGTGACACAACCACGTCATTGCGTGGCACAACTGTGTACCGGTTAACATGACTTGACATTCAAGATACAGATCATCCGTACTAGTCACTCTACGTGTTCACGCAGGCACGCTATATATATACCACACGAAACCTGCTCTGTACACCCCACAGGTTCGTTCACCTGCAAGCATATATGGAGACCAGCAACGTGGCAGTGTCACTATGTGCACGTCCTCGCACGCCTTGCAACCTCCAAGCACTCGTGCGCCGCGCAGTCCCCGTTGCTGTCCGCACCAAGAACGCGATGACGAGAGCACGGCCGTGGCGCCTCTCCAGCAAGGCCGCTGGGGGCGACCACGGCAACGTTGACCGCCGCGACGTGCTGCTCGGGCTGGGCGGAGCGGCGGCAGCCGGGCTCGCGACTAGTACTCTCCACAGCGCACTCGCGGCACCCGTGCAGGCCCCGGACCTCGAGAGGTGCCGGACGCCTGACGTTCCCGCAACAGCAGCGGACCCATCCTGCTGCATGATGTCCCGTGCCAGGCAGGCGGCCACCGACTTCCAGCCGCCCCCTCGCGTCGTCGTCGCTCCGCGTGAGCCCGGCGGCGCACCTAGTTGACAGTGCATACGTGGCCAAGTACGAGGCAGCCGTGGCGCTCATGAGGGAGCTGCCCGACGATGACCCGCGCAGCTTCGTGCAGCAGGCGCGCGTGCACTGCGCCTACTGCAACGGCGCGTACGGCCAGGCTGGGTTCCCGGACGACCTCGACTTGCAGATCCACAACTGCTGGCTCTTCTTCCCGTGGCACAGGTACCTCGTGCAATTTCACCAATTTGTTAGTTCGTTAATATGCATCCGATCGACAAATTGAAAGCTTTGCCTTTTCCCCTGTGTTTGGCGAACTTGGCGAGTGCATCAAGGCTTTACTTGTACTTTCATGAGAGGATCCTCGGCAAGCTCATCGGCGACGACTCCTTCGCGCTGCCGTTCTGGAACTGGGATGCGCCAGGCGGCATGACTCTGCCGGCGATATATACCAGCATGTCCTCGCCGTTGTACTACGAGAAACGCAACGTCGCGCATCAGCCACCGTCCTTTGTCGATCTCGACTTCAGCGACACCGACCCCAACGTGCCAAGGGATCTGCAGGTCGACCAGAATCTCAAGTTGATGTACCGGCAGGTCAGCAGTTCAGAACGCACATCGTCAGATGATCTGTATTCTGAACGCATATCTATTGTCAGATGATCACGGGCGCCAAGAGGAGGGAGCTGTTCATGGGGCAGCCGTACCGCGCGCAGGCGACGCGGCACAGCCAGGCGCGGGCACCATCGAGAGCATGCCGCACGGGCCGGTCCACAGATGGGTGGGCAACCCGGCGCAGCCCAACGGCGAGGACATGGGCAACTTCTACTTGGCGGCGCGGGACCGGTGTTCTTCGCACACCACGGCAACATCGACCGGCTGTGGCACGTGTGGCGCGGCCTGAGCCCGCGCAACACCGACTTTGGTGATGCCGACTGGCTGGACGCCAGCTTCCACTTCTACGACGAGGAAGCCCGGCTCGTGCGCGCCCGCGTCCGCGACTGCCTCGACCCCGCCGCGCTTACGCTATGCGTACCAGGACGTCGGCCTGCCGTGGCTTGACGCCAGGCCGGGAAAGACGGCTGGGACGCCAGCGCCCGCCACGGGCGGTGTCGTGTTCCCGGTGAAGCTGGACATGACAGTGAGAGTGGCCGTGACGAGGCCAAGGGTTTCTAGGAGCCGGGAGGAGAAGGACGAAGAGGAGGAGGTGCTGGTCGTCGACGGGATACAGGTCGCGGATCATCTGAGGTACGTCAAGTTCGACGTGTTCGTGAACCAGTGTGCCACCGGGGACGGCAGTGGCACGGCGGCGGTCGACTGCGCAGGGAGCTTCGTGCTCACACCGCACATGATCCACCAGCGCAAGGAGAAGCAGGGAGCCGTGGTCAAAACGGCGGCGAGGTTTGGCATCACAGATTTGCTGGACGAGATCGGAGCTGACGGGGACAAGACGATTGTGGTGTCGCTCGTGCCGAGGTCCGCCAGCGACCTGGTCACCCTCAGCGGCGTGAGTGTCACGTATGTTAAGTGAAACTACACCCAGGCCAGCATACACTACCGGACAGGGCCTCACTACCGATCGCTGCAACGCCGCTTTTCCCGTGGCGGAGAACGGCGCTCGGCAAAGGCTCTTGTTTGCCGAGCGTTGACGCCGATAAACCACCCCGCTCGGCAACGAAGCTTCGTTGTCGAGCGCGCCGCTCGACAAACTAATCCGCTCGGCAAAGGTCGACAGGCCCAAACGTCCGGCCCTGCCGTGCCTTTGCCGAGCTCCCTACCGTTCCTCACTCAAGGGAAAAATCTTATTTTGCCAAGCGCCCTGTGCTAGGCACTCGACAATAACCATGTTTGCCGGGCACCATGTGTAACGCTCAGTGAACTATTTTTTTTTATTTTGGCTCCCAAATTTTTTTAATAAATTTGTTAGGACACTATTCACAACATATTGAAAATTTAAATTTTTTTCATACTATTTGCTATATTTTAAAATTATATATCTTTTTTTCTCAAAAGGAAAATTTGAACTACAAGTCATTTGAATGAGTGAAAAATTTGAATGGAAAAATGATATTGTTATTAGTGATTGTAATTTGAGGCCTCACGCGAGTACTCACATGAATATCAAAGGCCAAGTTTAGGAAACATGACAGTTTAGTTGTCGGTGGATTGTTTTGAAATTCTAAAAAATCAAACCAAGTCTGAAATTATGAAACTTGTCCAGGTGTCGTATGGTATGTGTAACCTATGATTTTTTTTTTTTTTTGAGAAGGTTTCATTGACATTTCTGTTTATGATTGCTGAAACCGAGGACATCTCCACATGACCACCGCCCCAGCCCAATCCTGCCGCCCCGGCTCGCCCCGCACAGCCGCCACGCCTGCCCGCCCGCCCACCCGTTGTTGCTGCCGAGAGGAGGAAACGAGGAGGAGCAGGGGAGAAGGAGAGAAGGACGCCTGCGCGACCCGTCCCCATCCCCATCCCGCCTCCCGCGCCCCTGTCGCGTTGCCCGGCTCCTGGCCCCAGCTCTGTCCCGCCCCGCCGCAGGCCACATTCCCCGTCAAGCGCCGCTGCCGGTGCTGGACCCGTCCCAACGCGAGCTCCCTTCCCGGCTGGCCCAGAACCTTATACCCGGCGGCTGCTGCCCCGGTCGTGGGAGAGAAGGGGAGGAGGAGGAGCAGGGGAGAAGGAGAAGAGGAGGATGCCCGCACCGTCCCCCGGATGCTGCTGCTCCGGTCAAGGGAAGAAAGAGAGGAGTACATCCGCCCGGTCCCTGTCCCCATCCCCGTCCCCGTTTGCTGCTGCCCCGGTCAGGGGAAGAAGGAGAGGAGGAGGACGCACCGCCCCGCTGCTGCCCCGATCCTTGATGTTGTGCCGCTCATCGGTGTGTCCGGCCATTTGGACACTTCATCGGCGACGGGCATCCACTAGGTAAGCTCACGCCTCCTCTTCTGTTCATGCTTTGTATAGTAGAAGCTTAGTTGTAGTGACACCTTAATTTGCAATGTTTATTTTGGTTAAAGTGTGAATGATTCAGTTCATATATGCTCTTCAAAAGTGTTACTGTAACAAGTACTGAATGTTGCAACTCGTTATGATGGAAGTGCTATTCAGCTAGTAGTGTTCATTGAGATTTTTCTGTTCTCTTAATAGGAGCAATCGCCAAGTGAAGAAACTAAGAAGGCCGACAATGGGGAGATATCTATTCAGTTGGATATATATACTAGCATTTGTATATGGTTTTGATGTGAGCATGTCATGCTTTTTATCTTTTAAAAGGGAGCAGGAAACTTGTCATTGATAATTGAGTACCTAAGCTACAGTACTTAGGATCTTGATTACTTTTCTGTTTGATGGATATTTGGAGACAGAAACTTATGTTTGTGAATGATTTTAATATTTGTATGGATATATTGTTTGGACTTTTGTATGAACCTAAGCTGTGTATTGAGGATCATTGTCAAATAGATGGTACTGATTTTGGAGGCATTTTAATAATGCCTCAATAATATTTTGAAGGCTTGTCCAAAATGCCTTTGAAGAGTTTTATAGGCATCTAGAAAATGCCTTCATATGTTGACTTTAGAAGGCATTTTGAAAAATGCCTCAAAAGACCTTTTAAGTCTTATTTATAGCCGGCATTTTCAAATGTGCCTTAAAACCCTTTGAAGGCATTTTTTGCCACTTTTAAAGGCATTTTTGAATGCCTTATATAATAGGCTATGCTGTAGTGCGCCCTACCAGACAGCCGCCTAAATGCTCAGCCATGGCAATCATTCAGAGCATTACAGTTCACAAAATTATTTAGCAGGGTCTTCTTCAAGCAAACGTGGCGCTGCAGAATTGGAGGTTCTGAGCTGAACAACAGATGGTTCCAACCTTGATGATAACTCCAAAAAAAAAGATCACAGATAAAATTATAAGTGAACCCCACTAATAGTAGTTGGTATAGAGTACAAATATATAGAAGAGTGAGCGCAAGAGAAAGTGATGTAAAGGAGAGAATCTTAATTACCAGGGATGTATAGAGGAGGTAATAGAAGAACATGAATGCACATAGTCTGAACCTGGCTCAGTAGCCCATCCCACACAGCCAATGAGGAAAATCGGCATTAGATGCATTGGGGATTATTGAACCATACAGTCACTCTTGCATTGGCCCCTTGCTGCCTACTTCACGCATTCCCTTGAAGTTCGAACATTGACTATTGTCATCATTAGCAGGCCGGTCTCTCTAAGTCATTAGTTCCTGCCAATCAGAAAGCTCGCATGCAGCCAGATTCAGACTTCATGCTCACTCGTTGTACTTATCTATAACTCTAACGAAGACATGGTGGGCCAGCTGACTTTTGGATGAAAAGGCCCAAATTGGATGGGATATCGTCTAATTGGGAGACAAGCCATATACTGGATATGCTAAGAAGACGAGTATTCTGTAAAGATCCACTCGGATGTGACTCAAGCTAAAACAATAAGTTTACACATAATTCTCAGTGTCATTATTTGTACGTGGTAGGTTAACGTGACATTTTTCATGCACGATTGATGATTTATAAGATATATATTTCTTGCAAACGTTTCAATGTATGTGTGCTTTTTACATAAGCTAGCTGACGCATATATTTTTTTTACTAGCCGAGGGCTCCAATTTGTAGTACTAAGAAGTTACCAAGACAATTATCGAAGCATCGACATTTCTTGCATTGTATCGAGTCGAAACCATTTTCTTGCAGTTTTCATATATGCAGGCCGCACTGAGGCAACCAAATAGATAATACCAGGCAAGCACACTGGCATAGAGTCCTGTAAGAACATGATTTTACATAAAAAAATTCACGTGCAATTTTGTAATTAAAATGAGGAATGTATTTATAAAACGTAATAAATTGGGGTGGGCGTGCCCTAAGCGAAATATCTTTACTTTTAGTGCCATGATGTGTGTTATTGTTCCCAAGTGGGCGACACGAGGCCGTGACAGCATACAAACCCAGGCCATGTCTGTAGGCTTATAAATTGCGTGTCTCGCGGCCGGTTTAGTTGTTGTAACTCAAAGCTCTTGTATGCAATGGCGACGACATGTATGACATATATATATGAGATATATATGTGTGATTGCAATTTGCTAGCAATAGATCATGTTATATCTCTTGTCACCCATACCATGCTAGGTAGTTATGACTGTGAGGCACTGGGAAGCAAGCTTATGCATGCATCCTAGTTGAAGCTGCATGCCACTGCAAATAATTGTCAGGCCGTGGAACGACATTGAGGCTGCACAATAGTTCGTGATACAGACTATAGGAGCAGGCTACTTGGACCTTGCGTGCTGCGATGACACTCTTGGTGTATCTTTGTCATTCCTTGGACTTCAGGATAAGAAGCTACGAAACTATAATATGAGTATGGTATGCGTGTCATCAGGGCTATAATATGAGTACGGTATTAGTATACAATGTGTATCCATATTTGTAAGATGTGGGAAGCAAGACGCTGCGAGCAAATTTGTTGAGACCTATTTCAAAATCAGAGGGTGTGCTTATCCCTATATGAGAATTGCTACTTGAACAGCTGTTCGTGTTCCATATGTCGTGGTCCATTATTGTGTTATATAATTTTTTTCATGATTATTATATTTTAGTCCTGAAGCAGTTTTAATAAGTTGGCCTATACAATCCAAATCAACTCGAGGTCAATCACTTCCTACTACTATATATGATGTTGCTGGAGAAACTATTGCTAATGCAAATTCCACAAAATAGATATACAAACATTGTAGACAGCATGCGAGCAAGAAGTGCCTTCTTGTTCATAGTGCTGGTATGTGCGATCTGCACCGAGCCATATGTTCAACTAAAATAATAATAACTTCGCATCTAATTGGTCTACCCCTGTCTAATATAAGATAATAACTTGACAATAAACAACTCAGAAACATGAATAGATTTTAGTGTTATCAGACGAAATGATTGAAACATTGTGCAACTCCATGAAAGTGAATCTGGATACCGTGATACCTGTAGTGGCGTTATCTTAGAGAAGAATTTGTTTGAAAAAAATGAATTGTGACCAATTTCTAACCATGATGGATACGCCATAAGTTTGAATTCGGTCATAGGGATTGGGATGGGGAATGAAAATTTGATATTGACATTCACAATGAATTTGGTACCTAACAATCTAAACTGAGCTAGCATCAATGAATTAATTGGGTAGACGAATAAGAGCGTTCACACATGTGCACATAATTCATTACATTGGGGTCTGAATTTTGATCGATTAGACAAAGTACTGTCTTCACACCTCAACCACCATTCAAAATCCATCCCTTTAAAATGCTTGTCTCCACACATATGTATCTATATATATCAGCACCCAAACAAAGCATTATACATTGGTTCATCTTGTAGTTGAGTTTTGCACAGGGTGTATCTTACAACGCCAACCTGATCAATTCATAACATATGGTTTATACTTTGCAGCCTTTATTAGAGGAGTTCACTCATTCATAGAAATAGGATGCTTTAGGAAGCAACATACTGCATGATAATTTCACGAGTTCTCTTTGGATTGCTGAACCAGAATTTCTCGGATGTATACAAGTACCCCAGAGTTTCACAATATTGGTGTGGAAATGCAATCTGCTGCAGAGTTCCTCAACCTGCCTGCTGGCTGCTGCTATTCAGGAGATTAGTTTTCACAGATGAGCAACATGCAGCTGTATGTACGTGCGTTGAAACAGCATAAGATACAAGTATCAACTAACCACAAACATCTTTCAGGTGGCAGTGTACTACAACATCGATGGTGCTAAGTTTAGGTGCACTGTAAGTTGGCATGGATGGTTGAAAATCAGAGGAGATCTTTGTGCTCATCCATGAAGAAAATTTACTACTTGTACAATCATTGTTGTTATTCACCTGATTTCAGTTAAGAAGGTTCATGTTTCATTATGTTCTGGACAATTATTATCTTTGATAATTTGATCATGCTAATTAAATTAAGTTTTATCCTGAACCTGTCTTAAGAAGTACCCCTAAGTAATCTGAATTGAATCTGCACCAGCACAATCACTTAAAATGCTAGGACAGTCACTTTCATGCGCCCTGGATCCAATAACTCTATGACGAAGATGCATCAACGTAGTTAGTAGGGAGCATGGGGACATTGATCTGCCTTTTGGTTTATAGTTCCGGCCACTTGGTTTATATATACATGTAAAATCGATCTGTTCCGAGCCTGTTCAGTGCAAATAATACGAACCTGGCATCGAATCTGTTTACTGGTCCAATATGACTGGAAGGCATCAAGGACTAAGCTAGTCAATATGTATTGATTCAACGCCTGTTTTAGAATGCTCGATCCTTAGAGCGGATGGAATTGACTTTGGCTTTAAGTCCACGGCATCGAGACCAGGTGAATAAAGCTAGTTGAAAAACTTCCTCGGTGCTTCCTGCATATGCCACCAAATTAAGGCAGAGTGATGTAGATTTACTTGTGTGGTCGCTTGTGCTTGTCGTTGTACAAGCATAGCAGAGTAAGCTGGACATTTCTGTAATGATGTTAGATCCCGCTCGTTGCCGCGAGGATCTGCTCCAGCTCGCACCTAAATCTACCAGGACTTAGGGACAGAAGGATAGTGTTCATCGGCGAAGAGCCGGTCTGATGAAGAGTACCAGATCGTTACAACATAAATCGAAACAGATACTACTTATCCTTTTCTGATCCAGAGGTTGCCCCGTCTTCACATGGGCCGGACCTTTCGGGCCCGTAGACCTTGGCGTTGCGTCGCTGGGCCCACTTCCCTCTTCCTATCTCTGTCCCAGAGTGTTGACACCCCTCTCTCCTTGAGTTCGGCTTGACCCTCCCTCCTTGAGTGCTAGGGCTGGGAACCTCTACTTGATTGCGACGACATCCTCTCAGGTGGCAAGCTCTTCATTGAGGTCGGACCACTTGATCAGCAATTAGGGAACAGAGCGGGCACCGCTTTGATGAAGCCATTGTTTTTAGAGACAAGTCTAATTCACTTTGGCCGCCGTTTCCAGGAATAGACAAGGCCAGTGGCACCCGGCCATAGCCACCGCTGGCGCCAAAAGCAACGACCGCATGCCAGCTCCCCTGTGCACCCCGCACACCGGTCACCATATAGCCGCCATCGCACGCCGCCCACGAACCTTTGTCTGGGCTGTCCGCGCCAGCCACAGCCGCCGCCGCCCGTCAGCTTGCACCGCCGCCGCCCCATCCACACACCGACACGCGCCGCAGCAGCGCTGCCACCGGATCCGGACGGAGGACCGCTGGATCGGGACCACCACAACCGCACCAACAGAACCACACCTCCACAGCCACCACCATGACCCACCCACCCCCTGAGAGGGATGCCACTCACCGGCACCCGCACCGACAGATCCACCCGAGGGGCTGAATCCGCACATTGAAAAACCAGATCAGGCCCGGAGGGGGACAGATCTGGCCTCCCCCCGCGCCGAACCGGGTGCCCGGAGCCGTCGCCGTTGACGCTGCAGACGTCGAGCTGTAGCGGCCAGATCCTCCACGTGACGAACTCCTCCTCAGCACCTCCATGACCAGCAGCAGCCCCTGTCCACCCGGGCACCGCCCGCGGGGCCACCGCACCATGCCACCATGGTTGCCAAGAGCCCATTTGCACAAAGCTTCACGCCGCCCGGGTGAGATCCCTACCGCCACCTTCCTAGGGGGCGCGCGCGGCATCCCAGCGGGCACCTCCGGCAGCGGCGGAGGAGAGAAGGGAGGGTGGGGAAAGTTGGCGGCGGGGCTAGGGTTTCGCCTCCCGTGTCGCCGTGCGGTGTTGTCTGGAAAACCGGCTGGTGGGTCTAACCGGCCGGATTATGTTGGAGCCGTAGTCCGGGTTGGAACCAATAGGGACTAATGGTTCCAGGATATAGGTCACCTTTTTTTCACCCTCAACACATAATATACCTAACCGGGACTAAACCCTTTTATCTATACTATCCCCATATTTTTGTACCATCCCCAACTTCCGCCTATAGACTCAGATCACTGTTCTTAGAATAGTACCCAGTCCACCCCGTCCGATCCTTCAAACGGCTCCCAGTAGCTGTCCTAATGTCCCAGTTCTCGAAACTCCCATACCTTGCGAACCCTCTCCTACAGCCTCCTCTCAGCGTCCACAACCGCAACCGCCTCGAGCCATCTCCCTTGCCACAACCTTCCTCGGCCTTGGGACGCAGCCCGCAAGGCGCCACTACGCCACGCCGCACCAACACAGCCGCGCCGCGTCCGTGGCCCCGCAAAAAGTAATCAGCACGCCTCGAGCCATCTCCCTTGCCGCAATTCGTCCGCGCTCCTGCATCAACTACGGTCGTGCCTACCGCCCGCCAGCGCAGGGAACCACCAAACGTCCTCCGATGTCGCACATAGAAATGGGGGCCAGCAGGTATGTTCTCCTGTTTTTATCTTTTTATTTCTTCAATTTTCTCACATCATATATTCATACGCACATGTATAACCAATTGCAGTGATAGTGTCTACGTTCTCCTCCTGCATCATGTGACAGGCACGCCAATTTAACCGACCTTCTTCCTTGCTAGGCGCTCATGATAGATACTGACAAATGATTCAAAGGTATTTCCCAATTTCCTCATCACCGTTTATGGTGGTACAAAATTTTGCGATTCTCTCAATGTTTAGGTCTATTCATCTGTTTACACAATCTTGGTGGTCTGAGCTTCCTTTTTACTTTACTGAACCAGTAATGTTTTCATAATAGAAACTTTGCCCTTTAAATTGCCTATATGCAAAACCATCTGAGACACATTAAGATTAATATAAAATAGCCATACTGCTTTGAGATCCTTGCGCATAAAAAATCAAACTTTTGACTACTTGAATGCCTTCCATGACAAAGGCTTATTTCTGCACTGATTCATCCCATTTGTATTTTAGCAGCATTTCCTTCCTATGTACTGACACGTAAATATGGCTGTGCAATTCGAGCCTTCCATGACAAAGGCTTATTTCTGTACTGCGCAGCAGCAACCCCAACGCCTCCGCCTGGCAGCTCACTTAAGCTAACCGCGCAGCCGCAGGGCCTCCGCCCTTCGCATCGCATGGGAACTGCAGCACCACGGTCCTGGAGCCCAACCGCAGGTATGCTCCGTCTTCACTCTCTATATGTATGTGGAAACGATATGTACATGTCTATCCAATGTATATATTCAGTTAGATGTCACCAACAATTTTGCAGATATCGATTTTATCGCCAAGTAACATCAACTACAATGATAAACGATGCCCCAAAGGTGTTTGATGAAATGCACGTTTGGAATGTTGCGATTTGCATATCTTTTTTTACTTACCTATTTCATGTCATTTCGTCTCATTTCAGAAGTGTATTGCAATCTCTCTCTCTCTCTCTCTCTCTCTCTCTCTCTCTCTCTCTCTCTCTCTTTGTTTGATTCCATATGCATGCTTGCAAAATCTAAATGCTCATCTGTTATGTTCGATCAGCCTCAGTATATTCTGATTTTACAGATAATTTCATCTCCTTCGTGGCATGCTACTTTAGATCTCATTAAGTACTTGGAAAATCAGATGCACAAATATCGTTGGATAGCCGATAGATTTCATTAAATTTTCTTTGATCAAATATGCCTATTATAGTAATAGCATATTTTACAAACATATATCTATATGATTAGGTAATTGTTGAGATAACATCCTCTATGTTACATATTGTTCAACGAATTTGATCAAGGTTTCAGTTGAAGCAGCACTACTATCATTAATGTATTTTCCCAGTACCTAACATATTTAAAATTTGCAACATATGCTGTGAACCATTAACAGAAGCATGTTATTTCAAGCATTATCAAGAGTTACTCCATCAACTATGACACGAGTCCAAGATCAAAGGTAGGTTACTTCCGAATTCTGATACCCATACCCTTTACTCTTTTTCCTACCTCACAAGCCTCACTACTCATTAATTACTTTACTTTGGCTCAACATTGGCAGAGGGTCACCTCCTCAAGAAGGTGCTGCTCTAGCTGCAGTTAAAAGGTACAACAATGTCGAGCTTGATGGCAAACCTATGAATATTCAGATCATTGGGACAAACATTGAGGCACTACGGCCACCAGCTGCTATCTTGTCCTTCAATCCACTAGCTCGAAACTTCAATTTCCCTGTCAAAAGGTTAGTAAGTACCATTGTTCTTTGTCATATGCAGTGTGTTTTTCACCCCTAATGACATGGCCCGTGCAAAACTTTGCATTCCAAGACCTCCGTGTTACTTTACAGTCAAACAGTCCTTCTATTATTGTCTGATTAGCTCATACACATTTCTTCTATTCTTTAGAGTAATAAGTTAATTTCAGAGCTGTTGTTGCTTTTATTTCACTATATAATACTAAATATATTGATGACAGTACGGTACCAGACATCTATCCATCTTCACAAAATGAACCCACTTTGGACAATATAATCTATCATCCAGTTTAATTAGTTATTTTTTTGGTCAAATTAATCTTTACACTTCTGATTGCTAAATAAGTTCCATCAAAGGGAAGGAGTAGACCAATGAATGATGCAACGTTTTTTCCCCATTACTACAGCTGCTCCTTGATGGAATGAGCGACAACAGGGTGCCAACGTAAACTCAGGTCAACGACTACAAGGACTTCAAGAAAACCATTAAGCTATGCAATCTGTCGAATTATTGTAACTATTATCAAGCATCTGCGCTTTTTGCGCGGGGATCCGATTATTATAACAATTATCAAGCTGCTCCAATTATTGTAACTATTAATCCATCAAGCATCCTAATCGGCAATCATTGTAACTATTATCAAAGATTAATATTCTTGCCCCGCGCTTTGCGCGGGGGATCTGACTAGTTATATATATATACCTACGATGCTCCGTCAGGTCAGGGACAGGCACATATTTCTATTTGGCGAATTGATTAAAACAACGGATTATTCTCCTAGTGTTTGTCGCCGCACAACCAGAACCAGCTGGAGCACACCTCGAGAAAAGCTTCGTAGAGTTGTGTAGGGCTTTTGATTCATGACCTAACATATTATGGTGTATGACGCAATCCATGACCCGCATGCTCCTAGAATTCTTCGAAGCAAATCCGATAGATCGGTCAGTTGGGTAGTGATGTTTTTTTTTGTTAAGAGTATATATATCTCACTCTTATTCAAGTGATTGCCATGACTTCTCCAAACTCGACCACAACACACTAACTTGACAAGAAGCGTTGGGGCCTTCACAAATGAATCTCTCTGCCGTCCTAGTAGTCGTCCTCCTCCTACCTATCGTCACGGCATCTCCTGGTATGTACCCGAGCACTTGCACGAACTTCATGTTGCAAGTGGCGGTGTCATTTGATTAATATTTTCCTAAAAGTTTTTATGCACTTGCAACTTTATAATGTTGCATATGTGTCTTTACCTCTAAACCATGCATGCAGAGTTGGTGTCCGTTGGAAGTGGTTGCGGCGAGAGACAACTGAGCGGTAATTTTCATGGTCTATGCATTGCTTTTCTAAACGATTTCGTCTGCAAGGATAGATGCATAGATGAAAACACCAAGTACGACGACGGCTACTGTCTGGATTTTAAATGCTGGTGCCAAAACAGACCGTGCAACCTTCGGACCCTGCAATGATACAATCATCCCTGCTAGAGCAATGATCAGATCGTTCCTAGCCCTCATCAAATAATAATATATAACATATTGTCCTCAGTGTACCTACCAGCTATTTTCTTATCTTTTTGTCAGGGGTCAAAATAAATTTGCATTTTCTTATCCAATTATTGTTGATGAATAAAATGGGCATGTCATGAAAAACCCGCAGCACCTCTCTCCACATGGAAATTGTATTTCTCCACAGCATAGCTAATGTCGAGCCACATCCAAATGCATAGATTTAGATAATTATGAAATGTGAATTGGCTTGTAGTCTAATGGTAGGACGGTCTAGTGGGACGCTACCCACCAGGGTTCAAATCCTGGTGCTCGCACTTTTTCCTGGGATTTTCCCAAGGATTTACCGGCATTATTCATTAAGTGGTAAGCGACGTTCCCGTCGACGACGAGGCGCCTATGGTGACTTCGAGAATCTCCAGATCTATCGGCTGCCCAGTCCTTCGGAGGTGCTCATAGGGGTAGGGTTTGCGTACGTGTGTTCATAGGGGTGAGTGTGCGTGCGTGTTGTGAGTGTCTGCGTTGTACTGTGTCATTCTCAAAAAAAAAAAGATAATTATGAAATCTGCACCAACCGGGAAACCAGATATTGAGCCGATTTTGTGCCTTGAAAGCACTATTGGTGGGCCAAACCAATCCTAGGCAATCTAAGGTGTGCTTGCGATGATGGGGTCCCTCCTAGGTGAGCCGTCGGTCTTGCTTTTGCGATCGGTGTGGCTGAAGCTTGTGCGTTGCCGCGGCGCCCGCGCCACGCTGCCGAACCCTCGCGTGTATCCGCCACCGCGCGGAAGGAGATCGCGCGTGGCCGGGCGCCTACCTGCGGAGCCTGCACCTCGCCGCCGGAGCTCGCCGTGGTCGTGGCCGTGTCGCCCGCCGCACCGCCCAAATCTCACGTGTGGCCGTGGAATCGCTCCCGCCCCGACGGAGCTCCCGCGCCCGCGAAGCCCACGCTGAAGGAGCGCATGGACAGCACCGTCGCGTGCCAGCGCCCAGCGGTGGCCTCTCGTGTCCACCCGGCCAGCCTCACAGCGCTCACGGGGGAGTATCTATCCGAATGCCGAGGACCGACGCCTCCTTTCCCCTCCCCACCTGCTATGATTCATGCCGCAGAGGGATCCAGAAATGGATTTGTTGCATGGGTTCTTTCGCAGAGGATCCACACGTGCCCTTATGCTCCATGTTTGATTGTCTCATGTGTCGGCATGATCCAAATTTATTTCACCTCATTTTTGCGACCACACATGGAAATAAAAATATGAATCGGTTGCTATCTACTGTTCTAATTCTCAGAATAGGGAAGTTCGTCTCCATAATTGTAACACCCTAGTTTTAATTTCCACTACGCCACAAATAACTACAGCAGCGGCTTTTTTCGTTTCCAGCAGCAGGCAAAGGTGTCTACTGCCGCGGCCATGCCACGGTAAATCGTGGCTTACCACACTGGCGCCTTTGCCCTTTGTGGTCAATATGATTTCCCGTAACAGGCAAAAGTAAGACGTCCGTAAAGAAATCGCGAAAAATTAAAAAAAAAAAAAAAGCCCACATGGGCTTGGATCTGGGCCACAATAGACCCAAATCCCACAACTGGCGCCGATCTGCCACTGTAGCTCCAACCATCGATCCAGCGATGCAGTGCCACTGCGTGTGCCACCTTCAGCGGATCCGCCCCACACGGGGCCGGATCCGGACTCGGTGTCGCCAGATCTGCCTTTGCCGTAGCGGATCCGCCCCCGCCGCTGCGGGAGGAGGGGGGGGGGGGCTGCCGTCCGCGTGAGATCGGAAAAGGCCTTGCGCCGCCTCATTCTTGCTCCACGCACGCTGCTAGACGCCGGGAGGAGTTCGCCGTCAGCACCAGCCGCAGCGGGCAATAATGTCCGTAACGGTAAAGAAAAAGGCCTGCTGCAGTAAATCATGGAATTTACCAACGCGGGCATCTTAAGTGGCCGTCACGGAGCGCCAAAGTGCAACGCTGTGGTAAATCTTTTATGGCAGTGTTCGGTAGGATTTTAATTCTTTCAATATATTTTTTTGAATTAAGAGTAAATTGCACTATAGGTCTTCAATCATTTAGTGGATTCTATCTGATCCTCAAACTAATAAATGCTACTATCCATAAACTAATAAAGATTGCTCCCTTATGGTTCTTTCAATCTTTTTGATGGCAAAGCCATACTCAGAATTTTGGTTGGCTTTCAGTATGCATTTATCTTTTCCCAATAAGGAATATTTTGGCCACCTTATATGCATAGGTGCATCATGTACTTGAAAAAAGGCATCTGTACATTAGATTATGCACATGATGTATTACCCTGAGAGATTACAAACCTCTTACTTATATAGCCCAGCTAGTGAGACCTCAAATCCGAACAATCTCTCTAAAGGTTTCCTTATAGAGTTGGAATACCTTTACAAGCAATCATATTTATTTCTTAATAAGAAATTTCCTTATAGAGTTAGAATATCTCTTACACACCAAAAAGTCCTAAGATAATCCTAACTGAACTCTTACTTTTTAATTCCCGAAGAAGTAACGGGGAAGCAGCGGCGGCGGGGAGGGGGCTGCTCCGGCTGGGCGTGGGCCTCGTGGGCCTGTCATCCTCGGGCCCTATCTCTTGGCATGTGACATCTCCCCCTTCTCCAACCGGCGTGTCCTCGCGCTGGATGAAGGTCCATTCCGTGACACTTGGAGGGATGTCGGGGGTGCCTGGCAAGATGAACTCCACTTGCAGAATCAATTTCCCATGTACCGGGTTCCTCGGGATAATATTCTCCCGTGTGCGTGGCGGTGCGAACTCTAGGAGGTAGTGGAGGTTGCCGATGTAGGCATGGTAGATGTACTGGTGGATGACGCATCCCGGCTGTGTCGCAGTCTATCGGCATGCTGCGACCAAGAGCTCCCTTGGAAGCCCGGCCTCGACATGCAGATGTATCATGTCTCGAGGGGACTCTTTAGGAACAAGAAGCGGTCATTGGTCGGGCGGGGTGACGAAGAGCGGTATGAGGCGCCCGATGGTTGTTGTCCCGGGCGAGTCGAGGTGAAGCGCCTAGGTTCAAAGATCGCACCGCACATGAAGGAGCCGATGTCAAACATGGATGGAGAGAGCTGATGTGTTCCCTAGTCTGCGTCGTAGTTGATGTAGACGTTGTCGATACTGAGGAACAGGCGACCCATACCATGAAAGAAGACAACGCGGGCAGGTCCCACGTGATGGCGCCGTGGCCACAAGCCGCCAAGGAGGATGGCGGTGGGCGACCCTATCATCGGTGGTGGTGTAGGCGCCCAGAGCGAGGTAGTTCATCCGTCAAACTCCTCCCTGTAGCAGAGCTTCCAGCAGGTCTGGCAGTAGAGGTGAGGAAGCTGGGAGGTAGAAACGGCCATCGAAGAGGAGGAAGTCATCCTCCAGCGTCCATGCCGGTGCTGCGGTGCCCGTGGTGACGTCGAGGGCTACCCTCATTAGGTGCTGCTCCTCCAGTGTTGCCTGTTGTAGCTGGACGAAGATGTCGGTGGACATGTCGCAGATGTCCAAGGCGCTGGTGTGTCATGGACGTTTTCCCAGCCTAGATGAGAAGGTTCGCATGCCAGTAAAGGGGCCTGACTTGAGGGGAGCGGCCCTGGGCTCCCCCTTGTCGCCTGGGGGAGGCGCCTGTGTGAACGTCCGGGACTTTCTGTCGTGGTAGTATCGTAACTCGTTGTTGGCGAAGTCCCATGTCACCATTCCCACACTTGCCAACCAGGGGCATGCCAAGGATGATATCAACATCATTGCCCACGTGCATCATGTAGGCGTCGATATCGAAGACGTCTGGCGTCGATCGCGGAGCGGGATCTCGAAGGTGGTCGCCTGGCAGATCGAAGTGGCGCCAGTGTCGGTGGTGATCATCACCCGCACCGGCTGAGTCTGCAGGCCTGCTGTCGTCACCACACAGGAGGTCAATGTAGTTGTGCGTGGCGCCCGAGTCGACGACAATGCTGACGCCTATGCTTGAGATCATGCCGACGAGGTAGAGAGAGTGTGGACCACGTCTGGGAGTTGGGGTCCCCGAGCAAGACCCCCCGAGGTCGGCACCGTCGGGGGGTGCCCTCCAAGCCGGGCGCCCTCTTTGTCGCCATCGTATCTTGATCAAGGTAGGTCAAGATTCTTCTAGCAAGGGTCTATAGATAAACACAAATATAGACTCGCTAAGTGGGATATCCTCTGTCTCCCTAAGGATCAAGGTGGTCTTGGAATTCTAAATCTATATCTACAAAACAAATGTTTATTGGCCAAATGGAATGTCAATCTTATAAACACCAATGGCACCGGCAATCCTTGCTAAGGAATAAATACTTGAGTTCCAAGACTCTAACCCAAGTGTCAGCCAAACCCAATGACTCTCATTTACGAGAAGCCTCATGCATATAAAAGATGAGGTGTTTGCTAAAGGTCATTTATTAATTAAATATGGAACCGAACAAGGTTCGGGATGATACTTGGTTAGGTGATAAGCCACTCAAACTTAGGTACCGAGCTTATATAATATAGCAAAGGATCGACATAAAAAACGTTTCAAAGTTATGTCCTCTAATCATCTTAATGTTTCCTTTAGGAGATCTTTAGTGGATAATACCCTTTTGCAATGGCTTAACCTTGTAGCTCAGATCTCCAATGTGGCTCTGGTGGATGGTAAAGACCATTTTAAATGGCATTTATTCAAATTCAGAGTTTTCTCGGTCTGGTCTATGTATCTTCATGCTATAGATACAAATCCACCCTTCCATCATAGGAGGATCTGGAAATGGATAATACCTCTAAAGATAAAAATCTTCCTCTGGTTTTTTCAAAGAGGTGTCGTTTTGACTAAAGACAACCTTGCTAGGAAAAATTGGAAAGGGAGTTAGAAATGTGAGTGTTGTAACATGAATGAAACTATCCAACACCTCTTTTTTGACTGCCCTTTTTGCTAAGATGATTTGGAGGATTATTTTCTATGCTACAAAACTTACCTAACATAGTTCTATTGACCATATGTTTGGTACTTGGCTTAATAATCAACATAAACAGACTAAGCCACTGATGCGGGTTGGAGTGGCTTCCTTATTCTGGCAATCTGAGATGTCGTAATGACACGTTTAAAAAAAAAAGTAAAATCTAACTCTATTATGTAGGTTATCTTCAGGGGAGCTTATTGGCTACGCTTCTGGGCCCAGCTGCAGCGTGCTGAGCAAGCAAAGGACGCCCTCGTTGTGTTGAGCAAGCAATTGGAGATGGTTGCTTTAGAAATTTCCAATAGAGGGTGGAAGCATCTTTTCCGTTTGCTTCAATTCCTTTGTCGATGTTACAAACACTTGGCTTGCGTTTGTTTTTATCCCTCCGAACTTTGTAATAATTGGTCGTGTACATCTCTGGATGTAGAGGCCGGATTTTATTATCCATTATCGAAAAAATATGGTCCTCCGCAGGCCGGTGGACAGGCACCTATTTCTATTTGGGGAATTGATGAAAACAACGGATTATTCTCTTTGGGTAATTGATGAAAACAACGGATTATTCTCTTTGGGTAATTGATGAAAACAACGGATTATTCTCTTAGGGTCTGTTTGGATCCCTTGAATTTGGGGAATTGGAATCTACTTAATAAATTAAACTATTTTGTTTCGAATTTGAGATTCCCTAACTTTCCAAAGTTCACAAATAAGCTTATCTCAAATTCATAGGGTGGGAGATAGGAATTGAATTCCATTATGTTTGCTTTGCACTCTCCATGTTATGTGGTTGAAGAAACCCATCACCATGTTATGTTTGCATTGCACTCTCCAACTTCATTCCATTGCATTGCACTCTCCAACTCCATTGCACTACAATGAATTAAATTCCAAGGATCCAAACAGGCCCTTGCGGCCGCACAAGCAGAAAAGCTGCACACAGTTGGCCTGTAGGGCTTTTGATTCATGACCCAACATAGCTTGACTTGTGGTGTGTGACGCATTTGCGAAGACATGCATGCACTGTATTTTCTTCTCAGTTCTCGCCAGGCTAGGCGTGCCGCATGTTCCTTCCTATTTGCGGCTAAGAAACATATAGGCCCACGATACTATTCGCCTAAAATACAGCCGGCTGCAGCTGCTACACCAATAACGTAGTACGTCATGTGTGACCACGTTAAATACAGCCGGCTGCAGCAGCTACACCGTTAACTTAATTAGTAGGTCATCCGTGACCTGCATGCTCCCAGAATCCTTTGTAGCAAATCCGATACATTAGCCAGCTGGGCAGTGATAGTTTGTTTTGTTAAGAGTATATATATGCTCGCTATTATTAGAGTGATTACCAAACTTCTCCAAGCTCGATCACACCAAATCTGCTCACACAGTCTTCTTCAACAAACAAAAATTTACCAGATAAGAAGCACTGGCGCCTTCACAAATGAATCTCTCTGACGTGCTCCTAGTCGTCGTCCTCCTACCTGTCATCATGGTATCTCGTGGTATGTACACGTGCACATGAATGAGCTACATGTTGCAAGTTGTGATATCATGATTAATGTTTTTCTAAAAGTTGTTTCATGCACTTGCAACTTTATATTTGTTGCATAAGTGTCTTTACCTCTAAGCCATGCAAAGTGGGCGTCCTTTGGAACGGCTTCTGCCTGGATTTTAAATGCTGGTGCCAAAACAGACCGTGCAACCCTCGGACCCAGCAATGATACAATCATCCCTACTAGAGCATTGATCTGATCGTTCCTAGCCCTCATCTATTAATAATATATAGTCTAATATATAACATATTATACTCTGTGTGCCTACAAGCTATTTTCTTATGTTTTGTCGTAGCCTGGACATCACTCTACGTGGCCCACACCAATCCTAGGGCAATCCAAAGTGTGCTTGCGACGATGGGGTCGCTCCTAGGTGAGCGTTCATTGTCCTTGTTAGGCTAGGCGATGAAACCATACCATATGGTTTTTCGAAGCCAAAGCTTCTAGATTTATACGACTAGTGCTGCAATGTACGCCCTTTCATGATGCATGTTCCATTGTCTCATGAGTCCGCATGATCCAAATTTATGCCACCTCATTTTTCGACTACGCATGGAAACAAAAGTATCAATCGGTTGCTATGTTACTGTTCTAATTCTTGGAAAGGCAAAATAAATCTCTAGATTGGTAACACCCTAGTTTTGATTTTGGTAGGATTTTTTTTGATAATTTTTTTCTATTAATAGTGAATTGCACTATAGGTCCTCAAACCTTTAGTGGATTCCTGTCTGGGTCCTCAAACTTTATAGCTGATAACCTTTTAACTTGAATTTGTTTAGGTCACAAAATACTCGTTTAGGAGGACAAATATCTGATATGTACATAAGCCTTGAGATGTTGGGTTCGTGCCTGTACAGGAATAGCGCATTTTTCGCATGACCTATCGTTGCCCAGTGCGGTCTCCCTGGATCGTCATCAGTTCAAGCCCTTGCAGTCGTGAAATATGCATTTTTTCATGTGACTTATGGCAGCCCGGTGGTCTATCGCAGCATTGAAAGGATTGCTACTTTCTTGGCAAGCTATCTCTACAAGTCACTGATTTCTGAAGATAAAAAAATAGAGATGTTTTTATAGACGCATCTGTCACATGCCGGGAGACGGGGCCCGGGATGGGAGGCCCAAAAGGCCCACGAGGGGCAGGCAGCGCGCCACCAGGGGGCAGGGGGGGCGCCTCGCCGCCACCTCGTCCCTCTCGCGGCATCCTTCCCAATTAATGCAATAAATAAAGTAAGAGTTCAGTTAGGATTATCTTAGGACTTTTTTGTATCCAAGGGATATTCCAACTCTATAAGGAAAAACCCTTATTAGGAAATAAATATCATTGCTTGTAAAAGGTATTATAACTCTATAAGGAAACCTTTAGAGAGATTGCTTGGACTACAAGTCCCACTAGCCGGGCTATATAAGTAAGGGGTCTGTAATCTCTTAGGGTAACAAGCAATAAAGATCAATTTCCCCTCCTCTCTCTCTCTCACTGCCGCCCCCCCTGCGCCGCCACCACCGCCACCCACGCACGCTGCCCTCACCCGTGTCATCTTTGGAATCGATCCGATGCAGGACGGTGGTGTCCGGAGGCCATTACGATCCACCCACCACCATAGACGCCGACACGAAGAAGGTGCTCAAGGAACTGTCTACACAATTCTCCACCTTCACGACACGCCTCGGCGCCCTCGCCAATCAAGTTGCAATCCTCTCCGGTAGCAATCCGTTGGACGAACGCAAGGCCAAGCTGTACCAGGGAGATCGAGAATGAGATGAGGACAGCCATGGAGGACTCGGGCGCGGCTTCATCAAGGCGTACACGGAAAAAGGGCAAGACGTCTACCCAACCGGAGATCGCAGTAGAATTGGAGAAGAGGCCGACCACGATCATTGAACCAACGCCGGCGCTGGGAGCAGCGCCACCCAAGGGGGCGCATGCGCCGCCCCCCACCCCCCGATCACTTCCCGACCTGGCTCCCCGTGCGCACAAGTTGTCCTTCCCGGCGAACGATTGCAAGGGCGATCCCCTCCCATGGCTCAACCGGGCCGCGGCGGTTCTTCGAGGGGGACAAGGTACGCTAGCAATGGAACAGTGTCAGTACGCATCTTACCATCTCACGGGAGGATCACAAAGAGTGTTAGATGCACCTATCCTAGGAGAAGGCGTTGGCCCGATTGGCATGTTTCACCCAATACGTCAATGAGCGCTTTGACCCAAAGAACCCGACACAATCCGGCCGGGCAAATTGGCATCGCTTCGGAAGACCGACACCGTCGATGAGTACACGGAGTAGTTCCTAGCGCATGTCGCTCGCGCCAGGCACCTTGACGACCAGCAGCAAGTCAACATCTACATAGCGGGACTTGGGGAACCGCTAAAGACCGACGTCAAGCTGCAAGATCGAAAGGACATGGAGACGACCATGTTGCTCGCCAGGGCATCTGGCGCCGCCTCTCCATCCTCTGACGACCGGCAAGATGATGCGAGCAACGGGGTAAGGCACCAACGCCTCTGTCTCTCACCACGGCGCTAGCAACTACAACAATGATGGCAATACCAACATCGACTCTGCCCCGTTCAAGCGGTGACACTAGAAGGAGATGATCGGCGGCGCAAAGCGGTGCGTGCTTCAACTTTGACGAGTTGTTCTCACGGGGTCACAAGTGAAAGCACCTGTTTGACATCACCATCTTCAGCAACTATGACGATGACAAGGAGGGCGCCCGGCTGGAGGCCGCCCCCAGCGGCGGCCCGACCTCGAGGTCCTATTTGGGGACCCAAACTCCCGACGTGGTGCTCACTCTCTCTACCTCGTCGGCATGATATCGGGCATAGGGGTCGACATCATCGTCGACTCGGGCGCCACACACAACTGCATCGACCCTCGGCGTGGTAACTCTGGCGGGGATCTGCGCACACAACAACGTGCGGGTGATGATCACCGCCCACGGCTACCGCGCCTACCCGACCGCCAGCCACCTTCATGGTCCCGCTCCACATCGGCGTGGACATCGCCGACATCGTCGCCTCGTGATGCATGTTGGCAACGACATTGGCGTCATCCTCGGCATGACCACCGGCTACCATGCAGGAAGGGTGACATGGGAAGAAGTTCGTGCAAGGGGCCTCCCCCACGCAGCGTCGACACGGGAGCGCCCGGGCTTGGCCCCTCAGTCCGGCCTTTTCGCGGCATTCGGGACTTACCGCACCTGGTTGGGCAAGCGTACACGGCACGCCAACACCTTGGACACTGCGACACGTCCACCGTCATCTTCGTCCGGCTTCGACGGGTAACTCTAGAGGAGCGGCACTTGCGGCGGATCACCCTCGGCGTCACCACGGGCACCGCTGCCAGCGGCATGGGCGGAGGGAGGACGGCTTTCTCCTCTTCGATGGCTACTTCTACCTCCCAACTTTCTCGCCTCTACTGCCGGACTTGTTGGATGCTCTACTCCAGGGAGGGATTCATAAGACGAACTAGCTCGGCCTGGGCGCCTACATAGCGCCACCGACGACGGCTGCGCCAACAACCATACTATTGGGCGGCATGTGGCCACGACGCCACCACGTGGGACCTGCTCGTGTTGTCTTCCTCGATGGCATGGATCGCCTCTTCCTCACCATCGACAACATACACATCAACTACGGACGCATCAGCTCTCTCCATCCATGTTCGACATCGTGTCCTTCATGTTCGGTACGATGCTGAACCTGGCTGCCTCACCTCCGATTCGCCGCGACATCACCATCCGGCGCCTCATGCCCCTCTTCGTCACCTCTCCGGGCAACGACCGCTTCTTGTTCCTGGAGAGCCCACCTCGCAACATGGTGCATCAGCATCTTGAGGCGGAGATTCAAAGGGAGCTCTCGCTCAAGGCACGTCGACAGAGAGTGACACAGCAGGGACATGCCATCCACCAGTACATCTACCACGGCTACATCGGCAACCTCCACTACCTCCTGGATTTCGCACCAATACGCACTCAGGAGAATATAATCCTAAGGAACCTAGTGCATGGGAAACTGGTTCTACAGGTGGAGCTTATCGTGCGAGGTACTGCCGACCTTCCCCCAGGCGTCACAGAATGGACATTCATCCAGCGCGAGGACGCGCTGGTCAGAAAAGGGGGGAGGGGATGTCACATGCTAGGAGACAGGGCCCAAAATGGGAGGCCCAAGAGGCCCACGAGGGCGACGGCGTGCCACCAGGGGGCAGGGCGCGTGCGCCGCCGCCACCTCCTCCCTCTCGTGGCTTCCTTCCCAATTAATGCAATAAATAAAGTAAGAGTTTGGTTAGGATTATCTTAGGACTTTTTTGTGTGCAAGGGATATTCCAACTCTATAAGGAAAACCCTTATTAGGAAATAAGTAGAATTGCGTGTAAAAGGTATTCCAACTCTATAAGGAAACCTTTAGAGAGATTGTTTGGATTACAAGTCCCACTAGCCGGCTATATAAGTAAGGGGTCTGTAATCTCTTAGGGTAACAAGCAATAAAGATCAATTTCCCCTCCTCTCTCTCTCTCTCTCTCATGCTACCCGCCCCCTGCTGCGCCACCACCGTCGCCGCCCACGCGCACTGCCAGCGACGGCCGCGCCGCCGCCGCCCCTCCCCTTCCAAGGGCGCGTCGGCCACGTGTCACGCCGGGAATCGATCCGATGCGTGACAACATCCCGGATGCCTCTATAATACAAATTTGTAGTAGTGTAGATACAAGCTATAGATTCTTCCAAATAATGTAGCCATATTGTGCCACTTCTCCTTCCACCTCAATTATATATGACTACTCTAGAGTCATATTTATGGACCCATACCTGCCACCTCTATAATATAAATTGTAGTAGTGTAGATTCCAGCTATAGTGTCACAAATAATCTACTTCTATACTACTAAAAAGACCCAAACATAGACTCTCTTTGGCGGGGGCAGCGTCGTTCCCCTACTTCGCTCTCTTGCTCCCGCTCGCTCCACCCACATGCTTGGCTAGGACAACCACTGCTAGCGGTTTGCATGCTAGCACGCCCGGTGAACCCGGTCCTTGCAACAATCACAAATAAGGGGAAACTATTATTTTCATTATACTATATTTGCATGCACGCATGCATGCAAGGAAAAAAAAGATACCAACAATTGGTCCGTGCTTCCTGCGTATGCATGATGAAGACCTTCGACCCTATTTTAGAAGGAAAAAACTTAAAATGGATATATGTTCGGAATCTAAAAGAAAGGATGGGAAAAATTCTTTGGTAGGAATAAAAATTCTATGGTCAAAAGATGTACTTCATCCATTCCACAAAACATGCAATTCTCACATCCCACAAACATTTATAAGACAAAATAAGTAGAGTTAGATTAGTTGTGGGATGTCATGATATTTCACAAAATAAGACACAATTGAGTGCAAATATCCATAAATTGTGTCTTTGAATGCACTATCCATTCAAAGAAAAGGAAACAAATATGTAAATATTTTGGTAGTCCTCATATTTGAATTTGAACAAATAAAATTTTAGGTACATGCAATATCCATTTTAAGAGGATGAGAATTTCGGGGATCAAGCAAACTCATGTTCGAAAGAAAGTATTTCTCTCATACAGTATAATTATCTAAACTGCGGTGAAAAACAAAGGTAGCTTTAAAATTATAAGATATTAAATATAAAATCTAAGGCCAATAAGCTGTGGTATATTGTTCTCTTCTTTCCTCACACAACTATCATGAGTACAAGTCGGGAAGTATGTAATCTACCCTACTAATGCACCAACTTCTCTGTATTCAAATGAACGTCCCAGATTGCTTCTTAATCTTGTCTCTCATTACCCATTCACGATTCGATGATCGAGGATTAAATGTATATATGGGCCTTCACCCGCCCGTCGTTGTCTTGCCCCCCACACACCCGTCGGACGTCGCCGCCATTCACGGTAGTATTGGTTGCTTCCAAAAATTTGTTGTGTCAAGGTAATCCCCTCCCATGCCCCTGGTGAGGTGCGGATAGCCCCTCGCCGCCTCCTTCCCACCAATGGTGGCACAACCACATCATGCCGGGGATGGCGGTCCTTCCTCTCCGTCCGGATGGCGGTGGCGCCTCTACCCCACCTCATTCCCACGACGGCGGCGCGGCGGTCATTGCTAGATCGGATCGGCACCAGGCGGATCGGCGGCGGCGCCCTTCTCCACTCGCTGGCGGAACCACATCCATCCTGGCCGGCGGCGTGGTCGAGCTTGTGCGGACCGAGCCCGCCCGCTGCGGCTTCGGCTCCACTCCCTACAAAGATGAGCACTGTCCCTCCACTTCACCTCCCGGCTGCGCGGGGGCCAAATAGAGGCGACCAGCGGGATGGTGCAAGCGGCGTCGACTTCCTCTCTAGCATCTACAACGCAGGGGCATGGGCTGACGACGGTGCACGGGCTATGGCCGCTGCCCTTCGCCAGGTGTGGATCTCTTTGCCGACAAAGAACACCCACCAGGTATCCCCACCCCATCATCTCCCTTGCCCGCCGTACAAAACCGAGTTCCTAAACAACACCCACCCGGGATTACAAGGGCGCTAGCATGTATTATGGTGTCTACCAGCTTATGCCTATATGGAGGTAATAGTTCGAGCATTCGGTCCTCGAATTGTCATATTGGCATTATTCAAAGTCATTGTTCTTTTTTATGACAGTCTGCATTACATTAAAAAATTGACAACCTGCAGCCTGTGGCGGCTGGGGGGAGTACTCCTCATACCCGAGCCATGATGGAGCACAGACACCAACTCTTGTGGAGTGATTCTTTTCGGTTGATATATGTTAAGAGCCCAACGGATAACAATCACCTTATTTTCGTTCACTTTGCAACCTTTTTCAGTCGTATTTGATCGAATATGAAGACCGAATATTATATGGAAACTTACAAGAAAAATGGCATATGCAGTACTCCGTATGTTGCAATTGCTTTGGAAAAGAATATCAAACCAAAGAGTTAAGCTTCGAATAGAATTAAAATAAATCTAGGCCAATTCAGAGTGCAGCTTTAATGTGTGCTTTGCTATTTTCTGCATTTCCATGTTTTCATGAAACAACTTTTAGGTAGCATATGTTTTAGTTTAGCAACTGGGTACCGTGTTACGTTCAGCAGCACATTACTCCATTTGCAGCATGTTTTGGTCATTTTGGCGGGTAACAATGATGGGAGATAGAAGCGACATCTCAACCATCGGGTAAGTAGTTAGCCTCATCACAACGGATCAGTATGTCGAAAGGTAATTAGCCAATTCATTCATACATACAATTGTTTAAATTCTTGAAGCAATCGATTACCAGTTCAAGCATTGAGATTACATCTTATAAGACATGTTTACTTCATATAAGCAAGCAATAATGGGAAGAGAAAATACTTCAAACTGTGGAGGCCCTTTACTTTGAAGGTTTTGAAGTATGTTGCATCACTCCTTGAAATGGCATACAGAATTGGTGGAGCTGAGTTATAAGAATGCTACCAGGCTGTTTTTTATCCTGCCTCTAGAAGCTGAAGCCATCTAAATGGGGTTCAACACTACCTTACTGGTCAGCAAATCTGAAACCTGTTCTTTCAGTATTTGGACTCTTTTTTCCTCCACTTTTGAATGTTCTTTGTGTACCAGATTGTAGGGACTCCCAGAAACAATGCTTGAAAACTGTGTTGGTGTGTCGCACATAACCCAGTACATCCTGAAATTGGGATGTATCACCTTCGGCAATGCAAATCAGCCTTTACAAGTATATCTCTTATCTCAAATTTAGGGATGTTCTTAGAGACTTTATTATGCCTTACTTATATGAAGTAAACATGATCATATACAATTGTGTGAGACTTCTGGTTGTTTTCATTTGTAGTTGGGCACTATACTATTTTTAAAAGTTGGTGTGACTGAGAACGATGACAAACATGGCTCTAACCAGTTTTCTAATATTTTCTCTTGGAGGTTATTTGATCTGCCACACAACTTAGAGCAGCAGGGGCAGGAATTTTATTTGCAGCCGATTCTAACAAGAAAGTGTCAGAATGCTTCAGCAAGTCACGCAAACATGTCTTAACTTGAATTCTTTGTGGTGGCTACTGTGTTGTTTTCAATTGACTTGAAGTTGATTTAAAATATGTTAAAAGTTGTGTAGAGTTTCTAAAACTATGGTTATTTAGGTTCTTCCTCTGATTTGTTAATTGGTGACCTGCAATATTAAATAATGTAGTTAGAATAATATAGTGAATTTTCTTTTTATTTGAAGATCCCGTGCATCATTTTCTCTTATTTGCCATTACTTTCTACTTATTTTATTTAGTAAATTCCAATCTGCTCTTGCCGATCAGTTGATTATGCTAGCGTCAGATTAGCACATCACCCATGATAGTTTTGTTTTGATTGATTGATATGACAGGCCTATATCCAGAATCTTAAGAGGAGCCAGATGAAGTTGGAGTAGCTATAGCACAAGCCTCCAGGAATGATATTATGAGATCAGGGTATCCATGACCAAATGCAATTCCAATGGTGACACAAGCCTCGAGGAATGACCAAGGCAGAGTACCACCATCTGAGAATACTAATGGCGATACATGAACAATCTAATATGTTATTTTTTCTGATTAGCAATAATGGGTGACATGTCTTTTTGATCGTTCAAAACCTGGATGGTTTAATTTCAGCGCGCGCAAACAATTAGCTTCAGTTGATAATGGATGTAGAGTGTAGGGCTACCTCTACTGTTTATATGGTGGTTGTATCTTGCTTATATCATTGATTTCAACTAAGGAAACATTTTTTCTGTGCTTGGTCAAAATATTCTATAGTTACCTGTTGTTTTCAATAGCATCCCTAAGATAAAGCCGTAGTGTTAGCACGGGCATTATACTAGTCTTGTTAAATGGAAGTGTCAAGTGAACAGTATAACACCGGTAGCAACGCACGGGCATGATCCTAGTGAAGCAATGATGTGCATTTGATCCTACCTGTTCAAGGTCTCTTTCAGCCGCATTTACAAAGGCATCCTAGCCGCCTCTATACTACAAATCAGTAGTAATGTAGATATACAATATAGAGTGACCTATATAATGTAGCAATGTGTAGTACCTTGATCGTCCCACCTAGATTATATATGCCTGTTCAAGGCCTCTTTCAGCCGCATTTACAAAGGCATCCTAGCGACCTCTACACTACAAATCAGTAGAAATGTAGATATACACTATAGAGTGTCCTATATAATGTAGCAATGTGATCATCCCACATGGATTATACACACTGAGCGAGCAACTCGTGTGCAAATGCAAAAGGCACCAGGAAACCGAGGATCTTAACAAGTGTCCTCAATGGATTGTTTGGCCCTTGTGGCGCAACATTACATGTAGTACATGAGCTACACCTTTACCTCTAGGGAGGCAACATAATTATACTGAATAATATGTGTCCTCATTATCCGTTATAGCTGTGATTTATTTGGAAGGGATTCAACATACACGTCGAAGGTTTCTAAACAATGTATGAAATCATACAAGTAGAGAAAAAAATCTGTAAGTCACATGGAGTTTGAATATTTTATTTAGTCTATAAAATTATGTAGCATGTGTCAATGTAAAACAGAGAACCTACAACACATGTGTACATTACAGTTGTCATTGACTCATGGTCTCAGCATGGTTGTAATTGTCACAGCCACATCCATCTTGTCAAAGAACACAAACAAGCTGGCAGCATAAACCATATATGCACACCAACAATGTGGTCTTCTCGCACATACATATGAACTCCGTCCATGCATTTCCCTCTACCACAACAAGAAAAATAATCACATGTAAGTATATTGCATAGAAGCTAGGTTTTGTTGCAGCGGAGGAATATATGTTGTGGTGGTAACAACTATTAACATGTAACACGAGAATAGACTCAATACGTTGGTGGCAAAGCTATAATGATGATGATTAGCATTGCCAAGTTCTCTTTCCTTTTTGTTCATTTACGTGACACCCCAGTGGTGGCTTGTCCCTCCTTATTGCCCAAAAACTGGGCTATATATGTATATATATATGAATTACTTCTGTACATCTGTTCCTTATGTGCGTGGCTTTTAAATAAAAGTAGTGCTATGAATGTGAAAAACCAAAAGGAAATAGGATGTATTTTGTTGTTATCTTCAAATCTTAATGTGTTCATATATAAGTTCACACCTAAATGTGATTCTTTGAATGCATCCTCTAAAGGTTTAATAAATTGCTCACTGTTGTAACGTCACGACAACGACAATGATGACGATGATGATTAGGAGGAGGAAGACGAGGATAAAACATCCACCCTACTCCTTCGATGATGAAGAAGAAGTTGCAACTTATTGCCAGAGTCAAGATGATGTTTTGCAACATGGATCCAAGGGCATGCACATCAATATTGAATATAATATGTTCATATACCATAGATGAAGCCAAAGCAAGAATGGATGCTTGGGATGATTCTTCGGGTGAAGAAGTCAAGCATGAGGACTGTGCCCGAGAAAACTATCTTCAAAATGTTTTTCTCATCGCTAGATTTAATGCTGAAAGCTTAAGAGAACAACAGTAGTGATGATTAGCCTCATTTTCATTAAGATGTTGCAAATTCCACGATGTTTTTTCAAAGAAGTTTGCACTAAGCAAAAGAAGCAAAAAGAACAAAAATAAAGTTAGCCCACTGAACATCTAGTTATTTAGAAGTATTTATTTATTGATCTTAATGCTGAGCTGATTAAGCAAGATGAAAAACATGAATCCTGCACAAACACCCATAAAATGGCATCTAAAAATATTTTTCTCTTTTACATAATTGAGAAGGATGCCTCTACTTTGTACATTGATCTAATTTATTTAGACTCACCAGTGTGCAACCTAGCTTGTTATTAGAATATTAATGTGAATTCATGCACGAGAAGTTGACATGGAAAATGAAGCTCCTCAAGAAACAAGTGGATTGCTTCACTAAGGACTCGATTAACGAAAGAAGGAGCAAGTACAAACTCATGAAAATAATATTATCAATGCAGTGAAGGAACCATGACGATGGAGCAATAAAGATTTGCTACTTGTGCCATAAAGAAGGACATGGGGCAAAAGCGGAAGTAGAGAAGAAAGTGAAACAAAAAGAGCAACATCACCAACACCTACACCAACAAGGTCGACAAAGAAGATCACCAACACCTATTGATAGAAAAGAATAAGGGCATAGTGGTGGCCATCAAAGAGGACCAGCAATCCAACAAGGGTTTGAAACAAGCCTCTATTTGGTACCCAGGGACTACAACACAGAAACATGATATTACCCAGTTCATAACAACTATCATAGCCAGTTTTGGACCTTCTGGATCTGTAACGGTTACAATGGTATTGTTGAAACTGGCTTAAACATGAATAACCCCTTTTTGTTATTCTACGTGCACAATTCCGTAAACTAGAACAGGCATTCAAACGCAAACTATCTTACGTGAACCAACTTTTGGAATAGCTTTTGTTATATTTTATTATCTCATAAATATGAGTTAGAAATAACAAAAAGAAAAAAAAGATACAAAGATATCCGTTTAGGGTTAAAATATATCCTTTACTTTCTTTTTTCTTTTTTTTTTTTTTTTTGCAATTTGGACATTTCCGTGGTGATATATTGGTGCCGCAAATTCATGTTAAAAAACCCGAGAAGATAAGGATTGCTACAAATAATAAAAATGGGGCCAAAAATAGAAAAAAAACTTTAATCTCAAATTTTTAAAAATCTTTTAATTTGCTGGTACCATCTTCATCCATTTCAAGTGAGGTGATGCCATGTATCGCTGTCAAAACTAGCCCGATCAGACATCACTAGTACAAAAGCTTACTAAGAGAGAACGCCTCCCTTTTTTATTAGGGGCGGTTTATGTTTTTAGGCGCCCTCTTTTGATCTGAGCACGCCCCTGACATAGACATGTTACGAGCGCCCCTATAGTAACCACATTAGGGGCGGCTGGTGTTCTGACGCCCCCTACTATTAGCGAGGGGACGGTTCAATCATAAAGCGCCCTAATGTGGTCCACAATATGGGTGGCTCTATATTGAGCAGCCCCCCGAATTTTGAAAAAGCGAGGCACTAAAAATAAAAATTAAGTAACGACCTCGGATGGAAAAACTTCCTACATATGAAATTTAGATCTCGAAAAGTTATGAAACTTTGTGGTTGACCACTTTTTACTTTGAAATCATCTAGTCATGCAAAAGTCGTGTTCAAATGTCTCCGAATTTGAAATTCAAATTTTGTAAAAGCGACCTCGGGGCGGAAACACTTCCTACATATGAAATGTAGATCTCGAAAAGTTATGAAACTTTGTAGTTGACCACTTTTACATTGAAATCATCTGGCCATGCAAAAGTTGTGTTCAAATATCTCAAATTTGAAATTCAAATTTAAATAAAACGACCTCGGACGAAAAAACTTCCTACATATGAAATGTAGATCTCGAAAAGTTATGAAACTTTGTAGTTGGCCACCTTTTAGATTGAATCCGTTTAGAGCCTCAAATAGTCAATTTACACTCGGGGATTGTATAATATGTGGGGACGCGCAATGGGATATTGACACATGCAAGTGTGTAGCGCAGTGGTGGGGAGGCATCATGCGTGAGCACAAGGTTGCGGGTTCGAATCCCGCTGGCCGCGTAGCGCCATTTTTTTGGCGTAAAAATGTGATGCGACCTCGAGAGACATAAGGGGCGTTGGTCGATGGGGTCCTCCCCGGTTTAATAAAAATGTTTTGGTATTTTTTTTTATTTTGAAAACGCGATCACTGTAGGGGGTACTGTGGTTCCACTGTAGGAACGGGGAAGTTAGGGGCGATTCACGAAAACCGCCCCTACTTCTACTTCACTAGATTCCTAGACTTTTGGCACCCATATGGTAGACATCGTCATTGGGAGCACGGTTGTCCCCTCTGTTGGTGTCCTTTGCCAATGTCGCTGAGGATATCCTCTTCCTCCTAGGCATCCAGGCCTCTACCGCCCTTAGGGTTGTCCCTGCTGACGTGATCTGCCTCCTCCAGGCCAAGATCTTCACCATTGCTTAGGCTGCCTTTGCCTCTAGGATTGCTGTCGCCACTGGTAGGGTGTCCAAACTCGCAAACCACCGCCACCGGCCTCTATGACACAGCGGCTTACGGAACCAATTCAGCTGGATTTGCCTTCTCCCTGCCGATAAATGGCAGAGAACGCTTACGCTGCCACCGTCCTCCGCCACACCTGCCTCGGTGGACACACTTCCCCGCTGGTTGGGAAAAAGCACATATTTTAATAAAAAATAGTAGTGAAAATTCTATTTCAAATCAAAGAAAATAATAAGATAAAATATTTGTAGCACTTTTTTATCGTAGATTGTATGAAGAATTCAGACATGTACATTCAAAGGCAGTTTATTGAATGTTTTATTAAATAACAACCTCAGTATCTAGTTTTCCCTTTTTATGTGTTGCACTTTCGTCATTTTGAATTTGCTTGAAGTCAGCTCTATTACAACTTGCACAAATTGAAGGGAAAATGCCCAGAAGCACCAGCGGAGCTACGTTGGGGCGAGCTGGGGCAGCTGCCCCAGCTAAAGTTGGTGGGATGCCGCGCGTGCGCCATCTACTTGGCCTCCAAGCAGATCAGCGCCGCAATATCTCCAGATTAGGCACCCAAATGATGGCATAATGCACACGCTGACACGCCAAGTTCATCATTTGCGTTGTTTCCTTCTTCGTAAACGACTAGACGAGTTAAACGTGCGGCATGCAGCGGCGGCGGCTCCGGGGCTCCGGGCAGTGCGCAGCGGCAGCAGCTGAAGTTCGCCCCAGCTGGTTTTTTGTCCTGGCTACGCCACTGCCCAGAAGCGGACATAGCCCCAACAACCACCACTTTTTTTAAAAAGAAACTGTAGGGGTTTGCACCCTATAGTGCTTTTTTAATCAATGGAAAAAAACAAGTACAAGAACAACTACAGAAATCACAAGGCAGGCAAGGATTCGGGAAACAAAAAAGAGGGGGGAAAATAAGATCTAGAACTGAGGTTAGGCAAGCTCTTTTACAGAGAACACCTTAGGGGAGTGAAAGTTGTTGGAACCGAGACTTCTGGGCTCAGCTTCCGTTCCGGCCCAGCTCGCTGGACGCACGAGCTGGCGCCTCCACAAGCCACCGAGCCACAACCTATCCAGGTAACCGATGTGGGACCGCCCTATCTTATATGTTGTGCTCCCTTATCATCAAAGCCTTATATGTTGTGCTCCCCCATCATCAATAACCAATGTGGGACTAAGCCCAACAATCTCTCCCGTAGTCACACATCGGACATGACTCTTTTCGGCTCAGACTTTTTATGTGGCCAAGACGTCTGTCAATGACGCCCCCCCACTCGTAGCGGGCTTCATCAGTGTGTGACCAACTGAGATTTATTTGCGGGTTCACGAAGCGGATACGTGGTGTGGGCCCATAACTATTGTTGGAGCCGAGACTTCTGGGATCGGCTTCCACTCCGGCCCAGCTAGATGGACGCAAGAGCTGGCGCATCCACAAGCCCACCGAGCCACAACGTATCCAGGCCTTGGGTCTAACTCAGCACAAAAGACTAGCCTGATAGGTGAGGACCGCCTTGCCTTATATGTTGTGCTCCCCCATCATCAAAAGCCTTATATGTTGTGCTCCCCATCATCAATAACCGATGTGGGACGAACCCCAACAATCTCCCCCATAGTCACACATCGGACCCGACTCTTCTTGGCTCACACTTTTTGTGTGGCCAAGGCGTCTGTCAATGATGACCTCCCGCTCGTAGCGGGCCGTCGATGTGTGACCTACTGAGATTTATTTGCAGGTTCACGCACCACATACGTCGCGTGTGGGCCCATAACCATTGTTGGAACCGAGACTTCTGGGCTCGGCTTCCATTCTGGCCCTGCTCGCTGCACGCGGAGCTAGCGCCTCCACAAGCCAACTGAGCCACAACATATCCAGGCCTTGGGCCTAACTCAACCCAAAAGACTAGCCTAATAGGTGAAGACCTCCCTACCTTATATGTTGTGCTCCCCCCTCATCAAAGCCTTATAGGTTGTGCTCCCCCATCATCAATAACCGATGTGGCACTAACCCCAACAATCTCTCCAATAGTCACACATCGGACCCAACTCTTGTTGGCTCGCACTTTTTCTGTGGCCAAGGCGTGCGCCAATGGCGACCCCTGCTCATAGCGAGGCCGTCGATGAGTGACCTACCGAGATTTATTTGCAGGTTCACGCCCGCATACGTGGCGTGTGGTCCCATAACCATTGTTGGAACCGAGACTTCTAGGCTCGGCTTCCATTCTGGCCCAGCTAGCTGGAAGCAGAGCTAGCGCCTCCACAAGCCCACCAAGCCACAACATATCCAGGCCTTCGGCCTAACTCAACCCAAAAGACTAGCCTGATAGGTGAAGACCGTCCTGCCTTATATGTTGTGCTCCCTATCATCAAAGCCTTATATGTTGTGCTCCCCCATCATCAATAACTGGTGTGAGACTAACCCCAACAATCTACCCCGTAGTCACACATCGGATTCGACTCTGTCAATGACGCCCCCCCGCTCGTAGCGTGCTTTGTCACTTTTTGACATACTAAGATTTATTTGGGATGCGCGGTGTGGGCCCATAACCATTGTTGGAACCAAGGCTTCTAGGTTCGGCTTCCGTTCCAGCCTAGCTCGCTGCATGTGCACGAGCCGGTGGCTCCATAGGCCTACCGAGTCACAACATATCAAGGACTTGGACCTTCTCAATCCAAAAGAGTCTATTTAAGAAGTTAGACAAATTAACCACGTGATCAGTTTTTTTTTTTTCAAGAAAAAAAGCACTTGCTCTATCTTTTCTTCTTGTTTTTTTCTGCGCCGGTGAGACCATGCGCCCCATTATTGTCCATAATAAAAATACAATTTTTTGCCGTCTCAGTGCCGACATGGAGAAATGTTGCAGCACCACCAAAACCTTATAGTTGAGTTCCTATGGCCGCATCAGAAACCACCGTGGGTGCGGTACGGGCAGCAGCCATGGCAGCTTCGTATTGAGCACCAGCTTGGCAGCGCCATCTCCGCATGCCCTCGCGGACCTTCTCGCTGTCTTGGTCTTCACGGTCACGGAAGGTGTCGCGGTCCTCCATGGAATTCCTGATGCCGGCAATGAACATCTCCCTCTTCCAGTCCTCCATGCGCGGGAGGTCCGAATGCCTGTGGACGAATTCCCAGCACTCCTGATCGATGGACGGCCGATTGACCAAATAAAGATCAAGCTTGTCATGTCAGCTAGAGACTGTGACGACGCACGCACCAATATAAATGACGATATATACATACGCTGCGGTCGACAGCAGGGATGGCGTGCGTCAGATGGGTCGGCACGCCGGCCATCTCCCTGTCACGGTAGTCCACCTGCACCGCCCGCAGCATGTCCACCTCCGGCGGCAGCACCACCTTGCCGGACAGCACCAGCGCGATCCACCTCGCCTGGGCCTCGAAGAGCCACGGCGCGAACACCTGCATAGGGATGCCGACGAACGACAGCAACGGCGCCAGCGACGGTGGGAAGGTGTGCTCGTACAGAGGGCCGACGCGGTTGTCGCGGACGGTGATCAGTCCCCTGGTGTCTAGGAACGGCAACGAGTATGTGTACCCCGTGCAATAGATCACCGTGTCGGCCACGATGTGGCAGCCGTCGGCGAACACCACCCGCCCGTCCTCGCACAGCCGGTCCACGTGCGGGTGTATCCGGATGCCGGCGTGGGTGGACAGCATCTTGGACACCATCGGCGACGGCGTTGCGGCCGCCTCCACGGACCTCGCCGATAGGTGGACCTCCTTGGCGACGTGGCTGAGTTCCGTGGCAATGTCCAGGCCGCTCTCGCCGCAGCCGACCACCACCACCACCTCGTTGCGGAAGGGTTCCGGCTCCCGGTACGAGTGGCTGTGCAGCTGCCGGCGTCGCCACACGTCCATTCCTCGGATGCTTGGCAGTCTTGGCTGTGAGTAGTGACCACTGGCCACCACCACGGCGTCGAACACCTCCTCCAAACCCACCTCTCCGGCTTCCACGTGTACAGATGTCACCTTCCATTTGACGTCACCTTCCATGTCGATCCGCACGACCCTGGTGTTGAGCCTGATGGCGTCGGCGAGGCCGAACGCCTTGCAGAAGTCCTTGAGGTAGCAGTACACCTCGCGGTGTCCGGGGTAGCGGCAGGCGTCGCGGCTGGCGCCTGGCCTGGGCACGAACTGGAAGTCGGAGAAGCCCATGCACTCACGCGGGCTTATCACCCGCACTGACGCGTATATGCTGCTGTGCACCTTCACCGGCGCATTAGCTCCAAGCGGGTCGTCGCCGTCGGTCCTCGGGTCGTACAGCCACTGCCCGCCGACGTCGCCGCTCTGTTCCATGACCGTCACGGCGTGGCCCTCGCAGCTCAGCTCACGGGCCACCGCCAGCCCCGACATGCCGGCACCGACGACGCACACCTCTTTCAACTTGCAGCTACCCATAACGATCGACTAAAAGGGTGAAGATGGAAGATCACTACGGAGTAGTAGGTATCCTTGCTCGCCATTGAACTCTAGAACATACATATGCGCGCAATGACACAGGAACATGTCAGCGATAGGAATGATTACAACTTTTCACCGTATTTAGAGATATGATGGCAACGTTCTAGCTACTGAATATTGATTGATGTCAATATGATTGCGCATCATCCATTTAATATATCGATATTCATTGGTTCATATGTTACTTTCCATATTGCACTTTTAGTCGTTTGTTGCTAGACTATATCTGGTTGTATTATTGTAACTTGCTTTTAAATTTCCATGTGCCTTAAACGTGACTTGTATTCTTTTTTTCTTGACTCTGGGCATGGGCAGTGGTTGGTGTGCTTTTTCAACAACAATGAACAAAAGGGTACTAAATGGAAAGTGATTCATCAGGTTGGTTTGTGCCGGCCACTTCTAGATCAGCATGTGAGTGAGTTCTGCACTTTTAAAGAACAACACAGAAGTAGCAAAATAAAAATGTTAGCATTAGTAGAAATTCGCGAGATGAACCAGCAATGATGTTATCACCGTCGATTTAATAAATATCGTTTAAATTTGATTCGAATCTAAACTTGAGCACCGTTCAATGAAAAATCTCAAAAGCAAACCATTAATTGTCTGTTGTGGGGCGTCGAACCTAGGGCTTGGGATTGGGTGCCTTCGAAAACGCAGTCGCCGTTGAGTGCCGAGGAGACGGTCATTGGTCGCAGTCGGTCGCCTTTTGACTGACGAGGAGCCGTCATTTGGGAAATGCCGCTGCTCAGTCCTATTTATCGTGCGTACATCACCTAATTCCGCTGTCCAACACTAACTTCTCTTCCATAACCCCATTCACAGGGAAGCCTTGTTGCTGACACCGCCCGCCCGACGATCGACATGGTTGCCAACCATCGGGACCAGATGCCGTGGAGCACCCTAGCGCCGCCCTCAACAAGCTCAACAGCCTGGGCAACAAAGTTGTCCTACCAAGGGTGAATCTGCCCTTGGCGGAGGAGAATGACAACTTCTACATCATCCAGATCGGACCGCCGGGCGGATATCCTCATTGAGGGATCTTGGCCAAACTGGAGTAGATGGAGGAGGAGAGGAAGAGGAAGTCGGCCCGCCGGGAAGCGCCGGCCAGGCGGGCGGGCAAGAAGGTGTCATAGGTTTTTTTATGTTAATTTATCAATTGCCTTATTTATGTGAATATATAAGCTACTATATATTTGGGTTGTGTGGTTTGTTAATGAATCGGTCGTTTGTTAATTTGATGCATATCAATCTTCTTTTCGTCGTATGTTCTACTGTTTCCTTGTCTATCGGTTTAATATGATGCGTGTCAATCTTGAAATCGTTACGGTTTTCATTGCAAACCCGACATTCATCGGTGTTCTAATATGTTCTAGTGAACCGGTCGTTTGTTAATCTGATGTGTGTCAATCTTCTTTTCTTTTATTTGTTTTACTGTCCTTCGTCTTGAAATCGCTATCGGCCAGGAAGGCGGTCGCGGCCTAGACCACTTTCTTTTTATTTTTATCGGTTATCTTGTATTTTTTATGTGTTTGTAAGGTACTGTATATTATCGTCCGATTAATGAATCGTTTGTTATTCTAATGTGCGTCAATCTTTTTTTTTATCATTTGTTTTACTGTTCCTTCGTCCTCAAGTCGCTATCGGTTCTTATTTAAACCCGGCAGTGATCTGTGTCCATCGACATCATTATCGGGAACGATTCAACCCGGTAGTGATCTAAATCTTCACTGCCGTTGTTGGTTGAGTCCTTGAATTTTCTGATTTTTCCGCGCCTCAACTAATCATCACTGCCGATGGACTGGATTCCGACAATGATGAATGAATCTGTAGTAGTATACGTGCACCATCATTTATTATCACATCAAGTTGGAAACAGAAAACAATGAAATGCATTTCTAGATAGACGTTATTTGACCTCAATCCTCTTGCACAACCAACGACCCTGCCATTTATTTTATCTATATATAAAATTATTATTGATCCAGGCATAAATACATACAATACACACACACGCGCTATTGATCGGAGGCCGGAATCATATTTGAGGGAATGTTCAACCCGCCGTATTTGTCATAAATCTGACATATATATATATATAGAATACCTATATAGGGCTGCACTAATTAGTCCCCTGGGGACTGATTATTAATCAGTCACCGATCACCCCCGCCAGACCCCCAGGCCGGCCCGCTCGCCAGCGCTTCCACAGCCCACCTCTGCTTTTCTGGCCCGCTGTATGTATGCCGGCACCAGCACCACGATCCCTCCCACCGGTGTCAGTGCGTACAATTATTTTTTTTTCATCGGACCAAGTTTGGCAACCTAGAAAGCATCTGACTTTTTGTTTCCAATTTTTCTTTACAGCGTCTCTACTTTTGTCTTTTCTTCAACTGTTTATTTTTAAATTTTCTTGTTCTTGATTTTTTTACGCAAAAAAAAAATGCAGCTTTTTCTAGTTTTTTTTACACACAAACAGGATTTGTAAATATTAAAAGACAAGATTGACAGTCCTATTTACCTTATAGTTTTGTATTATTTTAAGTCTTTTTGTTTTGTGACCTAGATTATTTTTTCTTATTTTGGCAAGGATTAGCCAAACAATATACATTCCCTTTGATCAACAACTGATCCATCAAGATGTAAACAGACTTTTCTTTTGATCGACACAATTTGCTATTTGAATTGGTGAAACTTTTAGGACAAATTTTGAGCAAGATCAAAAACTCAAACAAATTGCCGTCAACTATAATAATTCATTTTGCAAACCATACATTATTTGATCATTTGCCTTCCAGGATAAACTACACATTTTTCTTCACCCCCAGATTTCTCATGATGGACTACTTGTCAACTATAATAATTCATAAGTAACCCAAACCATAAATAGTAATTTAATTGGATAATAAACAAAACATATGTTGCATCGTCAATCCTTAAGAGAAATAAATTTATTTAGACATTATCCAAACCACAAATATCTCAAGAATATTGGAAGGACATAATATTGTTTGTCATGAGCCCCGTAAGATGCTGATCACATCTTTCTAAAGTGACCTGATCACAACTTTCTAAAATGAGACTCCTTCAAGGCAGAATTCAATAAATTTATTTAATTGGTATCTTGTGACTTGTGAGCCTGGTTATCTTCATGGAAAGTTAGGTAATGCAGCAGCTCAGGGCCTTCATATCTGATAAGAGATCTTGCAAAAAAATATCACTGATACAAAACGTGAATCTTCCATAACGAAATAATAGTAGACTTGTATAATAGAAACAGCAAAAGGCAAACTGGTGAGTGCAAGCCCCAAAAAAATTCAGTATCAATAACATTATTAAGATTCAAATGTCACATAGAACAGATAGCCAAAATACATTTTCTCCTATTAGTTTTTCAGAGTCCTCTAACAGCACCTGGGAACCATTATTTTTTTGGAAACATGGTATTCAAAGAAATGTTTTCATTCTTGTCAAAATAATGTTTTCATTGAAGAACTAAGCATTTGTCTGACAACAAAATTTGTGAGAAGAGAGCTAAGATGAAACAAAAGCATCCATGACCAGAAATAGAGTAGAATTTGATGGGTCCAGTGTCAAGTTAGTTTTTTATGCACAAAAAAAGATGCTTGTGACTGCAAATACATCTGATGATTCGATACTAGTAGTACCTTATCTCAGGCCACGTGAGGTTATTGTAACTCCAAAAACACTTCCATGCAGATGATGGTCCTCTCTTGATTAGGACCTGTGCTGTGGCTGCTCTACATACCATGTTCAATCCAAAGTCAACAGGGGTTGGAGCTTCATGGCACATTGGCGAGCATCAGCTCATCACTAGGGTATGAGAGCATTAAGGCAGGACCAATCAAAAGACACGCCACACCAAGTTAGTGAATAAATAGCAATAGGCATTCAGAATACATATTCATAAACCTATGCAAGAGATATTTAGCACAGGAAAAGATCCTAAACAAGCATTACCCAGAGAACTACACTAATTCAATATTTTGGAATGATTTCATGCACCACTAAAGTTTATGGTTCAATTTTTGTCCAGAAAAAAGAAGAATTCAGCTTGATAAGCACTATTTGAGATTATATTTATCAGATTTTAGTGAAAATTTAAAATCTTGATTGTTTGACCAACCTGCTTCTTCAGCTGCTCCACACAGTGGCATTCTCAGCTCATTGACATTATATTTTAGATAACAAAAAGTGACAAAATATTTATAATGCATTCTTGAAGATAAACAGTGGATTTCCACATAAATGTTGAAATGCTTAGCCTGGCACCGATTGAGCTTAGCTAGCACAACAGTGATAAGACCTTTGGTAGACTTAAAATAGAATAAGAATAGCAGCAAGTGTTTACGCAGCACTTTGTCATGCACTAGACAAGCATGTGCAAATTAAAACCCCTTTTATTCTTGTTACTATTATAAACCCATCGATAGTAAATGTTGGAAGCTCTGGTGATAGGGCTTAGTGCATACGAAAGGTAGTCATACAATTATTTCCAGGCCGGTAGATGAGGGTGTTTAAAAGGGAACCAGCATCACTAATACATTAAACTAATATAATTAAAATCTTATTTCCTACCTTCTTTAAGGTATAATTCTGCATGTTATCACATAGGCCATATAGAAGCTGCATAACCTGAAGCTTACTAACCCTGTACCATGTAACCTCGACCCTGGGGACGACCAGGTTTGGGCTCAGATGAAGATGAGGGAAGCGCTTTCAACCTGATGTCGGTGGTGCCCCAACCTTACATCTCCTTCGCGACCTAGGGCTTAGGCTGCATGTCGCGGAGCGTGGTGGCCTCGTCGTCGACGTTCCTGAGCGGATGCTCCAGCAGCTGCACACGCGAGGGGTCAGCACCTCAAAATTGATAGAAATAGAGAGAGTGAGACAGTAGGTGAACTAATGCGCTTTAATTTATCACATAAAGCCAACGATTCAGCGATACATGACCCTGCTGCATGTGAACAGATGAGCAACAGCAGGCCATGGCTAGAATTTCAAGAACATGGAGCTGCTGCTGTCTTGCAGAAAGAACAGATATAATAAGGTGTCGAGACAATATTTGTAAAATTGATAGATATTTGGCAACTAGTAATGCAACACTAAATGGCCACTGTAAGAATAGCTGCTCCACACAATTATTCATAAATATACCATATCAATTTGTATAAGCTAGCTTTAACTGAAATACTGTATAGGGAGGCAGGTTACATGTGGAAAAGCAATGATTTGTTTTTTGCAATAATAAATATCAAACCCATTAACCCTATGTCAAATACTACATACACTTGCTTTGAACATTTCATCTTAACAACAATCCTTTTAGCACTTGTGAGATGAAAAAAATAAATGTCCCTGTCATCCTGGTATTCTTTTTCTTATGCTAAATTCAGTTCAGTTTCAGGGTTAAGAAAATAATTTATGCTTGTTCATCAAAAAGTTGCAGGAACTTGATCTAATTAGCACCAGCAGCAATACATATTGGCTGTTTAGTTCACAATAATGGTTTAGGGAGTAAGGCATTCAAACATGCATAAAAAAATCCAGCCTAAGGGTTCTTTATACTAAACAGAACTCAGAGTGTACTATTGTCACAAATTGTTCATATGTTCATTCACGAAGCATACTTTCATAGGTTAAAAATGGATAATGGGCTGTCAGCAAATTGTACCTGATGCGTCTTGTCCTATATAGCTGAAGAGATGTTGGGCTTTACTCTAATAATTCGCCATTGACCAGAGACAAAATTTATTGGCCACATGTTCCTTCTGCATATGCCTGATGAGAAATCACCGATAAGAAGGCTGGAAATAAAGATATTACATAGGTTGGAATTAGAAGCATTAGGAAGAGACATAGAAAGGATACCTAAAAGAAAACTCTTTATTCAAAATCTTGGATTGATCCTGAAGAAGCTTTTTTGAATACCATTATTTGATTCTTAAGCATTGGCCTCACATAGTACCTTGAAAAACAGAGGATTCTATTGCTTGAGTTGTCGCCAAACTGAAAAAACAGAAAAGAAAGCCCCAATTAGATAGCAACCATAAGGCCTTGTTTTGATGTATTTGGTTTGGCATCAATCCGCATCCGCATGTGGATGGAGTGGAACTTTAATTAAATTACACCCAATTCACCTCAGCACATGTGGATTGATGTCAAACTTAATACATCCAAACAAGGCATAAGCATTTCTTTAAGAAAAAATTAGCCACAAAATGCAAGGATGGAGGTGAGCGTTAACTTTTCACTACCATACTATTTGTTGGTATATTTGCGGAGGTGCGAGTTTAGCGAGAAGCACAGTTAATACAATACAACAACTGCATAATAAAAATTCAGAAAAAAAAGGTTGTATAAATAGAACTTGGTGGTCCAGCCATCCATTTTCTCATTAAGGTAGAATAATGGGTCCAAAAATTTTTTACACACCGAGGCTGACATAATTTTGCGCACGGATGATGCTTTTCTTTATCCTAGTATATTTTGCATCGGTCAACATCAGAGCTATTTAGTGAAATCATATGTTGTGCATAGCTAAATCAAATACCGGAATAAATAAAGAACCTTCTAGCCTCTCGCTTTTAAGGCGTCGCCTAAGCGTTGCCTAGGCGTCGCCTAGGCGACAAGGCGTGCATGCAGCTCCTGGCGTCCAAGACGCCGCAATCGAAATCGTATGGCGTCCGCCCTAGGTGAACCGGGGCGTCGCCTATTCTTAGAATGGCGTCGGGCGGACGCCCATCACGCATGCCGCACGCTGAAGTGATGTCCGCACCTTTCGCATGTACTCGCTCTCTAAATATAGTATACGTTGTATGACTTCGTGCTGTCCATGGCCTCCTCTCTGCATGTGCTCGTTTTCTTAAATATAGTATGATGCATGCCTTCCGCCTTCGTGCTCCTAATCTGTTCCCCGTGCTCTGTTCGCTCTGAATTTTGTATGTAGTGTGCACATCCCTCTATTTGTGTGTTCTCTGTTTATGCGCTCTCTAAAACGAGAGATTTGCACTTAGCTCTTTTGTGTCCTGCACCCTTGTCCAACACCCATGTTGGATGGCTTTTGGTGTAGTTGACTAGCCACTAGTAATTAGTATGCTTTAGATTCTAGTACTTTAGTTTCGGACTTTTCGGGACTATTAGAGACAAACAATGATCATGCATGAACTAATATATGTGTATAGCTAGCAAGAATTGGGAACAAACAAGGTATATATGTGCTGAAACTAGTATATAAAATTCTAGTTTAGAACGCCTTATCGCCTTATGATTTGAATATGGCGTCGCCTAGGCGTCCGCCACAAACGCCTAGGCGTGAAAGGGGGCGGACGCGCCGCGCAACGCCGCAACGCCTCAAAAACAGAGCTTCTAGCTGAGCAATCAAGTGCTTCGTTGGCCAATGATCCTTTGGCGGATACAACTGCAAAAGATATGTTGAGCTCCAAAACCAAACCAGGTTAGCATGTGGACAGAGAAATCACTGGTTTGGATGTGACCCGCATCGGATCCCATGCTACCAACTAATGGACATCGATGCGACGACGCCCATATGAGTATGCTTGTTATGACCATGAAAAACATCCGTGCCACAACGACCGATGGGATGAGGGGAGGACGGTGGTGCCATGTGGACTCACAAAGGGCGGCGAGGCAAGGTGCCAAACCGGTTCGCGGCGAGCTCACCGGTGCCCAACTCAAGCGGCAACCATTGGTGCCACCTATAATCAAATTGTCGGGTGAGTTGTCACTCCTTTCTACGGGACTTCGCAGCGGGGTCGACAATGAGTCACGTCTCGCAGCAACCCAACTAACCGATATGTGCCCGTGTTCCAAATCTACAAAAGAAAAAAAGTACAAGCAATCAAATTTTAATAAAGAACTACTTGTATTGTCATAGATCAACAATTTTTTTATGCATATTAATCAACAAACAAACTATACTATTGAAGCTCACAAAAGAACCAAGATTGGGACACATTCTTCTATGCAAATTAATCGACGTTTCACCCGATCTTTGGATGGTGTGCGGTCATGCATTGAGTTGAATAAAAAGGAATGGAAAAGGATTGAATTTGGGATTAAAAGAACACACGTACTGGGCTCGCAAGGCGTGGAGACTCGGCCTCCTGCCTCCTGCCCGACGGGATCCGAGGGGCTCTGCCTCCTGCCTCTCGCCGACCGGATCTGCGCCGCCTACTCGCCGTTGCTAAGTCCACAACAGCTCGTTGTGGATGAGGTGCCACCGCGCCTTGACGCCGACCACATCTCCGACGATGGGAGAACGCGTCGTTGCCTCCACGAGCTTCGCCCAGCACCGCCGCCGCTCGACCGGCCGGGAGCCTTCACCGCGGCCACGCGAGGTGCTGCGCAGCCGCCCTCCATCGCCGGGGAGCAGGAGCGGCGACGAGTTGAGGCAAGATGGGGCGCGGCGGGCGGCGGCGGCGGCGAGCTAAGGCCATGCAGCCGAGGGGCGGCGGCGAGCTAGCCTGGAGCAGCGGGGGCGGGTGCGATCTGGGGTGGTGCGACGGCGAGCGAGGAGAATAAACCGGGCGTCTCCTGTCCTCCCGAACTCCCCACGATCTTTTTTTTGTAAAATATTATTTTAGAAAAAGAAAAGAGAAAATACATGAGGTGGGTGGGTCTGGTCTCGTGAATACGGGAGGAAAACCGGGACGGGGGCAGCGCCTGCGCCCGGTTGGGCTCGAACGGCGTGGGTGAGTTGGGCTCGGTGACTGATTATTAATCAGTCCCGGGGTAATATATAGAATACCTATATATATATATATATATATATATATATAGAGTGAGACAACCAAAAAACAGGTCCTACACTGGTTTGTCTGTGTAAGTTGTTTAAAGCTTTCTATATAGTTTCGATCAATCTATCTATAACTCTTATAAAAATAAACCCCACTAGATGAATTCTCTCATCATGCAAGGTGTGCACATCATTTTCCACTAAGTGAGTTCTATCTATTTATGCAAGGTGTCGACATCATTCCCAATAAGTCCACATCATTCTTCACTAAGTCCATATCATCCATTATTAATTATAAAAATACACATGTCATCTCTAAATACTTAAAATCTTGAATCTATTGACATACAAGTCATCTACACAAGTTATGTATTATAATATATTTATTTTTAAGAATATCCCACCGCAACACGCGGGGGTATTCTCCTAGTTATGAATACTATTTTGCACACACTGTTATGTTGCTATTTGTCAAAAAAAAAACACATTAAGTTATGAGATATTTATGCAAGCTATATTTGGAGATAGTATCAAGATACATAAGTTTAATGGAGGTATAGTGACAGCACCACTACTACAGATTCCTACATCACTGCATAAGCATCACTTTGCTGAAATTGACACTATCGCCAATGTATACCCATTCCTGGCTTTAAAATAAAAAATGACTAGGTAGTCACAAGTATCCGACGGTGAAAGTCCACCTCACTGTCGGTTGGTAAAAATCCCGTCGGTGATTTCTATCGATTAATCGGGTGTATTAAGAGAACTGGTAGTGAACTATATCGACGGACCGAAATTTTTATTTTCTTTGGTTTTACTCCACTTTCGCGTCCATCGGTCTTCCCCAAAACGCGCTCTCTCTCTCTCCCCACCCGCTCGATCTCCCATCTCCTGAGTCTCTCTCTCTTCTCTCTCAAAGGATCTTGCGAGAAGCGAAGCGGCACGGTCGAGCTTCGTCCTCGCCTTTGTGCTATGTTCCTTCGCTTTCATGTGTGTTCTTTCTAGACATGCGGTGCGCCCTACATCCATGCATCCACCTTCCTTTCGCTCTTCAATTTCCTTGGCTCTTCTATTTCTTTCTATTTTTTAGTTCTTCTGCCTATAAATTAGGCAAAAAAAGGTATGAATAGCGGCGGCGCATATCCTTTGATTTCCTTCTATTTTTAATTCCTTGGCTTGGTTCTTGGTAATTAAATTATTCTTCTTTCTTGTACTCCTATGTATCCACCAGGTTGTCGAAGGGCAAGGCCTCAGATCTGCCAGACATGCAGTATGCCCTACATCCATGCATCCACCCTCCTTTCCCTCTTCAATTTCTTGGGCTCTTCTGTTTCCTTCTATTTTTAGTTCTTCTGCCTATAAATTAGGCAAAGAAAGGTATGAATAGCGGCTGCGCATATCCTTTGATTTCCTTCTATTTTTAGTTCCCTGGCTTGGTTCTTGGTAATTAAATTGTTCTTCTTTCTTGTACTCCTATGTATCCACCAGGTTGTCGAAGGGCATGGCCTCAGATCTGCCAGACATGCAGTATGCCCTACATCCATGCATCCACCGTCCTTTCCCTCTTCAATTTCTTGGGCTCTTCTGTTTCCTTCTATTTTTAGTTCTTCTGCCTATAAATTAGGCAAAGAAATGTATGAATAGCGGCGGCGCATAGCCTTCTATTTCCTTCTATTTTTTTAGTGCCTTGACTTGGTTCTTGGTAATTAAATTGCTCTTCTTTCTTGTACTCCTATGTATCCACCAGGTTGCCGAAGGGCATGGCCTCAGATCTGTCATGGGGCAGCGATTGGAGGGCATGGCCTTAGATCTTCCAGGCAGAATTGATTTGATTGGTGATGTATTGATTTGTGGTGTGTTCAACATTTCTGTGATATCTATGAATCGATTCAAATATGATGTGTTGAACATTAGAACAGATTGGATGATTGTTTGCTCAGATCTTGCAGCAAGTTTATGTATGAATAAATTTGATTTGTGGATAAGTTAGAAATGTGTTCTGGTCAATCCCTCCTTTGTAATGTTTCTCGGATGAATTTTTTTTTTTTGATGGAGCGGCGGCGGTAGCAAGCGAGCATGGCTGCGGGTTTCTCACCGGCACTGATACAAAAGAGCCATCACTACCACTTCCCTACTACCGGTTCATTTTCCGGCAGTGAAGGGGGGTTTGGACCCTGCAGTGATATACAAATCTGTAGTAGTGCACGCACGCCTCGTACATCTAGTCGGACATCGATCTTCTTCTTAGATGTTAGATTAATGGATGTAGAATGAATTGGATTAATTTCAGGGAGAAGAATATATTTGCAAAAACAGTTAGTAAGGTTCTGGCATACAGACAAAGAAGAGAAGATACAGCAATTTTCAGAGTTGATTTCATCTCACTCACATACAAATCGTTCTACTTTTTATACACTGGATGCGCCCAACAGACCTAAACCATGACAGCAACTTCTCACGTACTTCGCCGTTACAAGAACAAGACGCTGAACAGCACGACACAATTAATTTGACGGCTACAACAGCAGAAGCCTTTCAGCCGCCTTCATCTTCTTGTATGTGTGACGTCAGAATGCCAATTAGGACAGTGACGGCGATGGCCATTGCGTTCTCGCTCTCCGTGTCCATGGAGAGCCTGATGGATGGATGATCTCTTGGATAGCAGCTTCTGCTGATTATTAACTGACGGTATCCATCCATGCCCATTTGTCGGGACACGAATCGAGAGTGTTGGGAACGCCGTGCAAATGAAAGTTAGAGAAGGATAAACAAAAGTTAGAGAAGAATTGGGTTTGGACAGGAGCGGTTGAGTATTGCCAATCCAAAAGAACCCGTCCCAAATTGAAAATAACTCCTTACAAATAGTGTAAGCGTCCCGCCGGCGACAAGAACGCCCTCACTCTCTCTCTCCTGACACGATAACTCAGACGACGGCCAACGATGGCCGCTTCTCTTCCTCAAGTCTCAGGTTCTTACAAAATGATTGATGAAAACGCAAAGCAGCGAGCAACGCCTATTTCTACTCCTGGCTAGTTGTCATGGGCCCTTGGGCCGTGCAGCTCTTACACGCCCATTCCGGGCCTTGGATCAGCTTGTTGGGCTTGCGGCGTCGGGAGCTTGTCCTCTGGTTGCCTGACCAGGTGGGGATCATGACATCCCATCCCCGAGGTCCGGCGTGTCCCCATGTTGGCGCCCCCGGGAACTGCTGGCGAAGAGCTTCCTCATCCTCCCATGTGGCCAGCGTGGAGTCGAGCCTGGACCACTTGACGAGTACCTGGGGCACGGTACCATCTTGGCGCTGGTGGCGATTGATGATTGCTTCGGGAATCTACAGCTCGTCGTCGATGTCCGGCAGGGTTGGCGAGATGGTGTAATTGCTCGATGGAGCTGGCTTGAGCAGGGACACGTGGAAGACCGGGTGGATGGAGGAAGGCGGCGGCAGTTCGAGCTTGTAGGCGATGTCGCCGATCCGCTCGAGCACTTTGAACGGCCCGATGTAGGGGAAGCAGAGTTTTTGGTGAGCACGCCGCGCCAGCGACAACTGTACGTAGGGCTGCAGCTTGAGGTAGACACTGTCGCCGACATTGAAGGTGCGTTCGGCGCGACGCTTGTCCTCCTGGGCCTTCATGCGCTGCTGAGCCCGGAGGAGATGTTGGCGCATCAAGGCCCACCATGGTGCGGCGCCGGACAAAGATAGTCTCCACGTCCGTCGAAGCAGAAACCACAAAAGGTGAGAGACCAAAATGACAAGGTGGGTGGCCATAGAGTACCTCGAACGGAGAACTGTTGAGCGAGGAGTGATGAATGGTGTTGTACCAAAACTCGACGAGTGTCAACCATTTGAGCCACTGGCAAGGTGCAAAGTGAACAAAACAGCAGAGAAACGTCTCCAAGCATTGGTTCACGCGTTCAGTTTGTCCGTCAGACTCCGGATGATAGGCAAAGCTCATGGCAAGTGTAGTATGTGTCTAGTGGAACAGCTCTTGCTAGAAGTTTGAAGTGAAAATTATGTCCCGATCACTGACAATCAATGCAGGCATACCGTGGAGACGGTAGATGGTGTTGAGAAATGCTTGAGCGACATGTTGAGCATTGAATGGATGCAGGAGGGGTATGAAATGGGCAAACTTGCTGAACTTATCGACCACCACAAGCATACAATTGGCGTCGCCCGAGCGGAGGAGGCCCTCGATGAAGTCCATAGTGACGACCTCCCAAGACTCTGATGGCACTGGCAGGGGAACATGAAGGCCTGGATAGCGAGCTCTGTCGGGCTTAGCCTGGATGCAAGTGGAGCAGGAAGAGACGAATTCCTTGACGGCACGCTTCATCCCCCTCCAGGGAAACTAGAGTGGCCTCCAATAGCGCTGTTGTGTAGAGCTGCCATGAGTCTCGTCTGCAACTAGGGATTGTCACCGATCCAAACACGGTTCTTAACACGCTGGACACCGTCACACAGAGCAAAAGGGGGTCTTGAGTCTGGGGAGAGGGCAAGCTCCTGCACCAGCTTGGAAGAGAAGGGATCTGACTCATACCCGGCAACCACATTAAGGAGGCACTTAGGTGTAGGGCCGAAGATTGCCACCAGCTGCCCCTCAGTAGGAGACGGGTGGCGAGACAGGGCATCAGCCGCCGCGTTGGAGCTTCCAGGCTTGTACACGACCTTAAACTGGAGACCGACAAGCTTTGAATAGAGTCGTAACTGCCATGGCGTGTGAAGCCGCTGATCGGTGATATGAACCGGGCTTCTCTGATCAGAGAACATGACGAATTCACCATGTTGTAAGTAAGCACGCCACTGATTGACCGCTACGATGACTGCTAGATATTCTTTCTTGTAGGTCGAAAGACCACGAGTGCGGGCGCCCAGGGCCTTACTGACGTATGCGATCGGGTGGCCAGCTTGTAACAGAACTGCTCCCACGCCCACTCAACTAGCATCCATCTGTATCTGGAACGGCTTACTGAAATTTGGTAATGTGAGAACATGGGCGGAGATCAGCGCCTGCTTCAACACTGAGAAGGCAGTAGTGTGGTCAGGTGTCTAGACGAAACAAGAGCTCTTCTTTAGCAAATCAGACAATGGCTTGGCAAGAATGGCATAATTGCGCACGAATTTTCGAGAGTATCCCACGAGGCCGAGGAAACTACGCAGGTCCTTGATGTCCTGAGGCACCAGCCATGACTAGATGGACTAAATTTTGCTAGGATCCGTAGACACACCACTAGCACTGATCACATGTCCCAGGTATGCAATGCTCTGCTGCGCGAATCGACATTTAGACAACTTAACTTGCCAGCGATCTCGGGCCAACAGCTCAAGAACACGCGCCTTAGGTGGGAGTGGTGCTCATCCAAGTACTTGCTGAAGACAAGAATGTCGTCGAAGAACACGATAACACATTTGCGTAGTAGAGAATACGATTCTCGTTCATGGCTCGTTGGAACGTGTTGGGGGCGCCGGTCGGACCAAAGGACATCACGGTGTACTCGAACTGCCCCCAGTGTCTGGAAGGCGGTTTTGTGTGTTCCTCCCTTAGCGCCAATCTGATCTGGTTGATTCCTGTCCTCAGGTCTAGCATGGAGCACCACCAGGCTTCAGACAGTTCGTCAGCAATTCTTCACTCACCGGTATTGGGAACTTTGACTTGATAGTCAAGGCGTTGAGCTGTCGGTAGTCGACACAGAAATGCCATTCACCGTCCTTCTTACGAACGAGCAGAACTGGTGAGCTGAAGGCACATGTACTAGGTCCGATGAAACCTGAATTGAGCATTTTTCGATCCACCGGTCTTCAATTTCAGTCTTGAGCTTTGGTGTGTACCGGTATGGTCGAATAGACACCGGCCGTCGCGCCTTCCACTAGAGGGATCTTGTGATCATAAGCACGTCTTGGCGGCAAGCCGGATGGGGTGCAAAGACGATTCGCGAACTTCGCCCGCCGGGGGCTGAACTGCGGGATGGATTGGCGTAGCCGGACTCGAAATGTCGCTAGACACTACTACCCATCTGATTTTCCGTGGCGGTTTTTTATATTTTCCGTGGTGGTTTTTACAACCACCACCAAGCTAAGGTCATAGTTAATCGATCGATTAACCGTGGCGGTTTTAGGACTGCCACCATTAATCTATTAACGGTGGCGGTTTTTAAAGATAACTGCCGTGGTTAATCATATTAACTCGTGGCGGTTATCTTTAAAAACCGTCATGGTAAATAAAATAAAAAAATCAAAACCCGTGGATGGGCCCAACCACGGGCTGCCGCCGCCACCGCGTGGTCGCTTCACCGGAGCACGCGTCGCGAGGCCATGGCCGCCGCCGCCGTGGTGCGCCGCGATGCCGGGAGCCCATGACGCCGCCGCCACTGCGCTCATGCGTCGCCGCCGCCACCGGAAGAAGATGCGCCGCCACCGCTGTGGACCACCGTAAGAAGATGCGCCGCCACCGCGTGCCGCTTGCGCCGGTAGCCCGCGGCGCCCACGCCCATGCTGCCGCGCCGACGCCCGCCATCGGGGGTGGGGAAGAAGTCGCCGATGTCGTCGCCGCCGCCGCCGAGCTCCACGTGTCGGCCGCCGGCCGCGTTACGGGCCTTTGCGTCCGCATGCCTTTGCGCCGACGGCCCGCAGTGTGCCCGCACGCCATGCTTCCGCGCCGACGGCCATCTTCTGCGCCGCAGCCCGCGGCGCCCACGCCAACGCCGGCCGCTCACTTGCCTGCACCCCGTACGAGAGAGAGAGAGACGCGAGAGATAGAGAAGGAAAAAGTCAAATTACTCCCCTCAAGTGTAACCAAAGTCGAATAACCCCTAAAAGTATTACTTTGTTCACTTTACCCCCTAAACTATGCACATTGGTTCAATTTACCCCTTAACACAATTTATATTTTTTTTGTTGCTCCATATACACAAGTGGAGGTTTAAGTTTAAATTTTGCAAGTTTATAGCACACAACATAAGGTATGTTAGAAAAATATATCGTGAACTTTTCATCAGTATTTTGATAGGGTAATATATTTAATAAGAAAGTTTATCGTTAAGATAAAAATTATATAAAATCAATGATGAAAAAAATTTGCAAATATTTTTTAATATAGATTATGATATCCGCGACCACCTTGCAAAGTCTCAAATTAAAATTCAACTTGAGTACGGAAAAACAAAAATGACAAATTGCATTATGGGGTAAGTTGAACCAAATATCATAGTTTAACGGGTAAATTGAACCAAAATATATTTTAGGGGTTATTTGGACTTTCTCTATGCTTGAAGGGAATAATTTGGACTTTTTCCTAGAGAGAAACCAACGCGAGAGAGAGCCCATGTGCTTTCCTGGATAAAAGAGAGTGGCCATGTGCTGCCATGTGCTTTCCTTTTTATAATTCAGGGGCCATGTGCTTCCCGATAAGGTTGAGCCGCTTATTGGTCACCGGCCATGCGCCATGGATCGATGACGTGGACAGGCACACGGATCACTGCAGGGCAGCACATTTGTGCTTTCTCACTGGGGCGGTGGGACCGACATCTAGGCCCCACTCGCCTATTAACCATGGCGGTTAATTTACAAAAACCGCCACGGTTAATGGGCATTAACCATGACAGTTATTTTACAAAACCGTCATGGTTAATGGATTAATCATGGCCAGTTTCCTGGCCGGAGGCTTGATTTGGTTGTGATTTATGGTGGCGGTTAACCGCCACGAAAAAAATCATTTCCAAGTGCCGTGTAAAATCAGTTGTGTAGTAGTGAGAAATGCTGAATAACTCAACAGCAGTGACTGAACCGGACTCTAGCAATACACCTTGGAGCAAAAGCTGTGAGGAACCATATGGAGTTGATACCCAGCGCTGAGCCCAGTTGATCTACATACATGAGAATGCTATTAACCAGTCCATACCAACAATGATGTCATAGGAGCCTAACTGGAGCACCTTGAGGCTGGAGTGGAATTCATGGCCTTGAATTGACCAGACTTCATCAGGGAGCTCCCTGGTGCAAGAGAGGGAACTGTCATCCGCCACAGTGACATTGCCGGCTTCCACCATATCCTGAACGCCGGTAAGCCGTTCTTGGATTAGCCCGCGGAACTGCATGGTTTTGACTGAATGATGCGCTGGTGCTGCAGTAGAAGAGTTGGCTGAGGAAAGCATCATGAAGAGGTGCATTGAAGGAGCTTGAGATGCCAAATTGGAGTCAGGTGTTGTAGTGGACTCCTCGACAACATTGAACGCGTCCTGACAGAGATGCCAAACCTCCTGTAGAGCATGCAACTGCAGAGTAGGAGCACACTTGTGCCCAGGTTGCCAACACTCACTGCACCAGACGCAAGCCCGCTCGCCTTGCGGGTACTTACGTAGAGCCTGAAACTTGTCTTCGTATGGCTTGGCTGAGGATCGAGCTTCCTCTCGTGGCTTCTTGTCGACACCGGCGCGCGGGGGCAGGTGGGCGCTCGCTTGTGGTGCGCCGCGGTAATGCCTGTTGTATGATGCTCCATCAGTTCGCCGTGCATCACGATGTCGTCCCTGGTCGTGCACCTCTTCCCGCAACAAGACGAGGGAACAGGCAGATTCGAGGCCCGGAGGACATTGAACAATAAGAACAGCTCTGATGTCCTCACGTAGGCCATCGATGAAATGAGTTTTATAGGATAGGTAGTCTGGGTAAGGAGTATAGGCTGAGAGTTGTTCTATGAGATCAATGTAGCGGTCTACATAGTCCTGAACCGAGCTTGTTTGACAAATTTGGAAGTATTGGCGAAGGAGCAGCTCATGTTGATCACGGCAGAAGCGCTCGCGGATCATTCGGCATAGAGTTGGCCAATCTTGTCCTACCAACTGACGATCCACGGACTGTAACCAGGGACGAGCAGGGCCTGTGAACTGCATCGTCGCACATTTGACCCACATATTTGGGCGGACTTGGTAGAGATCAAAGTAGTTATGGGCACAGTCATCCAAGATGCGAGGATCTTCGCCATCAAATTTAGGGAAAGGCATTTTGGGGATGCGTCCGAGGTCGGCTGGATTGAATTGGGAGTCGGTTGGTGATTGGAAGTGGTGCGCTTGGGTGGGATTTGTGGCTGGTGGGTTATGGGGTGGTGGATTTGGGGGCATGTAAGGTAGAATTGGGGGAAAACGGGAGGGAACAGGATCAGGGGGACGGTGATACAGATGAAAGTACCATTGGCCGGGGTTGGCACTACGGTTGTCATTGATCCGTAGGCCGGCACCCGTGTAGTCTGTGCTAAGCCATGCCCCATGGGCCAGTCGGTCGAAGATCCGGCTGGTGCGCGCGCGGCGGCCGACTCGATACCTGGGCGTGATGTGTAGTAGAGGTGTGCCTGATGTTCATAGTTGAGGATGCGCACGTCGTAGCGCAGGTCGTCAGTGTGCGCATCGATCACCGGCTGCCAAGACTCGACGGCGGAGAGGCGCTCGTCGCCCGCCTCCACGATGCGGATGCACTCAAGGTCGTACATGCTCCCTCTGAGGTAGGTGAGGCGCATGTCGAAGTGGCCGCCCTAGTGATCAGCGACCACGGCGGTGTTGTACTCGGCGGCGATGACCGCGTCAAGTGAGTTGAGGCGGGTCTCCACGGACGCGGGATGCTGCTAGATCTCGGCGGAGTCCTCCTCGACGAGGCGGTCCAAGCGCTCCAAGCGCTCGACGGAGCGATCCTCGGTTGTAGAGAGGCGCGCTTTGAGGGTGGCCATTCGCGCCCGGTGCTTGTTGGTAAAAGTTATCCTACAAAAATATTTATAATTTGTATAGTCTACAAGCGAACAGAAACGATGAGCACTTCACCCAATGAGGGTTTTAAATATCGAATCCACGGGGGAGAATGGTGTGAGGGTAATGAGACAAAACTAGATCCCGAGATAATAGGAAGGAACTGGAGTTCGAGATAAAATGTGAGAAGATTTCTATGGTTGTCTAGTTTATATCCTTGTAAGGCGTGAAGATATTTCTTAATAGGGACGTACTCAAAGGAAAGTAAGGGCGAAACTTACTATTCCCCCCAAGTAACTAGGTCCTACGTGTCCTATCCTACGGAAGTGGAGTCCAAAGGAATCAATGGTACTTGTCACTACCATGATCTACCACGCTCCGGCGGTAGGGTGTATTTACGAGTTATCTAGTCCAAACACCGCGTTTGCACTAGGGGTAACAACTTCAATTCAAGAGCGACAAGAATCAAAGTACTCTAATGAGTCATAAACCGAAAGAAATATAAACAAGTGAACTTACTCAAATATAAGGTTGATCCACCAAAGAAGTCTCAAGATCAAGTGCAATGAAGTCTTTGATCCCAGAGGTACAAGCGTAGAGGAGTCACCGACAGATCCGGTACTTCCCCTTTCTTCTCCTCAACTCTACTTTCTATCTCTCAAGAACAGATCTAGAACTCTAATTAAGTTCTTTGATCTATCTCTCAACTTTCTACTAATCTCTCTCAACTTGATCTTAGCTCTTCTAATTAGAAAGGTTTGGCTCTAGCTATGATCAGAGTCGAGTATCTTACTATTACTAATTGGAGGCTCCAATGAAGCCTCCACATTAATCCTCACCAAACGCTAGCTAGAAAATTAGATAAATACTAGAAAATCTCACATTAATTAGAAACATCCGGCCATCTAATCAAATCAGTTAGCCATCCATAACCATTGGATCTAATTTATTTTGTATAAAATTACCCACCTTTGCCATTATACTAAACAAAATCTATTTTTAAAAAATAAAAAGAAAAAAACACATGGCCGTACAGAAAAATCTTAATCCACGTTACAAAACATGTTCCAATATTGGCCTATCTATCACGTTGATTGGTTAATATATTAATAGTATAAAATATATCAGGTCCCATCACATTTATGGATCTACTAATAAACTTATTTTATTGTAAAGAAAAAAAAATGTCAAAGTTTGGTGATGTAAAAAAAAAAAAAAAAAATTGACCGGCCTTGCAAGTACGTGTTCGTCTATATTCAGTACTTACTAGATGCATCAACAAAAAAAGAAAAGTCCAAACACGTTAAAATATATCCACCCAACTCACAATTATCATATGTTAATTAATAAAGTATCTTGAGTACAAATCACGTTGACTTGATTACTATTATCAATATATAATATATATCTGCATGACTCACGGTTGGCCACCATTACTCGAAATATATTTCTAAAATCATTCTAGGTGTTTTACGTGTGTTTTTCCAAAACCCATCTAATCTTGCACATCGCAGTTGCCGCTTCTTCTCATCCGCAGGGGGACATTGTTGGATCGCACGTTGCAGTTAGGTCGCCAGGAACCAATCATCGGTAAACCGGACTACCATGGACAGGCACAAAATTCATCGGCTGTGGATCTTGCCGCCGTCCACTTTCCCCGAGACCAGCGGCGGTCCTGCTTCTCCCGTGACGGCCGGCGGCGAGCCCTCCAGCGAAGGCAACAGCGTGCACCGTTACCTCCTGGCAGAAGCAAGGAGTCCCTTCATCTCCCCATGGTTTACAAGTACGAAGATCTCTTATCTCACTCAAAATATTAGCCTCACCTTCTGAACTTTTCCACCTTATTTCTATACCGAATCTGACATGGCACACCTATGATTGGGAATTTGTATGTGTCAAAACTGATTTGTTTATTGATATGGGACTCAAATCTTAAATCATAAATTAACCTTCTTCCTATAGCGCTGTGTCCTGAACTTTGTTGTTGATCCATAGTATTTTACAGGAACAGGGGCTCTTGATGTTTGTGTATCTGCTAGCTGCTTTACCGTATTGGCATCAAGCATGAACATCACGATGCAACGTCCCTACTACCCTCATGTCAGTTGATTTTTATTAATAATCAACCATTTTTTTTGCAATGATATTAAGGCTAACCCTTGAGTACTAATATTTTATACTAATATATTAACCAACTACCGCTAACCTATTGTATTGATATGTTTTTATTAATTAACCAACAGCCGTTCAATATTTTATCCCATGTGGCCAGATTTTTTTTTTTTGGCAATGATATTTTACAATATTGTTTAGTTGTAACGAGCTGAAAAAATACTAGAAATCTCATGTTAATTAGAAACATCTATCCATCAGATCTATATGCTCTCCCATTTTCAACAGTTTGATCTATTCAATTTTGTAAAAGATTACCTACCTCTATCATTATTTTATCGGTAAAAGGAAGAAAAAGTCCATTATTTATTATCAGCTAAACAACCAAAGTATTATTAGTCACATCAAATACAATTTATCTAAAGGGTGCCGCATGTTCTTTCGTGTTTCTTCGCAGGCGCCGCCGCCAAGTTATTCGTTCGACGAGTGAGGACAGCGATAAGATCTCTGACATGTCTCTGCAAGCCAACGCTAACTGCTGGCTCTGCAAGGCGGATGTGGGGACGACGCTATGGCGCCAGTGCTGGAGGCCAATTGCTCCGGGGCTACCCCGATTGAAGGTTGACTTGCCTCCTATTTAGTTGCTTTCCGTACGTTTTGAGTTTTGACTTGATTTTATTTATATGTGCTCCAAGTTTTAAGTTCATATTGTATTCCAAACTATCTATAAAATAATTCTGGTGATATGGCCTTAAGCATTTTCATGATATTTCTCAAAATTGGGTGAGGAACCTCTCTAATTTAGAGTTGGTATTGAAACAAGTGGGCATGTTTACCGAATAAATGTGTTGGATCCACATAGACTCTGTAAGGTTAAATTTAATTTACATCTACCCACTCTCTTTATTGGTTTATTTATTTGATTTCATCTGTTGGTCGAAGGCTCGCACATGAAGTGGATCCTCTTGATTCTTGCCTGTGATGTAGCATGGAGTTTTATTTTCTAATGTTTTTGGAGGCATATGCTTGAATTGATTGTCTTTGCTTGAAAAAATGAGAGCTTATAGGTGTGTTTGGCTGCAGAGGATTACCATGGACCCGATGGGCCAAACCCAAGTTCCCTATGTGTTTAGTTGTGGGCAAAAGGACGAGCTTGAGCAGGTGTTCGTCGATGCCACTGTCATCTATTTCTATGAGCCGATGAGATCGATGAGGGGATCTACATCAAGCAAATGAAAGGAGATCGGTGGTGTGGAAACTTGAAGGTGCAAGACTACCAGTGCCATGATGTTTGGTGTCCAGTCCACAACGTCAGCATCAACAACGACGCTAGCAGTAATACACGTTAAAGGTATGACAATCTTGCTAGATCCTACAACTACAATGGAATTTTTCTACTACTACGTAAATGATATGATCCTTATTCACTATTAGGTTTATTTTTCATTTTAATAATAAATATGTGTTAATAGTTATAATAATAAACTTTATTTTCTAGAAAAACTTAAAACATTTAGGTTGGGACATTATATTATATCAATATCAATAATAGTAACAAAACAACAACATCTTGAGTGGCATATGGTGCATGCCGAAACAACTGTTTATTCCATTGTACGAACTAAGAGTATTCTTTTAGTAAAATAAAACATGAGAATGTTGAATCAAAGGTACGAAAAAGCATTAGAATTTTGAACCGACACATGTACAAAATGTTAAACCATCTAAATAAGAAGCCGAAAGTTAAAATACAAATTTTCATAAGATATCACATAAAGGGTTGAAATAAGGGTTTATATACTTTAAATTTATCTATGTTTCAACTAAATACCTATGGTGCTAGAAAAAGATTAATCCTAGAAATGAAAAAGATATATCATAAACCATTACTTAAATCTAAAACATTTTTCCTTCAAATTGGTACACTATAATCATCATTGTAAATAGTAGTCATTGTAACTAAGCGATTAGTATGCTTAAAATTTGGGTGGGAGGAGGGAGGTGGGGGTGGGGATCAAAGTTGAGGTTCAAGTTGTCAAACTGCAATTGCAGCTAAACCATCATAGTTTACCAAATCTTTCAAGTAAATGTATATTGCTGATTTACAAACGAAGAACGCTAAGTAAAGAAAAAACTGTGAATATAGATAAAGGGAATCTATTATTTAGAATATTACTGAAGAGAAAAGGTATATTAGATAGTTAGTATCTGATAATATTCTAACCCCGCAAGGGAGCACGGGTTGATGAACTAGTGATGAATAATGATTTTCATGACTAAGGCCGAGGTAAGATCATCCTTATATAGTCGTGGGCGATGAATGTCGACCCTTGGATCAAACCGACCTTTGATAACGGTGTAGATACAACCTCAAAGTCGGTTTGAAACCAACCTAGGAAGATGAGGCTGACAAGTGGGTCCCACCTGGCGGCCGGCCTATTCTTGATCGGCGGCCGCCAAAGCCATGGTGGTCCCAGTGTCGTCGTCTTTCCCCGGTGTCTTCTAGAATGTTTTAGTTCACTTTTCGGATCGAAATTCACTAGTGGTAAATCTTCTTATTATTTGGGGGGTTTTCTCTAAGTTTTCCGGCATTTACCTGTCAAGTCCCTGAAAAGATATAAATCACCAAAACTCGTGGAACTGTGTTACTAAAATACCTATTCTATGTTTTTATTCATTTTATAACCTTATTATATGTTTAGTTGACACATAAAAATAGAGCTTAAGAGGTGTCATCAGTGCTCGGCCGTGGTCTCAGCCAGGTGGCGATCCACGCGCTCCCACCGCCGGGCGGAGCGGCGATCCGGATCCTCGAACCGCTTGACCATCTCGCCGGCGACTGCTTGACGACGGGATCCATGACGCCTTGTCGTCGTTGCAGGCGGGTGAAGTGTTCGTGGGGCGGCTCCGCAGGCTCCATGGCACGGCGGTGCAGGGATCGAGGGCTTTGATACCACTTGTCGCTGTGTCCGCCGGCGGCGAGAACGCCCCCACTCTCTCTCTCTCTCTCTCCACGATAACTCAGACGACGATGGCCGTTTCTCTCCTCTTTCCCCTTCCTCAAGTCTCAAGTTCTTACAAAATGATTGTTGAAAACGTAAAGCAGCGAGCAGGGCCTATTTCTACTCCTAGCTAGTTGTCATGGGCCTTTGGGCCGTCCAGCTCTTACACGCCCATTCCAGGCCTTGGATCAGCTTGTTGGGCTTGCGACGTTGGGAGCTTGTCCTGGGCTTGTCCTCTGGTTGCCTGCCCAGGCAGGGGATCGTGACAAATAGTTATATTAAAACGTCATATTCTTCAACGTCATATTCTTCAAGTATTCACCTAATCTCCTCAATCTGCCAGCTGACGTAGCGAATTGGCTTGTAGTCCAATGGTAGGGCGGTCCATGGGGCGCTACCCACCAGGGGTTCAAATCCTGGTGCTCGCACCTTTTCCCGGGATTTTCCTAGGATTTTCCGGCGTTGTGCATTAAGTGGTAGCGGCGTTCCGTCGACGACGAGGCGCCAATGGTGACTTCGAGAATCTCCAGATCTGCCGGGTGCTCAGTCCTTCGGAGGTGCTCATAGGGGTAGGGTTTGCGTACGTGTGTTCAGAGGGGTGAGTGTGCGTGCGTGTTGTGAGCGTCTGCGTTGTACCGTGTCATTCTCAAAAAAAAAAAAAAAAAAAAAATCTGCCAGCTGACGTATAGAATCTATACCTACTAATAATACTAATAAAGAGAGAAAATTTCTTGTCCACCTCTTTTTTTTCCGTCTGCCTCTATATGGGCCTTAATTGGACCTTAATGGCTCTGCCTTGATCAAAACGTTTTCACATTTTACTTACCAGCAGCCGCAATGTATGTTGTCCCATGCATGCTGTGTCTCGTGTCCACTCATTTTGCCCCGCATGGTCATAATTGGGCGGATAGCCGGCCGGCCCAAGAAGATGCATGAGTGAGATCCGTGGATCGTCTCGACGCAGAGAGGGAGGAGGGGGGCAAAGTGTGATGTAGGGGTCCATGGATACCGAGACGCATGCAGGTACTTGTGCAGGCATGACATTGCTCATGCCGCGCGTGATAATGGCACCTCGAGTATCGATCGCGCGAGGACCTCCCGTGGCTTAGTTTTCCTTTCTGATCGAAACGTGCTGTATCAAACAATCGAGATCTCCGCAGGGGTGAGCTGGCTCAATCGCGGCGCGCGCCGCCGCGCTGCACCGCTCAACCAGATCCACGACGGCCACACTCACCCGCCAGCGCCTCGCGTGCCCGCTCGCCCGCCAGTGCCGTGGCGGCCCTCGCCCAACAACGCCGCATGTGCTGCCCACGCCTCCGACCTTGCAAGCCAGCCGCCCCGCGTGTGCATGCGTGCTTTGCTTGTTTGCTTTGCTAGCTGCGTGCATGCTAGCTGCGCTTTTTTATACTTGCGTTCTGTATCCGGAGGTTGGAGAAACGGGAGAACGAGATGAGAGAGTAAAGGATAAGCTAGATACTTTAAAACAACCCGTAACATACGGGCATGTTTTGCTAGTAAATATAATAGGTGTAATTATTGATTCAGGCATAAACACATACAAGCACAAACAGTGAAATGCATTTCTAGCTAGATGTTAGTTTGACCACGATCCTCTTGCTCCTTTGCCGTGAGCGTGCACGAACAAGCACAACCGACGGCCCCCTGCCATTTATTTTATTTATATATGATTCAGGCTTAAATACATACATTATACACCGACATGCTTAGATCAGGTGGCGGAGCATATGAAATCATATTTCAGGGCATCTTCAACCCACACACAACTGTATGAGACTCGAATCTGACATAGAGAACCAAAAACACAGGTCGTACAATGGTTAATTTGTCCGTGTAAGTTAAAGATTAAACATAAGTAACGTATGAGATATTTATACAGGGTATATATTTGGAGATACTATCAAGATACATAAGTAGAATTCACGCAAAATCAAATTGATATATAGGATTCCTAGGCATGGGCTGCACCCTCGGACCATCACTTCAGAAATATTAGAAGTACAGAGAAAATGAACTAAGAAATGACTAGACGCCCTTATCTCTTTCCCTCGAGATATTGTATTCATGTCCTTTGGCCATTTTTCTATCTGTGAGTGTGCTCTCCTTCCGTCTCCTCCCTAAGACGGAAGGCAGGAGTGCTCGTGAAGCAGCTGCGCAACCGAGACGAAAACTTTAGACCGACTGGAAAAACTGGTTCCTGGTAGCATACATAACTGCATTTTATCGTGGGATTGAGGGAGTACATGTTATTATTAACTTACAACTGAGTAACCATGCCATAGTGTAAGGTGCCACTGGACATAGTCACATATTTTTTAGATAACGAAATTTATATTATCCCAGCCTTCGTACTCATGAGTGAGTTCTCAGAGCTTAATAAAACACACAAAGATGGCATCAATTCATCCATAACAATTCATTGGCAGCTTTTAAAGTTCGTCAGCGGTACCGCTGCGTGAGCGCGGGTTCCCGTCGAACATGCATACCCTGGCGTCTTTATAGACCTTGCCAGGCCTGCAGAAGTAGCCCTTATCCGGTGCACAGTGCGAGTCATGGGAGCATACGCAAAGGCCTTCGATGGCGCAGCCCTTCCTGACGATGTTGGGGCTGCCCTTGACGCCAAGTACCTGGTCACTCCACTCGCTGGAGAAGACCCCGTCCGGGTCGTACCTGTCTTTGACCTTCAAGAACTCAGCGGCCCTTGGGTACTTGGCGATGGCGCCATCGAAGGCGAAGTTGCGATTCTTGCCCCAGTGCGGGATGGCACCGTACTTGCGCAGCGCCATCTGGTCAATCTCGTCCACAAGGTCGGCGTGGGTGCGCAGCGCGCCCTCCGTGTGGCTCCGGTAGTAGGCGATGTCGAAGTCCACCGAGTCCTCGGCCTTTCCCAAGAACGCCGAGGAGGCCCTAACGTAGCGCATGAGCACGCCCAGCTTGCCCTCCAGCGCACAGAAGGCACGCGGGTTGAGGTCGCGGAGCCTCTGCATGTCGGCGATGAACGCGGGCACCCTAGCGAGCTCGACACTGAATCCGGAATTGTAGTATAGCCCGCCTCGGAGGCGAGGGTCCCAAATGCAGCCTGCACCGTCATCCGTGGTGTCGAGGCACGAGCCTGAGGCCTGGATGCGGTGCTGGAAACCCACCACAGGGTACCCCGTAAAGGAGACGTCGTCGTTGGTGAAGCCGAAAGCCTCCCGCTGCAGTGTCCACCTCAGGATTCGTGCCATCAGGCACCGTGCAGTGTCAGCGGCAGCGGATGTCGTCTCTTCCAGCCACACGTCTAGCAGCCTGGTAGCGACGACAAAAGGCTTGGCGCAGGGGCGGAAGCTTAAGTGGTTGTGGAGGCCGTCTCCTGGAGTGGAGACGTCGACGCGGTCGTCCTGGCGGTACACGACCTCTCGGTGGTAGGGCAGCCATAGCACGTCTCCGAACTCATGGAGACGACCCCAAACGGACACTTTCTCCGCCAAATCTGAGTCGTCACGGGTCACCATTGTCACTGACCGCTTGAATTGCAGCTCTAACGCAAGGGTTACCTGCATTGCATGCACACGATCATCTCAGAAAGTCTAAAATATTATAACAGATTAGAGGGTAATCTACTACACCTATATAGAAAAAACCCCACTAAGGAGTTCTCTCGACATGAAAAGCATGCCACCTCAACAACCCCACTAAGACCATGATATCCAATGGCGGGCCCCACTGTTTGAACTAACTAAAAATTGTTATAACTCACAAACCAAAAAAAAAAATTAAATTCGATTACACCATCGAATTCGTTTTAATAAATCCTTCAAAACAATTTCTCATATGGATATATTTTGATAAAATTACAGGCGAGCCCCACTGATGATAGTTGGTATAGAGTAAATTAAAAAAATAAAAAAAGGAAGAAATGAAAGAAAAAGGATAGGAGGATAATAATTCTAACTCATAGATATCTCATTCATACCCTCGACAACGTGTGCGAATCCACCTAATTTTTAGAGGTGCTATGCCCTCCCTCAGTTTCAAATTAGTAGTCTTCTTGACTCCTCAGAGGGATATTTTTTTTTTTTTTTTTTTTTTTTGAGAACTCATGGAAAAAGCAACTCGCCTGATTGTTTGCAAAAGGTTAGACACCTGTATAATAGCAATCCCCAACGTTTTATATTTACTTTGGAACTGGGGGAGTTCCATTCATGTACATTCCCTTGTTGGAACTAGTCAAAATCTTCGACATATTGTTTTTTCATTTTGCAAAATGTAGATAATTGACCCACTTGAAAAATACTAGCATCTAAAAAAATGTAAGAAACAAAATAGGACATACAGAGACCAACCCCGCTGATTTTCTAATAGAGACGACTTTCATCATCCTGCTGATTTTTCTAGATTATTGAACCGCGCAACAGTAGTAGCATACCTGAGAGATGACACCCAGCACGCCAAGGGAGACCTTTGCCGCATCCAGTTCAAGGTCGTCGGCGCCGAGCTCCCTGACCACGGCGAAGCCCTGGCTAGCCGGCGCCGGCGTGACGATTCTCATCCCGACCACGTACTCATGGACGGCGCTCCCTTTTCCCCACAGCGAGCTCCCGTGGGCACCGGTGGCCAGTAGGCCGCCGATAGTGAGCCCGTTCCAGTAGGGCGAGTGCGGCAGCACGAGCCCAGCCATGGCAGCGACCTCGACGAGGTCCCTGAGGAGCATGCCGCTCTCCACCGTTAGGAGCCGCCGGCCGACGTCGACGTGCACCGTCCGGTTGAGCCACCAGGTGCTGATGGCGACGTTGTTGTTGCCGTCCTGCTGGCCGCCGGGGCACGCAAGCTTGGTGAAGCTGTGGGAGTGCCTCGTGACCACCTTCGCCTTCCGCTTGGCTGTGACGGCTGCCGCCACTGCAGCGACGAGCTCGGCCTCGGAGCGCGGGTAGACCGTGGCCGCCGCGAGGCAGACAGTGCGGTCCGGGAAGGAGCCGTACGCGTTGGTCACCGTGCAGCTGGACCTGGACGTGCCGTTGCCGTCATCCGTGCAGACGATCGGATCCCATTCTTCCAATGGTGGTGGTGTGTTGCTGATGGCTGGGAGGAGATAGATGGTGGCCGGAATGAGGAGGCATGCAGAAGCGAGGAGGATGAAGAAGACACCCATCATGAAACGAAAAATGTGACCTCGATCGAACTCTGGCGACCTGAGTGAGCTTGTGTATATCGTGTTGGCAGGGTCGTCGTTCGGTTGGGGCTTGTTGATCATAGTAAATGGTTAAATGGCTGCTACTGCTGTATTTCTTATTCCATAAGTCAGCTGGCGTATCGAGGAACGACGAATACTTTACTTGAAGAATATACGCCGTTTTCGTATGACAATTTTATGACGATTTTTTTGTTTCTTTTATAGACACTTCTCAACCTCTTCTCTAAACCCAATTCATGAACCCACCACTACCAGGCTGGAGACCTTTCCTTACGGCTTAAAACCGTCGGGAATGTTAGGAAAACCGACAGAATACAATTCTGACGGGCAACCGCCGAGGACCAGCCGTCGAGGAACGAGTCGACAGGAAGGTGAATTATTCCTGACGAACAGCCCGACAGGAATGTACTCCCGACGGCAGCTCCCGACGGCACCCCCCTTCCACCGACGAATCCTCTCTCTTGGCTGACAAATTAACCGACAGGAATTCCGTCGGGAATTAGAAACCGGCAGGAGTTGATTCTAAAATGAAAAAAAAATGCATTTGGCATCACAGGGACAAATTTACACACACATTTAACAGGGACAGGAGTTACATTTAAAACCGGTTCACAAGGCCAAATGCATCACATTTCACACATTCTGAATCCAAATTGCACATTACATTTAAAAGTGGTTCACAAGTCCAAATGCATCACATTTCAGAATCATGACTGAAAGTGTATGCAAACTAAGTTCTACAGGCTACCTTGATTGGTTAGAGATCAGTCTCTGACCAAGACTGGCTGCTTCCATGACATGCCAACTAAGTAATAGTTCAAGAGGCAAAGACTTCAGCAAGTCTAGCTGCTTACATGCCAACTACATAACTGAGAGGCCTTTTCACTCTCTACATCTACATACTAGCTAGGTTTGCACAAAAGAGGTCAGCTTACTTCAACAAAAGCAAGTCAACTTGGAGCTTCACCATATACACTCCAACTGCACAAAAAGAGGCTTGCACTGTCGGACACTTTCAGTTTATGTTAGCATCGCCTTCATTCTCTTCGACGTCATTGCCATCAAAACCACCAGCATGGGATGACTCTGTACCCTACAAAGTGATGGAACTTAAATTGATGAGTGAGATAAAAGCTAGCTAGTATGTGAATAAGCTAAGCAATTTTGAATAAGCTAAGCAGTTTGAATAAGATAACTAGTTTGAATAAGCTAAGCAGTTTGAATAAGCTAAGCAATTTTAGCAAAAGAGACAAGCTGCAGTATATTCTATACTTGTTTCTCCCCCCAAAAAAAAAGAAGCTTCCTTTAATAACCTGTCTGATATATTCATGGTTGCTCTACTAGATGGTGTATGCAAAAGAAATATATTCTAATAGAAAAAAATCTATTCTGATCATAATTAGAAAATAAGTATAGTTGCCAACACTTGCATAAACTCCCTCTAAACTGCAGCAGTCCAGTAAAGAAGGGCCCTGCAGTATATTGCCTTTACCTCTTATGAACATCTAACTAACTGTATGCTAATGGGTCCTTATCCTTTCTTGCAGGCATGTTGTATTGAGTATTTGATATTAGAGAGTGACAACTTATCAAAGTTGTTCCCAAATGCACACCTAACCATAAGTAGCTTGACTCTGGATTCTATAGCACTAAAGTATGTACATGTTACTTGGGAGTTGGTGACTTCCTGTTTTGTGGCCTAATTTAAATAAGCTAGGAACTCATAAGCTGCAATGAATATTATAAATGCATGGTAAGAGAGACCTGTTCAACTGGTGGCATAGAAGCATTTGCATCTGCTGACTGTAGAATCTTTGCAATTTCTGCTGGTAACTCCATGTTCAGCTTCTCAAAAACATCCTAAAATACATGATGGTTAGAGAACATTTGGAAGCAATTGATTAGGTACATACAGTATGTTAGATTAGATCAAATACCTTCATATATTTGGTTAGTACAAGTCCAATATGAGAGGATTCCTGAGCATTCTTCTCCAATTGTGCATTCCTCCTTAGAAGATATTGATAAGACCTTGAATTTGCTTGGCTTGTTGTCCTACCGAGATCCTTTCATCTCAGTTTTCCTTATAGCACCATTTGCTATTGGCACACGGCCCATGAGCTAAGCCACGGCCACTACTTTTGTATAGCACTACAGGATCAAGCCGTGCATCACTTCTACGCCTGCTCAAAATCATCCGGATGTTCAACCTCAAGAGTAGCATAGTAATCTTCCTATGAAATAAAAAAATCCATGTTAACCTTAATTCATATCATGGTGTAGAACTGTAGATATTTAAAAATGAGGTAGAACATACAACACGCCAATGGGCCTTTTGGCTTGGAATTGGACCACTAATTCCATTCTCATCACAATTTTTGACACCGGCCTTCATGGAGCAAAATGTATTCATGTCGCTTGCTTGCCCTCGACCATATGTCTTTTCCTGGATATGACGATCTAATTAGACAGTTGTAGAACACGACATTAATATATGGACTTGTAGAGTTCAGCTCATCTCAACTTACCGGATATTGTTTGGTTTGAGCATATGGTCGAGATCCACCCCCTCGCTTTTGAGCAAAATCCGTTTGGTTCTGTGACTCTTGACCAAGGCGGCGCTTCTTTAAATATTCTCGTGAGCACCAAGTAAGCACAAATGGCACGCCATGCAGCTTCGTAAATCCAAATCCGGCTTAACTTTTGCATACCGGGCTTGACGAAGTAATTTCTTGCATGCCTCAATCCTTTATCCTCTGATTAAGGTACTTGTCATAGTATGCCTTCACAAAGATCCACACGAAGCTCATACATCATATTTCTACATTGTTTAGCTGCAAGCCTATCAAGAACATATTCTGCATGTGGCATTAAATCATCTTCCATCGAGTAGATGCTCTGCATTAACAAAACAGAGGCATATTATCTTTCATATTTAGATAAACCAACTCCGATGTTAGCAAAGCAGAGAAATCATATTTAGAATTTTAACACAATGACATTTTGCACTTATTGAATTACCCGCAGAATTCTTCTTTAAAACGATCGCCAGCTAGCCATCTCATCTTCGCCTTGAATAATATCATAGTGAGCCCATGTCTTTGCATAATACTTCTTTGAACGACTCTCTTCAATCATAGAAGGGTACTCACGCTTTAGCGAGCCGTGACTTGACCGCCAATCCCCATGTCCTTCTTAGGTGAGTAATTTACAATTCAAATTGCCTACAATCACAAGTTGCAGTCATAACAGCCATAATATTGTAAAATCAGCAAGTAACTCAAGGTGAAACCATGCTTACGGGGATAAAATCAGCAATAATAAGTAGGTCAGTGACGATGTCTCACTAATAAATTGTCACTAATAAATCACATAGCTTGTAACAATAAATCACAAGTGACATCGACAATAAATTAGTACATGAGAAGATATACTCACTCTTCACCAATGGGTTTAATAGGAATTCACGGCGGTGGAGGCCTTTTTTTGCTGAGTAGGTCCTCTCTTCCTCTTTTGACTTCTTTCCTCGCTTGGATCGGCATCATTGTTCTCATTGTTGTTAGAGCCATTCCCATTCTCAGTTGAATCAATAGGAGCATTGTCATCGAGACTCCATTTGCTCGACGGTGTCCGAAAGCCCTCATTTTCTCGCATTTAAAGATGTTTTGTTAGTCATTGTAGAAAAACAGGAACTTGTTTCATAGTAAAACAAAGTACAACTTATCAATATAATGGAAAACAGGAAGTTGTTTCATAGTCATAGTAGAAAAGGCACAATATATCAATATAAAGCAACAGGAAGTTGTTTCATAGTATCTTGCTACAAAAATTGCGAAAAACAACATATTCCATTGAAGTACGTAAAAATATGCAACATTGTTCACGGTACACACCCTTGAAGCAAAAAAAGGAAAATACAATAATGGTAATTGATTTCAGTTTCAGTAATCTTCTTCGTCATAGCAATCATCATTTGGCTCTTCATCGGTGTCACTCGCTCATATTCGTCTCCATCTATCTCTTGAGAAACATGTGTTTGTCTCGCTAGCATCTTCAATTCATTTGGATTAACTATCTCATCCAAATGGTAGAGGAGCGAGAATTATCCAAGTCAACGTCCCGATCTATCACAAAAAGTGCCCTCCAAGCCTTCTTCTTGAAAAGAACATTATGTCTTACGTTAGTGCTCCAGTTTCATCGCACTCATTGCTTTGCTATCAATTGCAAGCAATCGATCTCTAGGTGATACTTGATAAACAACCCACCACTCGGATAGATCTGGTCTAGACTTGCAAGCATATGGTAAATAGTAGACTTGTTTTACTTGACTGGCTAGAACAAAGGGATCAAAGTTAGAAAGTCTTGAGCTATGCTTGACCTCTACTAGGCCAATATTTTCTGTGCGCCTAACACCGCATCGTGGGATCAAACCAGTCACACTCAAATATAACTAGCTCAAGTTGCATCTTTGCCCTCCCATGAAATTTTAATGATGTCTTTGATAACTCCATAATACTCAATAAGATTGTCATTCTCATCGAAGCTAGATACCTGCATCGAATTGGTTGTTGCTAACCCTACTCTTGTTTTCTCATATGTTTGCAGATCGAAATCTATAGCCATTAATGTCATAACACCCATATGTGCTTGACTCTTCTAGTAAACCCATAAGATAATTGACGCAATACTTTGTGAATGCTTGCATTAACTTTGCACTGAAAAGCAAATTTGAATAGATTAGCTTTCTTTTGTTAACTAAAATTATAAAATTGTACTATGTAAGGACAGGTCTGTTGTTTACATGAGCTTTGAACCAATCAAAGAAATTAGGACCATTATGGACATGGCTCCCACGCCCAAGTTTCCAACCATTCAAATTTAAGTCAAAAATTTGTTGTTCGGTTGGAGTCCTTGTTCCCTTCCATTGTTCTTGTTCAAACTTTCTATAAAGACAAAGAAAATTTAACATGATGATATGTTTTGGTTAAGTATTAGAACTCATTTTTAGTAAAATCAACACATACTTCAATAAATCTTGCATCTGTGGTATATTGGTCAATATGTATAAGAAGGCAGCCTTGTATTCTTCTACGAAAAGATCCACGACAACCCCTTTGGACATGGCACCGGCCAAAGGGTTGTGCAAAGATTTCGATATCATCACAAGTGGGCACAAATGTTGAGGCACATCATCATATCTAGGTGCCTTATTTCTAGCTGAATGCACCTTTGATTTAAAGAAAAGAGACATAGAATTTGTGGCCTCTTCAACAAGCTGGGCTTCAACAACGCAGCCCTCAACTCTTGTTTTGTTTCGAACTTTTTGTTTCAGCTTTTGTATAGCCCTAAGAAGAAAAAAATTAGCACTAGCACTAATAGGCCAGCAACCAAATAAACCTACAGATTAAAAATGTACCTCTCAATTGGATACATCCATCGATATTGTACAGGGCCTCCTAGTCGAACTTCCTCAGCAAGATGTACCATAAGATGTTGCATAGGGTTAAAAAATCCTGGAGGGAATATCTTCTCTAGTTTGCAGATAAGAACCACTATGTTCTGTTCCAAAGCTAATACATCTTTCTTAGTAATTTGTCTAGCACACAATTTCCTATAGAAATAACTGAGCTCAGCTAGAACAAGCCAAACATTTTCAGGAAGGAATCCACGGAAAGCAACAGGAAGTAGACGCTCCATGAAGATATGATAATCATGACTTTTCAGCCCTGATATCTTCTTTGTTTGGAAATTAATCCCTCTTCTAATATTTGCAGCATACCCATCAGGAAACTTCAGTGTTTTGAACCACTCTAAAATGATGGGCTTATCAGCCTTGTCAATGCAGAATGGCGCCCTTGGCGTATGCCACTTGCCATTGGGTTTTAATACAAGATGCATGTTAGGACGATCACAAATCAATTGTAGGTCTTGCCTTGCCTTCACATTATCTTTTGTCTTATCAGCTATGCCATAGCATGTGTTCCATAAAGCTTCACCCATATTTTTCTCATTGTGCATTACATCAATGTTGTGTGGAAGTAACAACTTTTTGTAGTAATGTAGCTGCCACAAACCATTATTGTGTGTCCAATTGTGTTCTTTATTGTACGTATTCGTATCGCTGACTTTGAGGTTCATTTGGGCTTCTCTTTCTTCTCCTGTCAACTTCCTTGGAGGCTCATCCAACACTATTGTATCCTTCCTAAATGCATTGCTTTGGGTTCTAAATTCATGGTCCATGGGAAGAAAACGCCTATGACAATCAAACCAGCATGGCTTACCACCATTAGTGAGTTGAAATGCTTTGGTGTCACCTAAACAATGATGGCATGCCAACTTCCCATGGGTGCTCCAACCAACAAACATCCCAAGCGCAGGAAAATCATGTATTGACCATATATATGCCGCTTTCATGGTGAACCTTTTCTTTACCGATGCATCCCATGTTTCAACTCCATCCTTAAGAGTTTGCAGTTCATCTATTAAAGGTTGCATTAAGACACTAAATTTTTTCCCAGGATGTTCTGGACCTGGGATAACAAGGGCAAGAAAGATGTATTCTGGCCTCATGGCAACACCAGGTGGAAGATTATATGGGAAAACAAACACCGGCCAGCAAGAATACGAAGCAGCCGTGGGGCCATATGGTGTGAAACCATCAGTTGCAATGCCTAGTCGCACGTTCCTTGCCTCTTCTGCAAACTCTGGATTATCAACATCAAATTGTTGCCAAGCTTCTCCATCACGTGGGTGGTCCATTACAGTCATGGAGCGAGGAGCTTCCTTGTGCCATCGCATCATTTTCGCAGTTGCCTCATGTGCATAGAGCCGTTGTAACCTATCTTTTATTGGCATATACCGCAAGACTTTACGCGGGACTTTATTTGAACCATCTAGATAGCGAGGGGTCTGACAAAAGTCACACTTCTCTTTATCCTTGTTATCTCCATAATAAAGCATGCAATAATTCTCACATGCATGAATTTTTTCATATGGCATGCCTAGACCCTTAAACAATTTTTTTGAATGGTAGAAATCCTTAGGCAAGTTGCTATCAGCTGGTATGAGTTCATGGATGAGTGTCACAATGTCATCATAACAAGAAATAGAGAGGTTGTGTTGTGCCTTTATGGATAGCAACCTAGCAGTGGCTGACAATGTTGAGTGGGTTGTTTTGTCATGAACTAATTGTTCTGCACTATCAATCATCCTATAGAAAGCTTTAGCATACTCTGTCGGTTCCTCATTACCTAGTGATGGTGCAGCCGCAGCTAAGTCTGCCAACATATCATCCATTCTATCCGTCTCACCAAAACCCTCAATTCCTGGCTCTTGAAAGCGCCTCTCACCATGTGCAGTCCAAGTTTGATAGTTGGACTTAAACCCATTTTGACATAGATGCAGCTCTACCTTGCCCCTTTTATGCCGAAAATAATTCCTACACACAGCACAAGGGCATTTTATGGTACCCTCTTGTACTACAGACTGATTAGAGAAGGCAAAATCCAGGAACTGGTTTGTATGCTGAACCCAATCACATGTTGGTCTACCACGCTTCCAACCACTATACATCCACTCTCGTTCTACCATAACTTATTTTTTTCTGTTGACATAGACAGAGGGCTACAATTAGCAAAAAAGACTAAACTGGAAACATGCACCCGAGGATATACCTCCTTACAACAGTGCTGTAGAAACAAAATGTAGAAATTATGAGGCAGATGGCTAAGGAGCTATTTCAGAACAATGTTGAAAATTGGTGTGCCATGCTAACTCATTTAAGTCCAATTCCAGGTTATTCTAGTCGGGCATGGTGCTGGAGGGCTGAGTGTGACAGGATCAGTCTGTGACAGGATCAGTCAATCATTTTTTGTGGCAGCTACAATGCTACCATTTGGATTTCAAGCTGATGAAGATAAGAAAGATGTAATGTTTTTAAGAATCTATTTGCTCTTTTCGTAAAGCTATACCTCCTAGCAAATGACAAAAATATAAGCCAATACACATGAAACAAACATATACATATAGTAATTAGAAATGTAATAACCTCGTATGAGCAACATAGACATTCTTCCAGCTTTCTTTTTTATTAGCGCCATCAAACTCTTGTGTTCTCAGTTATAACTACTTCTATTTTCCAATCCGATTCGAGCTCATCACAGATAGACAACTATTGCAGCTCAAAACTTATAAGGCAAAATTAATATTACCTGCGGTGTGATGTAGTTGCTGTTGAAGCGGAACCCCTCTCCTCCACTTGTGGATCTCCTTTCACTCCTTCTGGAACCCGTCCTTGCTGCACGGTCCTCCTTCTGGAACCCCTCCTTCTTGCTGCACGGTCCTCCTTCTGAAACTCGAATCTTGCTGGAACCCCTCCTCCTTTTGATTTCACTCCTTGTGGAACTTGCTGTGGTGGCGCGCGAGTTGAGGGCGTCGGCGGCAGGGGCGCGCTGATGCGAGGGGTGGGGTGGAGGCGGCGTGTAGACTAGCGGCGGCGGGCAGATGGGAGGCGGGCGGACGGGAGGCGGGCCTAGCGCTTGGATGAGCTGCGGCGCCCGGATGACGTGCGTCGCGAGAGGTGGGGGCGGGGCCAAGACTGCCGACGCGTGGGTGGGGTGGCGGCGGTGGGGCGGACGGACGCTGCGTGGATGGGAGTCGCGCGTGGAGAGCTGCGGCGCTGGATGCCGCGACCCGAGAGATGGGAGGCGACGCGAGGATGCCGCGCGACCGGGAGGTGGAGAGCTGCGGCGTGGGATCTCTTGGGACCGGAGGCGCGGACTGGAGGATCTGCGCCGCGGGATCCCGGAGTGTGGGATGGCAGCGGCGGGCGGATGAGTCCGTGCGGGCAGCGGCGGCGGAATGGGAATTGGGGGAAAATGGTAGGGTTTTGGGGACTTCTCTTTGTGGGTCGTTTCGGCGTTTTGGCGGGCTTCTTGGCGCGCTGAAGGTCCACACGCGCGCGAATATTGTTTCCTGGGCCGGGTGAGGCGGCAAATATTGTTACCCGTCGGTATCGAGGACCCGACAGGAATAATTTCATAGATTCCTGACGGTTTGGTGGTTTCCCTGACGGTTTTAAAGAAACCGACAGGAATTATTGTGTCATTCCTGACGGGAACTATCGACCGACAGGAGTTGTTCGAGATTCCTGACGGTTTTCGACGAACCGACAGGAACTTACTAAACCGACAGGACTTGTCCGTAGTCTGGTAGTGCACGTCACGTCATCCAAGGGTGTGATCCGGTAAGTGGATGTGTTGACGACGCAGAAACCATCAAACGGCCCTGACACAAATAACACATAGTAGCTGTTGCGCGATCTGGGAAGGGGTGACCCGGGAAACGCGTGGTTTATTTTTTAGGTCCATGGTTGTTGCACTGAGAGAAAAAGATAATCATAGGATAACATGTACCATATTCAGCTCCAAAAATTTGATACAATACAAAGAGATCGTTAAATATTTTGTGAAAATGACACACAATATAAGTTGAAAATTTAATGATTCTACTTCTGGTGTAATGTCCACGACAAGCGTGATAACACCATGATGCACAGTTTATTTTGGGTCAAACTTTTTGGCCCCCTCTGCCTCCCCGGATTCTTTCTGGGTGTTGTTTCTAACTACCATTGATAGGTCAGTGGCCACAGAGATGAAATTTCCACTCTCAACGATTGACCGACGGCGCCTCTAAATGCCGCCGCTACATCAGTCCTGCACGTCAGGCGTATGCAAGAAGAACAACTTGGGCAATCGATCGTAGTGGTCAGACAAAGAAAAATGAAACATATACATCAGCTCATCCTTGAAACGTACGTAGCAACTGAAACAACACGAAGCACCTAATTATTCTGAAGAGAGATATGGGAACGTTTTCATCCAGATGAAACCACCATTTACTAATACTAGTATAGTGCCCGTGGTAACGCCACGGCTTCATTTCAAGAAACACACATGAGAACATAGAAGTTAACTACCCGTGCAAACGTTAGACACACTAACTAAAAGTATACATTTTTTTTTTTGATAAAGCATACATGTATTAATTAAGGGAAAAGCAATACAAGTTCACCGTAAAAGGATACGTATGACAGCTACCCCGCCTATAATCTACAAGGACCCCAGCAAATAAGAAAATTACAAACTGGTCCTTAGACCCTTCCAGAACGGACACCAGCCGCAACCGCCGCCGTCGAAGACCGCCGCCACCAGCCGCCGCCACCAAACCTGAAGCACCAAAAGCCGGAGGAAACCCCCGTCATTGAGGTGGACTGCAGAAGACGCTCGATCTCGCAAAAAGCGAAGAAGTCGTTGAACGCCCATCCGTCCGGATCACTATCCGTGTTGAGACGGCGATGGTGGAGCCGACGATAGCATCCTCCGTCGCGGTGAAGCCGAATCGGTCGAACCACCAATCTCCCCGAAGACCCGCACCACCACCGCATCCACGAAAGTAGGGGCGGGAGCCTCCACGCACCAAGACGCGAAGACCTCGCCCGGCCGAACACTCCTAAACAAGATCCAAGAACGGACCTTACCTCCACACCCTCGTCGCCGACGCTGGAGACGAACGCCACCGAGACGGGGAAGAGAGCGAGAGGACATTATTCCTGGACGACGCCGCCGCCGCCGCCTCAACGCCATCGTCGGAAACCCTAACATAGACCTAACCCTAGCTCCAGGGACACACCACCTACTCGGGGAAACACCAGCCACAGTCATCGCCGGGCATGGAGGCCAGCTCCCCTCACCCACCAAAGTGAAGAAAAAAGCATATCAAAGAACACAATATATCTAGTACTGCAGTGATAGAGATTTTTCATGGTGGGTAAAGACCGGTTACAGTTATAATTATGAAGTATATGGCCCAATAAGGTGCTGTCAAGAGGCTAACGTCTAGCTGTCGGCAAAGTAAACATAACCGACAGCGTCACTTTGGTCGCCGCCTAAGCCGAGAGCTGTGTGTTGGCCGATAATTGGCCATCGGCAAAGATACTTAGGCAACACCACTCATTTGGGTGCAATAGGGGGTACTATGGCACCCAACCAGTGAACTGGTAGTAATATGTGTCCATATTGCCACACAAAAATTGTGTTGTAATATTTTTTTGGTTACAAAATGATGGCGCTGTTGCACCCATTTTAAGGATTTCTGTGGCAATTGGTGGAATGTATTGCAACAACAATTTTCTCGTTGCATTAGCATGTCGTGTGTTGCAATAAAAATGAACTATGGCATCCATATTAGTGTTGGTTGCTTATGAGCAGCATGATATCACAACCACTTATTTGGGTTGCAATATTTTTTTGCACCTCATGGCAATAGATAGGTGGCTATTGCATCCTTTGTTTCCACAAGATGCAATAACATGTATGTATTGCCACCATTTTGTATGGTTGTAATACTATCCATATGGCATTGCAACTTTTAACACACCTATTGCAACGAACTTTATTTGGTTGCACTTAAATCTGTATATCGCCACGCTTTCTGTTCAAATAGGTGGGCTTCTAATTTCTTTGTTGCCGGCCCTTTCCATTTATTTGTGTTGTTCTAAATCATATTCGAAGCTAACCTTTATTATAGTATTTTAAGTTTTTAATAAAAAAAAGAAAATTACTAAAAACATTCTTTACTATTGTATTTTTGGTTTTTTAATAAAAATAAAGAAAATTGCTAAAAACCTTTTTCATTATTGCCTATTTGTTGTTGATGACTTTTTAGTTTGAAGTCATTTAGTATTTCAAAGTTTCTATTCGAAATTCTCAAACTTTGAAATTGAAATTTCAAATTATTCAAACTACACAAGATCCCGTGAACAACGATCAATTGCATATGAGTATTGAACTGCGATGGCAACCCTGTCGTGACCAAGTTCTAGGTGCTGGCCAATTGAGATGAGTATTCAACTGAGCTCCAAAGAGTCATTTTCTCAATTCTAATTACGATAAATTGACAAGTATTGAACTACAAAGGTGAAGTTCTTTTCGTATTCTACATCACATGGTCTCTCGCAATACATTTGTCGTTGTAAGTCTAAAACTGAACAAGCGAAAAACATTTATATTTCAGCTAAGCAAAGCAAGCTATTGTGAATTCGAGAGATGCGGCAAAACTCGAACAAATTCAAACAACAATCGCCTTCTCTAAAGCCGGAGAAAAATCGAGAAGGTAAGACGTTTTTGGTGGGTGCTCTTAATTACCATCAGGAAGGGACAGAAACTTCCAGAAGGTGTTTACTTCACATGACAACGCTTCATATTTTGCCGAGAATATGAAGCGGTTTTTTGGTAGCGCCGTATACTGATCGTCGTGTCTCTTCAGATACCGGTTAATGGATGCATTTTCACACGCCGGTTTCCCCATATCGCTAACTGTATCTTCTCATATCGCTTTCCTTGTAGAAGAGCACGTACTCTACGGCACAACCTACATCGATCGATCGCTAGTAACCCCAAACACAAGTAGAGAACACAATCAATCGCACACAACTACGATGGCGGGTTCATCATCGAGAGTGCTTGGGTGCGGCGTCGGCGGCGACCACGAAGAGGCGGGCGATTCTGGATGCGGCCTCGGCCAAAGAGGCCGTGCAATGAAGATCTTCGGCCGTGCACCAGGACTCGGTGGGTGTTCTTCTACCCGTGTCGACCGCAGCCCGATCCTCACAAGCACTTCGCTATCAACACGACGGTGACGATCGAGGATGGTATCGTCCAGAGTTTCCTCGAGGAGATTCGTGCTAAGTTTGTCGGCGAGCGGCCCTTGGTGGTTGGACTGGATAAGGATCGGCAAGAACAAGATCGGCAAGGACATCTATAGGATCGCTGTGCTGCAACTGTGTGTGGGCGATCGTTGTCTGTTGTATCAAGTTCATCAGGCCGGCGGTGATCTTCCGGATGTTCTGAAGCACTTTCTGTCGGAGGAGGGGCATATATTCACTGGAGCGCACATCGCAAACGATGTCACTCGTTTGGAGGAGGATTGCGGAGTGCAGCTCTCTAATCCACAAGATCTGCAAGTGATTGTGCGTGAGCTCCCCGAGTACAACAATCTTGCCCGTCCAGGAGAGAGGGCTTCGCTGATGAAGATTGCAGAGGTTGTTTTGGTGATTCATTGCAAGGACAAGAAGAAGAATGACCCCATGCATAAGCTGTGGGGCCAAGCTATTCTGGATTATGACCAGATCACATACGCTACTGCCGATGCTTTTCTCTCGTATGAGATAGCTTGTCGCCTCCAAGAAAAGCATGGATATAAGTTCCGCACTGGTAAGTACTACTTGGATACATAGGTAGTGTATCGCCCTGTCCGCATTGTCAAGGTTGTGGAGGATGAGGATATATGAGTGGATCTAGCATGTTTGGCAGTAGTTAAGTTTCAATCCAGTTGACTTTATATTTATATGTAATGTCGTTAATAGCTTTTGGTCTATGCTGGATTTGTCGCACTATTTGTAAATACATGTTTATATGTAATGCCGTTAATATTGCAACTCTACCTCAGGTCTGATGTAAATACAAGTTTTATTACGTCGATGCATGTCGATATAAATTCAACCTTTTATATAGCATAGTTTTTCCACATGGATGATTCCATTTTCATTCGAGTGTTAGGCATTACATCAGAAAAGCAAAAGGAATGATGATGATAGTTTAGAAGGTTATCAGTTGGGTTAAGTTTTCCGAAACAATCTATACTCTTGTATTTCTGTTCTCATCAATGGAAATGGGGTTACCCGAGTGGGGAAAAAAATAAACTCCAGCACCAGATTAGATAAGCAATACTACATTTAGGTTCTAACATCCATCACCAAGTGAGACTTAAGTTCATACATCCATCACCAACCACTTCCAAGATCCTAAACTACTACATAACAAAGACCAAAGATATTGTTCGAAAAAAGCAAACCAAGACCTAGTTCCCGCATGCGATGGAACAAAAGAGTTGGGGGGACACATTAACCCATCCGAACTCGAACAAAGTCTCCACAAACCAAGAAAACAACTGACCAACTAACAGACCGGCCAACGATATATTACATCAAAAGATCAATGCTGAAACTAGGAACCTCCAGTTCCTCCCAAATTTCATCACTACATTCTAGAAAACCTCTTCCAGTCAGTCTTGTTCAGTTCTCATCACTACATTCTAGAAAACCTCTCTAGTTCCTCCCAAATTTCATCACGCAGCCTCTTCATCCTAGCATCAAGATACTTGTCAAACTTCTACTTGATGTAGGTCATGTAGTCACGGATATCAATCAGTGCAACTTCTACGCTGAGAACTTGACATCATCAGTTTCAGCAGATCCATCAGACTCTGAAGAATCATCATCACTTGATGTTTCATAGACTTTCTGTTAGCATAGAACATAGGATATTAGTGAACATACAATACCAAACTTCAGAAATTAAAGTTCAAGGGTAATGGTTCTGAGGTTTCTTGTGAATTTTAGATATTTGAAGACAGATTCTATTATTATCTTGTAAAAAAACTGCAATCTAATTCCCCTATGTGGCATGACTTGCTAAAAGTCGAGATATATATCACTTGTGTCTCCTTCAAATGGATGGTAAGTAGATGATTGGAGGACACCGCGTGGATAAATCTTGCATTTCTCACAGTGCTGAATATTCGGTTAAGACACCATGACAATACTAAACTTTAGAAATTAAAGTTCGGGAATGGTTCTGAGGTTTCTAGTTATTGATATTTTCAAAGTATAGTTAAAATTAGTTAGCAAGCCGGAATAAGTTTCTGAATTTTTTATTTCTGAAACATCCCGTTCATTCGAAATTAAATAAACCTGAGCACCACAAAGTGAGGATGCTTTGTAATGCACCATAACTCAAAAGGTGATCATATTTTACAAACATTTAGGAGGTTGCTCTATTTTGCATACGAGAGGGGTCACTAAACACTTATGAAATAGGAACAAATAATCATAACAAATAATCATCACTAGGAATCTATATATCGGTAATGCAAGTAATCATAACTAGGAATCATATATATATCAAGTAATGCAAGTCCGGTTCATCAACTAACCATCGGTAGGAATCATATATATCGATAATGAAATCTCACCTTACGCTTCGGCCTTTGTCGAGGAAGGCCCTTTGGCCTCGTTGCCGACGGGGTCGACTTCCTCTTGGCCGCGGCAGAGGCTGCCCGCTCCCCTTGTCGGCGGCGACCGGGCTGCGGGTCTTCTTGGCCGCGGATGCCGAATGCTTCAGTCGCCGCCGCCGCCGCCAACACCACATGGGCCATCGCCGCCGCCCCGCCGATGGTTTTTGAGTTGGGGATTGTGGGGCGAGATGGGAAGATGAGGGGAAAGGGAAAGAGAGATTAGATGGGGAAACGAGGGGAAAGGGAATTAGATGGGGAGATGACCGAAAAATTACTGATCTGTAAATTTTGATTTTGATTTTTTAATTTGTTGTTATCCCTATGTTACTTGCACTTATTTTTAATTTTACCATATTTTTAATTGGTTATCCCTGTTTGGCCACTAAACACTTATGAAATAGGAACAAATAATCATAACAAATATTTGGCCACTAAACACTTATCTTTCTATATTGCTATTTCCTATTTGGCCATATTTTGAGAACAAAACTTGATTATGAGAAAGTGCTGATTCACAATAGCTCATCACATCCAAAACATTCAGCAAAAAATGAACATCAAAGAAATCTTCATAAGCTTAATTGCATATAGATTACTACACAAGGCATATATATGCCAGCAGATGAGACTAGAGTTCCAGGTGCCATCATCAAGTTCTATCTAGGTCACTAATATATATTTACATTACCAACCAACCAACCATCAACCATCAAGTGCCATCATCAAGTTTTCAGCTACTAATTTAGTTGAGGTTACAATCTAGCTACCACCAGATTGTAACCTAGGTCCATCCAAAATACATCAAGTTCCATTCACAAGGCTACTACTAGGTCCATCCATCAGTCTGCCAGGAAGCAGACATGTTTGCAATGCAAGAACCAAATTTGTCTACTGTCATGGTTGCATTGAGATCATATTGTTGAACCACCCTTGATGAATGATACAATTGTTGAATCATCCCAAAACTGGAATTTACCACTACTTCTATTTCATACAGTCACTTCTATTTTGTCTACTGTCATGGTTGCATTGAGATCATATTGTTGAACCACCCTTGATGAATGATACAATTGTTGAATCATCCCAAAGCTGGAATTTACCACTACTTCTATTTCATACAGTCACTTCTATTTTACCCCACCCAAGAAAACCCCAATCTCACCTCGTCGGTGTGGTCCTCCAGCGAGTCCGAGTTGGAGAGTGTGGCGACGCAGCGGGCCCGGCGACGGCGGCGCTCCCCATCTGACGAAGCTGCCTTGGCGGGGACAACTTCCCGCCCACGCCGCCACTTCCGACGAGCTGGTTTGCGATGCTCGGTGATAACGCCACTTTGCTGGTACGCAGCGACCCCCGACACATGCGATTTGCCGACCTGCCCGTGTCCCCGGACTGAAGCCCTCGCCGAGGTCTAGGGCCCGGCCACGACGCGCTGCGTTCTCCCCTTGCGGACCTTCATCGCCTTCACTGGTCCGGAGAACTTGCCATGCGAGTCGCGCTCCTGGAGGCTTGCGCGTACCGACTGGGCGGGATTCTTCAACCCTGCCTTAGTCATGGCTGCATTGGGGTGGAGGCGTCGCCGGCGAAAAAAACCCCGCTGAAGCAGGTGGAAGCGGATGAGTGAGGGGGGATGAGATGCGGATGCGGCTGAGTAAACGAGGTGGGTTCTAGAGGGGATTTATAGGTCGTTTGCGATATAATCGTTACATAAAAACGTTCACGCTTACAATAGAAAAACACATGGTTAGCATAATGGTAAGACTCCACAGGTTTTTAAGATGAGGTGCTAGGTTCAAATCCTTGGTGCCATTTTTTTTCTTATTACAACATTTTTTTTTTGCTTCCTTCCTTTTTAAAATACCCTAATGAAGGTAACAAAATCTAAAATTGAGGAGAAAGTCCAAGAGAACAGGGAAATGAAGGCTCGCCTAGTCAACCTGGAAGACATGTTCTTCAAGAATGCTATCGTATTGGCAAAAGATTGGAAGGCGAAGAATCAAGTCATCGCACAGCTGCAGGAGGACCTGAAGAAATTGAACGAGAAGAACTAAGGATCTAGAAGACTGCTATGAAGCACCTAGATGGCTTTTGTTTGGTTTTCTGGATGTACCTGTAAATATGGTGTTGTTATGTAGTCTTTTAGGTTCTGGTGATGCATGTATGAACTTAGGATATGGTGTCGGATGTAGGAACTTAAGTCTCACTTGAAGTTGGATGTAAGAACCTAATAACAGTATCTAATCAGAATTATGGCTTGTGTCATAGCAGCCATAATGCTTATCTAATCAGAATGGAGCCATAATGCTTATGTAATGAGAATTATGTCTTTTGTCATAACTTAGGATATGGCTTTTGTTCTGGAATGCTTATCTAATCTGCCTTGTCTCATAGCGGCCTTGATGTTTTGGTTTGTTTCCAAGTGATGTATTGCTTATCTAATCGAATTTCTTGCAAAACCGTGATCCGATCTTTGGCAGTTCAAGAGACTAATCGATCTTTGCCACCAAAAAAAAAAAAAAAAAATAAAACTTCCCAAATTTGAAAGTGTCCATATTACTACCTAAAACAAAATATAAGCACTAATCTAATGCAAACATCTAAATAGCACAATGGTAACACTCTCTAAGGTTGAGTCGTAGGTGCCAAGTTCAAACCCCTAAGGATCTTAATTGTTTTGGTATAATCAACATTTATGTTCTTTTTTCTTTCTTTTGCTTTCTCTATTTTATTTTTTTTTTTAACTTTTTGTGTGTGAGCATGGCATATTTTGGCTCCCAAAACACAACAAAAGAGTTTGAGATTATTTTGAGAAAGTGATACTACATCTCACACTATCATGAGCATCTCTCACCTAGTTACTAGAAAATGTGTGAGAGATGTAGGCCATTGTGAGGATGTGCAACAACACTATCTCGAATCGACTCGAATTTTTTTGTCAACATCCTACACCAAAAGGAGGTGTCAATGCAAAGTTTTAGATTTTTTTAGCTTTATTTTGGTATTTTAACATTTTTTTCTTGACTAAATCAACAAATAATCACAATAATAGGCAAACTTGGTCTAAAATTGCATAAATGCACACAACATCATAGGTTGGCTCTATAGACACCCCAAAAGAGTCTGAGATGATTTCGAGAAAGTGGTACTACACATCCGACACTATCATGAGCATCTCTCACCTAGTGACTAGAACATGTGTGAGAGATGTAGGCCATTGTGAGGATATGCAACAACACTTTCTTAGAATGGACTCAATTTTTTTTCAACATGCTACACCAAAAAGGAGGTGTCAATGCAAAGTTTTAGATTTTTTTAGCTTTATTTTGGTATTTTATCATTTTTTTCTTGACTAAATCAACAAATAATCACAATAATAGGCAAACTTGATCTAAAAATTGCACAAATGCACACAACATCATAGGTTGGCTCTATAGACACCCCACAAAAGTTTGAGATGATTTTGAGAAAGTGGTACTACACATCTCACACTATCATGAGCATCTCTCACCTAGTTACGGAACATATGTGTGAGAGATGTAGGCCATTGTGAGGATATGCAACAACACTTTCTCATAATCGACTCAATTTTTTTTTGTCAACATGCTACACCAAAAGGAGGTGTCAATGCAAAGTTTTAGATTTCTTTAGCTTTATTTTGGTATTTTAACATTTTTCTTGAGTAAATTAACAAATAATCACCAAAATAGGTAAAGTTGGCCTGCTTTTTTTTTTTATTTTGATAAAAGCCCGGCTGCGCAAGTTCCCCTCAAAAACCGACGCCGTCTACCTAATCCCTCTTCACATTCCACCGCCGTAGCCGCCGACCCCGCCCCGCCATAGCCAACCGACCTCGCCCGGCTCAGAAGATGGTGAAGGACCAAGCCCGTTCTTTGGGGGGCGTGGGTGGCGGGTCCAGCGTCATAGGGGGCAGCGGCGATGCCGAGCCATCGTTGAAGAAGTTGAAGGCTCTCCCAGGCTCCCCCGCTGCCGCCCATCCTGCCGCTCCCAAGACCTCGTCGGTGACCCACGTGAGAATCCGCCGCCCCCAACACCTTCTTCATACTTTTGTAAGATTTTTTTGATAGTTTATGCTTAGCCCTATTCATACATTCACTGTGGGATTTAGAGGTGGTAAAATTAGGTAGGTAGATCTATTTGAGAGGCTGATACATCTATTTAGAGGTAGATATGCTTTCATGCTTTGATGATACATCTAAGTAGTGTACAGATTTTGAATGCATTTTGACGAAATTTGACAGAGGCTATAATTGTTTAGTATTTAAACTGAATTTATACTGAATTTTGAAAGAATTTTTACATAAGGCAATAATTGTTTGTTATGTATTGACATAAGTGAAACTAGTTGCTTGACGTGTGATCGCACCCCGCCCCGGCCCGACACTTTAGTTTATATGGATTGCGTTTTTGAACAGTAGTTTATTACTAGATCATTGTTTCATGAATTGGTTGACTACTCTTTGTGCCATCTGTTTGTTATGGAAGATGCTCCAAAATACACTAGAGACAACCTTTTAACTATTTAAATCTCCACCGCTAGGAATGGACTCAAATTTGTTCATTTTGTTCTCAAATGATTTTTTTTCTGTCAATATCACAAGGTGTGAGAAAGGGTTTTGAAAGATCTGCGAAAAGGAAAAGACAAATCTGTTAAATCCTACATTCTGAAACCTGTTTTTTTTTTTTTTTTTTTTGCAATGTGCCAATAAGAGAAAAGGTTATATGGCTAATGGAAATGAGGTTGTAATTGCGGATGTGGAGTACATTGATTCTAGAGGTTATTTAATGAGGTTAGCAACATGGGCATATTATTTTCTTTTAAGATGTTGATATGGACACATGTATTGAAATAATTTTGAAAGAATGCTTTTCGTTGACGGTCACCAACGACATATTTTTTCCGTCAACTTACTACCATAAAGGGAGTAAAACTATACCTTTTATACTCATATGCATTTATCACTAATAAAATTCCACTTGTAGTGTCTATTATTTTATTTTGCAGATTTATAATAAAAGCAAGTAGAAAATCGACCAAAGTACGCCATCCGGAAAGCGCATTATTGCAAAACACAAGCCCGGAGCAAAATCGACCCAAAACATCAAAACGGGCCGAGCCAAGCCCGCCCCACAACTTTTCAAGACAAGGGAAGATACCCCACCGAGGCCCGGGCTAGGCCGAGCCGAGGGGGGTGCGCGCACCACCCACACCGCGCGCCGCACCCCCCTCGAGGCGGTTTCGGCCCGACCTCGGGAGGCGGTTCGTGCACCTACCAAATGGGGATTCCTTGCCGTTGGATGGTCGGTTTGCTCGAATAGGAAGGTTTACCAGGTCGGTTTTGGTGTAATTTAGCACTTAGGCCCCTCCTCCAAGTGTATAAGTAGGCCCCCTCTCTCCCTCTCTCAAACACACACCACTTGGAGTCTAGCAAACCAGCAATCTCTCTCTCTCTACCATCTCTACCTCTCTCTCTTCTTCTACTTCTTCTTTCTTCTTCTACTTTCTTCTTCTTCTTAGTTCTTGGTTAGCACTTGGAGTAGAAGAGCTACAAGGAGGGCTTGTCTCCTAGAAGAAAGTGCTTTGGTAATACATCTTCTCTATGGAGCATTCTTCTATTTACAAGTCTTATATCTATGTTCTTGGCCTAACTTATGAACTAGAGTATAGTCTTGTTCATGTTCTTGTGTTGGTATATGAACTAGCATATAGTTTACATATCATAATCTTGACATGTTCATCTCAGTTCACCATCGATCATCATATGCCTAACTTGATTAGAGGTGGGATAACGGTTCGTTGTTCCTTCGGGTTTGCTCTTGTTCTAGTCCGTCCCATTCGACGAGTGGGGATCCCGGGGGGGGACAAGAGTAGTGCTCTAATATGCGGGCATGGTCCCCGGGTATTACGACACCTGCGGATATGAGTGCACACCACGGTTGAGGGGGTAGGCGGCTTGGTCGTGACAAGCCTTGACCGTCCCCTTGAAATCCCCCACGTTCGTGTGTGTTGTAGGAGTTCGTAAATGCTTCCTATCGGGCCGTATGGTATCTAGGGAGTCTCCCCGTTATCCTAGACCTAACCATGATTAAATCAGTTTGCATATGATCCTAACTATTCATTTGTATGGCCATGACTAGATACATTAGAATTACTCCATTAGATTATTTATTTATTCTTTATCCATTTTCTTTATCCTTTTTGTTTGGTGGATTCTTAAGTGTGTGTCACACTATCCATAAACCATTATTGCTTACCCCCTGTTATGAACAATTTGGTCTAAACAAACACATGTTCTTCTATTCGGATGCCATGCTAGCTTATTAATCACATGCCTTCCTTTGGGAAAATATAAATAACGATACCACTGAATACTTCCCGGTGAAATGCTACAATGATAGATCCGCGCGCTGCGGATGAAATATCTAAGATGGCAAGATCTATCCCGTTGACAATCCCTTTCGGATCACCGACATGGTGGTTTTTTACTTGGGAATGTCGGCGGCGCATTTCTCGGCGCCAAGTATTGGGGATGGGTTTTATACTGTTTCCTTTGATTGCGCTAAGAAATGTCAACAAGCATTTTAAAAGCGCCGTTCTTGGGAAGGCATTGTGGAAAAAAAAAATAATAATAAATAGGCGGCTATGAATATGAACTGTGTCGCGTGGCTACCATTTGCTCATACAGGCTAATCTTTTATGTTTTCTCCGTTGTGGATGAAAAACAGATAGTGTATGTCGGGTTTCCCTCTTGCCGAAAAACTTCATCTCCGATCCGTAGGCACTCCTAAGGAAGAACAGGTCTCTCGTATCGCTTCTTCTTCGGCCGGAACCCGACGGTCGAAACCGACATCCCTGCACCAACCGCATCTCAAGCCATGGCCCGAGAAGTCGCGCGATTTCTCTACTCATTGTCACCAACGTGCCCACCGGGCGTGGTGAATGTGGCGACAAAAACTTTGAGTCTGCGCCTGGCCGATCACCATGGTGCGAGGCCGGTCCATTAAATGGGCTGCCTAGCGAGGATGCCAACGCTCATCTCCAACACTTCCTTGAGCTATGCGACACCATCGTCATCAAGGACGTCGAACCCGACGTTATCAGGCTCCGCCTGTTTCCTTTCTCCCTCGTGGGGAAGGCGTTCTACAAGGACAAGGAAGTCCAAGTGCTCCTCGGCGTTCTGGCTAAGTTCTTCCCCATGGGCAAAACCAATGCCCCGAGGGAAGGATCGCCAATTTCCAAAGACATCAATGGAACCCATTCCGGAGGCATGGGAGAGGCTGCAGGAATACATTCTAGCATGCCCGCACCACGGGATGGAGAATTGGCTGGTGCTCCAGAACTTCTACAATGGTCTCACGGCCATATCGAAGGGGCACCTCGACGCCGCTGCTGGTGGCGCATTTCTATCGCTCACCATCGATCAGGCAACAGCCCGATTGATAAAATGATGGCAAACCAGAGCTGGGGCGAAGATAGAGCCCTAGCCAAAACACAAAAAGGCATGCATACCGTGAAGGAGGCGGATATGCTTGCCGCAAAAATGGATCTTTTGCTGAAAAAACTGGAGGAGCGCAGCACAGACTCTAATACACGCGGCCCGGTTTACGCCACGAGGCGCTCACATGACACGTGAGGCGTGTGGTGAAGTTGGCCACTCGGGGAATAACCGCCTGAGACCCGTGAAGAAGCCCTTCATCAACAACAAAGAAGAACGGTATCGCCAACCTCAGCGGGCTGGAATAACCAGTCCAGGCCACCATTCCAAGGTAACCAGGGTACGACTCCAATTACAACCCCTCGGGTCACCATCATTGAAGGACACGGTGCTGGGTCAAGCCAAGATCAACGAAAACCTCACCAAAAAGATGAGCGGGATCGATAACATCTTAGAAGGAGTCGGCAGCAAAGTCGGGCCGGACTCAACTCGCTATGACAAATCAGTTGAATTTCAACAAAAAGATTGAAGCACAGATAGCCCAACTAGCTGCTTGTCTCCTAGTAATGGTGGGAGAAAAAGCTTCGAGGAAATCTGAAGCCCCCCAGGAGAGCATAAATGCAGTAACTACCAGAGGGGGGAGATCTACTCGTGACCCACCAAATCCCAATTCTACGGTGAGGAAACAGAAGTTGCCTGAAGAGGTAACCCCACAGTAGCGTAAGAACCGGAAGTGGAGGAGGTACCATTGGAATATCTGAGACACAACGTACCTACCCTTCACCACAAGAACAAGGAAGCGCATTAATTGGATGAACAGTTCACTTTCGGTTCATGGAGATGATCCGAAAAGTACATGTAAGTGTGCCACTCCTAGACATGCTCCATGTGCCATCATATGCCAAGTACATAAAAGATATCATCCAGAACAAGCGGCCACTGCCAACAACGGAAGTTGTGAAGTTAACTGAAGAATGCAGTGCCGCTATCCTGAATCGTCTGCCTAAAAAGAAGAAAGATCCAGGATGCCCTACAATTCCCTGCTCAATTGGAACACAAACATTCAACCACGCCTTATGTGATTTGGGCGCCAGTGTTAGTGTCATGCCAAAAACCGTCTTTGACAAACTCAAACATACAAATCTAGAGCCAACATCTATGACACTATAGCTGGCAGACTCATCTATAAGGTATCCAGCAGGGATTGCAGAAGACATACCTGTAAAAATCCGAGGGTATTTTGTCCCAGTTGATTTTGTGGTTTTGGACATGGAATTCACTAAAGATATACCACTCATCCTTGGACGACCATTCTTGAGCACTTTGCCGGGGCCTGCATTGATGTTGGGGCTGGAGAAATCCGCTTCAATATCAATGGCAATGAAGAAAAATTTGAATTCGGGCCCCGAGTCTCGAAAGAGTGCAAAATGATCCGGATAAAATATGGGGAGCAAGGAATTAAAGAAATAGAAATCCAGCCCCCAAAGACCGGCAAAGACTTCCAAGACGGTCGGCAAAAGTAAAACGTGGGAACAAAAGAAAAAAGACAGCTCCTAAACCGAAGAAGGAAAAAAGGTCCCCATCTTTACAAAAGGACAAAAGGCCCCGGAAGGTAGCTCCACACCAAAAGATGAACCAAAACCAAAGAAACAATCAAAATACACTCCTCCACGTAAGGTGTGGAAGCTAAAGGAAGTGCAGCCCTCCGTATCTCCGGGGAGCCGGTGCGCCATCAAACAACAAAATCGGAGAATGTCCCAAATTACGACTCAAAAGAGTGGACCCTCCACCAAAAGGTAAAATGGCAGCTATCTCGGAAAAAGAACAAAAATAAATAAAGATACCCACGGGCCTCCGGATAGATTAGGGGAGGACCCCCACGTGTATCATTGCATTGCATATTTACTTCCATCAAATTTTTATTTTATTTTAGCATGTTTAAATTCCAGCAATCTTGCATCGAAAAAAAAAAAAAAAACTAAAAAAAAAAAAAAAAAAAAAAAAAAAAGAAAAATCCAAAAATAGAATAAGTAGCTCTTCTATGTGCCTTAATGTTTATATATATGAGCTATAAAAATGTTTTCTCTTAGTCTCTTGTTGAAATAATGAATAGTTGCTCGTCTTATGCTTTGCCTGTGCCTAGTTTATAATTCGAATTTCTCTAAAGTTTGGGTTTAGTGGTTAAGTCTAAAAACTCATCCCTGAAAAACCCGATTCATGTGGGTTGCATAGGCTCTATCTAGTCTAAGTTGTGCCAAGTATGATATGGTACAAATGGATTTGCTATGATTTCGTCCAAAAAAGAGAAACTTGACATCCGGGAATCTACTTTGAAAGAAAAGAGAAATGATATGGGCTATGCTAAAAAAAAAAAAGAAAAATGAGATGAAAAATGGACAAGTGTCCGAGGGCGAGTAGAGCCCACATCTCTTAAAAAAAAGCAAAAAGAAAAGAGAGGAAATAAAAGACAAAAGTCTAGGGCGTAGTAGAGCCCACCTCTCCAAAAAAAAAAAAAAGAGAGATATATATATATAGCAATAAAGCCCATACTTTCTCGAAAAAAAAAATTTTATCTAAATAAATAAACCCCGGATAAAAAGTTGATCAAAAGGATGAATGATAAGCATCTCGGTTATAACCGTTCTATCCGGCAACCACCCAAGACTTTGAGAAAAGCTAGAAAGCCCCGCTACGATGAAAGGTAATAAAGGGTGGGAAAAGGATGTGCCATTTTATTCAAACTCTATTAGAAAATCTTATTATAACCCCGGCACTTGTAAAACGTAATCGGCATAGTAGCAACTCCCGATCAACAACCAAGTACTTATCTCTTTTTGCTCGAGAACGCGCAAAAGGGTAAGCTTGGGGGAGTTTGTTGACGGTCACCAACGACATATTTTTTTTCCGTCAACTTACTACCATAAAGGAAGTAAAACTATACCTTTTTATACTCATATGCATTTATCACTAATAAAATTCCACTTGTAGTGTCTATTATTTTATTTTGCAGATTTATAATAAAAGCAAGTGGAAAATCGACAAAAGTACGCCATCCGGAAAGCGCATTATTGCAAAACACAAGCCCGAGGGAGCAAATCGACCCAAAACATCAAAACGGGCGAGCCAAGCCCGGCCCACAACTTTTCAAGACAAGGGAAGATACCCCACCGAGGCCGGGCTAGGCCGAGCCCGGGGGCGCGCACAGACCACCCAGGCGGCCGCACCACCCTCCCCCCTCGGCGGTTTTCGCCCGACCTCGGGGGGGCGGTTCGTGCACCTACCAAATGGGAATTCCCCCCGTTGGATGGTCGGTTTGCTCGTAATAGGAAGGTTTACCAGTGTCGGTTTTGGTGTAATTTAGCACTTAGGCCCCTCCTCCAAGTGTATAAGTAGGCCCCCCCCTCTCTCCCTCTCTCAAACACACACCACTTGGAGTCTAGCAAACCAGCAATCTCTCTCTCTCTACCATCTCTACCTCTCTCTCTTCTTCTACTTCTTCTTTCTTCTTCTATTTTCTTCTTCTTCTTAGTTCTTGGTTAGCACTTGGAGTAGAAGAGCTACAAGGAGGGCTTGTCTCCTAGAAAAAGTGCTTTGGTAATACATCTTCTCTATGGAGCATTCTTCTATTTACAAGTCTTATATCTATGTTCTTGGCCTAACTTATGAACTAGAGTATAGTCTTGTTCATGTTCTTGTGTTGGTATATGAACTAGCATATAGTTTACATATCATAATCTTGACATGTTCATCTCGGTTCACCATCGATCATCATATGCCTAACTTGATTAGAGGTGGGATAACGGTTCGTTGTTCCTTCCGGGTTTGCTCTTGTTCTAGTCCGTCCATTTGACGAGTGGGGATCCCGGGGGGACAAGAGTAGTGCTCTAATATGCGGGCATGGTGCCCGGGTATTCTGACGACACCTGGATATGAGTGCACGCCACGGTTGAGGGGTAGGCGGCTTGGTCGTGACAAGCCTTGACCGTCCCCTTGAAATCCCCCCACGTTCGTGTGTCTTTGTAGGAGTTCGTAAATGCTTCCTATCGGGCCGTATGGTATCCGGGGAGTCTCCCTGTTATCCTAGACCTAACCATGATTAAATCGGTTTGCATATGATCCTAACTATTCATTTGTATGGCCATGACTAGATACATTAGAATTACTCCATTAGATTATTTATTTATTCTTTATCCATTTTCTTTATCCTTTTTTTTTGTGGATTCTTAAGTGTGTGTCACACTATCCATAAACCATTATTGCTTACCCTGTTATGAACAATTTGGTCTAAACAAACACATGTTCTTCTATTCGGATGCCATGCTAGCTTATTAATCACATGCCTTCCTTTGGGAAAATATAAATAACGATACCCCAATACTTCCGGTGAAATGCTACAATGATAGATCCGTGGCGCTTTTGCGGATGAAATTTCTAAGATGGCAAGATCTATCCCATTGACAATCCCTTTCGGATCACCAACATGGTGGTTTTACTTGGGAATGTCGGCGGCGCATTTCTCTCGGGCGCCAAGTATTGGGGATGGGTTTTATACTGTTTCCTTTGATTGCGCTAAGAAATGTCAAGCATTTACATTTACACTTTCTCGTTATGCCTACAAATATTTATTGTTCAACTTTATGAACATTTCACTATTTAGAAGACTGATTTTACCTTTCAAATGATTACATTTGCCTTCATGTATTTCGGGAATGTATGTGCCGCAAATGTAACTATCAATGCGGAGAACAAGATGATGGAGCTGTACTTGAAGCTCAACAAAAGAATCAATCATCCGAGGCCGAATGCCCCGATCTAGCGCTAAGGATATTGAACTTGTGCGAAGGTGTTGGCCAATTAGGATGCAAAGATGGTTAGGATGGTGGAATCTCATGAGGTCCAAATGCGGTTACAAAGATGCTCAAAAGAGTCTGCGGGAGGAACCGAAGATGACAAATGAATTCATCTCGATTTGAAGGAGGAGCCGGAGGAAGTGAAGAAGAAGTTTGAACTAGGGGCCAGCAACACCTGCTGGATGCCCAACCTATCTATAGATATATGTATATAGGAGTTATAAATGTAATTGAGAACAATTAGCAAAGTTTGGTCCAGTTGCATCCGGAACACATAGGGATGCCACATGCAGATATTTTGGTACTTTCGATCTGCCTCGGGTTGTGATCCCAAGAGCTTAAGTAATATATTTTAGATTTTTTTACCTTGATTTTGGTCTTTTAACATGTTCTCAATGTTAGTGAGACATGTATATATAGTTGAATGTTTGGAATGTGTAGTTCCACCATGAAGTCATTAGAATAATATCACCGCCATGATCACACAATAAAAAGTCCAAAAAAGATAAATAAAATAGAATTAGCAAAAGAAGACAAAAATAGTAAATCAAAAATTTGCCTCAAACGGGTTTTGAACCCGAGAGCTACTGAAGAAACCGAGGGAGTGGTACCACTTTGCTCTAGTGAGAAATTTTTGATGAGTTCTCGAGATCTAGTTTCTTTAAAACATATTCTCGAGGCCCCCTCCATCTCCTTCCATACATATAGAATCCTAAGCATCACTAATCCCACCCCATCCCCAAATCCGCGCATTTTATTTCCATCCAACTTCGTCGCCATTTATTATCAAAAAAAAAAAAACCCGCCCGGTTCCGCCGCCGCCGCCACCGCTTGCAACACCACCTCGGCCCCTTCCGCCGCCCAATCGCCGTCGGGCAAGATGCCTAAGGAGGAGGCCAAGAACCCTAACCAGATCCATCCGGGCTAGCCGCCAGGCGGCCGGGGGACCGGCCACCCGACCCGGCGACCCGGGCGTGGTGGTTGTCCCGGGACACCAATGCCTTGGCCGTTGCCGGCTCTAGTTCGCGGCGTGTGAAGAGGGCCTCGTCGGCAAGGGCTCGCGACACGCACGGCTCTGGCGTTCCCGCGTGCCGCCGGGCTTCGAGCTGGTCGGTCCCCGGCCTCCCCCCCCGGCGGCGCGCCTCCACCTCGAGGGTGCCGCGTTCAACGGGAAGGCCGCCGCCGCCGCCTCCTCATCCTATTGCCCGGCCAGGTCACATTCCTCTCATAGCTCACTTTAGATACATATCCGTATTAGAGTGGGTTTTCTCGGTTCATTTGGGGTTTTTTTTTTTTGATTATGCAATCTAGATTGAAAATATAGCATCCACAAAGACGGTGCCACATCTTTCCAAATTGAATTCCCTCATGACGCATTGTGGGGTTTTTTCTGCAGATTAGAGTGGGGTTTTTCTTAGTTCATTTGGTTTTTGTTTTTCATTTTTTTTTAGAACCGAGGGGAACCCCCATTTCCATTGCAAAGTGTAGATGCCTTGTTATCTCAGCGTGATGCTTTCCTCAATCATACAAAGGTTCGTCTACAATTAGCTCAAGATTATTATCGCAAGTACTTTGATGCTAAACATAGGGAGCGACAGTTCCAAGTGGGTGATTATGTCTGGCTCAAATTATTATCCCGGTCCGCGGCAACTATATCACCATTATACAAAGGCAAGCTCTCTCCAAAATATTTTGGACCCTTCAGCATCAACAAAATTCTTACTCCAGTTACATACGAGTTCAACCTACCTGCGGGGACTCGCATACACAATGCTTTTCATGTCATCATGCTTAAGCCTCATCGAGGAGAGATTCCTACTGATATACAGGAATTACCACGTATACACGAAGGTACACCGGTTCATGAACCTGAGGTCACGCTTAAATCCAAAGTCATGCAGGGTCAGCTTTAGGTCCTCATCAAATGGTAGAACAAGATAGCTGCAGATGCTTCATGTGAAGATGCTAAGTTATTCAACAAAATTTATCTAGATTTTCAGCTCAAGGACGAGCTGAATCTCGAGGCGGGGAGAGATGTCACACTCGGTCCAACGATTCGCCTCGAGAAGCGGAGTGGCTGAATAATTAATTATTAAATAGTTTTTATTAGTAAATTTATTTAGTTAAATTAATGTGACCTCGAAAAGACTAATGGGCTTGGCTCGTTAGCAATTGTAAACACCTCATATAAATATGGGGGCAACTATTGTGAGACGGTCAATCAAGAAAAATTTGGGTTTAACCCTACCTATTCAGCTTCCGAGCCGCCGCCGCCGCCAGCACCGCCCGCGCCCGCCACCAGCGCCACGCCTCCAGCGCCATCCGCGCCATCACGTGTGCCCCCCGCCGCCATCTACACCACGACACACTCCTCGTCTTCCCCTCACGTTGACTAGGAAACAGTTTGTGACAATAAATCTATAGTTAGGGCGTTTGGCGTAGCTCCACGTTGCTCCGGATCCTTGAAATTAACTCGGCTCCAAGTTTTTTTGCCAAACAGTTTTAGCTGCACCAACTCCACCGCAGATCTGCTCCACAAAAACGGTGGAGTTGCCTCCCAGATCCATGGATTTGGTGGAGTAGCTCGGGGGTGCTCCATGAAATCAGATTTGGTGGAGTTGGGAGAAATTACTCACCACTACCACTCATTAGTGGAAAATGTATGCTTCGTTTTATTTATTTCAGTCTTCCTTCGGCCCGTCGCTCCCTCTCCGCGCCGCCCGTTGGTCCCTCCCCACGCCGCCGGCCGCTCCCTACCCGCCGGTTGTTCAGTATCGGGGCCATCATCCCTCAGAATTCCAATCCCCGGTTCGCTACTAGCAAGAATCCCCGTTTCAAATCCTGCCGCTGTTTCGGAAGATACCGATTCCTATGCGTGTCACTGTTGCCATGTAGCGCTACACCTAGATACGTACATCCATCAATAATTTTGCTGGTAGTAGTAGTAGAGTAGTAAAAGGTGTTTTGATGGTAGTAGTAATTGCTTTCACTTCACATTCACACCAGGAAAAAAAAAAGATCCGAGGAAAGAAAGCTACAGGAGAGAGTGCCGAAGATGAGACCTGGGAGGAGACGAGATTTATTTTCTTGCTTTCTCTTCGGACATGTAGGCCCAAGATTACAGTGAGATTGAAAAAAAATGAAGCCGTACCAAACACTTTTCAGGACCTCAGATCCACGCTATGTGGTGGAGCAGCAGTTCCTGAACTAGTTTGGCAGAGCTGGAGCTCTACCAAAATGCCCTGTCAAGTTTCGAGTAGCGTCTCAAAGAATCACATTCAGCTTGAGAGACACTTGTATGTATTTATAGGAAATATGCTGGTGCATCACCACGGGAGAAAAAAACAATCAAACTTCAAATTTTTCGCTTCAGCTTGTTGCATAGCTAGTGTTTTTTTTAAAAAAAAAATACCGATGAAAAAGACATTGTATTGAATAAACCAGCACTCAGAAGTGCAAAAGTTTTTAATTTTTATTTTATCGTTTTTTTCTCTCCTAACCTTATTTTTGCCATCCCAACAACCGTCCGTACAGCTCCGCCGCATGCTTCCCCGAGCATGGGTGCACCGGCTGACCAGCCCCGTCCGTGAGCCTGCCCGTGCGCAGCCTGGTGCCACCCACAGAGTGTTAGAATTTATATATGAATAAGTTTCCCTAAAATTCATATAAAGAAATTCTGATAAATTTCAAAGGCTCAATATTTGTGTTTCTTAATGGGGTTTATTGTTTTAGCCCATGAGCAAAGGTGGAAGGTGCAATATCAATTAGTACCATATTGCTAGTTGATATGGAGGTAGGGAGTTTTCCTCCCTATATATTTGTACCAAGCCTCCTGGAATAGACACAATATAATAACTACGATTGGGAGTTTCAATTAGAAAATCCTAAATTAGTAAAATAGTATTTTTTTCCTCTTCTCGCTGCTACGCCGCCACAACCAATCTCCAGCCCGATCGTTCGCGTGCACCAACGACCGGGCGAGCAGGTCTCCGGAACCGTCGTCTTTGCGATCCTGCACCGGAGAAGGCGAATAAGGTTTTTGGGAAGCGCTATTCGCCGACTGCTCCCGATCTTCGTCACGGCTCGTCTACCGGGAAGGACACGCGGAGGACCGTCCCCAGCCCCGTCTTCATCGACAACTTCTTCGACTTCTTCAGCAGCCGACGATCCACGACAGCGACAAATGAGCTGGAGGACCTCGGCATTGCTTTCGAACCTCTCCATTACGTTGTCCTCAACATCATCCGTATTCTCAAGATCCAATCTTCATGTTAATCATGTTCAATCTATCCAATCTATCTGGTGTGCTAGTTGTGCTTACACCTGTTGCTATGCTCATGCTATGTTATCTATCTAATCTATCTGGTGTGCTAGTTATGCTTACACCTGTTGCCATAATCATGCAATGCTATTTGTTGTTGAATCATGTTATGATCTATGATAATGCTATGTTATGATCAGTGTTATGCTTTTGTGCTATGCTAGTATGCTTCACATGCTTTATCTAGTAGATCAGTTTATCATGATTTATTTTATGGAATTAATCTGGAAATTGCCTAATATCTCAACACAGAGCTCGCGCCGAAGATGCCGCCCGGTCCCTCCTCCGCACTCTGTGGCAGGAGCGAATCTTGCCTGAGCCAGGCACTAATGCGCTAGGGTCTGATCTCTCCGTGGGCGAGCAAGACGGTGGTACGTGCGGTGTCGGTGCTCCCATGGCAGCTCGCCGGGGACATGCACGACGGTGCCAAGGACGGACATCGTGCTTCATCCTTGACTCTGACAACTCCGGTGTTTTGCTTCTTCCTTATTACTCAATTGCGGCAACACCTCGCACCTCGGTCCTCTCTCCTAGTTCTACTTGTCATGCGCACGTACTCGTCCCACCAAGGGCCTCCACTTAGCCCGTTTTCTCCCAAGAGTGCTGCCACCCTCGCCGTGACTTCGGCGCTCAATGGTCATATGAGCCACTACCCTTGCTGTGACGTTCTCATTAATCATAAGCACCATCACGCAGGCCGAGGACCTCCCAATCGTCGGATGTGAGGAGTCCTCCCCGTAGCCGATTCGGCTCTTCCTCGATTCGATTCGTTGCAATCCCAACTGAGAGTCCACTTTTCTCGGAGGAATTGCTGCACGCGAGAGGGATGGACGCGTGAGCGGCGTCGTCGCATAGGGAGACTGACGCTATGGGAAGTTTCCTTCCCTTTCAAGCACGAAATTTGCTTCCTTTGCCTTTGTCGTATTGTCGTATATATGCATGTCCTAAGAGGACAGACGGGCCCTAACAGGATTTGAATCTGTATTTGGATTTCGACAATCACTACAGTAAACCGAGCTGTCGCCGAGAGGACGGCGTTTTGCCGAGAACCCCATCAAACGGCTCTCGGCAATTGCCGACAGCCGTGCTGGTCAAAATAAAACCCTCGGTGAAGGCTCCATCGCTGAGAACCAAATGCTCGGAACAGGGCTACGCTCGGCAATGCTGATTTTTGCCGACGGCCAATCGTCGGCCAAGTTGGCGTTCTCGGCATAGACGGTGCCCAAATTGACGCCGTCAATTACGTTAACTTTGCCGACGGCTTGACGTTCGCCGCTCGGCAAAGGTTACATTCTTTGCCGAGAGCTCTGCCTATGAGCTCTCGGCGTAGTTTTTTTTTGCATGCCACCAAACGGCGCCACGTGTCCCCAACCTTTGCCGAGCATACTCGCTTCACCGAGAATAATAGTACTCGGTGTTAGGCAAACTTTCGCTTTGCCGACAGCTCTCGAACCCACTCTCGGCAAAGATTTTTTTTTGATTTAGCTATCACAATTTTTTTTCTGTAGCTTAGCTACAGTACATAGAGCTCCTTGTTCAAGTTTGCAATTTTTTTTCAAACTTTTAACTATATTTCATGAATTTTAATGTTTGAATTTCTTTTCAAAACTCAAATTTGAACCGTAAGTGATTCAATAATGGATCTAAATGATTGGAAAAATGGTAAACATGCTTGTGAGTGTATCTTTAGGCCTCATCCATGGACGTATATCAAAATTCGAACATCTTGTGCGCGAAAACATATCGACTCACTTGCAGGTCAATTGTTTTTAAATTCTATAAAATCAAACGAAGTTGAAAAATCATGAAATTTGACGAATTGTCCTTATATCGCATGTGTACACAATGAAAAAGTTTTGGAACGATTTTGTGCAAGGGTCACTACTACAGGGATTGATTTTGCGAGGTGTTCGGTTTTTTATTTTACGTGGCGGGCATTTCAAAAACCGTCTCGTAAAATAGTTGGCTTTAACGCCCCGGCCGGGGAAAAACCACCACGGTTAATGGATTTTACGTGTCGGGCTTTGTAAAATAACCGCCACGGTAAATAAAGCCCAAATGCCCACCCCAATAAGCCCACTATAGCACGAGAAGTATAAAAGGAACATCACCTCTAACCCTAACCATCTCTTCTCCGCTCCCATCTCCGGTCCCGATCTCGCGAGGCGCAGATTACTCAAAAAAAAAAATCTCGCGATCCGCCCCTCCCTCCCCAATCCGCCCGGTCCCGGGCACTCGGGGGGGGTTCTCGGCGCCGCCGCGCGGCTTCGGGAGGCGGGCGCCGCCGCGGCTCGAAGAGGCGGCTCCCGGCGGCGGCGACGCGAGGATCGGGCGACAAGCGGCGCGGGCGTGAGCGGCGGTGCCGTTAGCGGATCCGGGGCGGCGACACGCACGCGGCGGGCGGATTCGGGCGACGACGGCGACCCACGCGGCGGCGGCGGAGGTCGCCCACGCCGGCGATCCGGCAGGACCCTCCCGGGCGGCGCAGCGGCCCTCGCCATGGCGAGATCCGGCAGTTCTCCCTCCCGGGCGGGGCGCGGGCGGCCCCTAGCGGGCGGCGCGCGGCGCGCCCCGACCGGGCCCGACCGGGCTTTTGTTTTTTAATTTTTTTTTATTATTTACCATGGCGGGTATTTTGACCGCCACGTAAAATCAGCATTTTGTGTGACCTTCCATTGGTGGCGGTTTTAAAAACCGCCACGTAAAAAATCGCTTATCTAGTAGTGGGTGGATCCCGGGCAGTAGAAACCTCAAGATCTCGAGGTTGAGTTTTTGTTATCACATGTTGGAGATCTCCTCCTTTCGGCAAATCCATGATCCAAACTATAACAAAACCTTTACAAATAATTTTCACAAATACACATGAGATATCACGATGACTCGTAAAATTTCATGATTTTTCAACTTTGTTTTATTTTTATAGAATTTTAAAACGATCCAGCCATAGGTGAGTGGACATGTTTCGCTCACAAGATGTTCGAATTCTGGGGCATGGACCTCGATGAATAATCAACATACACTCACAAGCATGAATATGATTTTTCTAATCATTTAGATTCATTATTCGAATGACTTATAGTTCAAAATTTAGTTTGGACAAGAAATTCAAATAAAAGGCAAAAATTCATGAAATATAATAAAAGTTCAAAAAAATTTCCAAACTTCAACATGGAGCTCAAAATACTGTACCAATGCAATAGAAAAAATACGGAAGGCAAAATCCAAAAACAAAAATTTAAATATTTGTCGAGGGCCTAGGTGGGCTCTCGACAAAGAGGCTCGTTGTCGAGAGCAGCCCTGTTAAGCTCTTGGCAAAGGTTAATATTCGCCGAGTGTTGGTGGATGCACTCGAGAAAAGTGCCGGGGCCCGTGGAGCGTCAGTTTTACGTGAAAAAAATGGTGAACTGCCGCGTTCTTGAGAGCTAGATCCATGAAGACTCGGCAAAAGGAGGATGCTTTGCCGAGAGCTTCCCCAATCCCACTCTCGGAAATTATTATGAAAATTAATAACAAAAGAAAACCCCACCTAAACCCTACACCACTTAGCACTCACACACGCCCTCACACTCTTACGCACCCACACCGCCGCTACAAGAAGACACCACCCCGTCGCCGGCCATTTTCGCCGTCGTTCGACGCCCTCCCCGCTCGCCACCACCGCCACGCCACGCACCGCACCCCACCCCCGCCCGCAGATCGCCCCACCGGCGCCGCCGCTTGGCCCTGCCCGCCCGCGCCCCGCCACCTCCGCCGCGCCGCCCTAGCGCGCCCTGCGCCACCCCACCGACCCGTGCCACCGCGACACCATCTTTATTACCTCATGGTAGTCATCAAATCGTGACTAACATCCATGCCCAAACAGCTAGAGCTCACTTAGCTTAATGATGGCTGGGCATGGGTGTAGTCACGGTTCCATGGCTATCGTCGGTTTATCGGCGATAGTCTAGCAGGGGGTACCCAGCTAGTAGATTGAGCGGTAGAGGTGCGCTAGACGACTAACAAGATGTTTAAGCAGAACGAGCGAAGGACAAAAACACACGGGCTTTACCTGTGTTCGGCCGCCTTGATGGCGAAAAACCTACGCCCCGCTTAGATTGTATTGATTGATTGAGAATCGATGTCCTCGGGGATCCCCGCTCACCTTATATAGTCCGGGGAGCGTGGTTACAGTCGATATATCCCGACAAGATCTATCCCGACGGGTTACAATAGGGAAGTTTATGGTAATTACAAATGAGCTATACAAGGGAACTATCTTGACGACCACGCCTACACCGTGATCCCCGACGACCGCCGTCTTCTATCGCCGAGGGCTTCAATCTGCCGCCCGTGGCGCCCATAGGGCTTAGCCCAAAGCGTCCATGAGGGGCGGGGGTTTATCCCCCACGGCTAGTCCCCGAAAGCACGCCGTATGCTTTGCAGCGAAGGAGTCTTGATGTTTCAACCTTCGGGAGGTGTTGTCGACCGCCTTCATACGAGTCGACCACGGACTAGTTTACGCCGACTAGCCCTGGGACATCTCTCGACCAGCCGCCCCGCATTTACGTAGTTTCTTCCCTTTGCTTCTAACCGTTTAGTCCTAACGAGTCCGCTGCTGGATGCCGGGTGCTCTAATGAAAAAAATGTTTTTCCATTTAGCGAAGTGTGCCCACGTAGAGTGGAAAACACTCATAATATCCAATTAAAAATGAGCACGATTCACCGTAGGTGAAGTATGCCCACTTAGTCCTCGAGCCTAGTAGTACGTGAGTAATCACGTACTACAAGGGTCTAAAACAAAATGATAAGTAGTCCCCGAGTTATCAGAAACCTAGCTGGCGCAGTTGCCAACCACCAATGTGCACTCGGTCCGTAGTCCCCGAGTATAATTTCTCTGCTCGAACGCAGCATGCCAACGCCTGTAACAAGGTCCCACCAAATAGTAACGTAGATAGCCTGGGATGCCCGGGAATCGAGGGGATAGAAACAGAAAAAATCTATAGTATCCCGTGATATGGGTGGCTTTGGCGAGAAAGTTTGCGGGCAAAACATCCCATAACCGGAACCGATGCGAATCTAGTCAATAAATATGGAAGATTGTGTGGGTAACCGATTGGCCCAAGAGACGAGGGGGGACGCATGGCAGAACCGAGGCGCGCGCACACCGGGGAAAGCGCAATAATGGCAACTGACGCCGCCGCCTGCCACACGCACTCAACCTAGGAAAATTGGGAGGCGCGGGCCCACGGCATGCACGGTTACCCATGCAGCAACCCTAGGGACGCAGCCTAGGCTATAAATACCAGCGCCATCTCCACCTTGACTCATCCGCCTGGGCGATTGATCCTTCTTCCCCACACATTTCCGTCTCCCATCGACTGCTATAGTGAGCTTAGGCTAGGGTTAGCCATTGCGCCGCCGGATCTTGCCTTCACCCGCGCCGCCGTTGATCGTCGTAGGTAAGTATCTTGTAGATCTATCGATTCCGCCTTGATTGAAACCAAATGCACCTGTTGTTCGATCTGGATTGGATTTTTCCCACCTTCTAGTGACACTGTTCATCTTCTTGGTTCGTGCACCGGTAGGGAAAATCTTCAGGACTAGATGGATCGTCGCGCGCGTGGAGGACGTCAGGGTCGCTGCGGAGGTGCTGCTGGAGGTCGTGGCGGAGCTGCTGCCGGTCGCGGAGGTGCTGCTGGCCCGTGCCGCTAGCGGTGGAGGATCCGCTCATTCGGATGGACCGAGAGTGGGATCGCGCTGCAGTCCACCGAGGATACCATGGGGGAGCTGGTGCACGCCGGTGTTCTGCCGGAGCAGGTCGTCGCCGGCTGGAGGGTGCCGGAAGTGGAACCGTACCCCATGCCGCAGACCGACGAAGTGGTGGTGTTCGAGAGCCACTTCTGGCGCGGTTTCGGCATGCCGGCGCACCCATTCCTGCTGGAACTCCTCGCCTACTACGGGCTCTAGCTATGCCACCTGCCGCCGAACGCCATCCTCGACATCGCTATTTTCATCACCCTCTGTGAGTGCTTCCTCGGTATCCTCCCCAACCTCAATCTGTGGAAGTACTTCTTCTATGTCGGGTTGAAGGGGGACTCGGGTTCTCGCATTGCCGGCGGCGTGCATGTGAAACTCCGGGAACCGGGCAGCCGCTTTCCCACCACACGCCGCTGCCATCTAATGTGGCATGCTGGTTCACGCGGTGGTTCTATCTGCCGCAATCGGAGGCGCCAATTCCAGCCGATCCCACCCGTGCCCCGGTGAGACGGCCAAGCTGGAACGAGGAGCTGCCGGCGAACGACATGCAGCATGTGATGGAGTTGGTGGGCATGAACGAGGACCTGCATGTCGACGGCATCGACATCGCGCGCGAACTTCCGTGGAGTGCGGATTCGGCCGTTGAAGCGAGACCATCCCGGGTTCCAAAGACACCGCTGAACAATGACACCGCGACTCGGTGAGTACACGTCGGCATCCGAAATCGAGAACCGGGTTTCCAAGGTCTTCTTGGCGGCGGGGTACCCCCCGATGCACACCTCGCACCCACGTTTCATGCTGGGAACCCGCCACCGCCCGTAAGTAGTGTGTAAATGCAAAAATCGTATTGATTGATTGTAACTTGATTTCGTCAAGTTGTGCCCGAATGCGATGCTTGTGCTACCCTTGGCGAGATCCATGGCATGTTTCGCAACCGCTACTTGACTGCCGCCCGAGGGAAGCCGCCGACATGCGGGCTCATGCTCGCAAGGATGCCGCGCGGCGGCTCCCACGGCTCCAAGGAGGCCGAGGGCGAGGCGGCGGCGGTGAGAATCGGGCGGCGGCAAGCGTCCACTCGAGAACTTGGCGGTGCGGAGTTCGTCGGAGGAAAGTGACCGGCGGGGCGGCCATTCCGTCGTCACCAAGCTGAAGCTTGCCCACGCGGGGCCGATGTTCTTGCTGATGAAGATGAAGAAGTTCGTGTTGATTCTGCAGCGTTTGTAAGTATCTAACCATGTTCTTAAGTCCCCGAGCATAAGGCTGTCGAATGATTGTTGACTTTGCATTCGCAGCGATGCGGAGGGGGAGAGAACGCCGAGCATGCCGGCCCGGCGTGCATGGTGGCGTGTCTGGCGCCCGCGGAGGGAGGAGGGCGCAATGGTGGCGACTCCGAGGCCGCATCCGTGGGCTGCGCCGTCGACCGATAAGTCATCCGGCCGTCGGTGTTGATGATATAAGATAGAGTGCTGGCGTAAGTTTTGCCATGTAGGGGGGCCTGTGACCATGCCGGCGCAGCCAACGAGCACCGCAGATGCCCATCAGCCTGGCGGGTCTGCTGCGCCGCCGCAGCCTCAAGAGGTGTTCGGACACCAAGGGCCGGCTGTTGTCCCCCCAGAGCCGGTGGGGCCGAGGCCCCAAGTCGTCCCGCCGCCAACTCGGCCTGAGTCCCCCCTAGACTATATCCAAGTCGAGGGCGATGACCAGGAGATGGAGGAGGCCGAGGGCTGGCACAAAGCGGCGGAGGACCCGCCACAAAGAATCGAGGGGGTGGCCCGACGTCGAAGAGGAAGACGAGCCGACGCGCCTGGCACACCAACTGGAGGAGGGAGCCACCGCCTACTGCTCGCGTAAGTTCTCGATAAATATTGTCAAACTTGTCATTGTTGTTCGTAGATTTGTAATTGCATGCCCATTGTTGCATTTCTTAAGCGCAATCACTAGAAACAGGTTTAGAACCCATCTCTAATAACGGCGCCAGAAATGCGCCGTTGACATTCCTAAGTGAAACCACCGTGTCGGTGATTACACTAGGTACATCAACGGTGATAGACCTTGCCAAACAAGATATTCATCCGCAAGCGCGCGGATCTATCATTGTAGCATTTCACCCTAAGTATTCGGTATCGTTATTTATATTTTCCCAAAGGAAGGCATGGTGTAAAAGTCTCTAATTCGGATATGGTCAAGATAACACGAATGTATAATAGACCAATGTTCATAAAAGGGATAAAATAAGATAGGTAAAATCGTTATTTATATTTTCCCAAAGGAAGGCATGGTGTAAAAGTCTCTAATTCGGATATGGTCAAGATAACACGAATGTATAATAGACCAATGTTCATAAAAGGGATAAAATAAGATAGGTAAATATGATAACTTGAAACACACACTCAAGCCAATCTCAAGGATAAAAGTAAAAGAAAGAATAAAAGAATAAATCTAACATGGAGTAGGCATATCCTAGATAGTCATGTTAAGATAGCAGATACACACATGTTTTATTGTTAGAGATTCTAGTTCAAGAAAGCCAAGGTCTCTCGCTGAATTACTTCGCACCGGCCAAGACCAAAAGGGACGATGTCCGGCAATTGCACCGCGCCACACCCGAACGTGGGGGGATTACAAGGGACGGACAAGGTCGTTCACAACCCAGCCGCCTACCCCCTCAACCGTGGGATGCGCCACAAAAGATAGAAAACCCTTAGTCTAGACACCACGCCTACACTAGTGATTATTACTCAAGGCGTGTATACAAGGCTTACCCGTCCCCGGGGTCCTTCTACCGAGCACCGCCCGAAGGAACGACTATCAATCCCAAGAACCCAACATCAACCAAGTCTAACTCTAGGTAGAACTCATCATATCGATCTAGCTCTTGGTCTAAACATGTATGTATGATAAATTAAGCACGATGTTCCATAAGACAAGATCATGATATAGAAACTATATACTAGTTCATCAATCAAGATTATGTCATAAGGACTTTGCTCTAATTCAAGAACATGACTATATTGATAAGTAGAGAACAAGAACAAGATGAAGAACTCTAAATTGATCATACCGAATAGCTCCAAAATGTCTTGCTCTCCTTTATTAATCCTTGCCAAACTCCTCCTAAGTACAAACTAAGAAGAAGAAGAAGAAAAAGAAGAAGAAGAAAGAAGAAGAAGAAGAAAGGGGGAAGAAGAAGAAGAAGAAGAGAGAGGCTACATTGTGTGGTGTGTGTTACAATGGTGGGAGATGGCCTCCTTTTATAGGTAGAGGAGAGGGGGCTCATTGGAAAATGTCCCTCCCCATATGGAAGGAGCAAAACCGACACAGGAACACCTTCCTAGTTTGCTAAACCGACCAACCAACGTCGGCAACGCCGGTTTTGGAAGGTAACAAACCGCCTCGCCAAACCTGGGCCTGAACCGCCTCGGGATGGGTGCGAGCGCACCGGTGGTGCGCGCTGCACTGCCTCGGGTTTCTGCTTCGGCCCGCCTTGGCAGCGGGGGCGTGTTTGGGCTTGAAAAGTTGTGTGGCGATGTTTGCTCGGCCCGCCCGCTGCGTGTTTGGTCCATTTCTCCCTTGGGCTTGGTATTCTCTAGGAATGCGCTTTCCGGGAGGCGCCTTTTGGTATATTTTCCACTTGTTTCTTATATAAATCTGCACAATAATAATTTGGACACTACAAGTGGAAATATGTCAATAATAAATGTATATGTGTGTAGTACGGTATAGTTTCACCCCTTATTGGTAGAATGTTGACGTTAAAAATGTGTCGTTAGTGACCGTCAACAAACTCCCCCAAGCTTACCCTTTGGCGCTGCGTCCTCGAGCAAAAAGATAAGTACTTGGTTGTTGATCGGGAGTTGCTACTATGCCGATTATGTTTTTCAAGTGCCGAGTTATAATAAGATTTTCTACTAGAGTTTGAATAAAATGGCTTACCTTTTGCTCACCCTTTATTACCTTTCATCGTAAGCGGGACTTTTTAGCTTTTCTCAAAGCCTTGGGCGGTTGCCGATAGAACGGTTATAACAGTAAATACTTTTCATTCATCCTTTTGATCAACTTTCTCATCCGGGATTTATTTATTTAAGTTCTATTTTGTTTTTCGAGAAAGTATGGGCTTTATTGCTATATATATTTTTTTGGAGAGGTGGGCTCTGCTCGCCCTAGACTTTTGTCTTTTATTTCCTTTTTTTTTGGAGATGTGGGCTCTACTCGCCCTCGGACACATGTCCATTTTTCATCTCTCTTTTTTTTTTTTTTTTTTAGCATAGCCCATATCATTTCCATTTTCTTTCAAATTAGATTCCCGGATGTCAAGTTTCTCTTTTGGACGAAATCATAGCAAATCCATTTGTACCATATCATACTTGGCAACAACTTAGACTAGATAGAGCCTATGCAACCCACATGAATCGGGTTTTTTTTTTTCAGATGAGTTTTTAGACTTAGCCACTAAACCCAAACTTTAGAGAAATTCGAATTATAAACTAGGCAATGTGCAAAACATAAGACAGAGCAACTATTCATCATTTCAAATCAACAGGTAGAACTAAACATTTCTACAACACATATATATGGAGTGGAAAAAATCTCCTCTCTCTCTTTCTTCTTCCCCTCTTTTTTTTTATTATTATTTTTTTTATTCTCATACCTCATCATTCATATAAGATAAGAAAATAACCGAATGGAATGTGAGATACGAGTTACCTTTGTGGGAGTCCTCCCCAAGCTAGCTTTTGACTTACCTTCGGTTTATGAACGTTGCTAGCTTGCGAACGCTATAAATGGATCTTTTGATTAACATCGCCTTTTGAGCGTGCCGGAGACTCCCCAAGCTTGTCTTGTGATGATCTTGGAAGAGCGGGACAACCTCTCTTGGGGTTTCAAAGGTTTTTTTATTCATTTATTTTTATTTTAGCATTATCATTATTATTTTTTTGGTTCACCAAACAACTTCTGATCTCCATTGTCATCTCTTGGACTTACCCTCATAATGTTGATAAATTCTGCGGGGGTTAGTCCATATGGTCGACCAAATTCTACACTAGCAAAATTTCGATTCAATAATCAAACTCGACTCCATGTCTAATCTGATTAGGGTAGACTCTTTGACCTAAGCACCATGCTTAATTCAAAACGCCTATGGAAGTATGATCATTCGAATAACCAAAACTTCCAAACCAAAACATGCCAATATAGAAAAAGGACGCATGAAATGAAAGCAAGATTCATCCAATAGAGATAAAGGCATTGCAAGGCTTAACAAAATGATTATAGTTTTTTTTATATATATATATACTAAAAATTTATTTAGAAAATATGTTTTATTGAGGAAAATATATTTTTCTTAGTTTTTTTTTTCATAGAAGAATTTATTTTATTTATAAAGATTTTTATTTTAGTTTTTTTGAAAAAATTTACTTATAGATTTTTGTGTAGTAAATATTTTTTTTTTTTTTTTGATAATAAAATATCTTATAAAACACATTATTATTATTATTATTATTATTTTGAAGGTAATGGACAGAGGATGAGAGTGTAGGTTTCTCATTACCTTGTTAGGGTCCTCCCCAAGCTAGCTCAATGCTCATCGGATCGGGGTTGTACCCCTCGTGCTTTTGGTCTTTTCCTCGCATGGTTAGTATATGGTAGATTCGCGAGTGGACTTACCATCCTTCGTGATTACCAAATTTTGAAACATATGCGTGAAGGAGCAAAAAGAGCAGCTTGTGTTGTTTTATTTATTTAATTTTTTTTTATTTCATTTGATAATTTTATTATCAAGGGAGGACGTAAAAAAACTTCACCAAACTTTTCAAACTCAAACAAGGCTAAGATAAAAATGCAATGTAGGTCTAGCCTTGACTTATCTCTATCATAAAATAATTCAAATGTTTATGATGTCGCCTTCTGGGTTCAAGAATCAAATTTCAACACCATGTCAACATTTGATTAAAGAAGGTCTTTTTAACCCAAGCACCATGCTTGATTTAAAAGACCAATGGATGTATCACACTCTAGAATGAAAATACATCCAAACCCAAGGCGTATTTCATAAACAAAGAAAAACATGGACTTTTTTATGGAGATAAGTATGAGTAAAAAGAATTGGTGAATTATTACCTTTAAGCACTGAAGTGTGTGTGTACCAACCGCAAGATGAAGGCAAGATGTTGAAATTCCCGCGGTGGTAGCTTGACGATCCATCTCGAAGGGCCACAAGGCTTAGGTGATACACACGTAGTGTATATGGACCATGGGCCTTAGTGGTCACATAGGTGTAAAGGAGGACATTCCTCCTTTCCTTTACCTTCTCTTTTTTTTTTTCTCTTTTTTTTTTTTCTTTTCTTTTGGACCTTTGCATACCCGAAAGTGTACTTGACCGCCAGCTTGAGGATAGAGTTCATAATTGCCGCATCGGTAGCGTGGTGATCTTGATTTGGTAATGACTTCCTCACACCGGAGTAGAGGGAGGCGCACCAAACTCACCCAGTGCAACAACGGTCTTGGGAGAGAAATATCCCTTCTTGCTTACATGGGAGCAATGCCGGGTGGAGTCGTGCCTTTATGGGGCCAACCTGCTCCTCTCTCCTCTTATTTCTTTTTGCTTTCTTTTTTTTCTTTATATATATATTTTTTCAACTCCTTTTTTTCTCTTTTTCCTTTTATAGCAAGGCGAGGCTAATCTCTTATTTATCTCTCTTTTTTTTTTTTTTTTTTTTCTTTTTTTTTTTACTCGAGCTCTTTTTTTAATAATCCCCTTGGTGCACTTGGAACTTGATATTCTCACCATCTTCCCTCACACACTTGGACTTTCGTGAAAAAGTCAAGTGTGCAAAGTCAGGGTCTCCTTTTTGAGTGTGTTCCTTCGCCTAAGAGCATCAAAGTTTTCTTGTTGATGTAGCCTCCATGTTTTCAAGCCGCCGCGTGCCCTTTGTTCTTCTTAGTCTCCACCTGAAATGGTTAGTGACAAGAATACCCGAAGGTGCATACTAACTTGATAACAAGTCCTTGCTTTTTATTTATAAGATTTTTTTTTTTTTATAAGAGTTTTTTTTATAAAAGATTTTTTTTTTTAGATAAGCCTCGTTATGAACGAAGGTCACTACACATGCATATTATCGTGAACATGTCCTAATAGATCATCCCTTTAACTAACGCCTTCCCCGGTAACGGCGGCGCCGAAATGCTTGTTGCATTTCTTAAGCGCAATCACTAGAAACAAAGTTTAGAACCCATCTCTAATAACGGCGCTGAATGCGCCGTTGATATTCCTAAGTGAAACCACCGTGGTCGGTGATTACACTAGGTACATCAACGGTGATAGACCTTGCCAAACAAGATATTCATCCGCAAGCGCACGGATCTATCATTGTAGCATTTCACCCTAAAGTATTCGGGGTATCGTTATTTATATTTTCCCAAAGGAAGGCATGGTGTAAAAGTCTCTAATTCGATATGGTCAAGATAACACGAATGCATAATAGACCAATGTTCATAAAAGTGATAAAATAAGATAGGTAAATATGATAACTTGACACACACACTCAAGCCAATCTCAAGGATAAAAAGTAAAAGAAAGAATAAAAGAATAAATCTAACATGGAGTAGGCATATCCCTCGTAGACGTGATGAGGATCCCGTAGAGAAACTTCGGATGTGTAGGTACCGTGTCTTGGACTCGCTTTAGTACCTCGGCCGACAAATTAGACCGCCGCCGGACGGGCACGATGCCCTATTTCCCGCAAGGCCGACAACAAGGGCGCCGCTAACCACCCGGTTGGTCGCCGCGATGTAGAGCGGGATTTCCTCATCGCCGTTTGGGGCCACCAACACCGGTGGTGTGGTGAGGAACTTCTTGAAGCCGCCGAAAAGCCTCTTGAGCCTCGTTGGTCCACCCGAAAGCTTCTCCCGCCCGAAGGAGCTTGAAGAACGGCAGTCCCCTTTTCACCGAGCCACAAGGACGAAACGGCTCGCAGGCCGCCATACATCCACTTAATTTTTGGACATCTTTGACATTTTGGGGCGGTTTCATTTGCATAATGGCATTGAGTTTTTCTGGGTTCGGCTCAATGCCTCGCCTGCTAACAATGTTGCCAAGCAAGTTGCCGGAGGGGACGCCAAAAACACACTTTCCCGGGTTAAGTTTCCACCGGTACTGCTTTTAGTTTAGCGAACACCCTTGTAAGATCGTCTACAAGGGAAAAGGCGCCTGGTCTTCACCACAACGTCGTCGACATAAGCCCGAGCGAGGTCGGGATAAGATCTCGTAAGCGACCTTGAATAGCCCTCTCCGTAGGTAGCTCCGGCGTTCTTCAACCCGAAAGACATGGTATTGTAGCAAAGAGGCGCCAAACGGAGTAATGAAGGAGGTCTTCTCCTCGGTCCTCGACCGCGAGGGCAATCGATGATAGCCCGTGTAGCAATCCAGAAGCCAAGGAGCTCGCAACCTGTAGTAGAGTCTACAACCCGTCGATACGCGGTAGACCAAAAGGGTCTTTAGGGCAAGCCCTATTGAGATCGGTATAATCAACGCACATCCTCCATTCTTTATTCTTCTTTTTTACAAGGACCGGATTAGCGATCCGGTCGGATGATACACTTCTCGAATAAAACCAAAGAACTAATAGCCTAGTTATTTCGCTTTGATAGCAAATGATTTTTTTTTTATTGAAACGACACGGCTTTTTGGGCGCGGGGCTTGGCCGTCGGCTTGACTCGTGGCGGTGCTCGATCCGGCCCGAGGTACTCCGCATGTCCACGGGTTTCCACGCCAAGATGCTCACGTTCTCCCTCGGGAACCGGACGAGCGCGTCTTCCTATTTCGGTCAAGGTTCACCCCGATCTTGGTCGCCTTGCTCAAGTCGCCTTCCACCACCGGACGCCTTTGGTGTCCGACGGCTTGGTGTTCTTCTTCTTCGCCCGCTCCTCCTCCGGTATCTCGAGGTTGGAGGGGTTCATCTTCTTGGCGTTCTTGATAAACGCCATATGTACGTTGGCTCGCATGTAAGGACCCCCTTCTCCGTGGGGATGTTGAGGATGAGGTCGCCGTAGTGCGGGACCGCCATGAGCTTGGTCACCCAGTCGCCTCGATGATGGCGTGGTATGATGAATCAAAGTCGGCAATGACAAAGTTCATGTAATGGATGCGATGGTGCTTGGCGTTACCGAACTACACACGAAGAGTAACCTCGCCCGAGGGGAACGGATAATTCGCCAAAGCAGATTCCCCGTAAGGGGTGGTCGTATGGCTTGAGGTCGTCCTTCGTGATGTCCAGGGCTTTCACCGAGCTCTTGAACAAGAGGTCGAGGGCGTCCCCTCCGCCGATCGACCTTCTCAAATCGTAGGCATCCAATCACCGGATCCAGGACGAGCGGGAACCACCCGGTTACGGGTTATTACACCACCGGGTCATCGCGGGGCCGAAGACGATGACCTTTTTGGAAAATTCTGGCCATATGGGGTCGGTAACCCCCTCGCAAGTCCTTGACCGCCAAGACGCTGCGGGAGGAAACTTTGCGATCACGCCCCCACCTCGCAACCGTAGTGGCTGCCCATGATCATATGGATAACACCGCCCTCCTCTGCGCGGTAGCGATGCTTGGGGTCGACGCCATCATCTTGGTTGTCATCCGGTTGATGGCGTGCGCCTTAGGTGCCTCCTCCGTTGGCTCTTCATTGAGCTTGAGTTTCTTCCTCTCGCCTCGTACTCGGAGTTGAAAATGCCGCACTCGGCGGACTATGATTCAGGTCCGGGTCTGCGGGGACATTTGCCGTGAAGGAGCTTTTTGATCGGGTCTTGCCGCTTGAGGGGCTTCTTCTTCCCACCGGACTTGACGTTGTTGATGCCGCCTCGCGGCGATTCCGGCCACGGCGGCGCCATGATAGTTCTTTGTGCCCCTCGTCCCGGTGATTAACATCTCGGAGTCTTCGGGCGGCTATTGTGACGCTCATTATGCCTCTTATCGTCACGGGGCGCCACGGGGGGAGAGATCTCCCGTTGGGCGGAGTAGCCATAATCCTTTCGAAAACATACTCGCCTCATCCTCGCCTGCGCGAATTTCTGCGCCACGCCTAGCGCTTTGGACATGGTCGTGACCTTGGTCCCGTGAAAGTTTTTACGCAGCTCTTCCGCCGAATTGCTGTTGGAGACGAGGCCTTTAGTGAATGTGCCAACGCACTCCTCGCCGGTAATGTTCGGATCGTTAAACGGACCTCGAGAACCGACGGATGTACTCCCGCAGATTCTCGTTACGGGCGAAGGTGCAGCCTCTCTAGGTCGTACTTCATACCCGATCGCTACACGTGGATTTGTAGGTGCCGATGAAGATCTCCTTGACGCCGTGCCACATGCGCAGCCCTTTGCTTCGAGGGCCAGAGCCAACGGTTGGCCACCGTCGAGACCGACGGGGAAGTAATTAGCCAAAACGTCCTCCCTCCTCCGCCGATCGATCGCGATCTCGTAGAGCATGACCTAAGCCGCGGGGTCTTGATCGCCAGTATTTGGAGAGGGCGTTAGTAACCTTGAAGCCCAAGGGCCACCGGACCCATCGGAGATCCGGATGATACGCCGGATGGTAGTGATCGTGAGGTTCCCGGCCGGGATGCCGTACATCATGTTGTATTCCTCACGCCGCTGAATCTTGGCATCCTCACGAGCTTGCTGGCTAGCGGTAATGAGGTAGCGGACGCCCCGAAAATAAGTCGATCTTTGCTCCGAAGGTCGGGGGGGACCCGGTATCCATCCCGGCCGGACGCCGGGGTGGTTGACCACCCGCGCTCCTCCGGCCGGTGCACCGCGCCCGCCCCTTTGCTCGACCGCCGACCACCTTGGACCACGCTCCATCCCGCCGCCGCTGCCGCCCTCCAACGCCGGGGGCGGACGCCGAGCCATCGGTTCCGGTTCCTCCTCGTAGCATGGAGGACGCCTCCTCTTGGCCTCTATCATATGCGATTCCTGGCGGTGACGCCGATGAGACGATTGGCGAGGGTGCGCATCGTGCCCGAGACGGATTGAGCCGGGCGTGAGTGGCATAGACGTACTCGCGGATCTCATCCATGGTAGCATTTTCCCGCAGCAGTATAGCCGCAGCCGTCGCGATGTTCTGTTCCTGTGTCTTGTGAACCACGACACCATCGACGTTGTCAAATTGAGCCATTAGGTTCCGGGAGAGCCCTTGGGCGACGCTGACCCTCTTGCCGCCGGGTTGAGCCCGGCCACCTTGGGCGTGGGAGCCGCCGCGTTTGCTTGATCTAGCTCTACTTGTCGGCGATGTGCTCGGTCGGCGTTGCGAGCCTCCCGTTCGGCACGCTGTTCATCAGTTTCCCCTTTGGGGGCCATCGAGTCGTCACTGACGGTGAAGACTCCCGGCCGCATCATCTCCTGGGGAGCGGTACCGGGTCGAACAATGGGGGGTTGTAACCAAGCTCCATCTCGATGCACCCGGAGGACGGTGGGTGGTGACCTCCTCGAAGAGAGGGATGCGGTCGCGACCATCTTGGAGTTCGGTGTCGTCCTCCTCCTTTTCACCCTCCTCGAGTATCAGGGAGAGCTTAGCCATGAAGATCTGGTTGCGCGCCGACGACGAGGCACCGTCGCGGTACGTTGGGGCGTCAACGAAGTCGTAGGGTCCAGGACGGTTTTCGGACCGGTCCCAAAGCCCGGGATCCTGACGACCGCCGCCGCCGGCGGACGGCCCGCGCGGACGACCCGGCCTTCGAGTAGCGGTGACGACTGCACCCCCCGGTCGAGGGGGAGCACGGTCCTCGACCAGATCCGTTTCTCCCGAAGACGCACCGGGCAGCCCATATTGTTGTCGAGGTTGTCCCCTGTTGGCGAAAGTGAAGTAGTCGAGTCAACCAAAGGGCAAGACTCACCCATACCGACCGCAAAGCTTGTCGGGTCCCCGAGCGGTGATTGTTGACGCCGTGGATGAAGCGCCGCGTGTCACGGTACGAACGGGTGGGTGAGCCGGATCGGAGTCCGAGCGCCCCGCCCCGTAGCCGGCCGCGGTGCGACGTTGTCGGCGGACGCCGGCGCAGATGGGATCTGAAAGCGGCGCGGTGTTGTTGACGCCGATCATGGCGTCGTTGTTCCCACGAGCGTCCCGAACCGATGTCCTCCATCGGGTCGACCGCCATGGATTCGAGGAAGATCACCATCTTGCTAGTCATGGCGCCTTCGCACACACCCCCTACTCGGGCGCGCCAACCGCCGTTGGTTTATCGGCGATAGTCTAGCGGGGGGTACCCAGCTAGTAGATTGAGCGGTAAAGGTGCGCTAGGACGACTAACAAGACGTTTAAGCGAACGGCGAAGGACAAAACACACGGGTTTTACCTGGTTCGCCGCCTTGATGGCGTAAAACCTACGCCCCGCTTAGATTGTATTGATTGATTGAGAATCGATGTCCCTCGGGAGGGATCCCCTCGCCACCTTATATAGTCCGGGAGCAGGGTTACAAAATCGAGATCTATCCCGATCTATCCTGATCGGTTACAATAGGGAAGTTTATGGTAATTACAACAGAGCTATATACAAGGGAACTATCTTGACGACCGCCGTCTTCTATCGCCGAGGGCTTCAATCCGTCGTCCTGGGCCGGCCCATAGGGCTTAGCCCAAAGCGGTCCGTGAGGGGGGGGGGGTTTATCCCCCACAATGGCTTCCATGAAATTGCTTTGGCAAAGAATGATGATCGACGTGCACCTATGATCGAGTCCCTTCATGTAATGGTAGCCTGTGATGCAAAGCTTTTGCCATCGCTCAAAAGAAAGAACATCGAGCTTCTCACTTTCTCGATGACCCTCACTTCTTCATGGTATGAGATCATCAAGAGGAGGTGAGAAGCTCGATGTTCTTTCTAGCAGAAGGATACACTATCTGATGCTGAGGCCCCATCTATATTACTTTATGTTTGTCATCAAACCGTGACTAATATTTGTTTCTATTGTCTTAAGGCTATGGCTTGGTATGTTGTATACCGTGGCGAGGTTCTTGTCGTCTATGATAGCTGGGCAAAATGCAATGATCAGGTGAGTGGTTTTCCAGGTAACTGTCACAAGAAGTTTCGCACAAGAGCAGCTGCAGAAGCTTCTTATGTTGAGTACATTGGTAATTTGGACCACCGACTACTGGTGCAAGCTCCACCATCAAGCTCGAGGTTTTGTTGCTGGTTTTGTTGAGTACATTGAAACTTGATGACCATGAGTTGTATCAGTGGAACTAGACTTGATGACTTGTGATGGATATTGGACCAGTTAATGTATGTTTGGATCATGGACCTCCTTCCTCTTGTGGTGATGAACTTGTGGACTTGTTAGACTTATGGACATGATCTAGTGATGCTAGGTACATGTTTAATATATGTGTTGTGTGATATATCGATGTGTTTTATGTGTCGGATGTGAGGAATGTGATATATATGTGTTATGTATTTGTATGGATGTGATATATACTGCATATGTGTTTGTTTGTCAAGGACGAAAGCAAACACAAAAAAAATGACAAATATTCAAGGCTTTTGCCGAAATGACCCTCGGCAAAGCCTTCTTTGCCGAAAGCACTTTTGCAACCACTAGTACGTAACTGAACTTCCGCGGCGATTTTTTTTGAATTTGCGTGGCGGGCATTGAAACCGCCACGCAGCTAGGGTCACGGGTTAATCGTTTCGATTAACCGTGGGGGCAAATGTCCGCCACGCAAAATCGATTAACCGTGGCGGGCATTTAACAAAACCGCCATGGTTAATAGATTAACCATGGCGGTCATCTTTATGTGCCCGCCATGGTTAATGTATTAACCATGGCGGTTTTTGTTAAATGCCCGCCACGGTTAATTAAATCAAGATTAATAAAAAATAATTCAAAAATATTATAAAATTATAAATTATGATTTAAACCACATATTAAATAATAAAATAAGAGAATATTGACATAAATCTTGAACATGCATCACAATTCGACATTCAACTAACATGGACATTCAATTAAGCACTTAGAGTTTAAAAGTGACCATCGTTTTTTACAAACTCGATCGAACGATCGATCAATCAATCAAGTTTAGGTTACAAAGTATTTACAAATCGACATCTAATCGAAAGAAGGGCCATCCCAATTATAGTCGGTCATGTCTAACTTATTTCTCCAAATCCCGTAGTTCCCATAAGCTCGTTGTTGGCAAGGTCTCTCTCGAGGGTCGAAGAAGCGCCCGTAGGTAGCACAACGTCTTCGCGACGGCCCTACGGATGGCGCCAACCAGTTTCTTGAACGTAAGGTCGTTCAAGCCTTTGTTCCAATAATCCGGGCGTGGTTCTCTTCTTCATTTCGCGCCCGGTAGTACGGTACACGCCATCGCTACTGAATGAACGTGATGCATAGAAACCACACGTGTTGGTGCCTATAGGTCGCTTCCCGCACCGCATGCATGATATATGTACCGGAAAATGGTTAGAATATTATGAGACCATTCAATATGGACGAGCAAATGAGAGTAATGCTACATATACCTCATAATCTCGCCTGATCTTCATTTTGTCTTTATGGTTTGTTTTATGTATGTTGGGCCTCCTATCGATTGACTCGGGGTCGGCCAAGTAAGCCTTGTAAGCCCTGTAAGAAATCCAACAAAGTGTCATGACTTACGTAAGTTTGTGGTATGAAATAGTATACAAGTGTCGTGACTTACGATTCGCGGGGCCTCTTCAAAATGTTTATAGAGGCCTTTTGGCACATCATTCAACGAGTCCAAATAAGGGCACATCCATCCCGAGAGAAGATTATCCAAGTAATCCAAAGGCCTATGTGTGCTTTGTTGTACATATACCAGCCAGGCTACACCATTTTATTTGATTAGAAATAGATTACATAAATGTCGTGACATACATATTTGGTTCCATTACATATTTGGTTCTATTACAAAAGGATCGACTTATTTTTTTTGCCGGGCTGCCACTATCTTCTTCCTCGACCGCCTGCGGCAAAGCAGGGCTTTGTCTTGGTCCTCGATGACATTCCCCACACACGCGGTCTCGACTTCCTTGATCTTGTTTGGATGATCGGTAAAGAGCGTAAACTCTGGCGTAGTTGTTGTACTCTTCGACTCTCTGCACTCCATCGGCTCCCACGATCCTTTGCTTCCCTCCCACGACCACATGTAGATGCTTTTTGCCCCGCGAAGTTGGGCATCGGCTAGTAGGCTACCCGGGCCACGCGACTTTGCGAGTACCCACTCATCATCTGCAGTACTTTTTTGACCTGAACGGTGGTTAACCCAAAGTCGCCCACGCCAACCGCCGTTGACTTGACCCACCGGCACCGAAAAAAATGGGTATCCGTAGCTCTACGCCATAATCAAGTTCCCAAATCTCTTGGATTTGCCCATAGTATGTCTTGAGTTTCCTGGTGGACATGTCGATGCCCTCATACCGAACGCCGCTGTTATGTGACGCGCTCTTGTTGTCCTTTTCTTTCGTGTGGAACCTGTATCCATTAATGTCATAACATTGCCATGTGATGATTTGGCTAGATGGGCCGTATGCAAGCATCGATTCTTCAAGATCCGCGTTTAGGGGTATCCCCCTCGTTCTCGGATCCACGTTGTGAAATTCATCCGGTGTTGTCTCGGTACCCACCCCTCCGTTCGCGGCCAGCCTTTGCCGCCCGAATCGGGGCGGATGCTTCTCAACCCACGTTTCCATTGATACTAACCGGTTCGAGCGCTATCATGGGCTTCTTCAATTGTTTCTTGGTCTATATCGGTTCGTACTTTCCTCCCCGCACAGCCCATCCCTCGGTTCTGCCTTCGTGTGGGTGGTCGGGTAGGCCGATTGCATTTCCATCCCGGATGTATCTAGTGCAGCAGCTTAACGACCTCCCCGTGTTTTGTATGCCTCGATCATAGAGCCCTCTGGGGTATGCACGGTTAAGGACGGATCTGTTAAGAGAGGACATGAACCGCTTGTTCGTCCACATCTCGTGCAGGTAGAGAGGCCCCAGTTCTTCTATCTGATCGACCATGTGTATCATGAGGTGTGGCATAATATCAAAGAAAGACGGTGGTAAGCACATCTCGAGCTGGCACATAGTCTCCGCGATGAACTCTTTCAGTGCGAGGAGGTCCTTTTCAGCGATGACCTTCTCTGTGATGCGATTAAAAAAGTAGCACATGCGTGTAACAACCATCTTCAAGAACTCTGGGCTGATGCACCTAATCACAATTGGAAGGAACACCGTCAGCATGACATCACAGTCATGGGCCTTGAAGTTTGACAGTGTGAGGTCTTTCATCGATACAATGCTCTTGATGTTGGAACAGAAACCAGTCGGCACTTTGACATCCCTGAGCCATTTCCAAAAATCCCTCTTTTCATCCTGTGTTAGATTGTAGCTCGCGGCTGGAAGGTTGACTTTTCCGCTCTTCCCTGAGGGTGTCGAGTGAAGTTCGGGCCTGATGCCCATGTCGGCAAGATCCTGACGTGACTTGACACCGTCCTTCGTCTTAGACTTGATGTCTAGGAAAATGCCGACCAAGCTCTCGAAGACATTCTTCTGTAGATGCATGTTATCGATGGCATGGGGTGTATAGAGCATCTTCCAATATGGCTCAATGATCTTGACCCCTTTCCACAGTTCCGCCATTTCCTCCATTACTGGCTCAATGAGCACATCTATATCACTGTCTGGCTGCTTTGGTCCGGAAATTAGCATGGCCAGTAGAAGATATTTGCACTTCAGACACTCGTAGGGAGGCAGGTTGTATATGGTGAGCGTGGCTCGCCGTGTGCCGTCGCGTATTACCGAGGTCTCTGAACGGATTCATCCCGTCAGTACTCAATGCGAACCTTACATTCCTAGGCTCGTCCCTAAACTCCGGGAACATGTGTTGGCGTTTCTTAATGCAAACAGAAAGAGTTCTGCAAGCGCACGGAAATGCCGCTGTAGCTTTCACCCGGAAGTATTCAGGGTATCGTATTTCCACAGAGAAGGCATTGTGTAAAAGTCTCTAATATGAATATGGACAAGATAACACGACTATGCAATAGACCACAATCCATAACAGGGATAAACCAAATGGTAAGATAACTTGACACACACAATTGAATCAATCTCAAGGATAAAGATAAATAAAAGAATAAATCTAACAAGGAGTAGGCATATCCTATATAGTTATGTTAAGATAATAGATATACATACATGCTTTTGTAATGTTGGAGATTCTAAGTTAAGTTAGTCATGGTTGCTATTTTCTTACTTCGACCACCGGAGCGCACCTGGTCTGCCAGGCGATACTGGCATAGCATCTACCCAAATACGAGACGTGGGGGATTACAAGGGCCGGACAGGGCTGTCACCACCTGCCGCCTACCACCTCGTCCGTCCGTAAATGGAGCGGCCCGAAGGTAACCTCTAAAATAGACACCACGTCTACACTATATAGGATATGCCTACTCTAGCGTGTCGACAAGGCTTACCCGTCCCCGGGGTCCTTCTACTAGAGCACCCGCCTCGAGGGCGGGCAGCGAACCTATAATCCAACAGCAACTAAGACTAATTCAAGGTAGAACTCAACATCTCAACTTAGCTCTTGGTCTAAACATGTATATATAGCATATTAAGCATAAAGTTCTATATGACAAGATCATAACATGAAAACTATATACTAGTTCATATGCTAAGATCATATCATAAGAACTATACTCTAGTTCATAAGCATAACTATATCGATAAATAAAGAACAAGAACAAGACGAAGAACTCAATATTGATCATACCGAATACTTCTAAGATGTTCTTGATCTCCATGTACAAGCCTTGCCAAGCTCCTACTACAAACTACTAATAAAAGGTAAAAAGATAGAAGTGGAGGAGAATGACTCTTGTGTGTTGTGTGTTGTGAGAGGAGCTCTACTCCTCAATTTATACACGAGAGGAGGCGGTTTCGTGGCTAAATTTGGCGGGGCACCGCATGGAACCGCCGCTAGGAGTTCGGGGGAAACCGCCAAAGAAAGGGCGGGAAGAGGCGCCAAAATTTGGCGCCGGCCGCCGCATGGGCTTTGGCCTCCTCCTCCTCTGCCTTTCTCTGTTGTGCATTTGGGCCTTCCTACATTGGGCTTATGAGGGTGCACGGGCCGGATCACTCACGGAGTTGGCCCTCCTTGCTTGATCCTCTCTTTGGCATCTTTTATTCAATGCGCTTTTCCATTTATTTGATTTAACTTGTACCTATTTCCACTTTCATACACTCGCAAAACATATTTTTCTACGAATACAAGTGGAACTAGGTTAGAAGTAAAGGTATATGTAACATAAGTTTGCCTTTTCTCATGAATTGGATATAAGTTGGCGGTATAATTTACTCTATAATGACCGCCAACAAATCCCCCAAGCTTAACCTTTGCTCGTCCCGAGCAAATAGCTAAGTGTCCGTTGTTGTCGATCAGAGTTGCTTCAATACCGATATATTTCAAAATGCATCGTGTTTATAACTAAGCGTTCCTCCTTTGTTTAAATAAGTTGGCATTTTTGCACCATCCTTTTACTCAAGTCATGTGGGGCTTATAATATTTTCCAACTCTTGGGTCATTGCAAGATAGAATGGTTTTTAATAGAAGCACTAGTCATTCATTCTTTGATCAACTAATCATCCTGGAGATTTTGTCATATTTTTATTATTCCTCAAGTCATCTCAAGTAAACCATATGAAGGAACGAGTCATAACCTTTGATCAAGATGCATAAGTTAGATCTTTTTTGTTTTTGAGAGGGTATGGGCTAGCTCTTTTTTTTAAAGGGAGAAGTGGGCTCTTCTCGCCCTCGGACACTTGTCCATTATTCTTCTCTTTTTTTTTTTTTTTTTTTTTTAGGCGGGCATCGAGTACCCATTGTTTTATTTATTTCTTGGACACGCGTCCATTTTTTTTACATAGCCCATACCCTATATCCTAACATCATTGATCATAGGTGTATGATAGGTTTTCGACATAAGTTATCACAATTCTAGCGGTTTGATCATTGAGGAATTTTTTTTTTTGAAAATTGTTCTCCAGATGTTAAGTTTCTCTTAGAACAAAGTCATAGCAGATTCTATTTGCACCATATCATATCAAGCAATAACTTATTGAAGGATCATATGTTTGCATTCCCATGAATCATTAAGTTTCTAGGGCGAGGCAAAATTATCCAACAAATCTAAACATAGGGGAATTCAAAGTTATAAACTAGGCGCAAAATTGAACTACAAAGAGAGCAACTATTCATCATTTCAACTTTAGAGGAACTTAAGCATTCCTATGTCACATATAGGAGTGGAATAAATCTTATTATTATTATTCTTTTTTTTATCAGCTTTCATTTAATTTTTTAATATATTTTATTTTTGTTTTTATTATTAGTAAAATGAATTGGGAAGTTTGGGAAAATACATACTTACCTCTGCGGGGGTCCTCCCCAAGCTAGCTCGTGGTCTTTGCTTCGGGGTTGTACCCTTCGTTCTCCGTAGGAAGGCTCTATCCGAGGGTCCACTATAGAATGGTGGCATCTCCTCGAGTCGGATTGATTGTCTCAGGCGGCTCCTGCCCATGTTGGGAAACAAGACAAAAGAGAACAAACTCGAGCGAGGGTTATGTCGGTGAGTGAAACTCTACGAGCTTTGCTTGTGGATGGGTTGTGACTGAAATTCGGCAGAGGTTTCTTGCACTAAAATTTGGAGAAGCTTGAAGAATGCAAAATTGGAGCGAGCGGCGAAGCGAGAGAGTGAAAATGAAAAGAGTGGAGTGCTCTCCCGGCCACATTGCGTTTTAATTGTGCGTTGCCCCATGATACGCAGCAAAGCACATTGGTCGTGGTGATAGCGGTGGAAAATAGCGAACGGCTGCCTTAGTGGTGGCGGTCGGGGCGGGGGTCCGCTTCGGACCCACATCGGGTCCAATGCCGCCCGCCTTTAGCGGGCTCATGCCAATGGTCTAGCTTGATCGTAGACTGTTGGGGCAATAGTTGGTTTCGATAGCTGCTCTCGATTTTTGATTTTCCCAAGTTTTTATTTGCTTTTATATATTTTTTATTTAGATAATGTCTTCGCAATAAAAACAAGAGTTTATTTTATTAGTTAAGGTATTTCTTTCATTTTTTCAAAGATAGTTTTATATAGATGGTATATATAGGTTGTATATATAGATTTTTTTTTAAATATATATAGTTCACTATAATGATAAAATAAATTAAAATGGTGAAGGATAACCGAATGTAAGAAAAGAATTTTAATTTAAATAAAAAGAAAAAAAATTATTACCGACTTACCTTCGCAGGGAGTACCGCTAGTTGGCGCACGCCATAGTTCGATTTGTGGATTGTGGCCTCTCTTGAGCGCGCTAGGAGACTCCCCAAGCTTGTCTTTGGATGTCATTAAAAATAATAGGACAAGAATACTTGGGTTGAAAGGTTTTTTTTTATTACTATTATTTTTTTTTGGTTCACTAAACAAGATTTCATCTCCATTGTCATCTCAAGGACTTACCCTTATGAATTTGACAAATTCCTACATGGATTAGTCCATATGATCACCCAAAATCTATACTAGCAGACTTTTTTTAGTTCAATAATCAAACTCGACTCCATGTCTAATTTGATTAAGGTAGACTTTGCTAACCTAAGCACCATGCTTAATTTAGAAAGACTATGAGAGCATGATCATCAATTGTATGACCAAAACTTCCAAACCGAAAGCATACTAATTTAGAGAAAGGAAACACGGATAACAAGATTCATCCAACAGAGGTGAAGATATTTAAACAAGTGAACAAGATGATCATAGTAATTTTTTTTTTATATATTTCTAAGGTAACGAAAAAAGATGAGAATGCAAGATATATGTTACCTTGTTGTGGTCCTCCCCCAAGCTAGCTCAAAGTACATCGAATCGGGGTTGTACCCTGTGTTGTCGGGCTTTTCCTGCATGTTTACGATATGGTGGAACATGAGGGGACTTACCATCCCTCGTGATTACCTCAATGCAATTCAGATGCGGTAGTAGCAATTCATCGAGCTAGTTGCCTTTTTTTAAAAAACTTTATCATTCTAGGGGGACTTTCATTTCACAATACTTTTTATACTCTAGCTAGGCTAATAAAGATGCAATGTAAGTCTAGCCTTGTTTCATCTCCATTATAAAATAGTTTTTATGCAATCAGCCCTGAGTTCATTAATCAAATTTTCAATGCCTTATCAACATTTTGATTAGAGAAATCCATTTTAACCTTACTATTATATTTATGAACATGAACCCCTTTTTTTCATGGAGACAAGTAAAATGAGTTGGTGATATATTACCTTGCATACCCGAAAGTGTGTATATGTAGCGTCATTAAACTTTTTGTGGCAATAGCTTGATTGTCCACCTCAGTCGGCCACAAGGCTTGATCGATCATCATTCACAATTTATGATTGAATTGTGAGTGATGAGTGTAGTCGCTCCATCATATAAGATGATCATGTTTTCTCTTGACGATGACTTTGTCTCCATCTCGCATAGAGTTAGTGTGTATACACATATACTTACCTATGAGATGGTAGGGTGGAGGAATTGATGGTTCATTGTTGATTTGTCACCCCGGGCTCATGATGATATTATTTTTTTTATATTATTTTTTTTATTAGCAAGGCAAGATTAACATCAATTTTTTTTTTTTTTTTTTTTGTTTATGTTGCTCCATGCCCTCAAGCATCATATGTCCTATGGTCTTCTTGATCTTAACCTGAAATGGTTAGTGACAAGCATACCCGAAGGTACATACCAACTTGAAAACATGCCCTTGCTTTTATTAGTAAGATTTTTTTTACTTTTAAGATAAACCTATCATGAACAATGGTTACTACACATGCACGCCATCATGAACATGTTCTATTAGATTCTCTAAACCAACACCTTCCCGACAACGGCGCCGAAAAAGCTTGGCGTTTCTTAACGCATAAATGAAAGAGTTCCTAAGCGCACGGAAATGCCGCCAGTAGCTTTCACCCGGAAGTATTCGAGGTATCGTATTTCCACAGGGGAAGGCATGGTGTAAAAGTCTCTAATATGAATATGGACAAGATAACACGACTATGCAATAGACCACAATCCATAACATGGATAAACCAAATGGTAAGATAACTTGACACACACAATTGAATCAATCTCAAGGATAATGATAAATAAAAGAATAAATCTAACAAGGAGTAGGCATATCCTATATAGCTATGTTAAGATAATAGATATACATACATGCTTTTGTAATGTTGGAGATTCTAAGTTAAGTTAGTCATGGTTGCTATTTTCTTACTTCGACCACCGGGGCGCACTGGGTGCGCCAGCGATACCGCATAGCATCTACCCAAATACGAGGCGTGGGGGATTACAAGGGCCGGACGTATCTGTCACCACCGCAGCCTACCACCTCGTCCCGTCCGTAAATGGAGCGCCCGAAGGTAACCTCTAACATAGACACCACGTCCACGCTATGGCCACTACTCTAGCATGTCGACAAGGCTTACCCGTCCCCCGGGTCCTTCTACTAGAGCACCCGCCTCGAGGGCGGGCAAATAACCTATAATCCAACAAAGAACTAAGACTAATTCAAGGTAGAACTTTCAACATCTCAACTTAGCTCTTGGTCTAAACATGTATATATAGCATATTAAGCATAAAGTTCTATACGACAAGATCATAACATGAAAACTATATACTAGTTCATATGCTAAGATCATATCATAAGAACTATACTCTAGTTCATAAGCATAACTATATCGATAAATAAAGAACAAGAAAAGGGTGGGAAGAGGCGCTCCATGTAATTTGGCGCCGGGCCTACTAATAAAAGGTAAAAAGATAGAAGTGGAGGAGAATGACCGCATGGGTTGTGTGTTGTGAGGCCTCCCGGCCTCGGTTTCGCCTTCTATTGTTGTGCATTTGGGCCTTCCTACATTGGGCTTACGAGGGTGCACGGGCTAGATCACTCACGGAGTTGGCCCTCCTTGCTTGATCCTCTCTTTGGCGTCTTTTATTCAATGCGCTTTTCCATTTATTTGATTTAACTTGTACCTATTTCCACTTTCATACCTGCAAAACATATTTTCTACGAATACAAGTGGAACTAGGTTAGAAGTAAAGGTATATGTAACATAAGTTTGCCTTTTCTCATGAATTGGATATAAGTTGGCGGTATAATTTACTCGATAATGACCGCCAACAACATGTCATTGATGTGTTTCCACGTTTTGGCATCCGAGGGGTGTCGCAGCTTGCCATCGCCCTTCGTGCGTTCCGCTGATGCATGCCAGGACATCAGCTTGGCATCCTCTGGGTTCCCAAAAATTGCACGCAGGCGATCGAGCACGGGTAGACACCACACCGATAGGGCAGGGATCTTCCTCTGGGTGTAACCCTCTTCTTCCCCGTCCTCAGGAGGTGGCATCGGCTTCTTCTTGCCAGTCTTCTGCTTCTTGGGCCCTCTTGACGGTCCCTCCTCATCGGTGGCACGACAGCCAGCATTCCTCTTGTAACGACTCACGCCACATCGCGGACAGTTGTGCAAGTCCGCATAGTTACCCCGGTATAGAATACAATGGTTAGGGCACGCATGAAACTTCCTAAGCTTCATCGCCACAGGACGAATCAGCTTCTTCGCCCGATAGGTATTGGGGGGCACCTTATTCCCCTCGAGTAAAACAGTGTCACCGAGAACCCGTAACAGGTCATTGAAGCTCGTGTCTGACCACCCGTGGCGAGCCTTCAGCATCAACATCGTTAGGTTAAAACGTAGCACCATGCAATGCTTCGAACATTTGCCGTGATCTTTGTAGAGAGGGTCAATTGCCGCCTGCTTCATCTGTCTAAAATTCTCGAGCCATCTTGGATTGCCAAACAACACGTCATCTTCATCTTTGAGGTTAGCAATATCCTCGAAAAGATCAGCATCCTCGGGCAACATGTCATCAACTATAGATTGTTCACCATCATCTCCACCCACATTGTCTTCTGGCATGTCTTCAAGCAGTTCATTTATGGTGCTGTAATCACGATTATCAATTGCTTCTCCATCTGATGGTGGAACTTGTTCTCATCCTTCATCCACCACCGTTGTTTCCGTCGTTGTAGTCGACGAGGGTCCTCCAGATGAACCGGCCGCGACACTCGGTTCTTTTTCGCCATGGTTCTTCCACACGGTGTACCTCGGCTCCCTGATGAAACCAAACCGTATCGAGTGCTCCGTCACGACATCATCCTTGTGTAAGAACATATGCTTGCAGCTATAGAACGGGCACACCATTTCTTCCGAACCCTGACTGATTCGATGCTTCTGCGCGACGGGCATAAACTTCTTTCGCACATCATCAACGAAATCCAAACTTATCCTCAGCCAGTACATCCAATCCCTGTTCGGTGCCATGACGTCGACGGCCTGCTCAAATTAATTAAACCAGAGCAAAGAGAGCGATCGATGATTAGAGATCAAGGTATCGATGATTAGAGAGAGTTAACTAAGTGCAAAAGAGGAATACGAGAGAGAGAGAGAGAGGGAAAGAGAGCACGTACACTCAAATGAGAGGGAGAGAGAGGGGAGGAGAAAGAGGGAGAGAGGGAGAGAGATAAGGGGAGGGAGGGGGAGAGAGAGGGGGAGAGAGAGGGTGAGAGATATAGAGAGAGAGACCAAACTAGATCTCAAAAGAGAGGGAGAGAGAGATAAGGGGAGGGAGAGGGGGGGAGAGAGGGGGGAGAGAGATAAGGAGGGAGGGAGGGGGGGAGAGAGAGGAGAGAGAGAGAGAGAGACCAAACTAGATCTCAAAAGAGAGGGAGAGAGATAAGGGGAGGGAGAGGGGGGAGAGAGAGAGAGCACACACCACATTCAATTAGATCTCAAAGAGAGGGAGGACCATGCATATGCAAAGAGAGGGAGAGCTAAAGATGGAGAGAGAGAGAGGGAGAGAAAGAGGAGAATTACCCCCTTGCGGTGCAAACTTCAACAAATCCAAGAGCAAAACCTCCCCCCCCCCCCCTGTGTTTTTTTTAGGGTTTTGAAGCTCAAAACCCTAAAAAATGGAGAAATCCCGTGGGGAAGAAGAAGGTTGGGGCTGTTTTTATAGCCCAGCCTTTTCCGTAGCGGGCATTGTTATTAAACCGCTACGGTTAATAGGGATTAACTTGTGGTGGTTATTTTACAAAGATCGCCATGGTTAATCAATTAACGTGGCGGTTTTTCTCTGGCCGGGGGCTGCCAGGCCACCTATTTTCCGTGGCGGTTTTTTGAAATGCCCGCCACGAGAAAAATCAAAAACCGAACACCTCCCAAAATCAATCTTGTAGTAGTGAACTATACTCGGCAAACTTGGGAGAAATGTCCCACCCGACGGCCACCTCCACAGGTTTGCCGAAAGTGGAAAGACACAGCCGTTGGCGAAGAACTTCGACAAAAAAAAACACAAAATCTTTGCCAAGAAATGCCTTGAAATGTGCTCGGCGAAGAAGTTCGACAAAAAAAATCAAAATCTTTGCCGAGCACTCTCGCGATGTGCTTGGCGAAGAATTTGAACAATTTCTTTGCCAAGCACACTCGACGACAGTGCTTGGCAAAGACGGATGTAACTTCCGTGAGTTACAACAGCCATTACGTGACACTTTTCTTCGCCGACGGCAGCTAGAGGTTTCGTGCACGGCTTCAATTACATCTGCAGCGAGCCAAGACATCTCTCATATTTGCTCTAATATAACATGTGGAGATGTTCGGGTTTTTGCAAACGTATATGAAACCGTGCACAAAACCTTCTCAAATTTTTGTCATAGCCTGCACATATATACGATATAACGACAACTCGACAAGTTTCATTATTTTTTGACTTCGTTTGATTTTTTTAGAATTTAAAAATAATGCCCCCGCAAGTAAATGGTTGTGTTTTGTGAACAGGACGATGATATTTCATGTGTTAGCCCTGGATGAGGTCTCACATTAGACTCAATAACATGAATATTATTTTTCCATTCACCTTTTCCACTTATTTGAATCACTAGAAGTTCAAATTTGAGTTTTGAAAAATAATTCAAATAAAAGAGATAAAGTCTAAAGAATAGAAACAAGTGCCAAAAAAATTCAAATTTTGAATATGTTGTCACAAGTACTGTACCAAAGGCTCAAAAAAAATTAGGCACAAGAGTCTCTTTGCCGAGTGCTAAAAAAGAAGGCACTCTTTGCCGAGTGCCTTTTTGGGCGCTTCGAGCAAGCACTTTTTCAATTTAGATTTTGAGCGCCTAAACGAATTGAAATCAGAAAGTTGTCAACTACAAAGTTTCATAACTTTTTGAGATCTACAATTTCTATTTAGAAAATTTTTCCATTTGAGGTTGTGTGAAAACAGTTTACACTCGGATTAGTACAATATTTGACAAAGTGACACCATTTTTGTGCACATAAGAACATGTAGTGCAGTGGTAGAGGAGGGGGTGCTCAGCGGGAGGCTTGGGGGTTCGAAACCCTACTCTCACACATTTGCGCAAAACATTTGAAAAAAGTTGAAAAAATGTGGGTTGGCTGATAATGGCCAGTGGGCCATCCCAAAAAAATATGCTATTATTTTTGGGTTTTTTTACATTTTTATCTTACCGAGTGTAAACCATTGCCGAGTGTTTTTTTCCACACTGGGAAAGGCTTTGCCTAGCGCCCGAAAAAAAGCACTAGGCAAAGATCCTTTGCCGACTGAAGTTTTGCCGAGGGGGTCTTTTGCGGCTTTATGAGCCGGCAAAAGCCTTCACTTCAATGCGCAGAATCGGGGCTTTATGGAGCACCAGCCCTTGGGCTGCTAGGCAAAGAGGCCGTCTCCCGTAGTGCTTCATCTTCTTATATGTGTGACGTCAGAATACCAATTAGGACAGCGACGGCGATGGCCGTCGTGATCTCGCTCTCCGTGTCCTTGGACTCGAGCCTGATGGATGGATGGATGATTTCTTGGATAACTAAACACAGCTTCTGCTGATTGTTATAACTGACGCTGTACATACCCATTTATCGAATCAAGAGTGTTCGGGACGCCGTGCAAATTAAAGCATGCATGGGCCGATGGACTAGTGAAATACTCTATTAATTAAGGATAAACAAAGAGAAGAATCGGGTTTGGAGAGGAGCGGTTGAGTAATGCCTATCCAAAAGAACCCGTCACAGATTCTAAATAACTCCTTACAAATAGTTATATCAAAACGTCATATTCTTCAAGTATTCTCCTAATCTCCTCAATCTGCCAGCTGACGTATGGAATAAATATAATAGGAGTAATTATTGATTCAGGCATAAACACATACAAGCACAAACAGTGAAATGAATTTCTAGCTAGATGTTAGTTTGACCTTGATCCTCTCTCTCCTTTGCCGTGAGGGTGCACGAAGCACAACCGACGACCCCTGCCATTTATTTTATTTATATATGATTCAGGCCTAAATGCATACAATATACACCCATGCTTAGATCAGGTCGCGGAGCATATGAAATCATATTTCAGGGCATCTTCAACCCACACACAACTGCATGAGTCACGAATCTGAGATAGAGTCAACCAAAAACAAAGGTCGTACAATGGTTTGTCCGTGTAAGTATCAAAAAATCAAACATAAATATCATATATATGAGATATGTATTAATTTTGAGATACTATATCAAGACACATATATAAGTTTAACTCACGCAAAATCAAAACGATATATATAGGATTCCTAGGCTTGGGCTGCTCCCTCGTAGCATCACTTCAGAAATATTAGAAGTACAGAGAAAATGAATTAAGAAACGACTAGACGGCCTTAACTCTTTCCCTCAAGATATTGTATTCGTGTCCTTTGGCCATTTTTCTATCTGTGAGTGCTCTCCCTTCCGTCTCCTCCCCCGCTTCTCTACTTTTTCCTTCGGTATAGTGGAAACACAGGGGAAGGCAGGAGGTCGCGTGACAGGAAAAACTGGTTTCGGGTAGTGCATAAATATATAACTGCATTTTATCGTGGCACGGAGGGAGTACATGTTATTATTAACTTACAAGCGAGTAACCATGCCGCAGTGTAAGGTGCCACTGGACATATTCACATAGTGGAATTAATTCATCCAAAATAATTCATTGGCAGCTTTTAAAGTTCGTCACCCGTACCGCTGCGCGAGCGCGTGTTCCCGTCGAACATGCATACCCTTGCGTCCTTGTACACCTTGCCAGGCCTGCAGAAGTAGCCCTTATCCGGTGCACAGTGCGAGTCATGGGAGCATACACAAAGGCCTTCAATGGCACAGCCCTTCCTGACGATGCTGGGGCTGCCCTTGATGCCAAGCACCTGGTCACTCCACTCACTGGAGAAGACCCCGTCCGGGTCGTACCTGTCCTTGACCTTCAAGAACTCGCCGGCCCTTGGGTACTTGGCGATGACGCCATCGAACGCGAAGTTGCGGTTCTTGCCCCAGTGTGGGATGGCACCGTACTTGCGCAGCGCCATCTGATCAATCTCATCCACCACGTCGGCGTGGCTGCGCAGCGCGCCCTCCGTGTGGCTCCGGTAGTAGGCGAAGTCGAAGTCCACCGAGTCCTCGGCCTTTCCTAGGAACGCCGAGGAGCCTCTAACGTAGCGCATGAGCACGCCCAGCTTGGCCTCTAGCCCACAGAAGGCGCGCGGGTTGAGGTCGCGGAGCCTCTGCATGTCGGCGATGAACGCTGGCACCTTAGAGAGCTCGACGCTGAAGCCGGAACTGTAGAATAGCCAGCCTCGGAGGCGAGGGTCCCAAATGCAGCCTGCACCATCATCCGTGGTGTCGAGGCACGAGCCGGAGGCCTGCATGCGGTGCTGGAAACCCACCACGGGGTACCCCGTGAAGGAGACGTCGTCGTTGGTGAAGCCGAAAGCCTCCCGCTGCAGTGTCCACCTCATCAGCAATCGTGCCATCAGGCACCGTGCAGTGTCACCGACAGCCGATGTCGTCTCTTCCAGCCACACGTCCATGAGCCTGGTAGCGAAGACAAAAGGCTTGGCGTGGGGGACGAAGCTTAAGTGGTTGTGGAGGCCTTCTCCTGGAGCGGAGACATCGACGCGGTCGTCCTGGCGGTACACGACCTCTCGCTGGTAGGGCAGCCATATCAGGTCTCCGAACTCGTGGAGACGACCCCAAACGGACACTTTCTCCGCCAAATCCGAGTCGTCACGCGTGACCAATGTCACTGACCGCTTGAATTGCAGCTCTAACGCAAGGGTTACCTGCATTGCATGCACACGATCGTCTCAGAAAGTCTGCAATATTTACCAGATTAGAGGGTAATTTTTAGAGGTGCTATGCCCTCTCCCTCGGTTTCAAATTATTAATCTGTTTGACTCCTCACTGGGATATTTTTTTTTTTTTTGAGAACTCATGGCAAAAGCAACTCGCCTGATTGTTCGGAAAAGATCAGAATAGCCGGCTATGACTGCCACTATAGCCCACTATATAGCCTCTTAATGCAGAGTGCCGCTATTTGTGTTCATGCACAATTGTGCCGCTATAGCCCGCTATAGCCCGATATAGCTCCGTTATTAGCCGTTTCAAAGATAAACCGCCACTACTACAAAAGGTTACTAAGAGAACGCCAGCCGTTTACATTAGGGGCGGTTCATTTTTCGAGCCGCCCCTAATGTGAAACGAGCCGCCCCTACTGTGGACACCATACGATCCGATCCGCCCCTATAGTGACCACATTAGGGGCGGCCGGTGTTACGAGCCCCCTACTATTATTAGGGGCGGTTCAATCACCAAACCCCCTAATGCGGTCCGCAAGCAGGGCGGCTCTATATTGAGGCGCCCCTACAGTGAGATCCCGAATTTTAAAACGAGACACTAAAAATTAAAAATTCGTAAACGACCTCGGATGGAAAAACTTTCTACATATGAAATGTAGATCTCGAAAAGTTATGAAATTTTGTAGTTGACCACTTTTTACTTTGAAATCATTTAGTCATGCAAAAGTCGTGTTCAAATGTCTCAAATTTGAAATTCGAATTTCGTAAACGACCTCAGATGGAAAAACTTTCTACATATGAAATGTAGATCTCGAAAAGTTATGAAACTTTGTAGTTGACCACTTTTTACTTTGAAATCATCTAGGCATGCGAAAGTTGTGTTGAAATGTCTCAAATTTGAAATTCAAATTTCGTAAACAACCTCGGATGAAAAAACTTTCTACATATGAAATGTAGATCTCGAAAAGTTATGAAACTTTGTAGTTGACCACTTTTTAGTTTGAATCCATTTAAGGCCTCAAATATTCAATTTACACTCGGATTTGTATAATATGTGGGGACGCGGAATGGGATATGAACACATATGAGTGTGTAGCGCAGTGGTAGGGAGGGGGCGCGCGCAAGCACGAGGTCGCGGGTTCGAATCCCGCCGGCCGCGTAGCGCGCGATTTTACGCGAAAAAATGCGCGACTTGCGACTTGATACAGTTTACTGTAGGGGCGGCGCAGGGCGATGGGGTGCTCCCCCGAAAAAATAAAAATATTTTGGTATTTTTTTTGAATTTTGAAAACGCGATTTGATACAGTTTACTGTAGGGGCGGCTCATACAGTAGGAGCGGTTGCATCACCAGCCGCCCCTACTGTAAATCAGCTGTAGCAACGAGAGATTAGGGGCGGCTGGCAAAACCGCCCCTACAGAGGCAAACCACCCGCCCCTATATATAGAAGCCTTCTGTAGTAGTGCGCTAAGCACCTTAACCCGCTATTTAAAAACTTTGATCACACACCTGTATAATAACAATCCCCAACGTTTTATATTTACTTTGGAACTGGGGGAGTTCCATTCATGTATATTCCCTTGATGGAACTAGTCAAAATCTTCGACTTATTGTTTTTTCATTTTGCAAAATGCATATAATTGTCCCACTTGAAAAATACTAGCACCTAATCTATACTATAATGGCACACTTCTTTCTATTTTTGGCACAAGCAACACCATCCGTCGGATCTCACAGCCAAAAGCCAGGATTCAAAGTTTGTGCAGACGTCTTACATCTCACGCCCACGGACTCACGCCCACGGAGACCCCGACGCCCAACCCCGGCGTTCACGGTTCGAAATGTAAGAAACATGAAAGGCTATTATAGAGTCAACAAGTAAACGTATAGTCCATGAAAGGACGGAAAGCTTATACTGACCGACCCCGATGATTTTCTAAGAGAGACGACTTTGATCATCCTGCTGATTTTTCTAGATGATTAAACCGCACAGTAGTAGCGTACCTGAGAGACGACACCCAGCACGCCGAGGGAGACCTTGGCCGCATCCAGTTCAGGGTCGTCGGCGCCGAGCTCCCTGACCACGGCGAAGCCCTGGCTAGCCGGCGCCGGCGTGACGATCCTCATCCCGACCACGTACTCATGCACGGCACTCCCTTTTCCCCACAGTGAGCTCCCGTGGGCACCGGTGGCTAGTAGGCCGCCGATGGTGAGCCCGTTCCAGTAGGGCGAGTGCGGCAGCGCGAGGCCGGCCTCGGCGGCGACCGCGATGAGGTCCCTGAGGACCATGCCGCTCTCCACCGTCAGGAGCCGCCTGCCGACGTCGATACGCACCGTCCGGTTGAGCCACCGGGTGCTGACGGCGACGTTGTTGTTGCCGTCCTGGCCGCCGCCGGGGCACGCGAGCTTGGTGCAGCTGTGGGAGTGCCTTGTGACCACCTTCGCCTTCCGCTTGGCCGCGACTGCTGCCGCCACGGCGGCGACGAGTTCCGCCTCGGTGCGCGGGTAGACTGCGGCCGCCGCGTGGCAGACGGTGCGGTCTTGGAAGGAGCCGTACGCGTTGGTCACCGTGCAGCTGGACCTGGACGTGCCGTTGCTGTCGTCCGTGCAGGCGATCGGATCCCATTCTTCCCATGGAGATGGAGGTGGTGTGTTGCTGATGGCTGGGAGGAGGTAGATGGTGGCCGGAATGAGGAGGAATGCAGAAGCGAGGAGGAGGAAGAAGACACCCATCATGAAACGAAAAATGTGACCTCGATCGAACTCCCGCGACCTAACGTGAGCTTGTGTATATCGTGTTGGCAGGGTCGTCGTTCGGTTGGGGCTTGTTGATCATAGTAAATGGCTAAATGGCTGCTACTGCTGTATTTCTTATATTCCATAAGTCAGCTGGCGTTTCGAGGAACGACGAATACTTTACTTCAAGAATATACGCCGTTTTCACTACAGGAGACTGGTTCTTCGCCGAGAACCAGTAACGCACGGCAAAGGCCATATGGCCGTCGGCGACGTCTTCGCCGAGAACAGTGCTTGGCATAGGACGGATGGGAAAATTTTTCATGGCACAGGTCCTATGCCGAGCACCCTGACCAGCAGGAAACGCAATTGTCGGCGAAGAAAAGTGACCGTTAACGGCCGTTGTAACTAACGGCAGTTACAATGGTCTTCGCCGAGAACCTGTCAGTAGCCCTCTCGGCAAAATCCAGGTCTTCCACGAGTACCTAATGGTTTCTCCTCTTGGCAAATTCTATATCTTTGCCGAGAACCAGTTAGTAAACCTGTTGGCAAATTCTTTTTTTTAGAAAACTCTATGCCGAGCACTCAACAGGACGGCACTCAGCAAAAAAATAAATAAATCAATTTCCCTGGAAAATTCTTTGCCGACGGCCGCTGCCATTCTACTCGGCAAATCTTGGGAAGTGGCCGTCGGGCAGCCATTTTCTCCCAGATTTGCCGAGCACAGCTACAAAAACCATCGGCAAAGAAGGCGTTGCCGAGAGCACCGCTCGGTAAAGTCTATAAAATTTATCCTTTTTTTTTCCTTTTCCACCTTCACAAACAGACACATATACAATATTTCTCACATATTTCACATCCATTCAATCACAGAACAAATATATATCAAATTCACCACATATATATCACAAATGGCACATATAAGGTCCATGATCCAAAAATAGATTATGTGGTCTAATATCCATCACAAGGCATCGAGTCTAGTTTCACTGATACAACTCATAGTCATCAAGTTTCAATGTACTCAATAAAACCAGCAACAAAACCTTGAGCCTGATGGTGGAGCTTGCACCAGCAGTGGGTGGTCCGAATTACCAATGTACTCAACATAGGAAGCTTCTGCAGCTGCTCTCATGCGAAACTTCTTGTGACTGTTACCTGGAAAACCACTCACCTGCTCATTGCACTTTTCCCGGCTATCATAGACTCCAGGAACCTCGCCACGGTATACAACATACCAAGCCATAGCCTTAAAAAGTAGAAACAAATGTTAGTCACGGTTTGATGACATACATGAGATAATATAGATGGGGCCTCAGCATCAGATAGTGTAGCCTTCTGCTAAAAAGAGCATAGAGCCCCTCACCTCCCCCTTGATGCTCTCAGTCCATGAATAAGTGAGGATCATGGAGAAAGTGAGAAGCTCTATGTTCTTTCTTTTGAGCAGCGGCATATGCTTTGCATCACAGGCCACCATTGCATAAAAGAGACTCAGTCATAGGTGCACATCGATCATCATTGCTGCCAAAGCAATTTCATGGTAGCCATGGAACTGTGACTACATCCATCCCCTGCTATGAGGGAGCCATGCATGGAACTTTGACTCCATCATTTCTTCGAATGGATGTTAGTCACGTTTTGATGACAACACTACTGGATAAACGATTTTGCGTGGCGGACAAAAAACATTTTCCGTGGCGGTTTTTTTGCCCGCCACGCACGTAGGGTCACAATAAATCGTTGATTTTAGGTGGCGGTTTTAATGCCCGCCACCGTTAATAAAAAAAATAATAAAAAAATCAAAAAGCCCGAATCTGGCCAAATCGGGCCCCGGATCGGGCCCGCCCGCCGCTAGGGTTTCGTGCCCGCCGCGGATCTCGAAAGGCGACCTCCGCCGCCGTCCCTCACGCTGGCCGAGGGGGCTCCACCGCCTTGACGACGAGCTCCGCCGCCATTGCGCCGCCGGGGCACGAGCTAGCAGGGCCGCCGTGGCGCTGGCGGGAGGGCCGCCGTGGCACGCCGGAGGGCCGCCGTGGTGCGCTGGAGGGCCGCCGCCGCTGTCCTCGACCTCCGCCGCCGCCCTCGATCCGCCGGGGCGGATCCGCCGCCGTGGCCTCGGGATCCGCCACGCCGCCGCCGGATCTCCGCGCCGCCGCCCTAGTGGAGGTCGGGGAAGCCGACGCCGCCGCGGGAGGGAGCCGCCGCGGCGAGTGGCCGCCGCCGGAGGGGAGAGGTGTCGGGGCCCGGGCGCCGCCGCCCGGTGGAGATCGTGCTCGCTTAGGGTTGCGGGAGGGGAGAGAGAAGGTTGGGGGCGAGTAAGAGAGAAGGTTGCGGGCGAGTAAGAGAGAAGGTTGCGGCCGCAGGACGGGAGAGAGAAGGGCGTTTGGGACTTAGGGTTCCGGCTGCTCACGGTATATATACAAGGGAAAAATTATTGGGCTGGAATGGGCTGTTTGGGCCTCGATTATCCATGGCGGGCAAATTAAAAAAACCGCCACGGTAAATATATTTACCATGGCGGTTTTTAAAACCGCCACGGTTAATTAAAAAAAAAACCACGGTAAATCAACCTATTTTCCGTGGCGGTTTCTCAAATGCCCGCCACGGAAAATGAAATCCAAACACCACGCAAAATCAATCCTGTAGTAGTGCAACCATGAGGTAACAAAGATAATGCAACTTAGATTCATGGCATTAACATTGTAGTCTAAAAATGTAAGCATTTCAAAACCAATTGTCAAAAAATGGCCTCAATTGGATCATTGGCCAAGCCCAAAATGAGATAGGAGAACAACAGAATGAAAATAAGAGCAAAGCTTCCATAGGTGGCAAGAAAAGGAGGTGGCCTCAGCTTTTCAGGAAGGTTTGTATCATAGGCTGCTAAAAAGAACATGTCACTCCTCACTTCTCCTTGATGCTGTCAGATCATGAATAAGAGATCACGAGAAAGTGAGGAGCAACATGTTCTTTTTGTTGAGCAGCGGCAAAAACTTTGCATCATAGGCCATGTTGGGTGAATGTTCAACACAACATGTTATCGATGATGATATGGTTTACAAAGTGGCCATTCAACATGGCGTTTACAAAGGATGTCAGAGGGTATTTATAGTCCCCCCCTGGCTTCGTAGTTTGTACAAAAATACTAAGAATCCTGAAATGTCTCTCTATAGTACATTTCCTCCAGCGAAGACGTATTTTTTATCTTCGCGTTTCATCCAAGCTGGTCTTTTGTCTTCGCGATGCTTTTTGATCTTTCTGAAGAAAGTATTTCTAGCTTCGCAGCGAAGCTGTTGTGGTCATCTTCGCCCGGATCTCTGTCTTTGGTTTTCCTATTCCGTTTTTGTTGCCCTTCCGCGAAGCCAAAGTTTCGCGGAGTTACCTTCGTCGCTTTATCCACCTTTTGTTTTACAACAGACCCGTGCATCCTGAAATCTTCAAAGTCTGGGATGAAAGTTTAAACAAAATCAAAGTTAGATCCCAATAGCAGCCCCCTCGTGGGCGAAGCGAAGGCCGACTTCAAAGGCATGAAACCCACGAATCATAAGTTTTCTCAAAACCTTGTTTCGATCTAAAAAACGCCGTCCCCTGACTTTGAAGTTGGACTTTGAATTTTGGTGGCGACTTTTCGACATCTTCGCTAGAGGTTTTTTTTTTTTTTTTTTTTACGGCTAGTTTGACCGTTTGACCGAAGGGGTCTATAAATAGCGAAGGACCCCCCCCTCGTTTTCTTCTTCTTTTTCGAAGAGGGGTCATCTTTTGATTTTTTTTCAAATGACGCGAAGTCGACTTTCCTTGCGAAGTGAGAACTCTTTCACGAAGCCAATTCTCCTCGCGAAGTTTGGAGCTTTCAAGCGAAGATCTTTAGTATTTCTTAGTCGGGTATATTTTCTTTACGGTTCATTTTGTTCTTGTTTGTTAAAATTTTGAATGACACTTTTCCTTTGATTTTAGAATGGCTCTTATCGAAGATGTTCCGACTGGCTCTCAAGAGCAGGAGGCTGATGAAGAGATTAATTCTCAACAAGATAACTCTGATGAAGGTCTTTCAGAAGTTTCTGCTTCGGAATCAGAATTGCTTCCAGATGATAGGATTTCTCTGAATTTTGGTCGTAGTAAGATGACCGAGGAAGACTTTCAGAAATTGGTTAAGGATGGCGTGCTCAGGGTAGGCCAATATAGACCAGCGAAGCCAGATGAAAAAACTCTGAAGCCTGAGCCGGATGAATGTATTGTCTTTAAGGATTTGTTTACCGCGGGTCTTCGCATGCCACCGCAAGACTTTCTTGAGGAGGTGTTCAAAAGATACAACATTGAGATGCATCACTTGACTCCAAATGCTATAGTCATGCTTTCAGTTTTTATTTGGGTTGTACGGAGTCAAGAAGTGAGACCAGATATTGATGCATTTTGTGCTTTGCATGAATTGCATACTCAATTTCGGTCTCGAAAGATCGAGCAACGTACAGTGAAGCTATATTTTGGATGTTGTAGTTTCAAGACTACTCGAGGCCAGAAGCAAATTTCTCCTGCATCAAAGAATAAATGGGCTGATGGTTGGTATAATTATTGGTTCTATCATAAGGTTCCCATGGTCGAAGAAAATCTTAGAAGGAAAGGTGTGAAGAAAAGCTATCCTCCGGCCATCGGATGCATAGGGATAAGTTTGAGTGTAAGCCCAAAATATACTAAGTCAAAAAATTGCTCGAAAGTGTTTAAAAGTTTTTGGAAGAGTTGTTTCTCAACAATCTACTCGAGACTTAGTTGAAGAGTATGTGGCTGCTGGTATTTGGCCACTTCGTGCCGGATGGGATTTTCTTCATTATCACCAGAAGAGGATTAGAGAGATGGATTATGTTTTCCCGGACAGAGACACTGTGATGCCTTCGAAGTTTAAGACTGAGGAGGATTTTGTTTCTGCTGTTGAAAAGAAAGTTGTTGAGCTGCTTGGAAAATACTTACACACAGAAAGAAAGTTTATGGATGATATTATTGGAAGGGATTATGTTAGGCTAAACCGGATTTTTGACTTGGCCAACATAACTTACAAAATTCGTCCACCTCCTGCTTATGCCCGTGGAAAGAAGGATCAGGATGATGATAAGGGGGCTGAGAAGAAGTTGAAGAGGAAGAGAAATGATGCTGCAAAGACTTCTTCTGCAGCGAAGGCTCCTGCTGTCCCAAAAAAGACTGCTGTTACTCCTAAGCCTCACAAGAAGAAGGCTAAGAAAGTAACAATGGATTTGATTGATAATCTTGATCTTACTGATAGTGAAATTGATGCCCCAACACTTGAAGGTTCGGAGTTTGGCACTTCTCTTCAAGATTTAGAGGTGAGGGAAATTTACAAAGCTTTTGCGCCTACCGGACTGACTCCGGATTTGCTTACTCCGCTAGCCCAATACTTACAAAATTTTGGGCCTTTGCAGAAATAGGGTACTTCGTGCACCGGCCGGGCGAGATGCCGATGTTGATGTTATCATGACTGAAACTTCTCCCACCGGTATTGCATCTTCTTCTTCCCCTCGATTTAGGGATCCAACTCCTGATTTCGCAGCGAAGTTGGCTGCTTCTACTTTATGTGATGATCATAATTCTCTAGAATTGGCTAAGTTAGCTAGAACCATTTACATGAATCGCTTATCAGTGAATCCAGAGAATCCTTCCATAGAGACGGAAGTTGTTGAAAAAAGTGGAGATGCTGCCGCTGTAGCGAAGCTATCTGCGGAGCCAGTCTTAGAACCTGTTGTGGTTTCTGAGATTGCTATTGAGAAGACAATCGGTATGTTATATGAAGCTGCTTGCATTATGTGTTACATTATTATTAGTATTATATTATTTTTTCCTGACTTCTTTTTTCCTGTAGAACAAACTTTGAAGGAAAAAGCTCATGAGGCTGTTGAGGTTGTGAAGAAAAATCTTCAAAAGTGGGGTACCAGGACTGCCAATTTTTCATTTGATGATTTTTCATTTGAGGCCACCATTGCATAAAGGGACTCGGTCATAGGTGCACATCGATCATCATAGCTGCCAAAGCAATTTCATGGTAGCCATGGAACCATGACTGCATCCATACCCAGCTATCAGGGAGCCATGGAACTCTGACTCCATCATTGCTTGGGTATGGATGTCAGTCACGGTTTGATGACTACCATGAGGTAATAAAGATAATGCAACTCAGATTCATGGCACTAACATCATATATAGTCAAAAAATGTAAGCATTCCACAACCGATATATAAGCATAGACTCATAATTAAATGCCCTTTTCTTTCATATTTGAACTTGGAGCATAAGGACCAATAGATAACAGAGTTTGTGGCTTCCATGAAACCATGGGACCCATCCAGCCTAGACATCAGGTCATCAGAGGTGGACAACAATTGCTAGGCATGGATGTGTCCCATGGTTCGATGACAGGCATGAGAACATAAACAGGTCCTAGGCATGGAAGTCTCACTTGCAATATGGGCATTGTAAATCATCACAGGCTTAAAGGGACAAAATTTCGACCACAACCATCACGACCACTCCACCATCACGACCACAACCATCATGACCACTCGACCACAACTAGTAGTAGCCAAATGCCTCACCTTTGTGCGGAGGGATGAGCGGGATGGGGACGCCCGGCGGTGTGGGGGCGGGGCTGTGCCGGGGCGTGGTCCTCCTCCTCGTTGCCTTCTTGCAGCAGATCTGGGGTGGTCGCGGCGGGGGCGCAGCCGGGCGTGGTCCTCCTCCCTCGTTGCCTTCTTGCAGCAGATCGGGGGGTGGTCGCGGCAGGGGCACAGCCGGGCGTGGTCCTCCTCCTCATTGCCTTCTTGCAGCAGATCGGGGGTGGTCGCGGCAGGGTGCGGCCGGGCATGGTCCTCCTCCTCGTTGCCTTCTTGCATGAGATCGGGGGGTGGTCACGGTAAGGACCCTCCTCTTCTCCTCCTCCTTCCCTTCCTTCTCCTCCTCTTCCTCTTCCCCTCCTTCCCTACTCCATCCTCCTCCTCCGCTTCTTGCTAGCGCGGGTGAGCTGTGCCTCCTCTAGACCCGGCAGTCGGGGTGGCACGGTGGTGGGGGCCAGCGGGGGCTTGGGCGGTGGGGGCGGCCCGGTGTCGCGGGGGTGGGGCGAGTAGGCGGCGGTGAAGGCCAGCGGACTGCCGGCGACGCTGTTAGGGCGGGCGCGGGGGGGCGCGGGAGGGTGGGCAGTGGTGGAGGCCGGCGCTCGGGCGGCGGCGCTGTGGGGGCAGGCGTCGTTGCCGGGCGGTGCTGCGCTGTGGGAGGCGGAGCCGGCAGCGCAAAGCGGGCGGGCGCTGGGTGGCGCCAGCGGCTGGGCGGCGGTGCGGACTTGCGTCGGGTGGTAGTGGCGGCCAGCGGCGATGCTGTGTCTGTGGAGTGTGTTGTGTGTTGTGGGGAGTGAGTGGGTAGGGTTTAGTGTTTACTTTGACGAGGGGCGGCTGTCGGCGACGGGATCTTTGCCGACGGCCCTTTTGTTATTTTCTCGGCAAAACGCAGTCCGCTCGGTGAAGGTGGTTTTTCCCGTAGTGTTTGTATAACTAGATTTTATGACGATTTTTTTTTTTGTTTCTTTTATAGACACTTCTCAACCTCTTCTCTAAACCCGATTCTGCTCTGACTTGTTTATGGGCAACAATCTTAAACTAAACAGAAGATCCGGTAAGTGGATGGGGTCCGTCTCTGTGTTGACGACGCAGAAACCATCAAACGGCCCGGACACAATTAACACGTAGTAGTGGGAAGGCTGACCCGAGAAACGCGTGGTTTAATTTTTAGAAGGTCCATTGTCGTTGCACTGAGAGAATAAGATAATTATAGGATAACATGTACCATATTGAGCTTAAAAAATTTGATACAATAAAAAGAGATCGTTCAGTTTTTTTGTGAAAATGACACACAATATAAGTTGAAAATTTAATGATTGTCCTTCGGGTGTAATGTCCACGACAAGCGTGATAACACCATGATGCAGAGTTTATTTTAGGTCAAACTCTTTCGACCCCTCTGCCTCCCCCGATTCTTTCTGCGTGTTGTTTCTAACTACCATTGATAGGTCAGTGGCCACAGAGATCACCTTTCCACTCTCAACGATTGACCAACGGCGCCTCTCAATGCCGCCTCTAGATCAGTCCTGTACGTCAGGCGTATCCAATAGAAGAACTTCGGCAATCTTCGTGGTCAAACAAAGAAAAATGAAACATATACATAATCATCCTTGAAATGTACGTAGCAACTGAAACAACACGAAGCACCTAATTATTCTGAAGAGAAATATGGGAACGTTTTCATCCAGATGAAACCACCATTTACTAATATTAATAAAAAAATGTATCACACTTGTTCTGCTGTCGTTTCCACTTACTTTTGAATTTTTCTCGTGTAGCAACGAAGGATTGTACGTATTAATTTTAGTGTTTACATTCCAGCTCTTACAAATGCAACATTGGAGGAAGAAAAAATTACAACTCAGTCATTGCTAGATCATGTTGGTCGATCTCGCTGTCAGCAGTTGTCACGTGTATGATCAGGATTACCATCACCAACTGCATATATATCATACATCCACACTATCAGCCCAAGAACCATCGAGGAGAGCCCTTGAGCGTTACGGCAGGCGACCAATGTGGCGAGCACGACACACTATCAACATCCAAGACCAATGCAGCTCTTCTTTGGCAATCTGGTTAACAAGGAACGAGGTCGTTTTTGATAAATGTAGACCAAAATCTCATTTGCAGGTACTATTCCGAGGAACGCATTGGCTACGCTAAAGCCTTGAGAATCTGTAGGACCAAATGACCTTTGTGGCATCACACCTTGAGATGTCGGCTCTTTATTTCTTCGGTTCCAATGGTTGACTTTCACAGAGACACATTGGCTATGTTTAGTCAAGAACTTTTCTCGTTTGTTTCTATCTGTGAGGTTGTAATTTCTTTACAGTCAGAAGTAAATTTTGTGTGGGAGTTTGTAATAATTGGTTTGATTCTATCCTCTGATTGATGAAACCGGATTTTATACCCTTTATCTAAAAAATCAGCATCCAAGACGTGTGTATCTGGACTATAGGTAGGATGATTTGGTTGTATCTTATGCCAATAGGAATTCCTCCAAAAAAATCCCAATCTCCCTCCTTGTAACCCCACTCCCCTCCACTTATATAATTAAAGAGAGTAGGGACCATAGGTCTCGAATCCCTAGTCCTTCATTACATCTATCTACCACGTTGTTGGAGCAATAGACACTATAATCGAGTAAACGAACATCATCAAAGATCAGCAACAACACCATGTACCAGGGTTTCCAACACACCATGCTTGAACCAGTTTAAACCCTGGTGTCTCTGTTAAACCACGTCATATAACTTGTTTAGGACTCTAGCGTGTATATCTATTCTGTTGTAATCTCTTGACTTGTAACCCAAGATAGGTATAGATGCTAGAGTATATCCTATATGGATTGTAACAGCATATTCTTGTATATGCCTTCGGTAGGGGCTTTCCTACCCTATTTAACGTGCGACCGAGACCCCTAACAGGGCAACTCGTTAACCAATCTTTACATGGTATCAAGAGCCAACATCCTAACGGAGATCCATGGCTTTCGCTTCCTCTTCCACCGCCCAGGCCGCAGCCTCAGTGTTTTCCTCCTGCCGCCGAGCGAGAAGCTCACCCGGAGTAATCATGTCGTGTGGAAGATCCAAGTTCTCTCCGCGCTCAAGGGATCGCAACTCGCCTCCTTCATCGAGGCAACCACGGCGCCACCAAATCCTTTTCTTCCTCCGAAGAACCCTGATGACAAGACCGAGGCGCCCGTGGCCAATCCCGACCATGCAACATGGATCGCAAAGGACCAGACGGTCCTCAGCTACCTCTTGTCCAATCTTGGACGGGAGATCATCGCCCAGGTGTCCACGAAGGCCACCACCGCCGCCACTGCCTGGGCGGCGATCGAGGAGATGTTTGCATCTCACTCGAGGGCACGTCTCATCACCACGAGGATGGCGCTTGCAACTGCTTCCAAGGGAGCATCCACCGTATCTGAGTTCTTCACCAAGATGAAGGGCTTGGCAGATGACATGGCGTCTGCTGGAAGAAGGCTAGAAGATGAAGAGCTCGTGTCCTATATCCTTACTGGATTGGACCAAGATTTCGACCCGGTGGTGTCTGCGGTCGCTGCTAGAGTTGAGCCCATGTCAGTTGGGGAACTCTATACCCAGCTGGTCAGCTTCGAACAGCAGATGGAGATCAAGAACGGAGGTGGGCAGTCCTCCGTCATCTCGGCTACCAAGGGTGGTCGTGGTGGCAACAACAATTCCAACTCCCGTGGTGGGGGTCGCAATGGAGGCGGCCGTGGTGGTTTCGGCCGTGGCAAGGGGGGCATGATGGCGCTCGTCCACCAGGTGGAGGCTTCTAGCCCGGCCTGATTTGTCAGGTTTGCGGGAAGGAGGGTCATCCTGCATACCGGTGCTTCAAAAGGTTTGATCGCTCCGTCTCTGGCCCCCTCAGAAATCTGTCTCCTCAGCGTCCACTGGATCTTATGGAGTGGATACAAACTGGTACATGGACACAGGTGCTACTGATCATATTACTGGCGAGCTCGAGAAGCTGACAACCCGGGAGAAGTACCACGGTGGAGACGTTGTTCACACCGCCAACGGATCTGGTATGGAAATCGCCCACATCGGTCATGCAACTTTATGTTAAGGAACAGCAGACGAAGAAAACCATACTCAGAGGCAGATGTGAGCGGGGTCTTTACCCGTTGAGGTCATCCTTCAGTAGGTCATCATCATCAAATAAAGGAGCCCTTTCGGCTTCCAAGGTGTCTGAGTCTTTGTGGCATCATCGACTAGGTCATGCGTCAATTCCTGTCGTACACCAAGTTCTTAGCCACAACAATTTATCCTTTGCTAGAGAGTTGAGTCCTGGAGTCTGTAATGCTTGCCAACAAGGCAAGAGTCATCAACTACTATATCCTAAGTCTACGAGTCTGTCATCTAGTCCTCTTGATCTTATATTTCCAGATGTGTGGGGTCCCGCTCCTGCTTCGGTAGGACGGAATGTTTATTATGTGAGTTTTATTGATGACCATAGCAAGTTTGTGTGGATCTACCTATTGCGCCATAAATCAGAAGTTTTCCAATGTTTTAGAGATTTCCAACAGCTCGTAGAACGCCAATTTAACAAGAAGATCTTGGCTATCCAAACCGATTGGGGAGGAGAATACCAAGCTCTTAATTCTTTCTTTAAAAGAGTAGGCATCAATCATCATGTCTCTTGCCCTCATGCTCATCAGCAAAATGGCGCTGCTGAAAGAAAACATCGACATATAGTAGAAGTTGGTCTCTCCCTTCTTTCCCATGCATCCATGCCTCTTAAATTTTGGGATGAGGCTTTCCTCACGGCAGTATATTTGATTAATAGATTGCCGTCTCGAGTCATCAACAATGAAACCCCACACTTCCGTCTCCTAAATCAGCAACCTGATTATAACTTTCTTAGAGCATTCGGTTGTGCTTGCTGGCCAAATCTAAGACCATATAACTCTAGGAAACTATCGTTTCGATCTCAACGCTGTGTTTTTCTGGGATACAATAATCAACATAAAGGGTATAAGTGCCTTGATCCTATGCAAGGGAGAGTTTATATCTCACGAGATGTGGTGTTCGATGAAAATCTCTTTCCTTTCGCTCATATGCATGCTAATGCCGGTGCTCAGTTGAGAAAAGAAATTAGTCTTCTTCCTGATGTCCTTTTGAATCCGGGGAACATAGATGTAGCTGATCATTGTGTGCTTTCTCCTAACCCAGCTAATGGTGTTTCTAGTTCTGTTGAACAGTTGGCAGGTACTGGAGAAAGATCCGAACAAAATTTGACGCCAAATGATGAAGAATCAGCTCATAATCCACATATGTCTGGGCATCATTTTATGTGTCCAGGCGCGGGAAGCAGCACACGCGCCGAGGATGCTCCTCTGGGCGAATCTACCCCGGGATCACCGTTGGCATCAGGAATGTCAGGAGCAGTCACCGGTGGTACCCCTGGCTCGGGATCTTTTGCAGGTGGTCATTCTCCTCCGACGCACATGACCACACCGCACTCGCCCGCCACGATGGATCCCGGTCGGCGCCGCGATCTCCGGCGTCTCATACCGAGGCGGATCCCGCCGGGCGGATCCAATGTGGTGTCTCCTAGATCCGATGCGCCACGGCTCCTACTCCCTCCGGTGCGGCTCCAAAGACCACACCCCGCATGGAACTCGCCTCCAACATGGGATCAGCGCCCCCAAAACATTCACCGATGGCACGGTCCGGCCGGGGCATGCACTCTCAAGTTGAACCGGAGGAACCTGTGACACTTGCAGCAGCTTTCCAAGATCGACGATGGGTTGAAGCGATGGATTCTGAAGTTGATGTGCTACTCCGCAATGGGACTTGGCGTCTGGTTCCTCGTCCCAAAGGCAAAAACATTATAGGCTCCAAGTGGGTTTACAAGATCAAACGCAAAGCAGATGGTTCCATTGATCGGTACAAGGCTCGGCTTGCTGCCAAAGGGTTCAAACAGCGTTATGGCATTGACTACGAGGACACCTTTAGTCCTGTAGTCAAGGCGGCCACAATAAGATTGATTCTTGCCATATCAGTTTGCAAGGGATGGACTTTACGACAGCTTGATGTTCAAAATGCGTTTTTGCATGGAATTTTAGAAGAAGAAGTGTATATGTCACAGCCTCCAGGGTATCAAGATCGGTCTGATCCAGATTTCGTTTGCAAACTTGAAAAGGCGATGTATGGATTAAAACAAGCTCCTCGAGCCTGGTATGCCCGCTTGTGTAGTAAGTTGGTTGCATTGGGGTTTACTCCTTCCAAGGCGGATACTTCATTATTTTATTATAATAAGCGAGGACATTGCATCTATGTCCTTGTTTATGTTGACGATATAATTGTTGCAAGCTCATCTCAGCAGGCAATAGATGCATTGTTGAAGGATTTGCAAGTTGACTTTGCTCTCAAGGATCTTGGAGATCTTCATTATTTTCTAGGCATTGAGGTGAAGCGCAAAGGAGGCGGGCTTGTGCTGTCACAGGAACGTTATGCAACTGATGTTCTAGTGTGGTCAGCTATGAACAAGAGTAAACCGGTGGATACACCGTTGCCAAGCAATGAAAAATTGAGCATTGAAGGTGGTACAAAGTTGAATCCTGATGATGTAACTCGGTACAGGAGTATTGTTGGTGCTCTTCAGTACCTAACTTTGACAAGGCCTGACATATCTTTTGCGGTGAACAAGGTTTGTCAATTTCTTCATGCTCCAACCACTTTGCATTGGAGTGCAGTAAAAAGGATCCTTCGGTATATCAATGGGACATTGAAACTTGGATTGCATATTAAACCAACACATTCCATGTTGATCAGTGCCTTCTCAGACGCAGATTGGGCTGGTAATGTGGATGATCGGCGTTCTACTGGAGGTTTTGCAGTCTTCCTTGGTGGGAATCTAGTGTCCTGGACAGCAAAGAAACAGCCAACGGTCTCCAGGTCGAGTACCAAGGCTGAATACAAGGCCTTGGCTAATGCCACGGCCGAGATGATGTGGGTACAGAAGTTGCTCACTGAGCTCCGAATCAAGCATCCTCCAATGGCGCAGTTGTGGTGTGACAATCTTGGAGCTAAGTATCTTTCAGCAAATCCCATCTTTCATGCAAGAATGAAACACATTGAGATTGATTTTCACTTTGTGCGAGAGCGAGTGGCACAAAGAATGCTGGACATCCGGTTTATTAACTCTGGAGATCAAGTAGCTGATGGGTTTACTAAAGCGCTCCCGAGTGTCAAGTTGAAACAGTTTTGTACCAATCTCAACCTTGTTAGTGGCTGAGATTGAGGTGGGTTGTTAAACCACGTCATATAACTTGTTTAGGACTCTAGCGTGTATATCTATTCTGTTGTAATCTCTTGACTTGTAACCCAAGATAGGTATAGATGCTAGAGTATGTCCTATATGGATTGTAACAGCATATTCTTGTATATGCCTTCGGTAGGGGCTTTCCTACCCTATTTAACGTGCAACCGAGACCCCTAACAGGGCAACTCGTTAACCAATCTTTACAGTCTCGTGTGCTACCATCTGATTCAATCTTCATGAACATTGCTATAATATTGCCGAAGCAATCAATTCCCATAGCTAGTGGTCGGAGGAGTAAAATGGCGTGCTCCAGATGCACCAAAAGATCTCTAGCGAAGACACCATAATTGCAACATGAATCCGGGCTCCATCCTTATGAAGGACTGCACAAATTTCTGGTGCCACCATGAACAGCACACTGAACAAATCGACATGCTCTATAGTCGCTGAATGCCCTCGATGACAAAGATGGACTCCGGTCATCGCAACACAAGAAGACAAGGAATCTGGTGCTTCAAGAATCACCACCAGCCCTAGCTCACTAGACAACAACACAGCCCAAAGGGGAAGAAAAAAAAACCAAAACAGGAGGGGGGAAACTAAAGCCATCTTGATTTCTCGGCACGTTGGTAGACATACCTCGCAAGCCTCTTGGTGGGGAATGATCCAGGAATGGTGCAAATATTGCCAAAGACAAGGGAGGGATAAGAAGCTAGAGAACCTGACAAGATCTGAAGAAGCCACGTCCCCATATCCGGCGAGGTCATATCTTTATAGCTCTTTCCTAGCACCAGAGCACGCACCAGTGAGGCGGAGGAGCTAGAGAAGCTCCTATTCCATGGACGCAGTGGAGAATCTTATTCAATGGATGCAGTGTCGTGTCCACCCTACGAGCACCACCTGATCCTACTAATATCTTCGCACTGCCGTCAATGACACCCCAAACTATTTAACAATGCCATAGTTATGTACACCGACCATTGATCCCGCGGTTCCTATCCACCTCCGGTGTCGGAACGGTCGATGGACGTGAGGGAAGCAGGCAAGATTGTCGTAGGTACCAAATCCTCGCCACCCTTGTGAAATGTAGCAAGGTGTAAGGATGGTACTGGGAAAACGAAATTTCCAGACGGTGCACCTATCGTCAGGGAAATAGAAAAAAAAACGTCAAGTGCACAGTTTTTTTCTATTTCCCAGACTGACGGCGGCGATCACGTACAAGATCGGCGGCGCAGACTCACGTAGGCGTCGTCTCTTCACACACGCGGCGATCAGACGGGGATACGACGTACGGATGGAGGGATATGCCGTACGGACGGGGATAGGGGTTAGCTGAAGTTATTTGTAAAAGATAGCATTATGGTGGGATTTGAGTGGGGGGATTTAAGTGCTAAAATACCACACCTCCACCGATGGCCATCGGATGAGAATCGTAGGATCGAGATTAGAGTTTCCACACAAAGTTGGTTTCCATAGGATACGTTGTCCATCAAATAATAACACGATTCAAATCTATACCTACTAATAAAGAGAGAAAATTTCTTGTCCACCAAATTTTTAGGCCTGCCAAAGGAGTCCAACGCGCTCACGGTACCTAGCGAAAGAATCGCGTACCAACTGGCTAACGGCGCGCGGCGTGCTACAAGTCCAAGCACCTCCGCACACCAGTGACCAGTCCGAAAATGTGTCTGCTTGGCTCCGCTCCAGAGTCCGCAAACTATACGTCCCACGTATCCGCCCAGTGCAGTTGTCCACTCCCATTCGTTCCTACTCCATGTAGACGTTTTTTTTAAAAATTTTCCAAAGCCAGCAACAAGAAGCCATGCACGCACATGATAGATGCGTATGTGCGTGCATACATACTAATTTGTACCATATTAATTAAGAGCATGCAGTATCTATTTTATTCACCATTTTCATTAGTGATTGTTCAAAAGTATACTAACTACAAAAAGAAAAAGCCAGTTCACCTAAATTTCTGTTCACTGTTGGCTAGAGTTCGTGGCAAAAAGTAGTTCAATACAATATCAATTAGGATTCGAGTTCCGCCGGCTGGAACCAAGACCCACCAAAATGAATCCACAACGGCGTCCGTTGGACCGCCCAGAACTAGGCTATTGGGCCCCGTTATTGAATCCCGTCTAGCTGATTTTGATCCTTTTTGTTATTTTACTGCGCAAGTATATTCCATATGTTCTGTATTTCGTTTTGGTGTATTAGTCTCATACGGCTTATGAAAGGTGTTGCTGGCGCAGGGCGTCGATCTTGGCACTAAAATGTGTAACCTGAACTGCCGTGTCACTATGAGGTCCATCATGAGCGCCACAATCATCAAATTATATGACTTGCCCTGGATTGTCGTGGACCGAAGGACTTCGACTACCACCTCCGCGGCTGCCAGCGGCATGGCATCCTTGCACGCGAAGGGCACCACGCTGGGAACAGCTCAAATGTGTGGGGGGTGCTTCTGAGAAGATGGTCCCCACGATCAAGAGGCGAGGAAGAGAATAATGGTGCTGGGGAGACTAAGGAAAGGAAAGCCGCGCCTCTATGGTTATTACAAGCTAGAGGGCGACGGGATCTAGTTGGCCAGACGTAAAAACAACACAAATGAGAATGAACAGGCAGACCACCTGGTTGTGAATTATATACGGGTGGCCCCATTTTTTTGGCCGCGAATTTCTTTCGCCATTAACCGGGCATGCCCTGGCAGAGAGATTTGTTTCTTTTAGTTTGTGCAAAAAAAGACATCATTCCAGGCAATGGCAGCTTTCCATTATATCCCATGTGTGTACATAGGGCCACCAATCGATCAGTGGTTTACTTGATTAAATTTAAAAACCCGAGAAATAGAACAAGAAGGTATTGATAAGATGAAGACATTTCGTAATTTCATTTTGAAATCTGTATTACAATATAAAAACGAGCATTGTGCCACAATGCTCGTTTCTCTTATCAGATTCTTCATTCGCGTCCATCACTTGACGATCAGAAGCCAGCGCGATGGCGAGGTTGGCGACTACAAGAACGTCGTCCTCTACCCGGGCCACCGGCGGGCCACGTTCCGCCGCTGGAACCACCCTCGCACGCGGCGACCGCCGGCGCCGTCCTGCCCAGGCACGCCTTCCCGTCACCGTTTTTCCCAGTCCTTGATGTTGTCGCGGCACAACGGCTGGTACTGCCGCACCACCGTGCCATACAGCGCCCGGCACGACTGCAGCCCCTGTACGACTGCCGAGCCACCCTGAATAATTGCCCCAAGCAGGGCGTCGATCTTGGCCTCGGTGGCCATGGCGTTCGCCGTGATGAGGTCCACTGCGATGAGCGCCAGGTCGGCGTAGTCGGCGGCGCCTGCGCTGGGTTTGCCCTGAATTGTCGTCAGACAGAAGGACTCGTGAACGTGCGGCCGCCAGCGGCGGTGGCATCCTTGCACGCGAAGGGCACCACGCTGGGAATGCTCCGCGGCGACCGGCCGAGGTGCGTCTGAAAGATGGTCCTCGTCATCAAGAGAACGAGGATGGAACAAATACTGGTAGGATTGTAAAAGACTTTGAAGTGTGAATCCATTGTCCCTCTAAGGATCTAAAAGCTAGAGACGACGAATGAACCAGAGAGCACAAACAACACAAATGAGAATGAACAGGCAGAGGCCTTGCCGTAGCATTATATACGCGTGGCTCCATTTTTTTAATTACAATTTCTTTACGCCATTAACCGAAAAAGCCCATGGCAGATGATTTGTTTGCTTTTAGTTTGTGCAAACGCATCATTCCAAATGATGCCATTTCCATTTCTGCCATGTGTGTACATAGATCGACAACCGGGACACGGCAATCGATCAGTGGTGAATATTCCCGATTATATTCATACCTGATTCAAAACCATGCCACCGACCCACCTACGCTGGTCTTTTCTGATTAATTTGCCAATTTGATTTTCTAAGAATCAGGAACTGCCTAAAACGAAATTAAAGTCTGATGCGTGTTTCGCAAACAGTTGTCTACACGTGACTTGAGTCCGGGCGCTACAGGGCGCATCAGTAGTTGGTAAAGAGGAGGATGAACACTACAAGAAACTGGTCCTCTACCTAGCGCTACGGGCTCTCGGCAAATAGTTAAAAAGCCCTCCGCCAACAGGTTTATAGACAGTGCTCGGCAAAAGAATGTAAATGTAAATTTTTGATCAGCAAGGACTTTTGAACAACAGGAAAATCGATCCACTAAGATATAAGATTGTAAAAAGCTCATTCCAGGTAGCGTTTCGTGGAGTAGAGGATAAATAGAACCCATGAATAATGCCCCATCGTGTAACACATGCCTAGCTCGGCCATTAAAACTAGTAGCCGTTAACTAGAGTTACAAAACCCGGCAGTTAAACCCTAACAAGTTAATCCGAGAGCCGACTTGTTATAGCTCTAAAAACTGATCCATCTTTGTCAATCCACTGTGCTCTAGTATCTAATCATAAAAGCTAAAAGCATCATTATCGCCGATCTTAAATACTCATTACCATTAAAGAGGTAGGCTGTCGGCAATGTCCCCAAAAAATAGGCGCCATGAAGAAGGAAACCCTCGGCAAAGCTTCCTGTAAGTAGAGCAGGATGGAGACAAATACTTCAGGCTGTAAACGACTTTGTGTGTGTATAACCAAAGACACGGATCTAAACAGGACTGAATGAATCACTTGTGTCCTAATTGGTCCAAACAAGCCCTTATTACTTCTTGAATAGTACTCATTACATGTTGAATTACAATGTGTTTACCGTCAAAGAAAAAGCTCATGGACATGATATAGTTTGCTTAAGACTTCATGTACATTTGTTTGCAATTCAAATGATCGGCCATACTCCACTCTCGAGCCAGGCCTAATGTATAGATCGACAACCGGGACACGGCCACCTAGCTTGGCTCCACATGGGCCCGATGAAGGCACGACCTGATGAGACTGCATGCCACCGAGCCATGCCTATGCTGGTCTTGTGCCTGGCCAGCTGCCTAGTGTTGGCACAAAATGTGGTCTATGCCTCACACACAGAAAGCCGGATGAGCTAGCTTCCAAACGGGTGTCCGGGTGTTTTGATTCCGGAGACGTGCCAGTCAGTTTGATCTGAAACTAACAAGGGAATAAACCATGAGAGCAGGAACATGCCTGGTGAGACCAAAACAGTTCCACATGTACGACCGTGAAGCCACCTACGACGACATATAGCTATAGAAGCTATCTGTCAACAGGTTTATAGATGTATTCGGTAAGAAAAGGCATGTAAATGTACAGTTGCCGAATGATCATAAAGAGACATGTTTGAACAAGTGAAAATCGATCATTAAAATATAAGATTGTAAAGCTCATGACATAGATCGATACAACATGTCAACATGGTAATTATAAACATGTAATTCATAAATATAAACCTAATCCAAATAACACAAGCATAGGCCATTCCAACTAGTCTACCGCACGTCTAGTTCTCCTAAAACCCGTTAAGCGTGAACCCTAACAAGTTAATCCACCGCATGATACGACTTGTTATAGATCTAAACCACTCCGCATAACTAGATCAATCCACCACATGATAGAATCTAATCGTAAAAAGCTAAAAGCTTGCATATATCTAGATAGATATATAAATACTCATTACTCATTAAAGCGTAACCATTTTGCGATAAGCTTACCAATCGAGGTCCATGAAGAAGGAACACACACGTAAAACATGATCAAAACCTATCGATTAAAACCGATCTCTAGCCCACCGTATGACTAGCTCTAGAGTAACCCAAAGACCTTTATCATGCCGCACGACGGTACCTAGTCCCGTCAAGGCTAATTCTATGCCTAACGTGCATGAACCCGCAACACGTGACAACTTAAATTGATCTAAACCCGGCTATTATAAACTAAGTAAAGCAATTAACACGACAAGATGAACAAAAAAGTGTTAAAACCTCAAGATTAGTCTAAAGAGTTTTAGGGTTTTATATCCATCCGTCGGTTGATCTAAAACAATTGAAAAGTCGAGTCCTATCATTCTAAATTGGGCAAAAAGTGTGTGCAACATAATTAAAATAATTATAAAGCATGCAACAAGTGGTAACTTAATGAATCTACTAGATCTTGCCAGATCTAATAGAGCCGATAACTAGCTCCGAGCTAGATCTTAGTCTCGCCGCATGACTCATGACCTAACAGGGAACCCTCTTGTCCCAAGAGCTTAAATCCACCTGGATGATCCTAAGCATGGCAACAAGACTACATGCACATAATCTAAATTCAATCGAATGATACTAGACATGATGCAAGGTTGCCGGTACTTACGGAGGTCGACGAATCGATGGTTCCTCTCGAAGCAACTCGATGACACACGACTTGGACTCGAAGGGGGTGGCACGAGGCCCTTTGGTTGTATTGATTGTAGAGAGTTTTACAATTGTCAAGGGTTTAATATTTATACCCTAGACGTGACACGAGTCTTAACAAACTACGATTACAAAGAAGGAAAATCTAGCTAAAAGATAACTTGGACTCCAAGTCTTTTCGGAGTCATTGATGATATGTACATTGTGGGGCCCTTCCTCTTTGGGTAGCGCGTCTCAACACCCAACAACTTGTCGAATCACCTCGGACAACCCCGCATCTAAGCCTTGTCGATTCATTGATTCTAGCTTGGCCCATTGACGATCCCCCTGATTTATCAAAATGACAAGTGGCTAGCTTGGCTCATGGAGGCATTTACCAAAACATACTATTTCACACCAACATTTACCTTATTCTCCAATGGCTCATTTCAAAGAAGAACAAACCAAAGGCTCATTTCTCTCTCCTCCATTATTGCTCACCCGTCAAGCAAATCTATGATTCCCACCATCAAGTCTTGAGAGAAAAGGCAACAAAAAAATCAATTCGAGAGCATATCCATTGATTCCCAAACTCAAAAGAGCATTTGGTTCGAGTTTGGTCGACCTCTATCCTAACCCCAATGGGCCCAGATCCGCGGCGCCCAGATCCGGGCCCATTAGGTTAGGGTGCCGAAGTCGCCGCCGCCAAAGGGATCCGATCCGCCGCTGGGAGCCGCCGAGTGCCTCCTCCCATCGCTGAGATCCGCCGCTGAGCCGCCGCGGATCCGACGCCGCCATGGAGCCGAGGTCGCCACCGCCGCCGCCGAGGACCGCCGAGTCGAGGACCGCCGGAGCGCGCCGGAGGAACGCCGAAGCGCCGACGCCGCGCCGCCCGCTGCTGATCTCCCGACGACGCCACCGGATCTACGCCGCCGCCGCCGCCACCACCACGGCCCAAATACCGCCATCGATATGCCGCCTTTTGCAACACAAATATATGTTGCTAAAAGTCTATATATATGTTGGTAGGGTCTATTCCAACGCATCCAAAGATGCATTGCCTAAAGTGGCGCTGCAAAAGATCTATTGCAACACTTATTTATGTGTTGGTAACCTATAAAGCATAACCGCTGCAAAAGTTGCAACGCATAATGATGGGTTATGGCAACACTTATATGTGTTTGTATAGACCATGGGTGAACAGCCTCTATGGCTTGTTGTAACATACAGATTTGGTATATTGCAACACTTATATGTGTTGTAAGGAATAAACCATTTGGTCATTAATATCATATAATAATTTAATATTTGAGATAAAAATAGAGAGATAACCCATGTATAATTTAATGAAAGATGTAATCATGCTTCCAACACAGAAATAAACACACTGATCCATATATATATAGTATAAATAATTTGTCACATTACAAAGTGCCATCCACATAATTCATGACAGAGTTTTTGTACAGAGTACAAGTTCCTATGTGAGAAAATATGAAACATATAAAGGGATCCTCTTAGTATGCAAGCAGTCCTCCTTTCTCCTTCCTTCAGTTTAGTATTCCATTGATGTCATCATATATCTATCTTCTCGATCTATATATGAAAGTTGAATTAATTAATGACAATTATAAGAACTGAAATCATATTGGGTTATAGAAAAGACCGTACAAAAGTTGAAGGCCATGCAACATAGACTCCTCCTACGTCTCTAAGAACCTTGTAGCCTTTGTATGGTCGTATCAATGGTTCATCTTCTACCATTACCAAACTTACAGAAACCATCCAAAATTCTTTGCCTAGAGGAACACCATCAAGTTTCTGTGTTGGATCACAACTCATTAGTGTACCCATTGCAACAGTCTTATTTTGATTTTTCCATCTCTGTAGGTATACTTTGGTGCCAACCTGTTTCACATATATAAGCGTGCAAAAAAAATAAGCACATAGTAGATCAGTACGCCCAAGAAATTAAATAAGAAAACAACAGGCTGTCAGGAAAGCACCGGCTTTAGTTGCACAGTTTATATATTAGATAGCTACACTATAAAATTATCAAAAATATTCTTTAGTCAGGCAAACACATTTGACAGAACAAACAAGCTGCAAAACAAGAAACATCTTACTGCTAATGGTCAGAGAGACAGAGGGAGAGATGATCGAGTACACACCTTGACTTTGGATAATTTAATGAGCAAAAGCCACCAATGTAAGTCATGTTCTGCAAAAACAGCAAAGTCATGCCTTAGTTTTGCAGCTACTATTATTCCATTTTTTCACTATGCAACAACTAAGCCATGTTCTCAACTTACTAACTTTGTTGTCTGGTTGCAATGTCACATAAGAGAATCTGTTGCACTGTAATGCCCTACCGTGGTTCCTTAAGATGGCCTGTTGGCTGCACCTTAGCCTGAAAAGAAGGAAGAATGCATCAATTTCTACATATTGATTATTAGATATTCTTAACATATTAATTCTCACATATTCCTGTCATGTCTCTAGTCTAATAAATGCATGAATAGTCTACAGATCTTGCAGCAAAGTAGATTGAGTAAAAATAATTTATATCATATTAATTTTCAAATACTTTAAGAACTGTAAAGTCCCACATTTTCAGACACACAGTATAGATATATCAGTACTTGGCTTATGTCACTGATTGATCAATAAGGCATAAAACTTAATTTAAGAATAAAGCCAATTTTCCATAGATGTTTTGTAAAAAAATTACTTCACTTAATATGAAAAAAATGGAGCATAAAAATACAGATTTTCACAACTCCTACGGTTCCCATCAGAACCACAAATGCAAATCGTGGGGCAATCACATGGAGAAATTGAAACATTGCAAATTTTTAAACAGCTACTAGCTAGATTATTATCCTCGCGACCATATGCAAATTTTTTTAAACTGTTGTCGCGAGGGACTCAATCTGTCCAGTTTTGAGGGTGGGTGCTCTTGTCTGAAATTAGGTAGAGAAGGAAGGGTTTTGTATTACAGTACTTTGTAAGATCCCAAGAACCTGTCACGAGCCAACACCTGTAGCGAAATAAAATGCAGAAATGTAAACTTAGATCAAAATGTAAACCTGTCACGAGCCAACACCTATATTGTTTAGCTTGCATCAAAACTAAAAGTAAGTAGTAGTAGTCAACTATAGTTATGTGACAGTGGCTAATGCTTTATAGGAATTCCAGTAACGATGGCTTTGCTTCACAGGAATTCCAGCAACGATGGCTAATGCTTCACAGGAATGCTGTCTAATCCGTTGATCAATGGATTCCTATGCCACTACAGACTAATAATGTCCTGACAAGGTCCCAGAAAACAAGAATCAATCATGTTTCATCCTCGATAGAAACAAGAATCCCCGATGCAACAGAATAATTTGAGCAAACCATTTCATACCCAGGGGAAAAAATCGAAAATAGCATCAAGCTACCAAATTACCAATATAGGCCATCCGACATATCGATGGCTGCAATCCCCAACCCGTGTTGGAGGATTTGGTCCACACATAAATCAATGTTAGAAAGGGAACAAGAACAGGGTTGATTAGTCAAAATCGATGGCATGCGGCTTCCCAGATCGCAGGCATTTGCATCACACATTTACTAGTAGGATCGGCACCGTCCTTTAATTCAAGAAATTGAAGGTAATAAAAGCAACAAGGATAGTAACAACTGTAACGCACCATCACATCAGATGCAGAAGAAAACGCGACAAGGGAATTGTATATTAACTCTAAAACTCTCTCCTCCTGCCCCCCGGCCGCTCTCCCCCAAGGGGCGACTTCGGCGGGCGCCGACGCCCCGCTTCCAACCCCTCCCCACGCCCTCCCCAGCTCGGCCCGCCGGAGCTCGCCGCCGGAGGTCCGGTAGAGGGCAAGGATGGTGGCGGGCGGGCGCCGCTTCACCTCTCCCTCTCCCGGTGGAGGGCATGGAGTCCCGCCTTCGCCTTCTCAAGGTGGTATGGCCGGCGGCTCGACGGCGATGGCATCTCCGAAGCAGCAGATCCGTGCAGTGGTAGTCGGATCCGCCTTCGGGCTGGGTTTGGCGTCTCCTCGTGGCCGGTCAGGCGGGCCTCTGGCTCGCGGCGGCGACCTTCGTGCCATGTCGGGTCGAAAGCAAAGAGCGGCGGCGCGCTGATCCGCTTCCTCTGGCCGGATCCGGCTCCCGCGCGGTGGGGTGGCCGCCTTGGCGCAACAGCTTGGCCCGCGACCCCACCAGGTGGTGGCGTGAACAGGGCGCCAGGACGGCCGGCGCGACGGAGGTGGACCGCAAGTACCGATGCGCCGCCGCGCAAGGGGACTATGCGGAGGCTGCCGCGGGGATGGGCTTGCCGCCGCAGCCCTGCACCCGCCGCAAGCAGGCGTGGAGGAGTGCGCCGGACGTTGGTGGTGTTCCTGTGGCGCCGCCGCGATGGCGACAAAATTGTGGTGGTGGTGGTGGTGCAAAGAGTCGTGGGCGGATGCCGGGCGCCGGTGGCCGGTGGTGGAGTGGTTGTCGTTGTTGGTGGAGAAGCGTGGCTGTGGTCGGCTTGATCAGCGGGCGAGACGGCCGGTGACACGGGCCATGGACGTGCCGGGCGCAGATTCGCTGGGGGACGGAGGCAGCGCATTTATGGCGGCGGTTCCGCAAGTTTGTGGCACGGCATCTCGAGGCCGCGGAGGCCCCGTGGGGGCGCCGAGAGGCTGACCGCTCTCCGCCATGGTGGTCGGAGGCGGTGTCGGCAGATTTCGCGCGCATGCGGGCGGGGGGGCGGCGGCGAGTTGGTGGTGCTCCCCCTCTTCCTCGCCGGTTGCGGGTACGGGCCGCCTCTATGGCGGGCCGGGTGGCAGCATGTTCTCACGGTGTCATGGCGGCATTGTGATGATGTATTGGCCCATCTCCTCGACCGGGAGGTGCGAGGTGGTGGGGAGCCTGGTGTTGCTTGTCCGTGAGCGTGCTAAAGGTGCGAGTTCGACCCGGGCGAAGCCTTCACCGACGCTGCCGTGGTAATGGTGGCGGCGCCCTTTTGTGCGTCGGTCTTCCCGCTGGGGACACCATTATGGGGTATCGGTCCTGAAGCATGGAGTCTCGGGTGAAAACCCGGTCCAGTTTTCGACGAGCGACGGCAGCGCTTCGGCGTCGCGTCCTCCTTGAGGCGCCGCCGAGACTCATCTCAGCTTGTGGCGGTGTGGGAAGTGGATTGGTTGGCCCGGGCGCAGCGGCATTGGAGGTGCGCTTTGGTCTTGGTGTTGGCGGCAAGGTGCGCAGGGTCCATGGGTGCTGGAGGTCTTGAGCTGGTGCGCATGGTGCGGTGGTGATCTCGGTGATGGCTGGGCGGAAGTGGTGCTCTCTCGAGCGGTTTCGTATATCCGAGTCCCGGTAGTGGATTAGTGGAGTGTGAGGCGGTGGGTGAGGCGAGGCCCTCATGCAGAGGTAGCCCAGGATCGCTGGTTTTCATTGGTGCCGTGACAAGTTTATCCTGCTGATGCAACGCTGGAGCAGGGAGATCGACGATCATGCGGATGCGCTTGGGGCGATGGTCCCGTGGTGGAGGAGTGTTGGTAGGCGATCGGGCTTGCAAAATGGCTGCGACGAGTGGCACAACGCTGGTAACGACGGGCGCGAAATTTCGATGGCCTGCTTTCGACTCCTCTCCTGGTGGTGGTGGTGTAGTTTTGTGTTGTGTGCGTTGTGTCGATGTCCCAATCCGACCGTAGTCGTGGATGGAGGCTCGTGTTGATGACCCAATCCAACCGAAAGAGCATCATGTTTATTTTCTCCCATCCGATTTGTGTGGTTGTTTCGAAAGTGGTAGAGGTGGAGTGGAACACACCCCCTAAGTTGAGTTGAGTGGGCGCTAATTGTGGCGCGAGTTGAGTTGATTTGGTACCTAGGTGTGCGGGTGGAGTAGGGTACCCTCCTCTGTTGTATGGTTTTTCGCCCGGTTTCCGGCCAAAACTGGACCGGCACTTGCCTTTTTCTTTTTCGTCTAATAAAAATCACGACAAAGCTTTTGCCGTCCCCTTCTAAAAAAATTGTATATTAAAAATGCGACAACCGATAGGCACCGCGCGAGGTCATGTGCGGATTGGCACGGAGAAATGCTTACTTGAGCTCGGTGCCCATCCGCGCTGCAGCCCCTCGAGCGCCGCCCGGAAGCGCCGGGGCGCCCGCCACCACGCCCACTCGCTTCCGCCAATTCACCCCGGATAGGCCACGAACCTTGGCGCAGGAAGCCGAGGCGGATGGGGTCGGACCCGACGACTCCCCGCCCCGTGAGCACTTCAGACGGTGGCCTCCGCGACGCCTCGGGCCGCATGTGATGCGGAGGATGGCACAAGCTTGATGCAGAGGAGGTGACGCCGAGCACCCCGACGAGCTCACCCGCGCCGCCACTACGGGGGGCGCCGCCAGGCAATCGCCCGCCGGGGCCGCGGTTGCCCCCAAAAGCCACGCCGGCCGGGATGGCCCCGCACCACTACGCCGAGGTGCGTGCCCGACCAGAACCGCCCGTATGGGCGCCGCGGCGAGACGGAAGAGAAAGAGAAAGACCGAGATTTGGGGAAAGGGAGGGGATAAGTCACGCCGGGTGCGGGCTAAAATTTTTCTTTCGCGCCTCCGCGAACTTAAATTTCTCAGATGCGCGCCCGCGCCGCGTCACGCGCCAGCCCATCTAAAATTTTATCTTTTGTCATTCTTTATTATTTACTAGGAAACATGCCCGTATGTTGCAACGGAGGACGATGAGTGCGACATCTCTAATTGTGTTCCTTTTATTTGTGGATCGATTCATATCGTGAACGGACTTTTGGCGACAGATCCGGAGACATAAAAAAAAGGTGAAAAAAAAAGATTGTTGAAATTTTCTCCCTTCCAAGTCCCCGCACCGGCAGGCCGGCCGACCGCTCACCGTGTCGATTTGGTTCGAACTCGGTCGGTTCCATTTTGGGCCACGCCGTATTCATCATCGGGATGCGTGCTCGCTTTGGACTCGGAGTTTTGATCGTGCGATAGACATATTTGGCAGAAGAAAAATGTGGTGAGGAAAACATGGCAGAAATTTCACATTCTCCTCTCTGAAACTAAATGTATATTGCTGACCAACAAGTCATGGGTCACAGTAGAGTATTCGGCAATTGATCGAACATTTGGCCAGCAAGGCAGCAAACCGAGACTCATTTGGACGCGGTGATCTCCAGGCAAATGATGGTTTTTGTAGACCTCGCCCTACAGAAGCACACAGGTCAGGCCAGGGCCATCATAGATGCCTAATTTAATCTTAACTGAGAACGACAGGGGAAGCGCTTTGACCTGAAGCGTTGGAGCCTTGAGCAGCGGACAACAAAGCTACAGCCGCAAAAGCGCACGCCACACGCCGGATCCGGTTTTCGCGACTACGCGATGTCGACCCACCGCTGCCGTAGCCGCCCTTGCCCTCACCGGCCGCCCGCCCGCCTCGCGCGACACCGCCGACGCCGTCGCCGCTGCCACCCTTGCTCAACGTAGCCGCCGTGTCGGTTCGCGCATCGACTTGGTATGGACCATTGGTATTAGGTATATAGAGTGAAGTTATTAGAATTAGAATTTAATTTGGGTACAACTTGGTATGGGCATACGGTACACGGAATAGCTGCATGCTTTATTTTGGCATTTGCTACGGTACACCTAAATAATTGTGAGCCATTCATTTATTTTGATCGGACGGTTACAATCACGTATAAGAGGTAATATGTGAAATATATATTTATTTAATGATAAATAAGGAAATTTTTTGATACATTTTTTCTAGATTTGATTGATGCATGACTGACAAATATGATAATTTTTGTAACATACTTCGATTACTTTTTTTTGTACGTGACTTTCACGTGTGTATACGTGTTAGTGACCCGTAACGTTTGAAGTATGTGTACGTGACATGTGTGTGTTAGCAAGTGTGTTACATGAGAAGCCAATAACGTGACTGTATGTGTGTGTCAGAGTGAGTCAGTGCATGCAGTAAATTATTTGTATACAACTTTTGAATTATCAGTAAAAATGCATGATTGGTTTTGGTCCATGTAACGTGTCATGTCACTCTAGAAAATAAAGTGCCATGTCATATATACAGAAGACCATAATTTGGTAACACGTCATTATCTATTTTTTAGTATTTAAAATAATAGATCCAGATTAAACGGCAAAGGCCATCAAATCTCGCGTGATTAGGGGGCTCGCTATGGATGTTTTCACGGAGAGATTTTCTACGATCTCTTCTCCTGTCGTTAGTGGAATCTTGACAGATTAATTTTGTTTTTCTGAATTTTTAATTCTTTATTAAATATATTTATTTATGTAAGAGTCCGATTGAGTTCCTTTTCCTTCCATTGATTTGAAGTTTTTCCACGTGGGACGTTGGTGAGCTTCCGCTGATTATAGAGATAGATTTATTTATGTAAAAGTCCGATTTGAAAGAGGAGAGGTGGGAGGGCGTACCCAAAAAATTTTGGTCAAGAAATTTTCTCTTTATTAGTGGTATAGATTAATTTTATTTTCTATTGATTTAGGCAATTTTCGACCAGCAAATATTTCAAATCAAAAAGTGAGCAAACAGAAAATTGTATAACTCATTAAGATCTACAATTGTTATTTTGGTCATTTTACATTCTAAGTTAGATTGAACCATTTAAATTTTAAAATTTTAAATTTGTGAAATCAAAATGGCACCTTCGAGCCAGTTTTTTCAAGCCCCGACGGTTTCGATTTGAAAAGTTATGAATACGAAACTTTTCGGTTTTCGAACTTTTGACGCCGAAATTTGAAATTTGAATTTTTTCGGCCGAAACGGGTTTTCAAGCCCTAGACGGCCTCTTTTCTAATGTCACGAATACCAAAAGTTCATAACTCATCGAGACCTACGCTTTGTTATTCGTCATTTTTACGCTTTGAGGAAGCGTTCAAAAGTGTAGTTCAAAATGGACGACTCACTCGTAAAAGTTCCGGACTCTACGAGAACATTGGTTTTGTGAGTAGTGTTTACTAACACTTTCTCGAACGGAAAAACGACTCATACGAAAAAAGTGTAGATCTAGATGAGTTATAACAGCCTTGTGTTCAAAAGTTTTTCAAATGGACGCCGTTTAGTGCTTGTTTGACCATGGTTTGACCAAGTCAAACCTTGATCCTTTTAAAAATGGCACCTTCAAGCCGGGTTTTCAAGACCCTAGACGGTTTTAATTCAAAAGTCATGAATACGAGTTTTGTAGAGCTCCTCGGGATCTACATTTGGTATTAGAGTCAACTTTTTAGTTTTCAAACTTTTGACACCTTGAAATTTGAATTTGAATTTTTTCGCCTTGAACGGGTTTTCGAAGCCCTAGACGGCCTCTCGCCGGAAAGTCACGAATACCAAATGTTCATAACTCATCGAGACCTACATTTGTTATTCAGGTAATTTTTTGCGCTCAAGAAGCGCTCAAAAGTGTAGTTCAAAATGGACGACTCACTCACGTAGTTCCGCAGACTCTCTACGGTAACCCTGGTTTTTATGAGTAGTGTTTACTAACACTTTTTCTAACGGAAAAAATGACCCATACGAAAAAGTGTAGATCTTGATGAGTTCTAATACCCTTGTGTTCAAAAGTTTTTCAGCAGACGCCGCTTAGTGCTCCGTTTGACCATGGTTTGACCAAGTCAAACCTTGGTCCTTTTAAAAATGACACCTTCGAGCCGGTTTTCGAGGCCCTAGACGGTTTCAATTCAAAAGTCATGAATATGAGTTTTGTAGAGCTCCTCAGGATCTACATTTGGTATTAGATGAAACTTTTCATTTTCTCAACTTTTGACGCCTCGAAATTTAAAATTTGAATATTTTACTTCCCGAATGGGTTTTCGGCCCTAGACGGCCTCGATTTGGAAAGTCATGAATACGAGTTTTGTAGAACTTTTCAAGATCTACAGCTGGTATTAGACTCAACTTTTCATTTTTCAAACTTTTGACGCCTCGAAATTTGAAATTTGAAATTTTTATGGCTTCAACAAGTTTTCAAGCCCTAGACGGTCTTGATTTGAAAAGTCATGAATACGAAGTTTTGTAGAACTCTTCAAGATCTACAGTTGGTATTAGAATCAACTTTTCATTTTTCAAACCTTTGACGCCTCGAAATTTGAAATTTGAAATTTTTACGCCGAATCGGGTTTTCAAGCCCTAAACGGTCTTGATTTGAAAAGTCATCAATACGAAGTTTTGTAGAACTCTTCAAGATCCTCATTTGGTATTAGAGTCAACTTTTTGATTTTTCGAACTTTTGACGCCGAATTTGAAATTTGTACATTTTGCGGCTCCCAACGGGTTTTTGAAGCCCTAGACCGCCTTGGATTTGAAAAGTCATGAATACGAAGTTTTGTAGAACTCTTCAAGATCTACATTTGGTATTAGAGTCAACTTTTGATTTTTCAAACTTTTGACGCCGAATTTGAAATTTGTATATTTTAAGGCTCGAACGGGTTTTCAAGCCCTAGACCGCCTTGATTTTAAAAGTCATGAATACGAGTTTTGTAGAACTCTTCAAGATCCTCATTTGGTATTAGAGTCAACTTTTAATTTTTCAAACTTTTGACGCCTCGAAATTTGAAATTTGAATTGTTTATGGCTCCGAACGGGTTTTCAAGCCCTAAACGGTCTCGATTTGAAAAGTTATGAATACGAAGTTTTGTAGAACTCTTCAAGATCCTCATTTGGTATTAGAGTAAACTTTTCATTTTTTTCGAACTTTTGGACGCCTCAAAATTTGAATTTTGAAATGTTTACACCAATCGAACGGGTTTTAAAAAATGGAAATATTAGGTGGAATGGTCTGGTGGTAGTATTGAACTTTAGAGGCTTGGAGGTCTTAGGTTCGAATCCTGCATGTGACAAAATTTTTGCTATTTTTTTTTTCCTAGTAAAATGAGCAATACAACGTTAAATTGGCTAAATAAGCAAAGAGTAACACATAAGTGCCAATAGTTTGGTGGTAGGACTTCACTTTCTAGACCAAGAGGTCTAGGGTTCGTTCCCAACATGAGATTTTTTTTTTTTTTTTTTTTTGTTTCGGTTAAATGAGGAATAAAATGTTAAATTGATAACATAATCAAAAAAATGACACAAAAACATGTGTATCCTAGTGGTTAAGGCACTACAGTTTGTTCCAAAAGTCCTAGGTTCAATCCCCGTGTACAAACACATTTTTTCAATAGTGTTTGTTTTAGTCGATTTATTACTTTTAAATTAATATATAAAAAATGTAGTGCACCTCATTATAACACAAAAAGATGCTTGTCCTAATGGTTAAGGCACTAGCCCTCTATGCTAGCGGTGTTGTGTTCAAGCCACCTTTATGCTTCTTTTTGTTATATATATATTTTGACATTTATTTTCGGTGACAATCTGAAACCGGTATAGAACCAAGAGAAACCGACATTTCATTTTAGTTAGGTTCTATCCAGTGTTCACTTTTTGGTGAAAATGTTCCCAGGGTGAGTTGGATAGACGATTTTAAACAGAATGGTTATCAGGTACAATGTTGCGAACTTTTTGAGATATTCAACTTTTGCGTTGGTTGCCTGCGTTGGTTGCCTTCTCCATCTGACATCTTCATTCGCCATCGTATGAGAATGTTACAAAAGTTTTTCATGCTGCCGTTATGAGACGATGATAAAATAGATCAGTGTCCTATGTGTAAAACATGTACGTGTAGTCTATTGGTTGAGAGCTTTTCTTTAGTTGTTGTGGTGGTGGGTTCAAATCTTGATAAATGGCTTTTTATTTTTGTAATTTATACGTCAAATCTCGACAGGCAAATTTATCATGGACATATAATCAAATATATTCTAAAAATCTCAAATGTCAAACGTCATCCCTGTTTTGCCGACACAATACAAATTGTTACTCCATACAATTATATTTTGAATTCTAAAATCTAAAATTGTCTGGGATGGAAGCCGGCGGCGCGAAGCTCAGGGAAACCGGAGCTTTTGCGCCGGGCTGTCAAGACATGTTCTGTGCCAATTCGCCCTTATTCTTATTCTGCACTCTTTAAGTAAAGATAGTGAGATTGTAAATAGCAAATAGTTGACTGCTCAATTGGTTACAGGAGCATGTTTCCCATCTGCATGCGCAGGTTCAAATTTGTGTTTTGCCACTTTTTGCCTTTTTATTAATATTAATTAAAGAGACGAGCTGAATTAAGCGTTGCCAAAAAAAAAAAAAAAAAAAACTAAGAAGCACACAAGTACAAGCCTTATTCCTTTGCAACAAATAAATTAACTCACACAAGCGTTGCTGTTGCTCGAATGAATTAAGCGTTGCCAAAAAAACTAAGAAGCACCACAAGCGTTACAAGACTTATTCCTTGCAACAAATAAATTAAGTGTTGCCATCTATTCGTTGCAAAAGAGGGGTTCCTCTTGTAGTGGAGTATATCCTATATGGATTGTAACAGCATATTCTTGTATATGCCTTCGGTAGGGCTTTCCTACCCTATTTAACGTGGCGATCGAGACCCCTAACAGGGCAACTCGTTAACCAATCTTTACATGGTATCAAGAGCCAACATCCTAACGGAGATCCATGGCTTTCGCTTCCTCTTCCACCGCCCAGGCCGCAGCCTCGGTGTTTTTTCCTCCTGCCGCCCGGCGAAGCTCACCCGAGTAATCATGTCGTGTGGAAGATACAAGTTCTCTCCGCGCTCAAGGGATCGCAACTCGCCTCCTTCATCGAGGCAACCACGGCGCCACCAAATCCTTTTCTTCCTCCGAAGAACCCCGATGACAAGACCGAGGCGCCCGGGCCAATCCCGACCATGCAACATGGATCGTAAAAGGACCGGACGGTCCTCAGCTACCTCTTGTCCAATCTTGGACGGAGATCATCGCCTGTGTGTCCACGAAGGCCACCACCGCCGCCACGCCGGGCGGGCGCATCGAGGAGATGTTTGCATCTCACCGAGGGCACGCCTCATCGCCACGAGGATGGCGCTTGCAACCGCCTTCCAAGGGAGCATCCACCAGATCTCGAGTTCTTCACCAAGATGAAGGGCTTGGCGCACGACATGGCGTCTGCTGGAAGAAGGCTAGAAGATGAAGAGCTCGCGGTCCTATATCCTTACCGATTGACCAAGATTTCGACCGGTGGTGTCCATGGTCGCCGCTAGAGTTGAGCCCATGTCAGGTTGGGGAACTCTATACCCAAACCGGGTCAGCTTCCGAACAGCCAGATGGAGATCAAGAACGGAGGTGGGCAGTCCTCCGCCATCTCGGCCGCCAAGGGTGGTCGTGGTGGCAACAACAATTCCAACTCCCCGCGGTGGGGGGTCGCAATGGAGGCGGCCGTGGTGGTTTCGCCGCGGAAAGGGGGCGTGATGGCGCCGGCCCACCAGGTGGAGGCTTCCACCCCGCCTGATTTGTCGCTTTACGGGAAGGAGGGTCATCCCGCATACCGGTGCTTCAAAAGGTTTGATCGCCCGCCTCGCCCCCTCGTAAATCTGTCTCCTCGGCCCACCGGATCTTATGGAGTGGATACAAACTGGTACATGGACACAGGTGCTACTGATCATATTACTGGCGAGCTCGAGAAGCTGACAACCCGGAGAGAAGTACCACGGTGGAGACGTTGTTCACACCGCCAACGGATCCGTATGGAAATCGCCCACATCGGTCATGCAACTTTATGTTAAGGAACAAAGCAGACGAAGAAAACCATACTCGAGGCGCGTATGTGAGCTGGGGTCTTTACCCGCTGAGGTCGCCCTTCAAGAGAGGTCATCATCATCAAATAAAGGAGCCCTTTCGGCTTCCAAGGTGTCTGAGTCTTTGTGGCATCATCGACTAGGTCATGCGTCAATTCCTGTCGTACACCAAGTTCTTAGCCACAACAATTTATCCTTTGCTAGAGAGTTGAGTCCTGGAGTCTGTAATGCTTGCCAACAAGGCAAGAGTCATCAACTATCTGATCCTAAGTCTACGAGTCTGTCATCTAGTCCTCTTGATCTTATATTTCCAGATGTGTGGGGTCCCGCTCCTGCTTCGGTAGGACGGAATGTTTATTATGTGAGTTTTATTGATGACCATAGCAAGTTTGTGTGGATCTACCTATTGCGCCATAAATCGAAGTTTTCCAATGTTTTAGAGATTTCCAACAGCTCGTAGAACGCCAATTTAACAAGAAGATCTTGGCTATCCAAACCGATTGGGGAGGAGAATACCAAGCTCTTAATTCTTTCTTTAAAAGAGTAGGCATCAATCATCATGTCTCTTGCCCTCATGCTCATCAAAAAAAATGGCGCCGCTAAAAAGAAAACATCGACATATAGTAGAAGTTGGTCTCTCCCTTCTTTCCCATGCATCCATGCCTCTTAAATTTTTGGGCTTTCCTCACGGCAAAGATATTTGATTAATAGATTGCCGCCTCGAGTCATCAACAATGAAACCCCACACTTCCATCTCCTAAATCAGCAACCCGATTATAACTTTCTTAGAGCATTCGGTTGTGCTTTGCCGGCGAATCTAAGACTATATAACTCCGTGAAACTATCGTTTCGATCTCAACGCTGTGTTTTTCTGGGATACAGTAATCAACATAAAGGGTATAAGTGCCTTGATACTATGCAAGGGAGAGTTTATATCTCACGAGATGTGGTGTTCGATGAAAATCTCTTTCCTTTCGCTCATATGCATGCTAATGCCGGTGCTCGAACATAGATGTAGCCGATCATTGTGTGCTTTTCTCCTAACCCAGCTCATGGTGTTTCTAGTTCTGTTGAAATGGTTGGCGTGTAATCGAGAAAGATCCTAACAAAATTTGACGCCAAATGATGAAGAATCAGCTCATAATCCACATATGTCCGGGCATCATTTTATGTGTCCGGCGCTGAAGCAAAGACACGCCGCCGAGGATGCTCCTTCCGGGCGAATCTACCCCGAGATCACCGTTGGCGTCGAATGTCGGGAGCGGGATCACCGGTGGTACCCCGCTCGGGATCTTTTGCGGGTGGTCATTCTCCTCCGACGCACACGACCACACCGCACTCGCCACAGATGGATCCCGGGTCGGCGCTGCAGTCTCCGACGTCTCATACCGAGGCGGATCCTGCCGGCGGATCCAATGTGGCGTCTCCTGGATCCGATGCGGCCACGGCTCCTACTCCCTCCGGTGCGGCTCCAGCACCACACCAGCATGGAACTCGCCTCCAACATGGGATCAGGCGTCCCAAAACATTCACCGACGGCACGGTCCGCTAGGGCATGCACTCTCAAGTTGAACCGAGGAACTCCGTGACACTTGCAAAGAGCTTTCCAAGATCGACGATGGATTGAAGCGTTGGATTCGGTTGATGTGCTACTCCGCAATGGGACTTGGCGTCTGGTTCCTCGTCCCAAAGGCAAAAACATTATAGGCTCCAAGTGGGTTTACAAGATCAAACGCAAAGCAGATGGTTCCATTGATCGGTACAAGGCTCGGCTTGTTGCCAAAGGGTTCAAACAGCGTTATGGCATTGACTACGAGGACACCTTTAGTCCTGTAGTCAAGGCGGCCACAATAAGATTGATTCTTGCCATATCAGTTTGCAAGGGATGGACTTTACGACAGCTTTGATGTTCAAAATGCATTTTTGCATGGAATTTTAGAAGAAGTGTATATGTCACAACCTCGAGGGTATCAAGATCGGGTTCGATCCAGATTTCGCTTTGCAAACTTGAAAAGGCGATCTATGGATTAAAACAAGCTCCTCGAGCCTGGTATGCCCGCTTGTGTAGTAAGTTGTTTGCATTGGGGTTTACTCCTTCCATGGCGGATACTTCATTATTTTATTATAATAAGCGAGGACATTGCATCTATGTCCTTGTTTATGTTGACGATATAATTGTTGCAAGCTCATCTCAGCAAAGATAGATGCATTGTTGAAGGATTTGCAAGTTGACTTTGCTCTCAAGGATCTTGGAGATCTTCATTATTTTCTAGGCATTGAGGTGAAGCGCAAAAGGAGGCGGGCTTGTGCTGTCACAGGAACGTTATGCAAGTGATGTTCTAGTGCGGTCAGCTATGAACAAGAGTAAACCGGTGGATACACCGTTGCCAAGCAATGAAAAATTGAGCATTGAAGGTGGTACAAAGTTGAATCCTGATGATGTAACTCGGTACAGGAGTATTGTTGGTGCTCTTCAGTACCTAACTTTGACAAGGCCTGACATATCTTTTGCGGTGAACAAGGTTTGTCAATTTCTTCATGCTCCAACCACTTTGCATTGGAGTGCAGTAAAAAGGATCCTTCGGTATATCAATGGGACATTGAAACTTGGATTGCATATTAAACCAACACATTGCATGTTGATCAGTGCCTTCTCAGACGCAGATTGGGCTGGTAATGTGGATGATCGGCATTCTACTAGAGGTTTTGCAGTCTTCCTTGGTGGGAATCTAGTGTCTTGGACAGCAAAGAAACAGCCAACGGTCTCCAGGTCGAGTACCAAAGCTGAATACAAGGCCTTGGCTAATGCCACGGCCGAGATGATGTGGGTACAGAAGTTGCTCACTGAGCTCCGAATCAAGCATCCTCCAATGGCGTGGTTGTGGTGTGACAATCTTGGAGCTAAGTATCTTTCAGCAAATCCCATCTTTCATGCAAGAATGAAACACATTGAGATTGATTTTCACTTTGTGCGAGAGCGAGTGGCACAAAGATTGCTGGACATCCGGTTTATTAACTCTGGAGATCAAGTAGCTGATGGGTTTACTAAAGCGCTCCCGAGTGTCAAGTTGAAACAGTTTTGTACCAATCTCAACCTTGTTAGTGGCTGAGATTGAGGTGGGTTGTTAAACCACGTCATATAACTTGTTTAGGACTCTAGCGTGTATATCTATTCTGTTGTAATCTCTTGACTTGTAACCCAAGATAGGTATAGATGCTAGAGTATGTCCTATATGGATTGTAACAGCATATTCTTGTATATGCCTTCGGTAGGGGCTTTCCTACCCTATTTAACGTGCAACCGAGACCCCTAACAGGGCAACTCGTTAACCAATCTTTACAGTCTCGTGTGCTACCATCTGATTCAATCTTCATGAACATTGCTATAATATTGCCGAAGCAATCAATTCCCATAGCTAGCGGTCGGAGGAGTAAAATGGCGTGCTCCAGATGCACCAAAAGATCTCTAGCGAAGACACCATAATTGCAACATGAATCCGGGCTCCATCCTTATGAAGGACTGCACAAATTTCTGGTGCCACCATGAACAGCACACTGAACAAATCGACATGCTCTATAGTCGCTGAATGCCCTCGATGACAAAGATGGACTCCGGTCATCGCAACACAAGAAGACAAGGAATCTGGTGCTTCAAGAATCACCACCAGCCCTAGCTCACTAGACAACAACACAGCCCAAAGGGGAAGAAAAAAAACCAAAACAGGAGGGGGAAACTAAAGCCATCTTGATTTCTCGGCACGTTGGTAGACATACCTCGCAAGCCTCTTGGTGGGGAATGATCCAGGAATGGTGCAAATATTGCCAAAGACAAGGGAGGGATAAGAAGCTAGAGAACCTGACAAGATCTGAAGAAGCCACGTCCCCATATCCGGCGAGGTCATATCTTTATAGCTCTTTCCTAGCACCAGAGCACGCACCAGTGAGGCGGAGGAGCTAGAGAAGCTCCTATTCCATGGACGCAGTGGAGAATCTTATTCAATGGATGCAGTGTCGTGTCCACCCTACGAGCACCACCTGATCCTACTAATATCTTCGCACTGCCGTCAATGACACCCCAAACTATTTAACAATGCCATAGTTATGTACACCGACCATTGATCCCGCGGTTCCTATCCACCTCCGGTGTCGGAACGGTCGATGGACGTGAGGGAAGCAGGCAAGATTGTCGTAGGTACCAAATCCTCGCCACCCTTGTGAAATGTAGCAAGGTGTAAGGATGGTACTGGGAAAACGAAATTTCCAGACGGTGCACCTATCGTCAGGGAAATAGAAAAAAAAAAAACGTCAAGTGCACAGTTTTTTTCTATTTCCCAGACTGACGGCGGCGATCACGTACAAGATCGGCGGCGCAGACTCACGTAGGCGTCGTCTCTTCACACACGCGGCGATCAGACGGGGATACGACGTACGGATGGAGGGATATGCCGTACGGACGGGGATAGGGGTTAGGTGAAGTTATTTGTAAAAGATAGCATTATGGTGGGATTTGAGTGGGGGGATTTAAGTGCTAAAATACCACACCTCCACCGATGGCCATCGGATGAGAATCGTAGGATCGAGATTAGAGTTTCCACACAAAGTTGGTTTTCATAGGATACGTTATCCATCAAGTAATAACCCGATTCAAATCTATACCTACTAATAAAGAGAGAAAATTTCTTGTCCACCAAATTTTTAGGCCTGCCAAAGGAGTCCAACGCGCTCACGGTACCTAGCGAAAGAATCGCGTACCAACTGGCTAACGGCGCGCGGCGTCGCTACAAGTCCAAGCACCTCCGCACACCAGTGACCAGTCCGAAAATGTGTCTGCTTGGCTCCGCTCCAGAGTCCGCAAACTATACGTCCCACGTGGGTCCGCCCAGTGCAGTTGTCCACTCCCATTCGTTCCTACTCCATGTAGACGTTTTTTTTTAAAATTTTCCAAAGCCAGCAACAGTATTAGCCATGCACGCACATGATAGATGCGTATGTGCGTGCATACATATTAATTTGTACCATATTAATTAAGAGCATGCAGTATCTATTTTATTCACCATTTTTATTAGTGATTGTGAAAAGTATACTAACTACAAAAAGAGAAAATTTCAGTTCACCCAAATGATCGGCCATACTCCACTCTCGAGCCAGGCCTAATATATAGATGGACAACCGGGACACGGCCACCTAGCTTGGCTCCACATGGGCCCGATGAAGGCACGACCTGATGAGACTGCATGCCACCGAGCCATGCCTATGCTGGTCTTGTGCCTGGCCAGCTGCCTAGTGTTGGCACAAAATGTGGTCTATGCCTCACACACAGAAAGCCGGATGAGCTAGCTTCCAAACGGGTGTCCGGGTGTTTTGATTCCGGAGACGTGCGGTCGGTTTGATCTGAAACTAACAAGGGAAGAAACCATGAGAGCAGGAACATGCCTGGTGAGACCAAAACAGTTCCACATGTACGGCCGTGAAGCCACCTACGACGACATATAGCTATAGAAGCTATCTGCCAACAGGTTTATAGATGCATTCAGTAATAAAAGCATGTAAATGTACATTTGCCGAATGATCATAAAGAGACATATTTGAACAAGTGAAAATCGATCACTAAGATATAAGATTGTAAAGCTCATGACATAGATCGATACAACTGTCAACATGGTAATTATAAATAGGCAATTCATAAATATAAACCTAATCCAAATAACACATGCATAGGCCATTGCAACTAGTCTGCCGCACGTCTAGAGTTCCTAAAACCTGTCAAGCGTAAACCCTAACAAGTTAATCCACCGCACGATATGACATGTTATAGATCTAAACCACTCCTTACAACTAGATCAATCCACCGCATGATAGAATCTAATCATAAAAAGCTAAAAGCATGTATATATCTAGATAGATCTATAAATACTCATTACTCATTAAAGGGTAACCGTATTCGGTAAGCTTACCAAATCGGGGTCCATGAAGAAGGAACACACACGTAAAACATGATCAAAACCTATCGGATTAAACCGATCTCTAGCCCACTGGATGACTAGCTCTAGAGTAAACCAAAGACCTGCATCTCACTACTACACAATTGAACTTACATGGTGTTTCGAAATCGTTTTCCGTGGCGAGAATTTAAAAAACCGCCACCGTTAATGTCTCTATTAACCGTGGCGATTTTAATAACCGCCACGGTAAATTGATTAACCGTGGTGGTTTTTATAAAGAAAACCGCCACGGTAAATAATAGTCCATATTCGAGCCCAAATGGCCCATCGTAGCCCAATAACGCGCCTCGTATATATGGGGACTTAGAATTTCTAACTCACTCAACCCACCCCCCCTCTCTCTCTCGGCCCCTCACCTCCTCCTCCTCCTCTCTCTCGTCCCAACTCCCGATCCAGATCCGAGATCGGCGGCGCTCCTTCCCGCCCCTCACCACCTCCTCCTCTCTCGTGGCACCGGGCGCCGACGCACCTCACCGCGAGGGCTGCCCAACCTCCCCGCTCGGGGCGAGCTCGGTGGAGGCGCTCGGGCGTGGCTTGGAGGAGGCGTCGGTGGGCGGCGGCGGCGCAACGGGTCGGCGGCTAGGGCGGCTCAACGTGGCGGTGGCGGCATGGATCCAGGCCCGGTGGCGGCGAGCGGCACGTAGGCAGCGGAGCTCGTGGCGGCGGTCAACCTCCTCCCCGGCCGAAAGCAGCGGCGTCAAGGCGGCGCTTCTGGCGGCGGGCAGATCCGACGCGCTCCCGGGCGGCGCGGATCGGCGGTAGCAACCCTAACGGGCCCGGATCCGGGCCCCGGGCCCGTTGGGTTTCGTCTCGGGCTTTTTTTAATTTTTTTTATTTACCGTGGTGGTTTTGGTGGTTCAAAAAATCGCCACGGTTAATCCAATCATTTTGCGTGACCTTCCATTGGTGGCGGTTTTGAAAACCGCCACAGAAAATCGAAAATGACCGCCATGTAAAATCAAATAGGTAGTAGTGTCTGCCGCACGGTAACCAGTCCTGTCAAGGCTAATTCTACGCCAAACGTGCATGAACCCGCAACACGTAACAACTTAGATTGATCTAAACCCGGTATTATAAACTAAGTAAAGCAATTAACACGGCAAGATGAACAAAAGACCTTAAAAGCCCAAGATTAATCTAAGAGTTTTAGGGTTTTGTATCCATCTGTCGCGTTGATCTAAAGGAATTGAAAAGCCGAGTCCTATCAATCTAAATTGGGCAAAAAGTGTGTGCAATATAACACGTGGTAACTTAATGAATCTACTAGATCTTGCCAAATCTAATAGTGCCGATAACTAGATCCGAGCTAGATCTTAGTCTGCCGCATGACTCATGACCTAACAGGGAACCCTCTTGTCCCAAGAGCTTAAATCCACCGGATGATCCTAAGCATGGCAACAAGACTACTTGCAGATAATCTAAATCCACCGGATCATACTAGACATGATGCAAGGTTGCCGGTACTTATGGAGGTCGACGGATCGATGGTTCCTCTCGAAGCAACTCGACGACACGACTTAGACTCGAAGGGTGGCACGGGGCCCGTTTGGTTGTATTGATTGTAGAGACTTTTACAATTGCCAAGGGTTTAATATTTATACCCTAGACTTGACACGAGTTTTAACAGACTACGACTACAAAGAAATAAAGTCTAGCTAAAAGATAATTTGGACTCCAAGTCTTTTCGGAGTCGTTGATGACGTGTATGTCGTGGGGCCCTTCCTCTTTGGGTAGCGTGTCTCAATGCCCACCAACTTGCTGAATCACCTCTGACAACCGACCGCATGAAGCCTTGCCGATTCATTGATTCAGCCGAATGGTGATGGATTCCTGACCGCACGGACAACTTCCCAAACACTGTAGCCTTGCCGAATACTTGGTACCGCACGAGTTGTCTGTCGAATACCTGCTTGCCGAATACCTTTATTAGCATCTTGTACTGCCTTTATTAGCATCTTGCACTGGCCCACCTGTCATCCGGGCTTACCAAATTTCAGTGTTAACACCTAGGTACGCCATACAACCCATGGAGGAGGTCAGGCTAGCCCAAGGCCCATGTCGTAATAGAGCTAACAGTTTGGCATTGATGACCATTAAATTAGAAACTAATGACATTTATCAAAATGACAAGTAGAGAAATGAGAAAGGGGGATGATGTATAGGTTGGAGGATCCCCCAATTCCAAAACATGGCTATCTTGGCTCATGGAAGCATTTACCAAAACATTCTACTTCACCCCAACGTTTACCTCTTATTCTCCAATGGCTCATTTCAAAGAAGAACAAACCAGTGCTATTTTCTCTCTCCTCCATTATTGCTCACCCGTCAACCAAATCTATGATTCTCACCATCAAGTCTTGAGAGAAAAGGCAACAAAAATCAATTCGAGAGCAGATCCATTGATTCCCATACTCAAAAGAGCATTTGGTTCATGTTTGGCCGACGGCCCTAGGGTTTGTTATTCTTGGAGCTTGCTCCTAGCCGGCTAGATGTCGCCCTTGAGCTTGCCAACTAGGGTGGCTGCCTAGGAGGTTTGTAACAATCATTTGAATCAAAGAAATCACCCCTTATCTCAAGAGAAAACTCGCTTGACTTAAGAATGTGAGTAAGGCAAACCTTTATGGTAAGCCTAAGCTTTTTTGTGGCATCCTCGGCAATGTGGACTTAGGCGGGCCTTGGTGGCGAGCTAAAACACCGGATAAATCCTTGTGTCTCGCGTGCTTATTTATATTCATGGAAAATTCTTGTTGATATTAGGGATCGTTATCGATCTATGTTCTAGCTTGTGATATCATTGTTTTAGCTCTCGATCTGTGCAGCAGGACTAGGCATTTATCTCATATAATATATGTTGGTTAGATGTTTGTGTTGCAATATTATCTCTCTAGTGTAGTGTGGTAGTGTAGCAACCAGGTGTGGCAGTGCTGCCCTTAGTTTTTATAGGCCTATTCGCCCCCTCTAGGCCTCCTACCATTCTAGAGATTGTACACCTTGAAAGCTCTAGTTTGGTTTTGTGTAAACCTAGTTTCTAATGTTAAGCTTTAAAGTGAAAATGAGAGAGGTTGGCAACACTAGATGCTTGTGCATGGTGGGTAGGTGGAGAAGGCCATGTGCTCATGAAGCTGGAGATGATGGTCATTGTGTTATAATGAAATGCTCCAACTCGTAAAGAAGAAAGAGAGAAACAAAACCATGGATATCAAGGCAAAGGCATATTTTGGGTTGTGTTTGGCGCTCAAGACACCAATCTATGAAGAGGGGAAAGGTCCTATTCAAGAGGAGCTAGTATGATGCAATATTGTACCCAATCATTTCAAGTGCCTTTAAACATTCTTGCACAACATATTTTTGCATGCTAATTAGGTGATATTGGTGGCTTCCCTTATTAGAGATATATACAATATGTCCTTGTTGGTTACCCGCCCTAATGAGAATAAGGAAACCAATTTTACATTGCGTGTGTCCATTCTCCATAGGGAATGCTTCAACATTAACGAAAAATGAACCCCAAAATGTTGAAGTGTGTCTTTTGAACCATGCTATAGGTTGAATGGTCTATATTTAATAATTATATATCAGAACAAAATATTCATATAGGTTGAATGGTCTAAATTTAGAACATGTTACTCCTCGAAATGTTGGTTCAATCAAAGCCCCACTCATACATAGTTAGGTGGAAGATCCGATGAAGGTAGGTCATCGGCCATCTCTTCTCCTAAATTTTCTACAAAGTCATATTTTCGTGATTTCAACATATATATTACTAACAAATGAATAATTTTACTAACAAAGTCACATTTTCTACATTTTACATATATAGTACTAACAAAATAATAATGTTACTAACAAATTCACATTTTCTACATTTTTCTCCTAGATATATAAGATAAATCTATATTACATATATATAAGATGAATTTACACATATATATAAAATAAATATATACATTACTTGTTGGGTAAATGTTCAACACAACATGTTATTGATGATGATATGGTTTACAAAGTGTCCATTCAACATGGCGTTTACAAAGGATATCGGGGGGTTTATAGTCCCCCGGCCAGTAGTTTGTACAAAAATACTAAGAATCCTGAAATGACTCTCTATAGTACATTTCTTCTAGCGAAGACGTATTTTCCATCTTCGCGTTTCTTCTAAGCTGGTCCTTTGTCTTCGCGATGCTTTTTGATCTTTCAGAAGAAAGTATTTCTAGCTTCACAAATAAGCTGTTGTGGTCGCCTTCGCCCCTGATCTCTGCTTTTGGTTTTCTTGTTCCATTTTTGTTGTCCTTTTCGCGAAGCCAAAGTTTCGCTGGTTACCTTCGCCGCTTTATTCACCTTTTGTTTTACAATGACCCGTGCATCCTGAAATCTTCAAAGTCTAGGATGAAAGTTTAAAACAAATCAAAGTTAGATCCCAACGGCCCTCGTGGGCGAAGGCCGACTTCAAAGGCATGAAACCCATGAATCATAAGTTTTCTCAAAACTTTGTTTCGATCTAAAAAACGCCGTCCCCGGACTTTGAAGTTGGACTTTGAATTTTGGTTGCGACTTTTCGGACATCTTCGCTAGAGGTTTTTTTTTTTTTTTTTTAGCTAGTTTGACCATTTGACCGAAGGGGTTTATAAATAGCGAAGGCCCCTGTTTTTCTTCATCTTTTCAAAGAGGGGTCATCTTTTTGAATTTTTTACAGCGGCGCGAAGTCGATTTTCCTTGCGAAGTGAGAACTCTTTTACGCGAAACCAATTCTCTGTGAAGTTTGGAGCTTTCAAGCGAAGATCTTTAGTATTTCTTAGTCGGGTTTATTTTCTTTACAAAGTTCATTTTGTTCTTGTTTGTTAAAATTTTGAATGACACTTTTCCTTTGGTTTTAGAATGGCTCTTGTCGAAGATGTTCGACTGGCTCTTAAGAGCAAGAGGTTGATGAGGAGATTAATTCTCAACAAGATAACTCGATGAAGGTCTTTCGAAAGTTTACGCTTCGAATCGAATTGCTTCCGGATGATAGGATTTCTCTCAATTTTGGTCATAGTAAGATGACCGAGGAAGACTTTCAGAAATTGGTTAAAGATGGTGTGCTTAGGGTAGGCCAATATAGACCAGCGAAGCCAGATGAAAAAACTCCGAAGCCTGAGCCGGATGAGTGTATTGTCTTTAAGGATTTGTTTACCGCGGGTCTTCGCATGCCACCGCAAGACTTTCTTGAGGAGGTGTTCAAAAGATACAACATTGAGATGCATCACTTGACTCCAAATGCTATAGTCAAGCTTTTTGTCTTTATTTGGGCTGTACGGAGTCAAGAAGTGAGACCAGATATTGATGCATTTTGTGCTTTGCATGAATTGCATACTCAATTTCGGTCTCGAAAGATCGAGCAACGTACAGTGAAGCTGTATTTTGGATGCTATAGTTTCAAGACTGCTCGAGGCCAGAAGCAAATTTCCCCTGCATCAAAGAATAAATGGGCTGATGGTTGGTATAACTATTGGTTTTATCATAAGGTTCCCATGGTCGAAGAAAATCTTGGAAGGAAAGGTGTGAAGAAAAGCTATCCTCTAGCTTCCCGGATGCATAGGGATAAGTTTGAGTGTAAGCCCAGCTATACTAAGTCAAAAATTGCTCTGAGTGTTTAAAAGCTTTTGGAAGAGTTGTTTCTCAACAATCTACTCGAGACTTAGTTGAAGAGTATGTGGCTGCTGGTATTTGGCCACTTCGTTCCGGATGGGATTTTCTTCGTTCTCACCAGAAGAGGATTAGAGAGATGGATTATGTTTTCCCGGACAGAGACACTGTGATGCCTTCGAAGTTTAAGACTGAGGAGGATTTTGTTTCTGCTGTTGAAAAGAAAGCTGTTGAGCTGCTTGGAAAATACTTACACACAGAAAGAAAGTTTATGGATGATATTATTGGAAGGGATTATGTTAGGCTAAACCGGTTTTGACTTGGCCAACATAACTTACAAAATTCGTCCACCTCCTGCTTATGCTCGTGGAAAGAAGGATCAGGATGATGATAAGGGGGCTCAGAAGAAGTTGAAGAGGAAGAGAAATGATGCTGCGAAGACTTCTTCTGCAGCGAAGGCTCCTGCTGTCCCAAAAAAGACTGCTGTTACTCCTAAGCCTCACAAGAAGAAGGCTAAGAAAGTAACAGTGGATTTGATTGATAATCTTGATCTTACTGATAGTGAGATTGATGCCCCAACACTTGAGGGTTCGGAGTTTGGCACTTCTCTTCAAGATTTAGAGGTGAGGGAAATTTATAAAGCTTTTGCACCTACCGGACTGACTCCGGATTTGCTTACTCCGCTAGCCCAATACTTACAAAATTTTGGGTCTTCGCAGAAATTGGGTACTTTAGGCACTGCTGGCGGAGATGCTAATGTTGATGTTATCATGACTGAAACTTCTCCCACTGGTACTGCATCTTCTTCTTCCCCTCGATTTAGGGATCCAACTCCTGATTTCGCAGAAATTAGGTCGCTTCTACTTTATTTGATGATCATAATTCTCTAGAGTTGGCTAAGTTAGCTAGAACCATTTACATGAATCGCTTATCGGTGAATCCAGAGAATCCTTCCATAGAGACGGAAGTTGTTGAAAAAAAGTGGAGATCTTTTGCGCTGCGGCAAAGCTATCTGCTGAGCCGTCTTAGAACATGTTGTGGTTTTAAAGATTGCCGTTTGAGAAGACAATCGGTATGTTATATGAAGTCGCTTGCATTATGTGTTACACTATTATTAGTATTATATATTTTATTATTTTTTTTTTCCCGACTTTTTTCCTGTAGAACAAACTTTGAAGGAAAAAGCTCATGAGGTCATTGAGGTTGTGAAGAAAAATCTTCAAAAGAGGGGTACCAGGACTGCCATTTTTCATTTGATGATTTTGACGATGTCGTGGATGAAGCAACTGAGGCGGACCAGCGAAGCCGTTTATCGGAGTCTCTGGTCAATGTTGAAGCTCAACAGAAGATTCCTTGCCCTTTAAAAGAGGGTGAAAAAAAGTTTGTAAGTTTTTCTTTACTTAAACTTATTTTTCTAATTTTTGAGATTAAATTGTTTTAACTTTTATTTTTTTTTGTTTATGTTAGCTCAATTTTTCCCGATGCTTCAACTTCATCTAAGGAGAAAATCATTGATGTTGGATCTATGAAAGATGTAGTTGAAGATCGGTCTACTCCACAAGTGGTTGTTGGTACTCGGGAAGTTTCTTCCGAGGATATTCGAAGTCCTTGGATAATACTTTGAAGTTTTGTCTTGAAAGCGGAGTCAATTTAGATTCTTAATAAATTTGTTGAAGTGGGAATAGACAAACTTCGGGTTCTTCCGAAGAAACCGAGAAAAGCAATTGTCTAAGTGTATTGATGATGCTTTTTCGGTTCCCCGACTGAAGCCGAGTTGGCGAAGATGAATCCTCTGGAACTTGCCGATCTTTGGTATAAACTTGATGTATAAGGTAAATTTATTTATTTGTGAATGTATTTTTATGTATGCGAAGTTGATTATAGACTCTTTCTAATTGACTTTTTTTTGTGTATAGGGTGCTCTTGTCAATCGTGGACTCAGAAAGTCTCTTGAGGATAAGCGCGGCCTTTGCCGTCCGTGATAAATCTCTCTTTAGGTGAAATCGAGTCTTTGAAATCCAAACTTGTCTCTAAGGAAAAAAGAGAGAGAGTGATGCGGTTGATGAATGGCATAGGCTTGATCGGTTATATCATGGAGCTTTGGATATTATCAAGGAAAAAGATCAACAACTTGAGGCGGCGAAGGCTACCATTGATGTTCTTAAAAGAGAGAAGGCATCTTTGGAAAAGAAGAAAACAGAAACTGATGAACTCATGATGAGAAGGTTCAATAGGACACAGGAGCTTTGGAAAAAAGCTTATGAGAAGTGGGGAGCTATGCCCGAGGATCCCTCGCTGGGATCTTGGTGAATATGACCCATTCTTTAGCTGCTCTGCAGGCAATATGAGGACCTTGGTGTTATGATTCAAGGCTGCTGCGGATACTAGTGTCATGTACTCCACTCGTGGCGCTTCTTCATTTAATGAAAGAAGTTGAAGATCCTTTGTATGACACTTTTGCTTTGGAGTCTTTCAAGTTTCCAATGAATCTTTGTTAGCAAGATTTCTCCTCATTACACATCCGCTATGCAAGAAGTTCTTTGAGGAATATTGGTGCAACTGCTGTGGCCGAGAGCATTGTCTTGAAAAAATAAAGGAGAAGGCTGAGAAGGGTACTGTGCTTTCCTATCTCTCTTTTTTATTTAGTTTTGCCTACTTTATTTGTTTTCATCTTCTCTTATTGTTTACTCAACTTTTTTTAACAGATTGAACTTGACATCTTACGGGGAGGAGGAAAACTTTAGGAAGTTGAAAGAAGAGGAGGAAAGAATGGCTCAAGTCGCGAGCAGAGGGGGAGAAAAACAAGAACAAAGTTAGCGAATGAAGGGAACAGTTTTTATAGATTAGTTTTTATTCTAAGCGTTTTGAGAGGAGAAGGAGAACTTGTTTAAGTTGAAAAGTTGTAAATTTGTTAAGCTAATGGGTTGTTTAAACTTATCGACTATGAAACGTGAAGTTGTTTTTATCGCGAAGTTAGTTTTTATGATTCTTGTAACAATTTTTGACTTTGGAATATCCTGTGTAGGTTCCTCAAGCGAAACTGCTTGCGAGGATATTGTGACCATTTTACCTCTTATGATTGCGAAGGGTAACTTTGTTTTTGAGACTTCGAATTTTTGGAGGCTTCGGTAGTGTTGATGTTGGAGGTTTTGTAGATAAATGTCTTGGAAAATCCAAAGCGAAGGATTCCTATAGGATGCCTAGAATTGTTGATTTTAGCAATGTTGGACGTGGTAATGTTCTTGTGGCTAAGGCTCTCTTTTTTTTTTTCTTGGTTTGTAAAGATGTCTTTTGTTTTGGTCTTCTTGCTCAAGTCGTCCCCAAGCTATATTTTTGGGGATATTTTTCAAGATACAGATGGACAAAATAATCAATGAGGTTGTTGAGGATATCCTAAGCGAAAGCGACAACTAGTGTTGCTTCAAGAATTTTGAATGTTCGAGCTTTGTGTACACATATGTATATTTGAATGAATGCTTTGTAAGATGTGTTGTTATTTTTATGTAAACTTTCTTTTTGTATGTATTGATCAATAATGGAGATTTTCATTTAGAACAATTATCTCTTTTTTATAAAGTAAGGTTGTAAGTTTTGATTTGAAGCCAAGTATTCTCCTTATTGAAAACATCGTCCCCTTCTTTTTTTTGCGAAGTAGGAGCGAAAAACTTCGTTTAGAAGCCAAACATTCTCTTTTAGAGAATTTTTGAAAACGTCGTCCCCTTCTTTTTCTTGCGTAGGAGCGAAAACTTCGTTTAGAAGCCAAACATTCTCCTTAAAGAATTTTGAAAACGTCGTCCCCTTCTTTTTTGCGAAGTAGGAGCGAAAAACTTCGTTTAGAAGCCAAACATTCTCCTTAGAGAATTTTGAAAACGTCGTCCCCCTTTTTTTTGCGAAGTAGGAGCAAAAAAACTTCGTTTAGAAGCCAAACATTCTCCTTAGAGAATTTTGTAGGTAATAATTTTAGTTTTATACTCAAATTATACCTACTTTGTTAAAAACTTTTGGCCGATATTTAAAGCATTTTGCTTTTTCGGCTTCATAGTGAATAAAAGAATGATAAAGAATGCACAGATTGGGGAAACTACTTTCTCATTTATATTTGATATGAGAATTTACAATAGAGTTTGCCTCGTTAAAAAACCACTCACCCCGCGAAGGGCTTCCCCGAGTGGAAAAAGAGTGCAGACTCTTGGTAGAAATGATAAAATGCTTCTAAGAAATTGAATCTAAGTTGCTTATTTACAAAAACTTGAACAAAGTAAATCTAGGGATAGTACTTGCGAAGATCCTTGATGTTCCAAGTATGACTTAACTCTTCTCCCTTGAGATTCTCCAAGTGATAAGATCCTTGTCTGTTTGATTTTGTTATGACGAAGGGGTCCTTCCCACTTTTTTGCCGAACTTTCCCACGGTGTCTTCGTTCCTTTTTCTCTTAAGCACGAAGTCTCCCCGGTTGTAGTTCTCTTTTCACTACTTTCTTGTTGTACCATTTGCTTGTTTCTTCTTGGTATTTTTTGAGATTCATCACAGCTTGGTTTCTTTCTTCTTCGAGCAAATCTTTGCTTGTCTTTTGATCTTCTTCACTTATTATTTCAATAGTTGTTCTTGGACCTTCGAATTGTATTTCTTCTGGAGTCATTGCCTCATCTCCATATAGTAGCTTGAAGGGTGTAAACTTGGTTGATCTTGAGGTAGTCGTGTTGTGACTTCAAACAATTCTTGGTAATTCTTCAACCCACTTTCCCTTTGGTAATCCTACTAGGTTTTTTGAAATTCCCACACATATTATACCATTTGCTCTTTCGACGACGGCGCCATTTGACTGAGGGTATCTTCTTGATCTTGAAGCAAAGCTGAATTCCCAAACTTTCACAATAGCTTCAAGTCTTCGCTATCAAATTGAGTTCCATTATCCGGGGTTATGTGTCTTGGGACTCCGAATCTGCAGATTATATTTTGCCAAAGAAACTTCTTCATTGTTGTGGATGACATATTTGTGATTGGCTTCGCTTCTATCCATTTTGTGAAATATTCAACTGCAACAACTGCATATTGATGGTTGCCTTGAGCTGGTGGAAGTTTCCCAATTATGTCTATTCCCCATCTTGCAAGTGGCCAAGTTGGTTCAATGTGTTGAATTGGATTGGTTTGGGGCATTTGACTTGTTTGCTGAAATTTGGCAATTGTGACAAGTTTTCACTATTTCCTTGCTATCTTTTTGAGCTGTTGGCCAATAGAATCCTTGTCTAAATGCCTTTCCTGCTATGGCTCTTGGGCCTGCATGATTTCCACATGTTCCACTATGTATTTCTTGTAATAATTCTTTGCCTTCTTCGCTTGAAATGCATTTGAGTAATGGTTCACAAATGCCATGTTTGAAAAAAGTTGATTATTGATGAGCTTGTAATTTCTTGTTTTGTGCTTCATTCTTGTTTCTTCGACTTAAACTTTCGGTTCATAAAATCCTCTTAGGAATGCTATTATTTCGATCTCCGTCTTAAACTCTCAATGATATGGATGTACTTTGGTTCTTCAATCTTTGCTTTTATCGAAGATTCCGATAGTACTTGATAAAATACATCCGGTGGCAATTTCACTTTTTGAGCTGCCGCTTTTGTAATTTCATCTGCTTCTTCATTGTTTGTTCTTGAAATGCTTCGCGACTTTGTGAACCCTTCGAAGTGTTTTTCTTGATCCCCGACACTTTGCAAATACTTCGCTAGCTCGGGATCTTTTGCCTTGTAATTTTTCTCAACATGGCCTGCTACAACTTGAGAATCTATTTTTATTAAGATTTTTTGTACTCCCATCGCTCTTGCCTTGCGAAGTTCTAGCAACACTTTGCTTCATATTCCGCGATGTTGTTTGTACATCGAAATTCTAGTCTTCTTTGCATATTTCATTTTGATGCCGGACGGCGAAGTTATTATTGCTTTGCTACACCAGCCTGCGAGAGCCCCATGCTCCATCACAATTCATTGTCCATTCTTGACAAGACAAAGTCCATTCTTGATGATCTTTTTTGATCTTCGTGGCTTGTTCTGGTGTCCAATCTGAGATAAAATCTGCCAGTACTTATGATTTTATTGTTGTTCTTTTCTCAAATTCGATGAAATATTGTGAGATTTCAGTTGCCCATTTGCCTAGCCTTCCAGAAGATTTACAGCTTTGGAGTACATCTTTGAGTGGTTGATTTGTTGGGATTCTTACTTTGTGTGCCAAGAAGTAATGCTTCAACTTTCTTGTTGCCATGAGTACTGCATATGCTATCTTTTCGATTTCTAAGTAAAACATTTTTGAGCCGAGAGGGCTTCGGAGACAAAGTATATTGGTTCTTGTTTCTTCGCATGGTCTTTTTCTCTTTCTTGTATCAAGACTACACTTACAGCTTTCTCGGATCTTTGATGTACAAAAGTAATTCTTGATCAACATTTGGTGTTGTTAATGTTGAAGGATTTGAAAGATACTTCTTTATTTCCTCAAAAGCTTTTACATTGCTCTTACGCCCATGTGAAGTTTGTCTTCGCTCCTTTGAGTCTTTGGGAAAATCGGGAAACTTTTTTTCTGTTGACTTTGATATGAATCTGTTTAGCGAAGCCAATCTTCTGTTAGCTTTTGGATGTTTTTGATGTTCTTTGGAACTTCGTTTGCATGATTGCTTTTATCTTCTCTCGGATTTGGGTCAATGCCTTTTGCCTTTGAGACTATGCATCCGAGGATCTTGCCTTTTTGCACACCGAAGGTACATTTCTCAGGATTGAGTTTGAGATTTGATTTTCTCAAATTTTTGAATGTCCGCTTTAAATCTTTTATGTGGTCTTAGCGTTTCTTGCTTTTTACTATTATGTCATCCACATATGCCACCGATTGTCTCCGATTTGATCCTCGAGTGCTACCTTTGAAGTCATTCTGATGAAGCTTGACCCGGCATTGCGAAGCCCCTCTACCATTCTCTAGAAACAGTAAGTCCCGAATGGTGTGATAAAACTTTTCTTTTCTTCATCTTCTTTCTTCATGTAAATTTGGTGATACCCTGAAAAACAATCAAGGAAGCTTAGCATTTCACTTCCTACGGCTTGATCGACAGGTGTGTCAATTCTTGGTAGAGGGAAGTTGTCTTTAGGGCAAGCTTTGTTGAGATCTGTGAAGTCTATGCACATCCTCCATTTTCCATTGCTTTTTTTCACCATCACAATATTTGCCAGCCAAGTTGTGAATTGGACTTCTCTTATGACCTTCGCGTCAAGTAATCTCTGTACTTGAAAGGTCCCTTGTGGTTTTTGGTAATTGAGTGTCAACATTAGGTGAACTAATATGTGTGATTGAGATAATACACAGGAGATTAGTTCACATGTGATGTTGCAATGGAGGAGCTTATTGCATATGAGACATGACATGGAGTCATGTGACCAAGGTGGTGAAGATCAAGACAAGGCTTGGCTTGATGGACTGGTTGCAAGTGTGAAGGGCAAGTCGAGGCAGTGAAGCGATGGACCGCGAGGCGGTGAAGCTTGGGCAAGACTTGGCGCCGACGGACCGACGCAACAGTGAAGAGCAAGTGAGGTCAAGATCAATGGACCAATAGTGTCACGTGATGATATGAAGTGGATCATATCATTCGGTGATCGTGTTGGTGCATGTGTTGCATTGGCACTTGGAGATGGAGCGGAATGGAAATGCGCAAGGCAAAGGTATAACCTATAGGGCATTTCATTTCGCCGGTCATTGGTGCTTAGAGAAGTTTATGACCGGATTTAGGATAGATGGCCGTACTATCAAGAGGGGAAAACTTGTTTGCATATCGGTCATCTAGTGCCACTTGAGCGATCTAACTTTGTGATGTGTTAGGATCGAGTGGCGTGGTAAGACCAAGAGAAAATCCTTTGAAAATGATTGTGAAAATGCTAACACACTTCCACATGGTGATGTACACTTGGTGGTGTTGGCATATTTGCAAAGGAGAAGTTGTTTCGGTGTTTCTCGGACACTTGGACTGACTTTGGAGTGGAATAATGCTTTGATCCATTGAGCTTTGGATCAAGTAACCATGTTGGTTGTGTAGCCCTCTGAGTTAGCTTTCCATAGAGTCCAAGATCATCGAAAACGGAGTTCGGATGAAGGAGATATCGCCGTTTTACCGAGCAGTGGTCTGACCGGACGCGGTGACCGGACCCGCGACCGGAAGCATGCAGGATCGACCGGACGCACCGTGTGGGTTCCGGTCAAAGAAACAGAGCATGTTTTTCGTGGTCGTTCTCGGGGAGTGACCGGGACGCATGCACCGGACTTCGTGACCGGACGCATGTTTGCTGAGCGGACGCATCTTGCGCGAGATTCTAAATTTGGCGGAAGTTGGGTTTGTCGGTTGTGACCGGGACTCATCGACCGGACTCATGCATGAGTCCGGGCCGGTCCGTCCGCCAGCCTGCAGAATTGCATGTTCCTCCCCAACGGCTCTATTTTGGCTTGTGGCTATAAATAGATGGGGTGGCCGGCCATGGCTGGTGCTTAGCACCTTGGGGACTTTGTGTCCATGCTTGAGAGTGCTTGAGAGCCCTCCCACTCACTTGTGATTGATAGAGTTCATCCAAATCAAAGTGAGGAGTGATTCTAGTGCATTCGCGTTGAGAGATCGCATTCGTGGCACTAGGTGATCGTGTTGCAAGCCGGTGTGCTTGTTTCTCTTGGAGGTTGCCACCTCCTAGACGGCTTGGTGGCAAGAGACTTCGTGAAGCACGCAAGGAAGCTTGTGCGGTGCTCCGAAGGAGGATTTGTGAGAGGTTCGTGCTCACCTCGCGGGGATCGCGAAGAGCGACACTACTAGAGCGTGTCGGTGAGTACCTCCCTTGTGCGTGTGGTGTCTTGCGGTGCCTTGAGAGGCTCACTTGAGAGTGGTGTCTTGCAATTACTAGCTTGTGTAGCTTATTAGTTGCTTTGCTTAGTTTGTGTAGCTAAGTAATTTGAGCCTTTGGGTTAGGCGTGTGTCGCCTTGTCCTTAGTGCATCTAGTGAGCTTAGGATTGGCTTTGTGCTTTTTCTCATTAGAATTGTGTAGGAGCTCACCCTTGTTTGAAGTACTAGTGCATAGGTTTGTGTGACCTTGCAATAGAAATGGTTAGGAGCTCAAGCTAGGCTTCTCACCTCATTTGCTTTGTGTAGGATATTTTGTGAGGTGATTTAGAGTCATAGCTAGAGGGGTGAAGTCTTGGCTAAACGAATAGTTTCAATTCCGCATTATATTTGTTTAGCCGGCGCAATTAGTTTTAGAAAGGACTATTCACCCCCCCCCCCTCTAGTCCCCATCTCGACCCTACAGTACTTCAGCCTTCGCGGCTATTGTTCTGTCCTCGGGAATCTTTCTTAATTTTTGCTTCTTCGGCTTGTAGTTTGGATCGATATTTAGGCGATGCTCGATAATGTCTCTACTGACTCCTTCCAGATCTTTTGCTGACCATGCGAAGACGTCTTGATTGCTTCTTAAAAAAATTGTAAGTCGTTTTCTTCTTCTTCTTTTGCTAAGTTGGCACCTATGATAACTTTCTTTGTGCATTACCATTGGATCTTGCAAAACTTCTTTCGTTTTACGCTTTGGAACATGTCTTCGCTTTCTTTTTGTGACTTCGCACTTTACGTCTCATTTTCATCTTCGATTTCTTCGATGGCCAAAACATTTCTTTGGGCTGGAGTTGAGTCTTTCTCAATATTTCTTGCTTCTGTTTGATTTCCATGGATTGATATTGGTCCATTGATTGCTGGAACTTTCATGCACAAGTAAGAGTAGTTGATAACTGCTTCGAAGATATTCAAGCTTCCTCTTCCGAATATTGCGTTGTACTGGCTATGCATTTCAACAACATCAAATGCTACTTGTTCTGTTCTTGCATTGTTTTGTGTTTTGAAGGATACTGGCAATACAATTCTTCCAATTGAATTTATCCTTTTACCACCGAAGCCAACTAATGGATATTCTGCTCTTCCCAAGTTTTGTCTTTTGATTTGCATTGCGTCTAATGTTGATGCAAAGAGTATGTCAGCGGAGCTTCCTCCGTCTACTAAGATTTTCGTAACATCCCAACCATCAATATTTGCTTCTATGACCATGGCGTCCATGTGTGGATAGTCTTTAAGTTTCATGTCTTGTTCTGTGAAGATGATTGGTTGATGTGACCATCTTGTGTAAGGTCCCTCCATTGTTATTGCATTGACTCTCCGAAAATAGTTTCTTCTCTCGTTGTTGGTTGCATGCTCTATGCTGTTCCCTCCACAAATTGTCATTATTCTTCCTCTGCTTGCTGTTGAAACAACTGGTGAGCCATTGTTTTGAACATTTGGTGTGTTATTTGCCACCGAGGCTTCAGGTTGTAAACTTTGTATTTGTCCCCATTGTGGCGGAGCCATTGCCAATGGTTGACAATTGTATATTGGGGGTGGTCCTGGCAGCACTTATTGGTTGTAACTTGGATCAAAGTATGCCTGATTATGCGAAGTGCTTGCTTGAGACAAGAAGTTTATTGATCTTTGATTTTCCATTGATTTGCCCTCTTGTTGTAATTGCTCTATGCTTTTCTTCACCATTGGGCACATCTTCGATGTGTGGCCAGCCCCTTTTGCCGTGAATGATGCAATACATTTCTTCGGGCTTTAAAATTCTTCTTTCCCGAATCTTTGATTGAAACCTCCTCTTTGGCTATTATTGAAATTTCATTGTTGTATTGGCTTATTTGGTTATTTTGTGGCTGAATGTTGTCTTTGTGCTCATTGTTGATTTGGTTTACACGAAGTGGTGGTTGATACTTGTTGGTAGTATGGTCTTATTTCGAAATTCGTGACTTGAACCGATTGTTTGTCTTCGCTTGATTTCTTTGTGCATTTTCTTCTTGATCTTTTTTCGAAATCATCGTCGATCTTGCATATTTTTGGATTTCTTCATATAGTTGAGCAACGGTTGTTGGTCCTTCCCTCTTTAGGTGCGAAGACAATTGTCCAACTCAGGCCCCCGATTGCGGCAATGATGACGACTTAGCCTCGATACTTCGGAATTTGGGTCTTCATTTGGATGAATCTCTTATAGTATTGTATTATTGGCTCCTTTGGGTATTTCTTGATATCAAACAAATCATCACTTGTTAAGCCTGTGTGTTGGAATCCTTGGAAATCAACTAGTAGAGTTGTTCTGAGTTGTTCCCAACTTTTGAGGGATCTTGGCTTGAGCGAAGCATACCATTTCTGAGCTGGTCCTTTCATTGCCATGATAAGTGCTTTTGCTAGTGTTTTATCATCTCCTCCTCCTGATTCAACAGCTGCTTCAAAACTCATCAAGAATTGCCTTGGATCTGTTAAGCCTTCATAAGTTGGTATGACGTTGAACTTGAAGCCTTTTGGCCATTTTGCCATTTGTAAGTCTACTGATAATGGAGGCTCTGGGTCGATTGTGACTATTGCCTTTTCGTTGCTTTGATTTGTTTTGACTTCGTTTGTTATGACAACTTCACGATCTTGATCATTGAGTTCTTCACTCAATCTTTTTAGCTCTGCTTCAGCTTTCTCTATTCTTTGCTTCAAAGTCTTTTCTCTGGTTCTAGCTTTGCAAGCCTCAAGCTCTTTTACGTTTTTGATTAATTCTTCTTCTAGTTCTTGCAACTTTCTTGCCTCTTCGCTCTGATTTTCTTGAGTAGTGGTTTCTTTGGAGACATTGTCTTCGCTTGTTCTTGGTACTTCATTCTCTGTTGCTGTTGCTTCTTCGGCGACACTTGCCGACTTGTTCTTGGGAGGTCTCCCCATGATTTCTTGATGGCCATGGGATAGATCGTTGCTCACACAAACGGTGGGCACCAAGATGTTGGATAAATGTTCAACACAACATGTTATTGATGATGATATGGTTTACAAAGTGGCCATTCAACATGGCGTTTACAAAGAATGTCAGGGGGTATTTATAGTCCCCCCGGCTTCGTAGTTTGTACAAAAATACTAAGAATCCCGAAATGACTCTCTATAGTACATTTCTTCCAGCGAAGACGTATTTTTCATCTTCGCGTTTCTTCTAAGCTGGTCCTTTGTCTTCGCGATGCTTTTTGATCTTTCTGAAGAAAGTATTTCTAGCTTCGCAGCGAATCTGTTGTGGTCATCTTCGCCCGGATCTTTGTCTTTGGTTTTCTTGTTCCATTTTTGTTGCCCTTCCGCGAAGCCAAAGTTTCGCGAAGTTACCTTCGTCGCTTTATTCACCTTTTGTTTTACAACTGACCCGTGCATCCTGAAATCTTCAAAGTCTAGGATGAAAGTTTAAACAGAAATCAAAGTTAGATCCCATCAATTACCTTTAAATATATATTTGCAAACTCCACATCCACATACGGACGACGAGGGCGTGGGGGTGTCGATGGCGTGGTGATGTTGTTTTGGGGGGGGGTGGTTGCGCGGGGTGCCTCGGTGCCGTTAGGGCGATGGTGAAGACGGCGACGGGGGGGGGGTGAGCGTTGGTGGTGTGATGGGAGTGTCGGTGGTGTGATGACCATGGGGAGGAAGCGCAAATGGCGGGGAAGAAGACGGCATCGCGGCACGGGGGCGTTGGAGGCACGAGGGCGGTTGAGAGGCTGCGTCGGAGCCACGGCCACCGATTCTCAACAATATGAAATAGATGCAACGTATATATGAAATCAAACCGATGAAATATCGAGAACTTGAACTTACGGTGGCAACATATGTGAAACACATATGCAAATCCACATAGTTGCAAAACACATCTTTGCAATAGAAGACTGAAACCGATGAATCATTTTTGAAATATAGTGTGGAACATAGACACATCCCGATCAAACGATAAAATAATACATCCGGTTGTGCAAAGATTTACTTGCCTGTTAATGGGCCGGGCTGCTAATATTGACCAATTGAGGGGAGCCGATAACATAAGCATTACACGGTTTTCGAATGCAAAGCGGCCGTCACCCCAGCGGCCGGTCGCTCCACCGCAGGCACGCAACCTAAGCGCCGCCCCACGCCCCACGCCCTGCCGTCTGCCGATGTGCCATGTGAGAGGGCCCGATCTCCACAGAGCTTGATTCCCTAGGTTCTCCTACCCGAATCCAGCGGCCGTCATCCCGTTTCGAAGGCCCGACAACGCGGCATGGTGCCGCCACCGCCACGCCGGGCAGCGGTGATGGGCCGGGCGAGAGGCGGTCGCGTCTCTCGCGCATCCGTGGCGAATCGAGCCGCTCGCTCGCTGCCCGATGGGGTCCGTCCGTTCAATCAACAATCACGCCGCCGCCGCCACACGCTCCGCGGCCGGCGCTGCTGCCGGAAGAGCTCGTCGAGATGTCCTCCGCCGCCTACCTCCGGGGATGATCCAGCGGGCCACGTCAGCGCCCGCGATCGTCTGCAAGATCTGTGCACGTCATCTCCGGCCCGATCTTCCGGCGCGAGTTCCGGGAATTCCATGGCGAGCCCCCGATGCTCGGCTTCTTTGCGAACCAAGATAGTGCTGCCCTCTCCCGCTTAGTCGGCACCTCCTCCACCTGCCCGCCGTTCGCCGACCGCGGCAGCTCTTTGGAAGGTCTTGGGCGCCCGACACGGCCGCGTCCTCCTTCACAATTGGACCGAGGGATTTGGAGATGCCCTTCGTCGTGCAGGACCCCATCCGAAGCATTGGAGGGAATTGCCCTTGTTGCCGAAAACCCCGAGACCTGCAAGATGGAACGTGGGCGTGCTGCAGCGTCTTTGCCCACCTTGGCGGCACCTGCGACCACTTAGACCGCCACCGTGGACACTTCCTCGTGGTTCTAGCTGCCACCGGGAGTAACCCGACGACGGTGGGCTATGTCTACTCTTCGAGAGACTGGTTCGTGGAGGGATCCAATAATCTCTGTGCGAGTTCCGATATTCTTGTGTCACTTCAGCGCCGAGTGCGCTTGTGGGGAATGCGCTCTACTTCTCGGGTTGGAATTACACAAATATCCTCAAGTATGATTTGGGCACACAGGAAATATCTCTGATTCATCCGCCTGCAAATCTCATGGGACGCATGGTTACCATGACTATGGAGGGCGGTGGTCTGGGATTTGCCGCTGTGGAGAACACCACACTCTACCTATGGTCCTGGGAGGCCAGCCGTCGCGGATGTTAGCACTAGAATAAAATGTGTGAGTGCGTTGGGTTCATCTTGTAATCCCGTTGGGACGTGTCGTGTGAGTTTGTTATTTTGTAGAGCGTAGAATCACAGGCGGACGAGATGTGCCCGTGCCGCGCTGTGACCGCTGTGTGAGTCTGCCCCGCCACGACGTCGCGTTGTGCACGTCCTCCAGAGATCTGCCATGAAAATAGGATCACGAAGAATGAGTCGTGGTGGCGGGGTGTGGGGCTTCAAGCCCGAGTATATCAATGAGAAATAACGACCAAACAAGCTGCGGCTCATTGCAGCGAAACTCTGTGTGTTTATCGTGTCCACTACTCGCGTGCATGCCCACGACGTCGTCGCCGCGGCCACCGTTCCCGTGATCGCGCCGCCGCCGCTTCGTCGTGCTTCCTCGCCGGGCTCGATCCCAACATCTGGTATCAGAGCCGGTGGATGCAATACGGTGGGTCGATAAGCCCACCGCGCCAGCCCCCGAGGAAGAAGTCCGTTGTCCCACGTCGTCAACCGGAGGAGAAGATGGGTGATGGTCAGAACAGCTCAGGTGGCGTCGGTGGCGTCAAGGAGAGCACGTTGGTCTGGCCAATGTTGACCCGCTCAAACTATATGGAGTGGGCAATGTTGATGCAGATCAACTTGGAGGCACTCGAGATCTGGGAGGCCATTGAACCCGGCACCAGTGTCAAGAGGTCTCAAGATCGTCAAGCCATGGGCGCCCTGATGAGATCCGTTCCCAAGGAGATGTGGGGAACATTGGGCGCCAAGAAGACCGTGAAGGAGGCGTGGGAGACAATCAAGTCCATGAGAGTGGGTGCAGATCTCGTCAAGGAGATCAGTGTTCAAAGGTTCCTTCGGGAATTTGAGAACATAGAGTTCAAGGAAGGAGAAGCCGTGGAGGACTTTGGCATGCGCATCACCAACCTCGTCGCCACGTTAAAAACCCTCGGTGAGAACATTGATGATTCCCGTGTTGTCAAGAAATTCCTGCGTGTCTTGCCACATCGTTTCAGTCAAGTAGCAGTGTCCATTAAGATGTTTGCCGACCTGAAAAAATTGTCTGTGGAAGATCTTGTGGGGAGGCTGCGTAAGGCAGAAGAAAGATTTGATGACAAAGTTGATCAGGTGACTGACAAAGCAGGGAAACTCTTGCTTACTGAGGTGGAGTGGTTGGAGAAACAGAAGGGTCGGCCCTTTGGGTCACCGGGGAAGAAAGACTGGGGTGCAGGAGGCAGTCAAAGCAAGGGCAAGTCGGTGGCTCGTCAAGATTCATAGAAAGGTGGGGTCAAGCTCACGTCTGAGGGCACACCTCGTCATAAAGGGAGATGTCGCAACTGTGGAATCTATGGACATTGGGCAGAAGACTGCAAACGCCCTAAGAAACAAAGAAAAGAAGAAAAGAAAGAGGAGGCAAATTTGGCCAAGGATGATGTTGAGCAGGGTGCATTACTGCTGGCAACAGTCGAGGAGATCAGGCCAAAAGAGTCTCATGCAGTGTACCTCCATGAGAAGAAAGTTGTGCCTGAAGTGTGTGAAGATGGTGTGTGGCATTTGGACACAGGAGCAACCAATCACATGACTGGCATGAAGTCGGTGCTGACAGATCTTGACATGTCAGTACGAGGTTCAGTGCGGTTTGGTGACGGCTCCACTGTCAGCATTGAGGGAATTGGGTCCATGATCATGACAGGACAGAATGGTGAACACAAGGTGCTGACAAGTGTGTATTATATCCCGAGGTTGAAGAGCAACATCATTAGCTTGGGCCAACTGGAGGAAGCAGGGTGCAAGGTGTTGATGGAAGATGGCTGGTTGCAGGTATTTGATCGAAGAGATCAAGGGAGAAGAAGGATTGTCAATACACCAAGAACTGACAATTGGTCGCCTAAACCGAAAATCAAGCACTCGCAACACCTGTATGCCCATTCTTCGAGCATTATCGATCTTGCTGGCTATGGCATGCCAGGTATGGTCATCTGAATTTCAAGGCTCTTAGGGAGCTAGGCAGGAGGAGTATGGTGAAGGGAGTACCAGTGGTGGAACACATTGAGCAAGTGTGTGAGGGATGTACCTTGGGTAAGCAGCATAGGAAACCTTTTCCAAAGCTGTCCTCATTCAGAGCTCAGAGAGGGCTTGAGCTGGTGCATGCAGATTTGTGTGGCCAGATAACACCTCAAACACCTGGTGGCAAATCCTATTTCCTGCTAGTGGTGGATGACTGTAGCAGATTCATGTGGATAGAACTCCTCAAGTCAAAAGATGAAGCACTGACAGCTATGAAGAAGCTGAAGACAAGAGCTAAAAATGAAGTTGATCTGAAACTGAAAGCTCTCAGGACAGATCAAGGTGGTGAGTTTAACTCAAAGGAGTTCAGTGTTTTCTGTACTGAGTTTGGGGTGAAACATTTCACAACAACCCCATACACTCCCCAGCAGAATGGGGTAGTTGAGAGGAGGAATCAGACAGTGGTTGAGATGACTAGATGTTTGCTGAAAAGTATGCAAGTGCCAGCTCAGTTCTGGGGTGAAGCAGCAACCACTACAGTTTATCTGCTTAATAGAGCACTGTTGGGGGTCAACTTTATTTTGCATAAACTTCTAACCCAAACTTTGAAGTTCAGTTGTATAAACAGAGTTTCATACGAAGGTATTCGCGAAGATGAACAACAAAGTTTTCATAAGGATGCGTGCGAAGGTATGACAAAGACCTTCGCGATTTCTGAGCTTCGCAGAAGAGACTCTGGAAGGGAGCTTCGTCAGATAGACCTTCGCGACTAAAGTTTACTGGAAGTATGAAGAAGATCCAAGATAATTCTTGCGAAGGCACCAAGAATAGCTTCGCTGAAGATATAGTTAGACATTCTTGTAATTGCAAAGTTTGTCATTTTCCTAAGATTACGAAGCTAGGGGGGGACTATAAATACCCCCCCGCACATCTCTTGTAACAGACATGTTGTACCAGTCACTTTGCGACTAAGTATTCATCAATATACGTGTTCGGAGTATTTTACCCAACATCTTGGTGCCCACCGTTTGTGTGTGCTCGAGCATTCCCACGACCAACTAAAGACATGGGGAGACCAAAGAAACAAACTTCTGCCGAAGAAACAAGATCACAAGAAGAAGGGCAAGATGAAGAAATTGAAGAACCAAGGGAAAAATCAAGATCACAAGAAAACAAAAACGAAGAGCAAAGGCTCAAAGCACTTTCGAAGAAAACTTAGCAAGGAAAGAAAAGAACTTGAAGAATGCGAATAACGCACAAGAGAAAAGACAATAAAGCAAAGAATTGAAGAAGCCGAAGCCGTTTAAGCAAACTAAATGAAGAACTTGAAAAACAAGAGAAAGAAGTCATCAACCTTGAGGAGCCAAGCTCGAAGAAACAATTCAAGAAAAGAAAACGAACAAGACAAGATCACAACAAAGAATTGACACGAGTCTCCTTTATCAATAGATCTCGCAAATAGCAAAATGGCCAAAAGGGTTCAAGTTCAACAAAATACCAACATATGAAGGACTCACGGATCCAAGGCAATTCCTCATGAGTTTTCAAGGCTGCGGTTGCCTCGGGAGGAGGAGATGAATCAACATTAGCCAAATCACTTATCATGGCAATGAAAGGTTCAAAGACAAAAATGGTACTCTTCGCTCAAACCAAGGTCAATCAAAAAGTTGGGAACAATTAAGGACAAGTTTGCTAGTTGATTTTCAAGGATTCCAACACACCGAGTTAACAAGTGATGACCTATTTGACATCAAGCAATATCCAAAAGAGCCATTGATCAAGTATTACAAGAGATTCATTCAAATGAAAACTTCGGATACCGGATATACCAGATGAAGTGGTCATCATAGCAGCCATCAGAGGATTAAGGGCAAGTCAATTATCATCACATCTAAAAAGAGAGAGGCCAAAAACAGTTGCTCAACTGTATGAAGAATTCCAGAAATATGCAAAATCTGATGATGACTACAGAAAGAGAATCGAAGAAGAAAACTTTGAAAGAAACCAAGCGAAGGCCAACAATCGGTACAAAACTCAAAATTTCGGCGAAGGCAATATCGGTATCAACCACCACAACGTGTGAACCAAATTAACAACGAGCAAAGTGGAGAAAATACATTCAACAATGATCGTGAAGCCAAGACCAGCGAAGCCAATATCAAAACAGAGGTATCAACAACAATTACAGAGGAGGTTTCAACCAAGCAAGATTTGGTGAGCGAAGACCCTTAAAACCCGAAGAAATGTTTTGCCTTGTGCATGGCAAAGGGGCTGGCCACACATCAAAAATGTGCCCAGTAATAAAGAAAAGCATTGACGAAGTCCAATAAGAAAGCAGAAGCATACAAAGCCAGAAGACAATCAACTTTCTGAGTCAACAAAATTCCCTTCAAAACCAAGGATGTTACAATCAAGGATACAATCCCCATACAAATTCAGGACCTTCGCATCAAGCATTACCGGGACCTCCGCAAATTTACAATTGCCAACCTTTGGTGCAATTCCATGGGGGGGCAAATACCAATTCAAAGCAACCAAAAACATCAATGACAAATAATCCCACAATCAATCAAGGCAACAATTCTCCATCCACCTCGGCAGTCAATACAATAATGCCAAGCAGAGGCAGAATATTGACAATTTCAGGAGGAAACAGCATAGAACATGCAACAAACAACGAAAGAAGAAACTACTTTTGAAGAGTCAATTCAATAACAATGGAGGGACCCTACAAAAAGACAAAATGGTCACACCAACCAATCATTTTTACAGAGCAAGACATGAAGCTTAAAGATTATCCACACATGGATGCTATGGTCATAGAAGCAAATATTGATGGATGGGATGTCACCAAAATCCTAGTAGATGGAGGAAGCTCCGCCGACATACTCTTCGCATCAACATTATTAGATGCAATAGGAATCAAAAGACAAAACTTGGGAAGGGCGAGAATATCCATTAGTTGGCTTTTGTGGCAAAAAGAATAAATTCAATTGGAAGAATTGTACTTTGCCCGGTATCCTTCGAGACAAAAAATAATGCAAGAACAGAACAAGTGGCATTCGATGTTGTTGAAATGCATAGCCAATACAATGCAATCTTCGGAAGAGGAAGCTTGAACATCTTCGAAGCAGTGATCAACTACTCATACTTATGCATGAAAATTCCAGCAATCAATGGACCAATATCAATCCATGGAAACCAAACAGAAGCAAGAAATATTGAGAAAGATGCAACTCCGGCTCAAAGAAATATCCTCAACATCGAAGACGAAGAAGAGCAAGAAGAAAAAGAAAATCACGAAGCCTCAAAAGAAAGCGAAGACTTGCAACAAAAAAGAAACAAAAGAAGTTCCGCTAGACCCGATGCTACCGGGACATTTAAAAGTCATAATCGCAAAATGATCTCGGCGAAAAAGAAGAAAAGAATCTTATAAACTTCTTGAGAATCAATCAAGACGTCTTCGCACCGGTCGGCAAAAGATTTGGAAGGAGTCGGCAGAGACATCATTGAACACAAACTAAACATTGACCCAAGTTACAAACCAAAGAAGCGAAATTAAGGAAACTTTTGAAAGACGAGAACAATTCTTTGCAAAAGCCAAAAGTACAAAGGCTTTTAGACGCGAAGGTCATAAAAGAAGTAAGATTTACAACATGGCTTGCAAACATAGTCATGGTCGAAAAAGAACTTGAAGTGGAGAATGTGCATCGATTTCACAGACTTAAACAAAGCCACCCAAAAGACAACTTCCCACTACCAAGAATTGACACATTAGTTGACCAAGCGGCGGGAAGTGAAATGTTAAGTTTCTGGATTGTTTCTCGGGTTATCATCAAATTTGGATGAATAAAGAAGACAAAGAAAAAACAAGTTTCATCACTCCGTTTGGAACATATTGTTTCCGGAAGAATGGGCGAGGGGCTTCGTAATGCCGGATCAAGTTTCATCGGAATGACTTCAACATTATTAAAAGATCAATTGGGGAAAAATTTACTTGCATATGTTGATGACGTAATTGTGAAAAGCAAGAAAAGAGAGGAACACATCGAAGATCTCAAAGAAACCTTCTCTAACCTTCGGAAAGCAAATTTGAAGCTTAATCGAAAAATGCACCTTCGAGGTCAAGAAAGGCAAAATTCGGGATGTGTTGTATCATCAAAAATGGAATCGACCCAAACCCGAGAGAAGGTCAAAAGCAAAAAGATGGAAACACAAGTTCCAAAAAGCATCAAAGACATTCAAAAACTAACCGGACGACTAGCTTAGCTAAACAGATTTATATCAAAGTCGGTGAGAAAAGTTTCCCAATCTTTCAAGCATTAAAAAACTCAAACAAGACCTTCGCATGGGGAGAAGAGCAGCAAAAGGCCTTGAAGAGATAAAGAAATACTTATCAAATCCAACAACTTTAGAAAGCCCAAATCCACAAGAAGAATTGTTGTTATACATCTCAAAGCATCAAAAAATACGATAAGTGCGATATTAGTGCAAGAAAATATAGAAGAACACATCAAGAAACAAAGAAATGCCAATATACTTTGTATCCGAAGCTCTCTCGGGATCGAAGATATATTATTCGAGAGATTGAGAAGATAGCATACGCGGTCCTAATGGCAACAAGAAAATTGAAGCACTATTTCCAAGCACACAAAGTGAAAATACCAACAAATCATCCCCTCAAAGATGTTCTTCAAAGTTGCAAGTCATCGGGAAGATTGGGAAAATGGGCGGCACAAATATCTCAATATTACATAGAATTTGAAAAAGAAAAGACTATCAAATCACAAGTTCTAGCAGACTTTGTTGCATTGGACTCCAACTTCAAATTTAGAAGAACAAAAAGAAGCCCAAGAATGGACAATGATTTGTCAAGAATGGACAATCAACTGTGATGGTGCATGGGGCTCCTCGGGCGCCGGAGTGGCTGCAATCATAACCGCCTTCGGGGAGTAAAAATGAGATATGCAGCAAGATTGGAGTTCAAATGTACAAACAACATTGCGAGAATATGAAACCGATAAGATTTACTACTGGGGCTTCGCAAGGCAAGAGCAATGGGAATTCAGAAATTACTAATCAAAACAGATTCACAAGTTGTGGCGGGGCACATAGAAAAAACCTACAAAGCAAAAGATCCCGAGTTGGCAAAATATTTACAACATGTTAGAGAACGGGAAAGGCATTTCGAAGGTTTCACATTGAGAAGCATCTCAAGAACAAACAATGAAGAAGCGGACACAATTGCAAAGGCCGCAGCTCGAAAAATCAAGTTACCACCAGATGTATTCTATCAAGTATTATCGAATCATCAATTCAATTCAAGCAAAGATGGAAGAACCAAGAAACATTCACATAATAGAAAGCGAAGATTGGAGATCAGCAATAATAGCATTCCTCAAAGGATCTCTATGAACCGAAAAGTGAAGTTGATGAAATCGAGAATGAAGCACAAAACAAGGAATTACAAAATCATCAATGATCAACTCTACAAGCATGGCATATGCGAACCATTGCTGAAATGTGTTTCAAGCGAAGAAGGAAAGGAAATATTACAAGAAATTCACAATGGTACCTGGGAATTCATGTTTGGACCAAGATCAATCGAAAGGCCTTCAGACAAGGTTTTTCTTGGCCAACAGCTCAAAAAAGATAGCAAGGAAATAATCAAGACTTGTCACAATTGTCAAATTTCAGCAAACAAAACACATGCACCAGCAAACCCAATTCAACAAATAGAACCAGCCTGGCCGTTAGCAAGATGGGGAATTGACATAATTGGAAAGTTACCACAAACTCAAGGAAACTTCAAATACGCAGTAGTAGCAGTTGATTACTTCACAAAATGGGTTGAGGCAAAGCCAATAACAAACATGTCCTCAGCAACAATGAAAAATTTCTTATGGCAAAATATCATCTGCAGATTTGGAGTCCCAAGACACATCACCTTAGACAATGGAACACGCTTTGATAGCGAGAATTTCAGAGAGAATATTGTACAAATCTTGGAATCCAACTATGCTTCGCATCAAGAAAACACCACCCGCAATCAAATGGAGCAGTTGAAAGAGCAAATGGAATAATCTGCACCGGAATATCAAGAAATCTTGTGGGATTACCAAAGGGAAAGTGGATTGAAGAACTCCCAATAATAGTTTGGAGTCACAACACGACAACCACAAGATCCACAAAGTTTTCACCATTCAGACTCCTATATGGAGAAGAAGCTATGACTCGGAAAGAACTTCACTACGAAGGTCCAAGATTGAATGTACAAATGATAAGCGAAGAAGATCTAAAGACAAGCAAAGACTTACTCGAAGAAGAAAGAAACGAAGCCCTGAAGAATTTAAGCAAGTACCAAGCAGAAACAAGTAGATGGTACAATAAAAAAGTTATCAGAAGAGAACTTCAGCCGGGAGATTTTGTACTCAAAAGAAAAAAAAATGAAGACACAGTAGGAAAATTCCAGCAAAAATGGGAAGGACCATTCATCATTTCAAAATCAAACAAGCCAGGATCATATCACTTGGAAACCTTAAAGGGAGAGGAGTTGAGCCACACATGGAATATCCAAGACCTTCGTAAGTACAATCCTTAGAAGATAAAGAGCTTCTCTTGTAAATATGTAAATAGATAGCAAGATCATTTACTTTCAAGCACAGTTTACATTTCAATTGTAAAGAGCTGCACTCTTTTTGCACTCGGGGAAGCCCTTCGTAGGGTGAGTGGTTTTTTAACGAGGCGCCTTCTCTATTGTAAATCCTCATATCAATATAAATGAGAACGTAGTTTCCCCAACCTTGGCTTCCTTTACATTTTACTCATACTTTACGTTTTATGTCAATTCATAAAAACAAACGCCCGAAGAACATAACATTCTTACATCGGCGAATAAAATAAAAGTAGGTGCAATTTTCAAAAATTACTACCTATGATTTCCTAAGGGAAAAAAAATTTTTCAACCGTAGCGAAGTTTGTCGCCTCCACCTTCGCAAAAAGAAAAGGGGACGACGTTTTTATTTCCTAAGGGAAAATTTTTTTTTTGTAAATATGTAAATAGCGAAGTTTGTCGCTCAACCTTCGCAAAAAGAAAAGGGGACGACGTTTTTTATTTCCTAAGGGAAAAAAAATTTTTCAACCGTAGCGAAGTTTGTTGCTCCACCTTCGCAAAAAAAAAAAATTTCTCTGACGACGTTTTTATTTCCTAAGGGAAAAATTTTTTTTTTTCAACCGTAGCGCGGAGTTTGTCGCTCCACCACCGCAAAAAAAAAAAAAGGGATGACGTTTTTATTTCCTAAGGGAAAAAAAATTTTTCAACTTAAATAGCGAAGTTTGTCGCTCCACCTTTTGTCGCTCCAATGTCTTCAAAAAAAGAAAGGGAGACAACGTTTTCGAAGTTCCCAAAACGAAAAATTTTTAATTCATAAACAAAATTTGTAGTTTTATCACTTTCAAATAATCAAAAGGAACAACATCTTTTTATAAAAAACAATACTTTATTACATCACAAATTATCAATATACACTCATACAAAACCAAATTATGGTTATTACAAAAACATTTTACAAGTCATCATTCTCGAAACAACAGGTTGTGGCGACTCCGTCAAAAGTTCATTTACTACTTCATCAACCATTTTATCCACTTCTTGCCTCAAAGCACCATCGCAGAAATAACTTGGAGAAGCACTTGAACTTGATGACTGAACGAAATAAGATTCATTTTTTAAAAAAAATCTTCACTTAGGAAATGTAAGAACTTCACACAAAATCAAACAAAGGCCTCACCTGTAAAGTTGCTAAAATCAACAACTCGAGGAATTCCACAATTAACTTTAACTTGTGAAACTCCAAGTTTACTTTCAATAAACAAATCAACATCAACATCACCAACGGATTCACGATGTTCCAAAAATTCAGAAGTTTCAAACACATAGTTCCCTTGGCAATCATCAAAGGCAAAATCGGGCAACATCCTGCGCGAGGCTTCGCTCGAAACACCTGCGCGGGGATGCATCTTAGTTAAAAAGATCATGATGTATCAACATTAACTTACAAAGTTCCCTCACAAAGTCACTCAAAATAAAAAAACCTAAGGAGAACTACATCTACAAATCCCTCTCACGGACATCATCGTCGCGAGCCTTAAGCGCCTCCTCCTCCAAGCGCTTCTTCCTCCTTTCTTCCTCCTGCATATATTCAAACTCAATCTATCAAAATTTAGAAAAAGAAAACAATAGAACAATAATCACAAAGAATAAGTAAAAAGCGAGAAAAAAACCACTCACTGCTTCCATCTTTCTTTTTACTTTCTCAAAGCAATGCTCCCGTCCACTCACATGCCAATACTGATCAAAGTATTTCTTGCACAAAGATTGAGTACGTGAGCTAATTTGCTTTACAGCTTCAGCAGGAAACTTAAAATCATCCCTGGCAAATTCAAGATACAAGGGGTCCTTCGCTTCAGACATTAAATGAAGAAGTGCCCTTGTGGCATACATCACACTAGTATCAGCAAAAGTATTGACAAGAACACCAAGGTCTTCATATTGACGGCATAGCCAGCTAAAGAAAGGATCAAATTCTCCTAATTCCCAATTTGGATCCTCAGGCTTCGCACCAAACTTCTCATAGTATCCACGGCAAATCTCCCACATCCTGTTAAACTTCATATGAAAAAATTCATCTTGTTCTTTCTTCTTTTTCTCAAGATATTCTTTTTCTCTTTTCAAGGTAGCTATCATCTTATTTGCAGTATCAAGCTCAGCATCTTTCTCTTTGATAGTATCACAAGATTGATGATAAAGACCATCCATCTGATGCCACTCAACAACTGCTTGACCTCTTTCTTTTTCCTTTTCAGCAAGCTGAGATTCCAAATTTGAAATTTTCTGCAATAACTCTTTCTCACGCATAGCAGATGCAACAAATTTATCTTCTATTGCCTTTCGCTGGCTGCGCGCAAGAATAGCACCCTACAAGTCATAAATAACAAATTAAAGTTAAAACAAAAATATAAATAATTAGATCAATACACAAATCAAAACATCAAGCGAAGATGTTCTCATCACCTTATACATCAACGAAACACCAGCTTCAGCAAGTTCCAAAGGGTCCTTTTTAGACAACTCTTCTTCTGTCGGGAACACTAAAAGCATCATCTATACATTTTGCTAGATGAAGCTCGCCTTCTTAGGCATCATGCGAAGTTTTTCAGCACCAACTCCGATAAACTTAAAAGAGTCCAAATTTACACCTTCGGAGCGGCAGAAATCAAGAACTTTCTGCAGTTTCTCTGGATCAGCAATAGAAGAAAATTCTTCAGAGGGCACCGCCGGAGTACCAACATCTTGTGCAACTTCTTTCATTTTCCCCACATCAATAGTTTTTTTTTTTCGAAGAAATAGATGCATCGGGGAAAATAGTCACCGCAAAAACATATAGTCAATTTAAAAAAAAAACATAAAAATAACTACAAATCAAACAACTTACCAACAATTTCTCCTTCTTTTTAAAAGACAAGAAACTTTTCTTGAGTTTCAATATTAATAATTGAATCATCAAGGCGAAGTTGTTGCGCTTCTTCAACATCCTTATCAAAAATGTCATCATCAAAATCGTCAAAAGTTACAAGTAGCAATCTGTGTACCTTTCTTCAAAGCTTTACGAATCTTTTCAACAGATTCGCCCCGAGATCTCCCTTCATCCATCAAGTTTTCACTATCTATCTCCGGAAGAATTTTATCAATAATTCCCGAAGCCCTAACAGGAGCAGCCTTCGCAAACTACGTTATCGAAAATATTCTCTGCTGCGAGATTGCAAAACATTAACATCTCTGGCGGAAATATTCCCCTTCGCCGCATCATCCACGGTCTCAGAAACAAAACAATCACCATCCTTCAAACCAGCCTTAGATTTTTGAACTTCTTTGGCAACAGAAGCCAATCTATCCTGATCATCACCAATGTCTTCAGTTCCAGGACCTAAATGGACTTTAGCATCAGAATCAACGTACAAAACAGCAGGAGTTTTCAAATAGAACCTGGGCGACGAACTAGTAGCTGTACCAGGGGCAACAACTTCTTTTACAACATCTTCGCCAGATTTTTTACTAGTTTCTCCACGAGCAGCCAAATTCTATAAATTTGGAGCAAGAGGTGTCAACATCGCAGGAGTTAAACCAGTGCACGCAAAAGCTAAACACATTTTTCTCACCTCAAGTTGATCAGCTGAAATTCCCATCAAATCTTCATCTATAGCAAAACCCTCGTCATCACATAAATCAACTATAGGAGTAAGATTACCCCTTTTCTGTTTCTTCGAAACCAAGGTCTTCTTCCTACCCCTACCAGCTGTTGTGGAAGTTTCGGACTGTTTTCTTTTCTTCCCCTTAGCTTGATCATTCTTCGCTTCATTTTCTTCAGCGTTTTTCTCGGCACGAGAATAGGCCGGAGGGGGTCGTTCCTCATAAGCAATCTTGGCAATATCAAAAAATCGATTAAATCAAGAGTAATCTACGCCAAGAATTTCATCCATAAACCTTTTCTCTTTCGTAACATATTTTCCAAGAATTGAGCAAGCTCTCAGTTCAACAGCTATGACAAAATCTTCATCTGACTTATAGTCCGCAGGCCTAACAATATCGCGATCTGGATATTTGTAACTCTTTCCGCGGACCTCCTTCGTGTGAAAACGAATAATATTCCAGCCACGACGAAGAGGCCAAACTCTGGCAGCAACAAACTCCTCAACTAAATCCCTCGTACTTTGAAGAGAAGCTACCAGCTTAAAAGCTTTCATACATTCAGAAGCAGCTTGAGATTTCTTCGGAGATGGTCTCACGATAAACTCACGCTTGTGCATCTCAGCAGCAAGCGGATATCTTTTCACAAAATTCCTACCAACCTTTTCCTCAACATAAGGAACCTTGTGATAAAACCACATCTTAAACCAGCCGTCGGCCCATTTGTTTATAGCAGCAGGAGAGATTTGCCTAGCACCTTTAGCAGTCCTAAAGTTGCAACAGCCAAAATAGTAGGTCACGCTCTTTCCATCGATAACTTTGCTCGATCATGAATATGAAGCTCATGAAGATCACGAAAAAGTATTGATGTTTGGCTTAGCGTCTTGGCTCCGCACAGCCCATATGAAAGTTGAAAGCCGAGAAATCGCGTTTGGTGTTAGATGATGGATTTCAATATCGTAAGCCTTCAAAACTTCCTCCAAGAAATCCTGACAAGGAAACCGCAGCCCAGCTGTGAAAAAATCCTTGTAAACAACACATTCATCCTTCTTAGGAAGAGGGACAGTTTCTTCAGAACCAGCAGTTCTGTAATAGCCAGGCTTCAAGATTCCATCTCTCTCAAGCTCTGCATAATCAGACTTCTTCATTCTACTCTTACCAAAAAAGTAAGAATATCCATCATCTGGAACCAACTCTGAAGGTGAAGCACTGACTCCGCTAAGACCTTCGTCATCAGAATCAAGAACTCCTTTCTCAGAACCGGAATGAGAACGAGAAGCACTTTGTTCTTCTATCATCTACAAAAATTAACATCAAACAAAAGTCGACTTTTTCTAAAGAATTATCTTCGTTTATTCACAAAAATAAAAGAAGAATCTCAAGGAAAAATTAACAATTACCTTCGGGAGTGAAGAAGAAGCAACAACGAAATAAAACTTCGCAAAACACCTTCGCTACCAAAACATCTTCGCAAGAACCTTCGCAACCCAAAGAAAATTTCGGCGTAGTCTCTCCTCTTCGAAAAGGTGAGAAAAAAAAGGGGGGTCCTCCGCTATTTATAAGCATGACTGGTCAAATTGGTCAAACTAGCCGTTAAAAAATTAAAGTAATAAAAATAATAATAAAAATAACTCTCTCGAACCCACTTTCTAGCGAAGACGTTAACAAATTCAAAGAATACCAACTTCAAAGTTTGGGACGACGTTTATTACCACAAAGTTTACTAAGTTTTCGTGGGATTCATGCCTTTGAAGTTGGCATTAAGCCCGAGGGGCTCTTTGTTGGGGGTCAACTTTATTTTGCATAAACTTCTAACCCAAACTTTGAAGTTCGGTTGTATAAACAGAGTTTCATACGAAGGTATTCGCGAAGATGAACAACAAAGTTTTCATAAGGATGCGTGCGAAGGTATGACAAAGACCTTCGCGATTTCTGAAGCCAGCGAGAAGAGACTCGGAAGGGAGCTTCGTCGAGATAGACCTTCGCGACTAAAGTTTACTTGGAAGTATGAAGAAGATCCAAGATAATTCTTGCGAAGGCACCAAGAATAGCTTCGGCGAAGATATAGTTAGACATTCTTGTAATTGCAAAGTTTGTCATTTTCCTAAGATTACGAAGCTAGGGGGGACTATAAATACCCCCGCACATCTCTTGTAATAGACATGTTGTACCAGTCACTTTGCGACTAAGTATTCATCAATATACGTGTTCGGAGTATTTTACCCAACAAGCACCAACCAAGAGCCTAGATGGTGTCACTCCCTATGAGGCCTGGTATGGCAAGAAACCCAGTGTGGATCATTTGAGAGTGTTTGGCTGTGTTGGTCATGTGAAGAATATTGGCCCTCAAGTTAAGAAGCTGTCTGACAGATCAGTCAAGATGGTGCTCCTAGGGTATGGTGATGGAATAAAGGGCTATAAGATGTATGATCCAGAGACCAAGAAGGTGCATCATAGCAGGGATGTTATTTTTGAAGAGAACAAAGGCTGGGATTGGAGCAAGACATATAGTGGCTCAGACAGACCTGAATTCTTCATTACTGAATATGAGACAACTGTTGATCATCCGACAACAGAGCCATCTTTGGCTGGCAGTCCTGAACCTGCATCACCTTCCTCTGACAGCAGTCTTCCTGTCTTCCCAAGTCCTCAGGGCTCGAGTTCCCAGGCTGGTACATCATCTGGAGTACAGTGGGCCACACCACTAGTTGGGCATGACTCTGATGTGGAGGATGATGACTTGACTCCAAGGTACAGGACACTGTCAAACTTGTTTGACACAACAGAAGAAGTTCAGACCTATGAGTACAGTGGGCTGTGTCTTTTGGCAGCAGATGAACCTGTTAATGTTGAAGAGGCACTTGATGAAGACTGCTGGAAACAAGCCATGGAGGCAGAGCTTGAGTCTATTGAGAAGAACAACACCTGGGTGCTCTCTGATTTACCCAAGAATCAAAAGGCTATTGGCCTGAAATGGGTTTTCAAGGTGAAAAGAGATCCAGATGGGAGCATAGTAAAATACAAAGCAAGGCTTGTGGCAAAGGGGTATGCACAAGTAGAGGAGGTGGATTATGAGGAAGTTTTTGCCCCTGTGGCAAGAATGGAGACAGTGAAGGTGATGCTAGCATTGGCAACACATGGAAACTGGGAGATTCATCACATGGATGTTTAATTTGCATTTCTGAATGGTGTTCTACTTGAAGAAGTGTATGTCAAACAGCCCCCTGGCTTTGTCAAGAAGGAGTATGCTGGAAAGGTTCTCAGACTCAATAAGGCTCTATATGGTCTCAAACAGGCTCGAAGAGCCTGGAATGCCAAGCTGAATCATGAGTTGATCAGGCTGGGGTTTGAAAAATGCAAAGTGGAGCATGCTGTGTATAAAAGGGGGGAAGGGCACTCACTGTTGCTGGTTGGAGTATATGTGGATGACTTGATCATTACTGGACCTGACAACAACAGGATAGCTGAATTCAAGATGCAAATGATGAAGCTGTTCAATATGAGTGACCTAGGACTGCTCAGTTACTACTTGGGTTTAGAAGTGGATCAAAGGGGTTCTGACATCACCATTTGTCAGTCAGCCTATGCCAAGAAGATTGTGGAGCAGTGCTAGATGACTGGGTGCAATCCAGTAGATACTCCCATGGAGCAGCGTGTAAAGATGGTGACTGCAAAACCAGGCACCGAAAAGAATGTGACAAGGTACAGGAGCATTGTTGGCAGCCTAAGGTATCTTGTAAATACTAGGCCAGATATTGCATATGCTGTTGGAGTTGCCAGTAGATTCATGGAGAAGCCAGACAAGGATCACTGGTCTCTGGTGAAAAGAATTGTGAGATACATCGCAGGGACAGTGGATCTAGGACTGAAATACAAGAAGATGAAAAGCCCAGAGCTGTCTTTACTGGGATACACTGACAGTGATCACTCAGGTGATTTGGTCAACCAAAAGAGCACTTCTGGTATTGTTTTCTATCTTGGGTCCAATCTGGTAACCTGGTCCTCACAGAAGCAAAGGGTGGTCACCTTATCGAGTTGTGAGGCTGAGTATGTCGCTACAGCAATTGGGGCATGTCAGGGGGTCTGGCTTAGTATGCTGATAGCAGACTTGACAGGCACAGAGAAACAGAAGTTCAGTCTGTTCATCAACAACATGTCAGCAATAGAGCTGAGCAAAAATCCAGTGCTACATGACAGGAGCAAACATATTGATACAAGGTATCATTACATAAGAGAATGTGTGGAGAATGGAGTAGTTGATGTGAATCACATTGGGACAGATGATCAGTTGGCTGACATTCTCACGAAGGCTCTCGGCAGGATCAGGCATGTGGAGCTCAGGCAGAGGCTGGGTGTTGTCGGAGTTCAACGGGATTAAGGGGGTGAAATGTTAGCACTAGAATAAAATGTGTGAGTGCGTTGGGTTCATCTTGTAATCCCGTTGGGACGTGTCGTGTGAGTTTGTTATTTTGTAGAGCGTAGAATCACGCGGGACGAGATGTGCCGATGCGTGCTTGTGACCGGGCCGCGGTGAGTCCCGCCTCGCCACGACGTCGCGTTGTGCACGTCCTCCGGAGATCCGCCATGAAAATAGGATCACGAAGAATGAGTCGTGGTGGCGGGGTGTGGAGCTTCAAGCCCGAGTATATCCATGAGAAATAACGACCAAACAAGCTGCGGCTCATTGCAGCGAAACTCCGTGTGTTTATCGTGTCCACTACTCGCGTGCATGCCCACGACGTCGTCGCCGCGGCCACCGTTCCCGTGATCGCGCCGCCGCCGCTTCGTCGTGCTTCCTCGCCGGGCTCGATCCCAACAGCGGAGACGCAGGATGGGTAGAACGCCGATCCATTGAACTCAAATCTTCACTCCCTGCTTGTTGTGAACCAACCACGCTCTATGTGATTGACAGTGCAGATAGCACTGGTCTTGTCTTTCTACATGCTGATGTCGGAATCCTTACTGTTGATCTGAACTCTAGCCGGGTCACGAAGTTTTGGAATGAAAGTAGGCATGGTGCCATATTCCCTTTCCTGAGCTTCTACACTCCAGGTGCTTTCCTTATGCAACTTTGTCTTCAATCAGTGCAAACTATGCTCATGCATGATTTACCTATATTTGTGAGAAAGGTAGGATGCTCATAATGCGGTCGGTATATTCTGCAAATGTTGTGCGTGATACAAATAGAGGTGCTAAGGCACTGCTGGCCATTGGTGCCTGGTCACCATGCCTACAATCAATGGGAGGCTCCCAAGCACCAAGACCGGGTACTCACACACTAAACATAGGTAGTCTACACACTAAACATAGTAGTATAACACACCCCCGCAGTCGTAGCGGCAGCAACACGAACGGTCAGACTGGAGAATAGTGGAGATATATCCCCCCACAGTCGGAACGCCGGCGTGCAAGCTTTGACTGGAGACTGATGCAGATGATAGCCCTTTAGCGCTGAAATAGCCGAGGTCGAGGTGGACGTGGTTGAAGCCATGGAGGAAGCGCGGGTCCAAAGCGTCGTCAAGGTACTCGAGTAAAACTCAGCAGCTTCTTGCCGAGGATGGCATCGGGGACGGTAGCACGGACGACGATGGTAGACGGTACGATTTGCGACTTATGTCACGCTCAAGACAGGGGTGGCGACGGCGCAAGTTGCAGTTGAGTCACGCTCAGAGCAGGGGTGGCGACTTCGTCTTCCTTCAGATGATCCGCGACGGTGTCCACGTGAGGACGGTTGGAGGCGCGGAGGTGGATCATGCGCCTGCTTGACGAGGACCGGCGGCGAGTGGCGCCACCGCCTGAACAGACGGCAACACCGGCGAGGGCGGCTTGACCATGAGTGTAGTGGCTGCAGCCTAGATGGCGCAGCAACAACCTCATCCTTCGAGAGTGTCGACGATGAACGGCAGGGTCACGCAACCCGATCTCTTACCGGAAAAAAATAACACAGTAGCAGGTGGCGACCTCTGGTACAAAGGGCAGTGGGAGCCCATGTCCCTGCAGCCTAGTCTCTATGTCGACCGGGCGGTGCTCGGCGCATCCGTCCTGCTACGTGATCTGGCACCGCCCAGGAGGGCTCGCCCGGGGCGGCCGGCGGGCTGGGAAGAGACAGGAAAGCTCGATGTGGTGGCCGGGGATGACGACGCCGGGGCGGCGGCGGCCCAAGGTCGGGCCATGGCCACGCCGACAAGCGATGCAGCCATGGCGACGGGAAGAGGTGCTCTCTTCTACTTCTGGTTGACGACGGCGGCGGCGCCAGATTAGAGGGATCCGCGGCGCATCCTAGGGAGGCGCTGCCCCCGGCAGAGATGGATCTCCCCGGGGGCGGGGGGGCGGCGGCAGCGGAAGCCTAGGTTAGGTCACAGGATCGTAACCCTCTGAAACCAAGTGAGAAAGGTAGGGTGCTTATAATGCGGTCGGTGTATTCTCCAAATGCTATGTGTGATACAAATAGAGGGGCTGAGGCACTGCTGGCCATTGGTGCCTGGTCACCATGCCTACAATCAATGGGAGGCTCCCAAGCACCAAGACCAGTTACTCACACACTAAACATAGCTAGTCTACACACTAAACATAGGTAGTCTAACAATATTAATGTTAAGTACTACACTACTACAGGATTGAACTTGCATGGTGTTTGGAAATCATTTTCCGTGGCGGGCTTTTAAAAAACCGCCACGGTTAATATCAGGATTAACCGTGGCGGTCATTTTTTATTAACCGTGGCGGTTTTAATAACCGTCACGGTAAATCAATTAACCGTGGCTGTTTTTTTTTAAAAACCGCCATGGTAAATGAAGCCCAACTAGCCAGCCCAAACAGCCCAGAAAAAAAGCCCAAAATGAATCCGAAACCGGGCTGGTATATATAGAGAGGGGAGTTAGGGTTTCGCAAACCACTCACTCGCGGTCACCACACAAACCACCGGACTCTCTCTCCCTCAGCACTTCTCTCTCCCCACCCCTCCATCCTCCCGAAACTTCTCTCGCGCGCATGGCCATCCCGGCGGCGCCCTCCCGGCGGCGCGCGCCGGCTTCCGGCGGCGGTCCCGGTGGCGCGGCCTCCCCGACGGCGCGGGATCCAGCGATGGCGCGCCTCCCCGACGGCGCGGCCTCCCGGCGCCGGATCCGGCCAGCCGCGCTTCGGATCCGCCACGGCGGCAGCGGGGCGGCGGCCACGGGCGGGATCCGCCGCCACATCGAGCGGCCGGCGTCGGCCTCCTCCACCTCGAGCTCATCGGCCGGCGGCGGCCCGGCGCGTGGATCCGGCCTTCCCATCGAGCACGGCGGCATCGACCTCTTCCACCTCGAGCTCCTCCGCCGTTCTTCCTCGACCTGGCCGCCGGGGCTCGATCCACGGCCATGGTGGCCGGATCCGCCGCCGTGGTGGCCGCCGGAACCCTAGCTCGGATGGGCTCGCGGATGGGCCTGGATGGGCTCCCGAGCGGGCTCGTCTTTTTTTTTATTTCATTAACCGTGGCGGGCAAAATAACCGCCACGGAAGTTCATCTATTTACCGTGACCCTATGTCCATGGCGGGCACAAAAACCGCCACGGAAAATGCATTTTGCCCGCCATGCAAGTTCTTTTATGTAGTAGTGCTAACTGTTTTTAGTGACATGAAATTAACAATTATGTGTATGGTAGTTGTGCTCAGGGACATTTAGTTTATAAAACTTGAATGTGATAATTAAACATAATGTATAAGACGTACTGGTGCTCCCAGGTAACTTGCATTGTTTTATTTTGGACCATTCATGAAACTGGATAGATGTGTCTAGATCTTTTAATTTGTTCCTCTTACATAATCATGTCTTCAAAACTGATTTCAATCTAGGCTTGGCTAGGATGTTATCCAGGGAGGAAAACACAACATACACTATTAGCCTCCCACGCATATCTCCAACACTTTATATTATCTAGCTATAATTCTACCTATTGGTGGATGAAGCCGTGTATCAAATACTACCCATTATAATTATCTAAAAAAAGCTATATATAGTCTGTTAACACTACATAATAACATAGACACACATTTTTAGGATTTTTTTTCATCTTGTACATCTGTCATGAAGAACTATAAATTTATGCTATGCAAGGAAGATATCCAGTTGGCAAGAAAGCAAAAAATTTCAGATGTAAGCATCCCACGTATAACATATCTTTCACTCATTGGAGAATTTGGATTTGGTTTGTCAATCTAATATAGCAGCATAGAGATTTGTACATACAATGTATGATATCATTGCTAAAGAAAAGGGTGGTGTTTTTTGTTAAGGTATAAGTCCAGCTATAGATAATAACTTAGTACAATTTGTCTGTTTGGTTAGCCAATTGGTTACTAATGGGTGCTCATTGAGGAACATTCAGTTCTGATCCACCTGATATTATTTTCAAAATTTGTGCATTTTTGTAGCATTTGGAGCATCCACAGATGAGGTATCCAGAGCTGGCATCCCAAGTTCTTGACAAACATAAGTTGCTGAGATGGGGGATCCTCGGTTAATGGTAAATGATCGACTCGTGCACTTGTGGTAGTACTGCATACTATAAGCTTCATGGTTGGACAACTCTCAGGTATCAGGAGGTTATTTGTAGTTTTATTGTGTGCGGTCTTTTTTTTTTGAGATTACACAAGTACAATGCAGGCGCTCAACACGCACGCACACTCACCCCTATGAACACACGTATGCAAACCCTACCTCTATGAGCATCTTCGAAGGACTAAGCCGGCAAATCTTGATGTTCCGAAGTCACCACTGGCGCCTCGCTATCGACGGGGACATCGCCTACCACTTAATGCACAGCGCCGGAAAATCCTAAAATAAATCCAGGATAAAGTGTCGCACCCAGGATTTGAACCCTGGGTGGGAGCCCCCCAACCAATGACCTTTGCCATTGCACCGTGAGCCCCTTGACTATTGTGTGCGGTCTTTAATTGTTCAAGATTTTGTTTTAAGGGTTGTATCTGAAATTTGGTTACCTATTTGTGTCAAGTAACATTTAAAACTCCTGCCATGACTTTGATTTCCTTATAGTGAAAATAAGACCATTTTGTTTTAAACGTGCACATCAAATCTTTGTAATTGGCACATAGTTATTCTTGTTCATGGCATTAAGGAGTGAGGTGAGGACTGATGATTGTTACCTCGATTTTCAACGTAGTTCACTTTATGCAGATAACTATGTAAAGTACCTTTTCATTAACTTTCTCGCTGCTCAAGTTATTACCCAGTCCTGTTGTTATGTTATTTCTCTCCACCTGAAATTATTATTCATTTGCTGGGAAAATGGATGGATAGGTTATAGGATGACTCTGGAAACAGATTTTATATGTCTGGGCTGCTAAGTGATTTGAAAGTATGAAGGCATGAAGATCTTCTTATTTTTGACAGGTTCAGTATAGCCGTATAGGTCTAGCATCCCAGTCAGGTTGACTTTTGCTGTTTGCCATTAGGTTAAATTACCTGTTTGCCATTTAAGTTGTCTCCGCCATTAGGAAAGTTTTCTGTGCTTATTTGTACGGATTATGTCTAGCCATCCTTATATAGCATATGTTGGCTGAAGACTAAATAGCGGGATTTAGTGGGAGATTTAGCATTTGGCGGATTAGCTGAATTTTGCCCGGCTAAAAGCATGCTAAAGTTAGTTGTGTGTATGCTCTTTACCTGATGTTTGTTACCTGGCTAAAAGCATGCCTGTAATTACCTGATGTTTGTTTCCTGAAATTAATTATCTAAAATGTTTTCATGTGTAAAATTATCATCTTTACCTTTTGCCTTATGCATTTTTGTGTGTATGGTCTTTTATACTTGTTTTATATGAGTTTCATCTCTAGCCTACCCCAACTAGCTTGGGACTAAAGACTATGTTGTTGTTGTTGTTGTTTTTATGTGTAAAATTACATGTTAGTTGACATATTTTTTGCAGCAACTAAATCGCTTAGCCCATATTAGCCCGCTATAGCCTTTCTTAGCCTTTAAGGCAGTGGCTTAGCCTGCTATTTAAAACTTTGCTAAAGATTGAAGATGTTCAACATGAATCGACACAGGTGACTAATTACCGGGACTGAAATATGTTGGCGCATGATAGCCTAGTTTTGTTTGCCTCTTTATTTTCTGAATACCTAGTTTGTTTTGGTCATATAAAGATTTTTTTTTCGAAACCAGGCACTTGCCCGTTCTGCATTAAGAGAAGTTAGAAAGTTTTACAGCCTTGTGAGAACCCTAGCGAGATGCACGGGCACACACAAGACAGGCACACTAACAAAAGGCACCGGCTCAAACGGTGGTGCGTCGACAGGTGTTTCCAAAGAATAAACTAATTGTGCGACCGAAGGTAGCCTAAACCGCGTGGTCGTCGGTCAGTGCCTGTGAGGCCTGCCGCGACGGGGCGGCGCGACGGGAAGAGCACATTCACAGCCCGGCGCTTGTGATCCGGGACGTGTCCCCTGAAGTGGCTGAGGAGTCGCTCCGTCACCGCGTCATCGGGGGTGGACGAGGAAGCGTTGTCGGGACGACCCTCCCACTTGTTGAGGAGCACCCGCTGGGCCCTCCTCTCCGGTCGCGGGTCCCTGAAGATGGACTTGGCCGCCAGGCGGGAGCTACGCCTGGGGATCCACTCGTCGACCCGGGAGGTGGTCATATAAAGATTTTCACCACCTTAGATGAATTTCCCCTAATCTCAATGGTGCCAGTGCGTGGAACAAGTTCTCTTTGGTTGGCCCCAAGAAATAGTGCAGATTGAAATGAGAACAGTGCTGCTTATTTTGGTGGGTACACGTTCGTCTTATAGAACTCCTCTTTTTGACAAGTGACAAGCATAGACTGCTCTTTGTCTTAACATTTTGGCTAAAGTTAATTTTTATTCATTGCTGCTCATTGCCAGCGTCCAAAATATCAACCAAAACTGCCATTTGAGTAGGTCTGGCATGACCATTTAGTTTAACTGGTCAGTTGCCATGGTTTTATATTAGTAGCAAGAAGATTGACTGGGTTTACTTTTGGTCAAAACAGACGCCTGCCAGATGCCCACGTTCCACTTGGACTCCGACAGTAACACGATTCGCCAAGGTGCTGCTGTATTGTATTTGGAGCAGATAACTAACTCGAGAGGCCGGTCGATGGTTGCGTGAGGGATCAATCAATCCAGAGATGGAGCTACGTGCACCACAGTGGGTGTGGCACCCACACCAACAATGGAAACAAGTGAAAAAAACCAAATTTCACAATATTTGCACCTGCACGTCAAAAAATATTGCACCCACAAGGCAACCACACCCCTTCGAATTGCACTAGCTCCAGCAATTAGTCCATGGAAGGCCACAAGAAGCAGCATGGTATGGTGCTTCTGGAGGAACTCATAGCGGACGTCCTCCTCGCTTGCCAGTGGCTGCACCCAGGTGGCTCTTCTGCGCCATGGTCATATCTGCAAGCCCTGGAGCCACATCGTCTTGGAGCCCTACTTTCGCTGCTGGTACTACGGAGAGTTCCACCCTTCTCCACGTGCCTCGTCCTTGCCACTTCTCGTAGAATCGAGATGAACCTAAACAGCTCATCTAGCCTAGTCACAATGAGCACGTCACAAATAACCCGATTAATGCCTTTAGTATCAGCCATCTGAGGAGGTCCATCTAGAAGAACAGCAAGGTCGTGACGACCTTCAGGGCTTCAGGGTGCCAACGACACTGGCCAATCACCTTGCGGCCACGCCGAAGTCAGGGAATGAAGAGTGGCGGCCTTCAAGTTGATCTGGTACTCTCAGGAACGGTCAGTTAGGGGATGAGTAGGCTCGGATGTGCATGCGTTGGCTTCCTTAACTTAATGATGCCACTTGTAATTGTGGTACCCGGTCTTCCATCAAAGTGATTCGGAATCCAACGATGCTCCCAAATCCTTGTAGATGACCCATCACCAATTCTACGGATTAGTCCCTTCTGTAGCACATCACGTCCTGCCAGAATGGCGCGCCAAGTTTGACTGGCGTGATTCTAATCCACAGGCCATTTTGAGTACCCCGGCGAGGGGAATGGGAAATGACGACTGGGCCTGGGAGTTGGAGAGACATGGGCTCTACTCCGTCCGGTCGGCATATCGGCGCCTCTTTGATGATCAGTGGCGTGCTGGTGAGGAGGACCAAGCTTCAACATCAGGTGATCCTTCCTGGAAGCGGTGCTGGAAGCTTTCAGTGCCACCAAAGGTCCGTGTGTTCTGGTGGCGGGTGATGAATGGTTTCCTTCCAACAAGAGGAGTCCTGCATCGGCGTCACCTTGAACCAACAGCACACTGTGAGGTATGTGGAGCGGAGGAGGAATCGCTCAAGCACGCCCTACTGGACTGTACAGTGGCAAGATACTTCTGGGAAGAGGTTAAATTGTTGACAGGAGTAAAGGTTCCAGTGCTGCACCCTGTCACATGGGCGCGCGACTTAATCGATCCTGCTGTGATAGCTCCTAAGAATGCAGCTGTGATCCTGTGTGGTTCGTGGGCACTATGGATGGGGAGAAATAAAAGGCGTCACGGCCAGATGACTACGCCGATGAAGTTAGCAGCCCAATGGGTGGTCGACATGGCGTTTCATCTTTGGCAAGAAATTCACCCGATCAAGGTACAAAAACATGCTGAGACACACCAACACCAGACATGGCAACGTCCGGAGCCTGGATGGGTAAAAGGCAATGTAGATGCCGCCTTCCATGCTGGAAGCAGTTCAGCTGCGTCAGGGATCACTCTTCGGGATCAACAAGGAAAATTTTGTGGAGGAAAAGCCATATGGTATGATGTCTGCTTGAATGCTATTGTTGCAGAAGCCATGGCATGCCGTGACGGACTCGTGTTTGCTCTGAACCAAGGCGTGAGGAAGATACATTTGGAGTCTGATTGTCAGGTTCTAGTCAACCTGTGGATCAACCGAGCAACTCAAAAGTCAGCTATCGCTCCCTTATTGCAACAAATGGAGGACCTGAGCCGGAGTTTCGAAGATTTTCGTTTTAGTTTCATTTCTCGAGCTTGTAATAAAGCAGCACATGTGCTTGCTCATATGGTGTCCCAAAGTTTCCAGGTGGCGGAGTGGCTTATAACCCCACCGGGCTTAGAGGGCATCATGAACGATGACTGTAATCATGTTATAACCAATATATGAAACTCAGGGTTTCCCCTCAAAAAAAAAAAACTTAATGATGCCACCTCCTTATATTATTGTGCCATTTGATCGACCTAGGGCTCCAACCATAGGTAGTTAGGCGTGCTTCCGATCGTGGCACAATTGTGGGAATCTTAATTACGATCCCATTGACTCAGTATGCATGGGTCTGGGCATTGGACCATCTCCCACACACTCCGCCTACCCCGCCGCGACGCCCACGTCCACGACGGCATGCGTGCACTCTCGGCATCTCACCATTCAACGCTAATTCACAACTTTTAGCAACTTTTGTAAGATGTTATTTTAAGGGTTGTCATGTAGTGTGGGGAGACACGGATGGCGTCTCACAAAGTGGAGACTAGAGTGATGAATGAGATCACTTGGGACATGGTGGGCTGTTGGTGCATGTAACACCCCAAATTTTGGCCCTTTTTAAAATTCGCTAAAATTTTGAACTTTTCGAAAACTCGAGTGAAATTGTTGCCTCGGCGATATTTTATGACCTAATTTGAAGCTGTGAGATTCTTTTAGAAGCGCTAGAATTTTACCTCCTTGAATTTTTGAAAGTATAAAATAGTTTATTTAAAAACCTAAAAGGAGCTATTAAAAGAATTAACAAGGAGGAAAAATGGAAATAATAAAAAGAGGAAGAAATTAGAAGAGGGGGGGAAGAGAGGAGAGAAAAGAAAAAGAAAGAAAGGAGGAGAAGGAAAAAGAAAAAGAAATAGAAGAGAGGAGAAAAACTTAGGCCACCTTGTCCTCACGGCCCAGCCCGGCCAGCCCCTCTCCTCTCCCTCTCTCTTTTCCTCCCATCCGCATGGGCTGGCCTGGCAGCAGCCACCAGCCCGGCCCGCCTTCTCTTTCTTCTTCCCCAGCGCGCCGCGCGCGCGTCACGGCCCCACCATGGGCCCTGGCTGCTCCCCGCCATACCGGCTGACCCGCCATGAAGACCAAGCCACAGGAGGCTCGCTGACCGCTCGTCGAGCTCCGGCCGAGTGAGGACAGCTGGCCCATTCCCTCCTCTTCTCTCGTCCTCAATGACAAGGCTAAAAAACTAAAGAAAGAACTTGATACAAAGGCTAGCGCCCTCCAAAATTTTTGCCACAGGTTTAGCACGCTGTGCCAAGAAACCTCATCAGTGGTCTCCCTCATACATGCCATCCAGGCTGAAGAGAAGAGCAAGAAAGAGGCCACGGCAGCTCAGGTCCTACAGTGACGACGAGATAGATGCATCCTCAGCCTATTGTGCCCTCTCTATGCCCTTAGCAAGCTACAATTAGACCTCTCTAATCTTTCTGCCGGGTCCAGCGTTCGGTAGTCTTTTCTTACCTCAGGAGTAGTTTTCTTTGTACCAATAAGGTATTCTAGATCTACAAAATATGGTGCGCTGAGAAGGTCTAGAACTATTTGCATCATATGTGTCTTGTATTTGTGAAGGCATTGGAACAGAAAATGGTGGTGTATCGGTTCTATCGCTGCAACTTATATTTTGTTTATATGATTACAAAAGCGTTGAGAATGCTTGAAAAACCCTATATACGGTAAGTGAGTCCAGCGTGGGTAGGGGTCCCTGCCAGGATCTACACCCTACCCTATGTCTGGGATGAGGTCGTTGTCGACCTCCCATTGGCTCGCGCCGTTGGGCCCAACTAACAGAGACACTACAACAGTTGTGTAGCGTGCAGCCTTTGACCCGTGCAAAACAGAATCGCGTGACATGCGCCATCGTGAATTGATGGGAACTACACTATGTAGGCCCATCGCCTAGGTGGTCCACATGGCAGCCACAATGTCTACGACTACCATCAGTACAAGGTGTTATCTAATCCGATGCACACCCCATGACTCTTCTACTATATGACTGACCGATCGGGCCCATTGAACAGATTAAGACGGACCCCATTTTGTCAATCACCTCTGGAGTTAGATCTCCACGTCTTACTTAGGCGGCTCAGCCGGTCGATAAATAAGAAGATGTCAAGCATCCGCTCTCCCTTTTTGTACCATAGACTCCTGCTGGTGAGTTCTTTCCACTGAACTTGGTTTCCTTAACGTAACCTAGGTTTGTCGATCTGTGCTTGGATCATCTCTAATATATTTTTTGCCATCTGTTCATTAGGTCTATAGCTACAAGATCCACGGAGCTGTGAACCAACCAGCACTTTCCTCCACCAGATCCGGATCGATATCACCTGATCTAAGCGGTAGCTACGACTGAATACAGTTGGTAAGTTTCAAATATGCCAACCAATCCACTATATGCTCTAATGCTTACGGCCTTAACTTACCATCCCCGAACTCTTCTTGACATGTATTTCTACCATATCCACTCAACCAGGTTTAGAGATTCATTTCGACAACGTTATACGGACAAGACACCACCTTGTAGGCATAAAAAATGGTATCCCCTTCTTTGCTCATTACAGGAAGATAGTCTACAGTCGTCATGCATAGTTCCTGTGCCATAGATAGATATTGCTTACAACTTTCAGATTTACTATTACTACCACTGCTCCCACGTACATATACTGGTCTTTTTCATTCGTAGGCCGGTCGTACCTTTCCAGTCCTCTCAGTTATGCAACCCAACACTGCCACGGAAGAGGCAGAGGCACAGCTTAGCTATGCTGTGATTGCTCTCAACGTTTGCTCAAACGGTGTGCATACAACCGTTAGAGACATCAGACACGTTGTGGAATCACAGTTTGGTTTTACCCCTGTTAGCATCGCGCGTTTCAACTCTAATTACATAATTCATTGTGCTTGTTGAGAGGGATGTCCTTACGTCAGCTCAGATCCTCTAGGGGAAGGATTTCAATGCCATTCTTGCTACCTAGTCAAATAGATATGCTGCTACAACTGTATGCTTGGAAACCGAGGTCTCCATAGATATTGAAGGATTCCCGCCACATACATTCAACCCAAGCGCATTAGGGCCGAAGATAGGGGTGTTTGTGAAGATCTCTAGATTGGTTTTGGCTAATTAGTGACATCCTAGGACTAATCTCTCTATGCTAAGTGTTTGTTTTAGTTGGAGATTGGTCAAGCCAAGGTTGTGCATGATGGTCATGGTAGATGGATCGAGATGGTTCAAATGATGATCAAGTGCATGACTTGGAGTGGATCGTGGATCAAAATGGGCTCAAGGCAAAGGTATATCCATAGGCCCATTTTGTTTTCACACTCAAGACACCATAGAGGGTGTGAGTGATTATAGGATCGATAAGCCGTACTATAAAGAGAGGAAAACTTTCGTACATATCGATCCTCATGTGCCTCTAGGTTCAAAATCATTTGCATGCATTCTAACTTAGAGAGCTAACTCCGTACTTGATGGAAATTGTTTTCAAAATGCTAACACATGGTGTCGGGGTGTTCTTCGACGTGTCGGCAACAAGAATCAAGTGACGGAAGTCGATTTGGAGCAAAGGCGAAGGAACGGCAACACAACGACGGATTTTCGCAGCTCAGATGTTGACCGGACTCACTGACCGGAAGCACCATCTCGACCCTACAGTTTGTCGTGTCGATGGATACGCACAGAGCACAGCATTAGGGCCCTTCCGGTGAGGTTGGGCTACAGTACCCAGCACAGCATGGGGTCAGTCATGTTTCTGGTCAGAATGATAGCCTGCAGCTACCGAGAAGCACCACCATTTATATAGGACCGGATGCGTAACCATCCACCACCTTTGGATACTGTTGACTTTGCTAACTATTGTTTAGGTCTCAGTTAGTTACATGACTAAAACCGTATGTCTACAAGGCTGCTTTACAAAACTGACACCTTTTTATGTCTATCAAACTCAGCTGATGAGGTGGGCTGCGACAGGGAGACCTATGACGATGCTATGGCCTGGCAGATGAGAGGTAACCATGCCTATCATACATACTTTGTTCCACATAGCAATTCATGTCATCACATCAATAAATCTCTTTTAGCCAACGCGAGGATTGGTAGACGACACCATTGTCTTCTTCTAGCTTTATGTAGTGACAGGCTTCTAACCTTCTAACTCACCGAATGTCAAAGGCCTCAACTTAAGAACCGTCCTCTGTGGATGTCAAAGACGACACCCCCCTAGGCAGAGGCGACTCTTCACAAAGGTAACTGGCAAACAAACAGACAGATCGGTCACAGCCTTCCGCGCAGCGAGACACGACCACTCGACTTCCACAGCATATATGGCCAGGCCTGATCGTCTTCTCTATCTATCACGGCCCACATAATGGCCCAGTCCGATTCAGATAGACTTAGATTTTCTGTTACGTCAGTATAGAATGGACTACAGAGGAGACACGTGCGCTACGCTTCCCTTGAACCACCGTGATCAAACGTTACGCCTTATGAACAATCGATCTTCCTTCGCCAGTTTATTTATAGAATAGCGACGGAATTTTCCTGCTACAATATTTCAAGGGTCTCCGAATGTTCCAGACCCAGTAGTTTTTACTGGGCCGTCCTTCATCCACGAAGGCCCAAATTAATTTAACGATGTATGCCTCACCGGCACACAAAAAAACCCTAGACTCGGAAATCTATCCAACAGGCAAGCTTCATAGGCCAATGATCCTAGCCTAGACCAGTGATTAATCTATAGGCTATTGTCCTGCAGCGTCCACCCAGAAAGGACGGTCCGTCTACCATCATTACCCATAGTTGTCACCAATCCATCGACTGAACAACAGCTTTACATGACGGTTCAATGCATACCAGCAGTAACTTTTCAGGTGTACAAGTGACCTTGGGACGGTCATACCGGCTCAAGCACGCTCTCCAACATGGCAACCAAAGAATCGATACGCCATGGACAGACGAGCGTGAAGAATCTATGGCGAGAAGCGTCTTTTGAGGGAAAAAAAGGAAATACGGCAAATAGGATTGTCACGTGCAAACCAAACGGTACAAACAACGTCAAATACCCCATTCCAAGTTCATATGGAGGTTTACCATTGCAGAGGCCGGTGGAGTTTCTAGAGTAATCAACTCACATCTCATAAACCATGGATGCTAAACCTGCGATACTACCAAAGCGAACCGCATCGATGGCGATTTCTTCAGCACACGCCGGGATGGCTTCAAACCTGCTAAACCTCCAGTCAGTTAAAACGAGTCGACAGTTCTGTAATCAAAGTCATCATGATCAGCTGCCCCGTGCCCCATGTCCTACTTATTTCCACGCTACCCCTGCTCGAAGGCCGAGAAAAAAGAGGTCGATAAGAATATCCAACAAAAAATGGGCCGCGTACGTTTTTCCTAGGGTAGATAGGCCCATCTTCTTTTCTTCCGAAACAAAATTCTACTAATGGGAGTAAGAAACGCTATGGGACACCAAGCTCAATCCACGTGAACTCAATGGGTGTCATACTGGGCCGGCCAGATCAGTACAGGAATCCATGTGGAGACTACCACACAACGGACCTTGCGTGCTCCAGTATATTTTCTATCATTTTAATGGGCTGGCCCAATACATGCAGAAGTGTGCTCGGCCACGAGCGCACAAGGGCGCGACTTCACCACGAGGCCAATAAATGTTCGAAGCCCAGCCATTTGGACCAGGCTGCGCTTCATTCACGAGAGCCCAAACTCATCTCACGATATACCACACGTTACAGTGCACGGGTCACCATAGCCCATTACGACGCCTTCTTACACCTGGGCCGCCAGTACATAGAAAGCTCTCTCTTGAACCAAAAGTTACCAGGGTGACGCGTCGCAGCTTCCTCTATCTTTCAAGTAATCGGAACAGGGAGACTAATGCCAATCGACTGTGCCCCACGTCCTATTTATTTCTACGCTAGCCCAGCTCTAAGACCGAAAAAAAGAGAGGAAAACAATATTGATCAAAACATGGTCCGCGTAAGTTTTTTTGAAACGTAGGCAGGCCCATCTTCTTTTCTGAGGAAAAAAACGATATGGAACACAGAGTTCAGTCATCGTGAACTCAATGAATGCCATAATGGACCAGCCGGGGGAGTAAAGGCCTGGGCTCACTCCAGTATTTTTCCTTTCGTTGTACAGCGCTAGCCCAATACATGGACTGGTGAGCCCGGCCATGGGCCCGCAAGGGCGCGCCTAAAACAGTAGTCATCTAACAGATTGTTAGACGCGCCTAAAACAGTAAATCGGTGCTCGCGCACCTTTTCTTGTTTTCCGCGTTATGCATCTAACTCATAGATTGTTAGACCAATTCTCAAAAAAAAAAAAAACAGATTGTTAGACCAGGCCAAGTCGGCAAGAGCACCCTTGTCGCTCATGTTTGCAAGGACGAAAGAGTATGTGCTTATTTCCCTGAAATTCTGTTCTTCCGCATACAGGGTGTCACAGATGACGAGCCAGCTGCTTTCACAGATGGATGTGAAATAAAACGTGAAAATCTTGTGTCTGGATAGGAAAGACGATTTCTGGTTATAATTGAATTAATTGGGAGTATTAATGAGGATGCATGGGGTAGGTTGTATTCTGCTTGTAAACAGTATACACCAAGCGGTAGTAAAATCATAGTGACAAGCCGGTTTGAAAATATCATTAAGTATGGAACAACACAGGCTCTAACTCTGAAATATCTCTCGGATGAGGAATTTTGGTATTCCTTCAAGACACTTACATTTGGATGTATGTTGGTGTGGACGAAACACGAAACACCAAAATAGGCGAAACACAGAGACGAATGCGAAACCAACGCTTTCTTTCTATTGATTTCCACTCTCCCTTTTACAATGCCCAACCGGGCTTATTTATAGTCCGTAGATTTTTACAATGCCTCTAATGCCCTTCTACCTGCTCCTGGCACTAGAACTCCTCGCCTACCGCCAGGGGCATTCTGGTCCTTTCCGCTCGCGTGGTCCCACCGGCCTTCAACGAGGACCACTTGCTGCCTAATCATGACCACCTGCAGAGTGAAAACAAGAAGTGTCCGAAAGAAGGCCCTTTCCGCCCCGCGGCCGAAAGACCGCCCTTTCGGTATGACAGACCGAAACTAGGCAAACGCCGGTCTCCCGGCTGACGCACACCGGCTACACGAGCGCCAACCCAAAAGTCGTCCGCTTCGGCCTTGTGGCCCGAATGGACTGTCTCCGTCCCCAAGCTCCGAATCATCGTCGCCCAACGCGGTGATGCTCCTCGTACTGCCGCCTAGGGGAGAAACCCTCAAATCCTACCTAGCCGAATCCCCCAGCTTTCGGTCCTACGGCCGAAAGCTAAGACCTTCGGTACGACCTCGCACAAACCCCGGGATCACCGCTGTCTTGGCTTTAGGACCGTCGATAGGTACTGTTGGGTGATTACTCAGCACAACATTTTGATGATGATGATATGGTTTACAAAAGGGCCATTCAACATGGCAATTACAAAGGAGGTCGGGGGTATTTATAGGCCCCCCCGACTTCGTAGTTTGTACAAATGTTAAGAATTCGAAGTGAACTTCTATGACGCAACTATTCCAGCGAAGACATTTCTCTTGTCTTCGCGACGCCTCGTTCATGGTCTTCATCTTCGCCATGTTCTTTATTCTTCCGGAAATGACTTTTAACCGCGCGTGGGGGTTTACTTCGACCGCCTTAAACTTGATACATTTGGACCCGATCTTCTTGATTTCATTTTTTATTGTTGGATCGCTGAAGCCAACTCTTCGCGAAGTCACCTTCGGTCTTCATATTCTGTTCTCCATTTGCTAATAGTTCATGCACCCTGAAATTATCAAAGTCTGGGGCGAAAGTTTAAAATCGAGAAATCAAAGTTAGAACCCAACAAAGAAAGCCCTCGTAGGCGAAGGCCGACTTCAAAGGCATGAAACCCACGAATCATAGGTTTTACTAAAACTTTGTTCCGATCCGAAAACGTCGTCCCAGACTTTGAAGTTGGACTTTTTATTTGAGTTGTGACTTCACGAATATCTTCGCTAGACTTTGAAGTTGGACTCTTTTTTTTTTTTTAACGGATAGTTTGACCGTTTGACCGAAGAGGTCTATAAATAGCGAAAGCACCCCACCCCCCGCCGTTTTTCTTCATCATTTCAAGAGGGGCCACCTTTTTGAATTTTTTTCCTGGCAAATAAAGTCAAGTTTGGGGTTAAAACTTTTTTTTATGAGGTCGAGTCTTTTTTGTGAGTTTTGTAGCCCTTCTAAGTCGGTATATTTTCCTATCGAAGTTTAAGAATTTTGTACCTTTCAATCTTTTCCGCGAAGTTCTTATGACTTTGTTGGGTGATTGTTATCTTTTTTTTTTTTTTTTTTAGAATGGCACTTGTCGAAGATGCTCCGACTGATTCGCATGAGCAAGAGGTAGATGAAGAAGTGAATTCTCAACAGGATAATTCAGATGCAGGCCTCTCGGATGTTTCTGCTTCAGAATCCGAGTTGTTACCAGATGATAGGATTTCGCTTACCTTTGGTCGTAGCAAAATGACCGAGGAGGATTTGAAACAAATGGTTAAGGATGGAATCCTCAGAGAGGGACAGTACAGGCCAGCGGAGCCAGATGAGAAGGTCCCCAAACCTAAACCTGATGAGTGCATAGTTTTTAAGGATCTTTTTACTACAGGTCTTCGCATGCCCCCTCAGAATTTTCTTGAAGAAGTTTTCAAGAAATTCAACATTGAGATGCATCACTTGACTCCTAATGCAATAGTCAAGTTGTCTGTTTTCTTATGGGCTGTGCGGAGTCAAAATGTGAAACCGGATATTGATGCTTTTTGTTCTTTGTACGAGCTTCATACTCAATTCAAGTCGAAGAAAATTGAGCAAATATGTCTGAAAAAAGTTTGTACTTTGGATGTTGCAGTTTCAAGACTGCTCGGGGCCAAAAGCAAATTTCTCCTGCTATGAAAAATAAGTGGGCAGATGGGTGGACCAACTATTGGTTTTACCATAAGGTTCCTTTAGTTGAAGAGAACAAGGGTAAGAAGGGAGTTGTTAAGACTTATCCCTTGGCTTCGCGCATGCATCGAGAACGTTTTGAGTGCAAGCCTGAGCCTTCGAAGTCCAAGTCTTGTTCCGAGTGTTTGAAAGCTTTTAAGAGGGTTATTTCCCAACAATCGACTCGAGATCTTGTTGAAGAGTATCTAGCGGTGTATCCGCCATTGAGGCTTGGTTGGGATTTTCTACGGTACCACACGAAGAAGATAAGGGAGAAGGATTACATTTTTCCTGATAGGGATACCGTGATGCCTTCACGGTTTAAGAATGAAGAAGATTTTGTTGCTGATGTCGAAAGCAAGGCTGTAGACTTGCTTGGGAAGTACCTTCATACCGAAAAGAAATCGGAAGGACGAGATTATTGGTAAGGACTATGTTAGGCTAAATCGTATTTTTGATTTAGCTAACATAACTTATAAGGTTCGACCACCCCCTGCCTATGCTCGCAAGAAGGATAAGAAAGACAAGGCTGATGGTGGTAAAGATTTGAAAAGAAAAAGAGACAACACCACGAAGCCGTCTTCCTCAGCGAAGACACCTTCTAAGGTTGTCAGTCCGAAGCCTCAGAAGAAGAAGGCTAAGAAGGCGGTTCCTTCTTTACTTGAAAATTTAGATTTGACTGACAGTGAGGTCGATGCTCCAGATTTGGAGGCTCCGCAGTTTGGTACTTCGCTTCAGGACTTAGAGGTGAGGAAGATTTGTAAGACTTTTGCTCCTACCGGACTGACTCCGGATCTACTTACTCCGCTAGCCGCATATTTACAAAATTTTGGGTCTTCGCAGAAATTGGGGACTTCGGGTGGTGCTAGCCAAGATGCTAATGTAGATATGACCCCGGTTTCTCCTACTGGTACTGCATCTCCATCTTCTCCTAGAGTTAGGGATCCAACTCCCCGAGTTTCCAAATGAAGTTGATTTCCACTTCGTCTGATGATTACGATTGTCCAGAACTTTTTAAGTTAGCCAAAGATATTCACATGAGTCGTTTGTTAGTGAATCCAGAAAAACCTTCCGCGGAGCCGGAAATTGTTGATAGAAATGAAGATGTTGTTGCTGCAGCAAAAGTTGATCAAGCGGCCGCCTCGGAACCTCCTAAGGTTTCGGTTGTTGTTGAAAAGACATGCGAAGCACATGGCGAAGCTGTTGCCGGTATGTGTCTTTGTACTTTGTTGTTGTTTTCTGGATACCTTGTCTTATTTTTCTTGATCCTTTTTTTGTAGTAAAATCTTCGAAGGAGAGGGCTAAGGAGGCTGTTGAAGTTGTGAAGGAGAAACTAAAAAGGAAAGGGACCAGGACTATTGGTGTTTCTTTCGATGATTTATCTGATGTTGAGGATGAAGAGGCCGAGCTCGATCGCGGTGAAGCCGGTTATCTGAATCAATGGTGAATGTTGAAGCACGTGAGAAGATTCCTTGTCCTTTGAAGGATGGTGAAAAAGTTTGTAAGTGATTTTAAATTTGATATGTTTTTATAATTTTTATTAAAAACCTTCTTTTCCCGACTACGCTTGTTTTTCAAATCAATTTTTTCCCCGATGCTTTTGCCACTTCTTCCAAAGAAAAAACTATTGATGTTGGAGCTATGAAGGATGTGATTGAGATCATCCGACTCCACAAGTGGTCGTTGATATCGCGGAGCTTACTTCCGAAGCTATATCGAAGTCTATTGACAATCCTCCAAATTTTGTTTTGAGAGTGGTATTAATTTGGATTCTTATAAGTTTGTTGGAGTTGGAGTAGACAAGCTTCGCGTCCTCCCGAAGAAGACAGAGAAGCAGTTAACCAAGTGTATTGATGATGCGTTCTCGGTTCCTGATGCCGAGGCCGAGCTTGCGAAGATGAATCCTTTGGAGTTGGCTGATGCTGGAATCAATTTGATGTATAAGGTAAAACTTCTTATTTTTTAATGTACTTTTGCAAATGCAAAGTTTGATTATTTATAAATTGTTTCTAATTAGTTTGTTTTGTTTGTGCAGGGTGCTCTTGTGAACCGTGGGCTTAGAAAATCCCTTGAAGACAGCGCCGTAGCTTTTGCTATTCGTGAGAAATCATTATTGGGGGAGATTGAATCTCTAAAATCAGAATTAGCAACTAAGGAAAAAGAGAGAGGTGATGCCGTTGATGAATGGCATAGGTTGGATCGATTGTATCATGGAGCCTCTGATGCTATCAAGGAGAAGGATCAGCAACTCGAAGCTGCGAAGACTACTATTGAAAATCTTAAGAGAGAGAAGGCATCCTTGGAAAAGAAGAAGTCTGAGACTGATGAACTCATGCTGCGAAGGTTTAACAGGACTTGGGAACTTTGCAAGCAGGCTTATGAGAAGTGGGGGGCTGTACCAGAAGATGCTTGTTGGGATCTTGGAGAGTATGACCCGTTTTTCAGCTGGCTTTGCAGGCAGTATGAAGATCTTGGGGTTATGATTCAAGCTGCCGCAGACACGAGTGTTATGTCTTCTACTCGGGCACTTCTCCATTTTATGAAAGAAGCCAAGCATCCCTTGTATGATACCTTCGCAAATGAGGGCTTTAAGTTTCCTGGGGATGCTGTTAGCAAGATCTCTCCTCGCACACAGCTGCTTTGCCAGAAATTCTTTGAGCAATATTGGTGCAATTGTGGGCGGGAGCATTGTCTTGAGAAAGTAAAGGAAAAATTAAGAAGGGTAATACTCTTCCTCTATTTCATTGTTTTCTTTGTTCACTTTTCTTATTTTTATTTGTTTTCTGACTTTGTTTTTTAACAGCTTGAACTTGACATCTTACAGGGAGGAAGAGAAGTTTAGGAAGCTTAAGGAAGAGGAGGAGAGGATTGCTCGCGAAGTTGAAGAAAAAGAAAAGAACAATGTTAGTGAGCAGAGAGGCTAGGAAAAGACTTGTGGCTTATCTTTTGGGAGTTTGAGAGAAGGGAAACTTTTGTTTGTCAGATTTGTTGTAAATCACTACACCACAACACTTAATCAGCAACCGACTACAGTTGCTAAAACCTTTAATCAGCGTTGGACGGTGGGTTGCTAAAAGTTGGTCTCGGATGGGGCGCTTGCTAAAACTGAATTCGAGTTGGACTGTCCGTTGTTGAAATGATTCCGCTTTCGCGTTGGAGGGTCGGGTTGCTATATATGAATAACAAAGTCGAATGGTCCGTCGCTAAACAAATTTTGCATTGACGGGATGTATTTGGGCCCTTCCCGCGATTATTTTGGCCCAAAAACACCTCAACCCTAATTTTCCCCCAGACCCACCCACGGTGCCTTCACTCATCTGTTTCCCGCACACGCCGCCTCCATTCCACCACGCCGGCCGCCCCCTCGAGTCCCCAGACGTCCCAGGAGCCGCCATCTCGCCCCCCCGACCACGCCGGCCGCCATCCAGTCCCCGCCCGTGCCCGTCCCCTCGCTAGGCGAAGGTGCGTGTGAGTCTATGGTACAACCTGCCATTTGGTTCAAATTCAAGTCTGGGAAGATCCCGCCGCACCCAATTTCAGGTCGTTGTGAGCAGCTTACTCTATCATCTCTTTCTATCCTCTGTCCCTTTCGCTCAATGTATCCCTCTCCCAGATCTATACATCCTCCATGAAGCAGCAGGTGAAGGTGACGAAGCTGTGAGTGGTTGGTGGTGAGCCATGAAGGATTTGGTGTTTGCAGATCTGCTTTGGAAGTTTGCAAGTAGGTTTCGCTCATTGTCTTTCTGTCCTCTGTCCCTTTCGCTCATTGTCTCCCTCTCCCAGATCTGCTTTGGAAGTTTACAAGTAGGTTTGTGTTAATTTATTGGAGCCATATAAGCATTAAGCCATCAAAATTGGTTGATGTGTGCAGGGCTGCATATACCCAGGAGTTCAGAACCTCAAATATTACGTCAGTTATTTTACATGACTCCAATATAATGCATCGGATTGGATGAGCACAAAACTGAGAAATTATGCTTGAAACACCAGTTACTAAACTTTCCTCATGAGAATTAGACCCCATCTATTCCCATGTGTAGGGGGAATCAGTGCAGACTCGTGGTTGTTCATGAATGTAACCTTAGCCTTTAGTACCATTCCCTAGCAACCACTGATAGTATTGAGCATATTTCTTTTTACATGTTATCTACAGTATAATTTTTTATTGGGCCATGTAACTTGATTCCGACTTAGCTAGATTTTGTGAGAACAAAGCTTGATGTACAACCTGATGACTTAGCAAGATTTTGTATTCGGCTACTATATTTTCCTGAGTGGTTGCAAAGTCTTTTCTGCTTCGTAAGTTATGTCTTAATGAAGCGTACCCTCCCTTCCGTGATCTTGCTGAGTGGTTGCAAAGTCGTTTTTGTTTTCAATGTTTGAGGTGCTTCCTATATTGCATATAAAGATCAGAAGGTTTTTTTTTGATACTACACAACTGTAACTAGAGTTCACTCAGATTTTTTGATACTACACAACAGTATAAGTAGAGTTCAGAAATTTCCTTGGTGTTTATGTTCATTCAGATTTCCTTAGATAGAAATTAGTAGCCCAGTTTGTTCACATCTTCTAACCTTGTAATGTGGTGGCACTTGTAGCATACATGAAACTCTAAAAAAAATTATAGAGAAGTGTGGGAAGCTTGTATGTTTTCTTCACTCTAAATGCCTGCTTTGTCAACTTTCTTATACCGAGACATGATGGTTGAGCATCTGTACACACATTTCAATCCTATAGCTTCTCCATGTTATTCTGTCAGCAAGGATGGTGGCGATGTCAGGCTAGCTGCACAGACTCAAGTCAGCCAACACCAGGAAAGTTCTATCCCTTTGCCTCCTTGATCCATTGCTCAAATCAAGTTTGTTGATCTACAAGTACAAGTACAAGTACAAGTAGAATTTACATTTGCTAGATGTGTGGATTGGACTGAGGACAACATACTTGCTTGAATTTACATGCCCTTGAATTAGCTGAGACTTCAGTCAGTTCAGACTGCTTTTCCGTCTTCTCTGTCTCAGGGTGCAGGTTATTGAATTTTCAGAGTAGCAGTGCAGTTGACATCTTGGCGAGTAGCAGGCTTACAACACAAATTTTTTACAGGTTTCAAAAGTGCAGTTCAATAGCTGCTGTTTTTCATCATATCACTGTACAGCAATGCAGTAAGCAACAACAGCTCCACCTTCTTTCTATGTATGTATATTTGAATCGAGCTATGAAATTAGTGCACCTATTCTATTCAAAAGCTCAGATGTATTTTTCTGTCAAAGATGTAGGGAACAGATGCCTGAACTATATATATTTGACAAGCCATGCTAGGAAGTGTTTACAAGTATTCGTTTCTTGTTGCAATATCAACTGTTTACTGCCTAGCTTTATTAAATTTGGTTCAGCTTGTTTGGAACTTTCTAACCCAATATAACTCTGGAAGATAAAATTGGGGTATGTTTTGTACAAAAAAACCTTGTTTGTTTGTTTATTGTAACTGTTAGGCTGAAATTTCAAATACACCATGCTGAAAGAATAAATGTTATTTTGTTGTAATGTCTCACTCTTGACTGAAGATGGTTTATTTACTTTGAAAATTTGCAAAGGCTCCTGTAGACAAACATCAAAGCAACAACAATTCTGAGAAGTTTTAGAAACCACAGACAAACAACTCCCCAGCTAAAGTTGACAAAAAAATGAGGTGCACTGGAACTCCTACCTTATACTGATTCTATAATTGCATAGCATGTATGCCATGTTTCGAGGTTCGATTTACAGGCTCTGCCAATCATCTTTGAATGAAGAAATGATTCTATGCTGATTATATATGCTAGGCAATTTTGAACTAGGTCATGTAGTCACAAAGTTTGCAAAGATAGAGACATTCCTGAGATCACTCATACTTAGTCTCAATGTTTCATGGTCCCATGATGACCATCTTGTACTCATACTTAGTCTCAATGTTTCATGGTCCCATGATGACCATCTTGTACTGAAGTAATACGTTTGAACATTCACATGATATGGCCTACTAAAATAGATTATTTGCATTCTGCCAGATTGTGGTGATCTGAGAGTAACTATGTTGTGCCTCTTGAAGAAGAAACACACTTATACATTGTTGTGCCTTTTGCACATAAAGTTGTGCTCCTCACATAAAGTAATCTGTATTAACTAAGAATGTTGTGTGCTGTGAATTTTGTGATGCATGTATGCATTCAACGGGGATGGGGTGTCTTATGGTTTCCAAGCATGAACGTGATTTCAGCACTCAATATGCATTTTAAATGTGAGTTCCATAAAAATAGTGACATATCGACTAGACTGCAATTACTCTAAACCTGATGCCTTCATGGATACAGAACTACTAAGATTCATCTATATTGTATTATATATATCTTTGTCAAGGCTGATTGAATTTACTCTTTTTTAGTCCCCACAGATGGATTTATTTTACCTAATAGTAAATTGTTTTTTTCTCGCCAAACAGAGTGTAAAGTTTACAATCTCTTTTTTTAACTCACTTTTTATACATGACATGCAGTAAAGCATAGGTGTCTATCAACCATAAGGGACTTCAGCACAAGACCAGTGGACACTCCTACGATGTATTGCTATATCCAGTGAACTTTGGATGAGTCCACAAGTGTCTTAGGATAGTTTGATTTGGACGATTCCATAAGTGTCTTAGGATCGTTTGATTTAAACTGACATGAATGTATATGTACTTGAGTTTGACAATTGAATGAAAATGTCTAATGTGATCATTTGTGAATTTAATGCTAAATCATTTCAATATTGTATTGGTCTAGAATGTTATAAGGTTATATATTTTTTTTTGTACCAATTTAGTTGAGCTCGATGGACTGTCGCTGGCTATAAGTTCAATATTGCGATGGATCATCCGTTGCTGAAAGCTCTAACTGATTGTCCGTTGCTAAAGTTTTACCATTGAACGGTCCGTGGCTAAAAGAGGGTCCGTGGCTGTATATATTTAACCACGGCTTCATTAGCATCTCGCAGTGGTCCGTTGCTATATCTTTTAGCCACGGACTGAAAGTTGCTTTGTACCCCCCCATATAGCAACGGACCGAAAGTCGCCGATTAAAGGTTGTGGTGTAGTGAATGTTGATAAGTTAAATGTTTGTGTGTGGCTCTTATTTGTTATTACTATTTTATGAATCTGCGGAGTTAATTATTATCGTGAAGTTGATGTTTGTTGCTGATTTTTGTGACGAATTTTTGACTTTGGAATATCCTGCGCGAGGTTTCTCACACGAAGCTCGCAAGAAGATATTGTTGTCGCGATGACTCTTATGATTGCGAAGGGTGATTTTGTTTTCGAGGCTTCGGAGTTTCTTGGGGCTCCTGGTAGTGCCAATATCGACGAGTTTGTGGATAAGTGTCTCGGGAAGTCTAGAGCAAAAGATTCCTATAGGATGCCTAGGGTTGTTGATTTCAAAGAATGTTGGGCGTGGTAAAATTCACGCCATTCCGGGTTCTTTGTTTTTACTCTGCTTTTTGCTTTTTCTTGATGCTTTTAAGGTTTTTGTTTCAGTCTTCTTGCTCAAGTGCGTCCCCAAGTTTTATCTTTGGGGATGGTTTGCAAGACACGGCGGATAGAATAATCAACGAGGTTGTTGAAGACATTCTCGAGTGAAGCAAAGAACTAGTGTTGCTTCAAGAATTTTGAGTGTTTTAAGTTTTGAATATGTTGTATGTAAAGTTTGAATAAGTATCTTGGACGATGTTGTACCTTTGTATATATGTTTTGTATAATAAAGAATTTTGTTAATTCAAAGTTCGTTGTTCATCCTTTCTTGTGAAGTGAGATCGAAGACTTCGATTTGAAGAAAAAGGAAAAAAATTTTTCTCCTTAGGGAATTTTGAAAACGCCGTCCCTTTCTTTTTTTGCGAAGTAGGAGCGAAGACTTCGATTTGAAGTCAAAACTTCTCCTTAGAGAATTTTGAAAACGCCGTCCCCTTCTTTTTTCGGCGAAGTAGGAGCGAAGACTTCGATTTGAAGTCAAAACTTCTCCTTAGAGAATTTTGAAAACGTCGTCCCCTTCTTTTTTTGAAGTAGGAGCGAAGACTTCGATTTGAAGTCAAAAACTTCTCCTTAGAGAATTTTGAAAACGCCGTCCCCTTTTTTTTTGGTAAGTAGGAGCGAAGACTTCGATTTGAAGTCAAAACTTCTCCTTAGAGAATTTTGAAAAACGTCGTCCCCTTCTTTTTTTTGTGAAGTAGGAGCGAAGACTTCGATTTGAAGTCAAAACTTCTCCTTAGAGAATTTTGAAAACGTCGTCCCCTTCTTTTTTTGCGTTGTAGGAGCGAAGACTTTGTAGGTAATAATTTTAGTTTTATACTTAAATTATACCTACTTAGTTTTATTTTTATGAAAACTTTTAGCCGATGTTAAAGCGTTTTGCTTTTCGGCTTTGTGGTAATTTGGAAAGAAAAGTAAAGGATGCTCAAGTTTTGGGGAAACTACTTTCTCATTTATATTTGACATGAGAATTTACAATAGAGTCTCGCCTCATTAAAAAATCCACTCACCCTCGCGAAGGGCTTCCCCGAGTGGAAAAAAAGAGTGCAGCTCTTGATTGAAAATGATAAAATGCTTCTAGAAATTTGGATCTAACTTGCTTATTTACAAAACTTAAAAAAGGAAAATTCTAGGGATAATACTTGCGAAGGTCTTTGATGTTCCATGTATGGCTCAACTCTTCTCCCTTGAGGTTCTCCAAGTGATAGGATCCTTGCCTATTTGATTTTGTTATGATGAAAGGTCCTTCCCACTTCTGGCTGAATTTTCCCCACGTTGTCTTCGTTTCTTTTTTCTTTTTCAAAGACGAAGTCTCCCGGTTGTAAATCTCTTTTTACTACTTTCTTGTTGTACCACTTGCTTGTTTCTTCTTGGTATTTCCCGAGATTCATCACAGCTTGGTTTCTTTCCTCTTCGAGCAAGTCTTTGCTTGTCTTTTGGTCCTCTTCGCTTGTGATTTGAATACTTGTTCTTGGACCTTCGAATTGTATTTCTTCTCCGAGTCATTGCTTCATCACCATATAGTAACTTGAAAGGTGTAAATTTTGTTGATCTTGTTGTGGTTGTATTGTGACTCCAAACAATCCTTGGTAATTCTTCAACCTATTTTCCTTTTGGGAGTCCTACTAGATTTTTTGAAATTCCCACACATATGATACCATTTGCTCTTTCGACTGCTCCATTGGATTGAGGATATTTGACTGATGCGAAGCACAGTTGGATTCCCATACTTTCACAATAGCTTCTGAAATCTTCGCTGTCAAATTGAGTTCCGTTGTCCAAAGTTATGTGTCTTGGAACTCCGAATCTGCAAATTATATTTTGCCAAAGAAACTTTTTCATTGTTGTGGATGACATGTTTGTGATTGGCTTCGCTTCTATCCACTTTGTGAAATATTCAACTGCAACAACTGCATATTGATGATTGCCTTGGGCTGGTGGAAGTTTGCCAATTATGTCTATTCCCCATCTTGCAAGTGGCCAAGTAGGTTCAATGTGCCAATTGGATTGGTCGGGGCATTTGACTTGTTTGCTTGAGATTTGGCAATTGTGGCAAGTTTTGACTATTTCCTTGCTATCTTTTTTGAGTCGTTGGCCAATAGAATCCTTGTCTAAATGCCTTTTCGCTATATGGCTCTTGGGCCGGCATGATTTCCACATGTTCCACTTGTGTATTTCTTTTGCAGAAGTCTTTTGCCTTCTTTCGCTTGAAATGCATTTGAGTAGTGGTTCACAAATGCCATGCTTGAAAAGTTGATTGTCAATAAGCTTGTAATTTCTTGTCTTGTGCTTCATTCTTATTTCTTCGACTTTTCTTTACGGTTCATAAAATCCTCTTAGGAATGCTATTATTTCTGATCTCCAATCTTTGCTTTCAATGATGTGAATGTATTTTGGCTCTTCAATTTTTGCTTTTATCGAGGATTCTCGATAATATTTGATAAAACACATCCGAGGCAACTTTACTTTTTGAGCCGCCGCCTTCGCGATTCCGTCTGCCTCTTCATTGGTTGTTCTTGAAATGCTTCGCATCGCGTGAATCCTTCGAAATGTTTTTCTTGATCCCTCACACTTTGCAAGTACTTTGCCACTCGGATCTTTTGCCTTGTAATTTTTCTCGACATGGCCTGCCACAACTTGAGAATCTGTTTTTATCAAGATTTTTTGTACGCCCATTGCTCGGCCTTGCGAAGCCCCAAAGAATATCTTGCTTCATACTCCGCGATGTTGTTAGTACATCAAAATTCAAGTCTTGCTTGCATATTTCATTTTGACACCGGATGGCGAAGTGATTATTGCCGCTACACCGCTCTCTGTGGAGCCCCATGCTCCATCACAATTCATTGTCCATTCTTGGCGGGAGAAAGTCCACTCTTGATGATCTTTTTTGATCTTCGCAACATGTTGCCGGTGTCCAATCTGAGATGAAATCTGCCAATACTTGTGATTTTATTGTTGTTCTCTTCTCAAATTCAATGAAATATTGTGAGATTTCAGCTGCCCACTTTCCAAGCCTTCCCTGAAGATTTGCAACTTTGGAGTACATCTTTGAGTGGTTGATTTGTTGGAATTCTCACTTTGTGAGCCAAGAAGTAGTGCTTCAACTTTCTTGTTGCCATAAGTACTGCATATGCTATTTTCTCAATTTAAAGTAAAACAACTTTGATCCCGGAGAGGGCTTCGGAGACAAAGTAAACCGGTTCTTGTTTCTTTGCATGGTCTTTCTCTCTTTCTTGCACTAGTACTGCACTTATCGCTTTCTCGGATGCCGAGATGTATAAGAGTAGTTCTTGATCAACATTTGGTGTTGTCAATGTAGAGGGACTTGTGAGATATTTCTTTATTTCTTCAAAATCTTTTTGTTGCTCTTCTCCCCATGTAAAGTTTGTCTTCGCCCCTTTGAGTGCTTGAAAAATTGGAAAGCTTTTTTTTCTCACGACTTTGATATGAACCGGTTTAGCGAAGCCAATCTTCCCGTTAGTTTTTGGATGTCCTTGATATTCTTTTGGAACTTCGCTTGCATGATTGCTTTTATTTTTTCCTCGATTTGGGTCAATGCCTTTTGCTGAAACTATGCATCCGAGAATCTTGCCTTTTTGTACTCCGAAGGTACACTTTTCGTGATTGAGTTTGAGATTCGACTTTCTCAAGTTTTCAAAAGTCCGCTTTAAGTCTTTTAGGTGGTCTTCGCGTTTCTTGCTTTTCACTATTATGTCGTAAACATATGCTAGCGCGTATTGTCTCCCGATTTGATCTTTAAGTGCTACCGAAGTCATTCTCGATGAAGCTTGACCCGCATTGCGAAGCCCCTCTCGCCATTCTTTTGGAAGCGAAGTTCCAAATGGTGTGATAAAACTTGTCTTTTCTTCATCTTCTTTTTTCATGTAAATTTGATGATACCCCGAGAAGCAATCGAGGAAGCTTAGCATTTCACTTCTGCAGCCTTGATCGACCAATGTGTCGATTCTTGGTAGAGGGAAGTTGTCTTTAGGGCAAGCTTTGTTGAGATCCGTAAAAATCTATGCACATTCTCCATTTTCCATTGCTTTTCTTTACCATCACAATGTTTGCCACCCATGTTGTAAATTGAACTTCTCTTATAACTTTTGCATCAAGCAATCTACGTACTTCAGCCTTTTTCGCGGCCATTGTTCTCGTCTTCGGAGATTTTTCGTAACTTTTGTTTCTTTGGCTTGACATTTGGGTCGATATTCGGTCGGTGTTCAATGATATCTCTGGCCGACTCCCTCTAGGTCTTTTGTCGACCAAGCCGAAGACATCTTGATTGCTTCTTAGGAAACTTATAAGTTGTTCTTCTTCTTTTTTTGCTAGATTGGCACTAATGATGACTTTTTGTTTGTTACCATTGGATCTAACAAGACTTCCTTGGTTTCTTTCTTGGAACATGTCTTCTTTCTTTTGTGACTTCGCGTTTTACGTCTCATTTTCGCTTCGATTTCTTCAATGGCCAAAACATTTCTTTTGGGCGAGTTGAATCTTTCTCAATGTTTCTTGCTTCGTTTGATTTCCATGAATTGATATTGGCCCATTGATTGCTGGAACTTTCATGCACAAGTAAGAGTAGTTGATCACTGCTTCGAAGATATTTAGACTTCCTCTTCCAAAGATTGCGTTATATGGGCTATGCATTTCAACAACATCAAATGCCACTTGCTCTGTTCTTGCATTGTTTTGTGTCTCGAATGATACTGGTAGTATAATTCTTCCAATTGAATTTATCCTTTTGCCACCGAAGCCAACTAATGGATATTCTGCTCTCCCCAAGTTTTGCCTCTTGATTCCCATTGCATCTAATGTTGATGCGAAGAGTATATCAGCGGAGCTTCCTCCATCTACTAGGATTTTTGTGACATCCCATCCATCAATATTTGCTTCTATTACCATGGCGTCCATGTGTGGGTAATCCTTGAGCTTCATGTCTTGTTCTCAGAAAATGATTGGTTGGTGTGACCATCTTGTCTTTTTAAAAGGTCCTTCCATTGTTATTGCATTGACTCTTCGGAAGTAGTTTCTTCTTTCGTTATTTGTTGCATGTTCTATGCTGTTACCTCCGCAAATTGTCATTATTCTGCCTCTGCTTGCTGTTGAAACAGCTGGTGAGCCATTGTTTTGCATATTTGGCGTGTTATTTGCCACCGAAGCTTCGGGTTGTAAAGTTTGTGTCTGTCCCCATTGTGGAGGGGCTATTGCAAGTGGTTGACAATTGTATATTGGGGGTGGTCCTGGTAACACTTGCTGATGGTAGTTTGGATCGAAGTATGCTTGATTATGCGAAGTGCTTGCTTGGGACAAAAAGTTTATTGATCTTTGGTTTTCTGCTGATTTGCTCTCTTGTTGCAGTTGCTCTATGCTTTTCTTTACCATTGGGCACATCTTCGATGTGTGACCAGCCCCTTTGCCATGAATGATGCAATACATTTCTTCGGGTTTTAAAATTCTTCTTTCCCCAAATCTTTGATTGAAACCTCCTCTTTGGTTGTTATTGAAGTTTCTGTTGTTGTACTGGCTTCGCTGGTTATTTTGCCCCTGAATGTTGTCTTCGCTATGCTCGTTGTTTATTTGGTTTACGCGAAGTGGTGGTTGATACCGGTGGTAATATGGTCTTCGCCGAGATTTTGTGGTTTGAATTGATTGTTTGTCTTCGCTTGATTTCTCTCGTGCATTCTCTTCTTCGGTCTTTTTCTGAAATCATCGTCGATCTTGCATATTTTTTGGATTTCTTCATATAATTGAGCGACAGTTGTTGGTCTTTCCCTTTTAGATGCGAAGACAATTGTCCAAACAGGCCCCCGATCGCAAAGAATAATTACGACTTCGCCTCGATACTTCGATTTGGGTCTTCATTTGGATGAATCTTTTGTAGTATTGGATTATTGGCTCTTTTGGATATTGCTTGATATCAAACAGATCATCACTTGTTAAGCCTGTGTGTTGGAATCCTTGGAAATCAACTAGCAGGGTTGTTCTGAGTTGCTCCCAACTTTTGAGGGATCTTGGTTTGAGCGAAGCATACCACTTTTGAGCTGGTCCTTTCATTGCCATGATAAGTGCCTTCGCTAGTGTTTTATCGTCTCCTCCTCCGGATTCAACAAATTGCTTCAAAGCTCATCGAAATTGTCTTGGATCTGTCAAACCTTCATAAGTTGGTATGACGTTGAATTTGAATCCTTTTGGCCATTTTGCCATTTGTAAATCCACTGATAATGGAGATTCTGGGTCAATCGTGACTATTGCCTTTTCATTGCTCGTCCTGCTTTTTGGCTTACGCTGTTATGATGACTTCGCGGTCTTGATTATTAAGTTCTTCACTCAATCTTTTCAGCTCTACTTCGGCTTCTTCAATTCTTTGCTTCAAAGTCTTTTCTCTTGTTCTGGTTTTGCAAGCCTCAAGTTCTTTCTGTTTTTTAATCAATTCTTCTTCTAGTTCTTGTAACTTTTTTGCTTCTTCGCTCTGATCTTCGTTTGGAATGACTTCTTTGGAGACAGTGTCTCCGCTTGCTCTTGGTGCTTCATTCTCTCGTTGTTGTTGCTTCTTCAGTGATAGTTGCTGACTTGTTCTTGGGAGGTCTCCCCATGATTTCTTGATGGCCGTGGGATAGATCGTTGCTCACACAAATGGTGGGCGCCAAGATGTTGGGTGATTACTCAAAGACAACATTTTGATGATGATGATATGGTTTACAAAGAGGCCATTCAACATGGCGACAAAGGAGGTCGGGGGGTATTTATAGCCCCCCCCCCCCGTACTTCGTAGTTTGTACAAATGTTAAGAATTCGAAGTGAACTTCTATGACGCAAACTATTCCAAATAAGACATTTCTCTTGTCTTCGCGACGCCTCGCTCATGGTCTTCATCTTCTCCATGTTCTTTATTCTTCTGAAATGACTTTTTTACCCGCAGTGGCCAACGACTCGACCGTCTTAAACGATACATTTGGACCCGATCTTCTTGATTTCATTTTTATTGTTGGATCGCGAAGCCAACTCTTCGCGAAGTCACCTTCGGTCTTCATATTCTGTTCTCCATTTGCTAATAGTTCATGCACTCTGAAATTATCAAAGTCTGGGGCGAAAGTTTAAAATCAGAAATCAAAGTTAGAACCCAACAGGTACCGAATGCAAAACCATTCGGCTCCCTTGGCTTCTTCTTGCTGCTCGGGTTCTCCGGGACCGAAAGTGGAGGGTGGCCAGGATCTGGCCTCCCCCCAACAATGTATGGATCCTAGGATGCACACACCTGGCCATGGAGATTTTTTTGACCGAACCTGGCCATTGAGATTGCTATGACGCAGAGGAGGTCCCACAATGGTGCAAACATCTTTGCTCGTTTGCTCAGGGATAACTTCAACGTCCACTTTTGGTGCAAGGTTCTTGCCTTCTTGAAAGAGTATTACTCCAGAATTTCTGAGCGTCCTTTTGTTCTACGAAACCAAAATAGATCTGCACTGATCATGAGAATGACTACAGCATCTAAAGGTTGTGCTTAATGATCGGTATGAGCGGTCTTCGGAAGAGGAGGTTCCGAAGATAGTGTTGCAAGATGTAATGTATGGAAGTATAAAGCTTCACGGGAAATTTGAGGCTCTATATATCATGGAGGTCCAGGATACCACCCTACTTTAGCTATGTCTGTACTTGTGAGTTTCGATGGATAAAAACTAGAGCAGTGAAAAGGAAGCGTTTTATGGAAAGGTATGAATTGTTAGTTTGTTGACTCTCAGGCACAATTATCAAGATATCTAAGCATGTGTTTTATGCTATACCTTGTCATGTGTGGACTGTCCTGTCCAAAGTGTGAACAACAGGCTTAGATTTTGATGTGCATGTACTGTACTATCTTAGCACTTTGTTTTATTTTGAAAGCTGTTTTAGCAGTTTGTTAACTCCATGGAACATGGTAATATGATGTATCCTTGTTCTCTTCTCTTCTATTCCCATGTGTAATGGACCTATTCCACTTGAGATTGAGTGTAATCTCGATGTCAGGCTTTGATAGATCAATGGGACTGCGTTGTCTACATGTGGGTCCTTGTTGGGGGACAAGTTCATTGACAGGTTCAGCTTCACTCAGGGTTCCGATTTCTACCTCAATAATGCTGCAATAGAAAAAAAAGGAGAAACAGGAAAAACGCATGGCTGGAGTTCCGCTTATCTATCAGGAAAGGATATGGTCGACAAATGTGCATGGACATCTCATGTGTGTTCAGGACAACTTTTTTAGCTATCTTGTTGATATGCTATGGAAATATTGAATCAGTTCACAACACTCAAAAAGTAGATCATATCTGAGCTCTTTAAAGGTGTTACCTCTCGCGTGAATTAACTTTTCAAACAACTTTGGTATAACTTTAGACGAATCATTTGAAATACTAAGTAGTCCAAACTCAATTTCCTTATAAAGCAGCATCCCTCTCAGGGAACCCATTTCACTGCTGTTGCTGTGCTAGCATTCTGGGAAAAAATACTATTTTGCATCCTACAACCTGTTTTTAAGTTATATTAAACGAATCAATCAAATAAATTATTCGTAAAATGGGATGCAAGTTAAATATTTGTCTTCCCTGGTTCCATGCAAGAAATAGAAGAGGAAAAATATTACCACTATTATAAACAATATTAAATTCTTTATGCCATACTTTCACACATGAGTCAATATTATTCTCATAATGTGATTGCAAACTCAAGTTACCAAGCACAAAGCGAGTACAAATCATGATTCAGTTACCATCTTGAAGATGAGCCCAAGACAGCTTCAGACCAAGTAGCAAGCTCCTGACCCAGCAGCAAAATCGTGTAACGATATCCACCCAAAAAGCACGTTTTTGTTCTAGTAATTTTCTTCTTGATTTAGAAGGCCTTATAATTTGGACTTCTTATGCACTTGACATGCTAGGCCCAGGCCCCTCATCTGTAGAGACCACAATGTACATCTCATGGCCCTCGTCTGTAGAGACAGCAACATCTCCTGGCCCCTCATCTTTACGGACTGCAACACCAGCTCCAGGTTCATCATCTGTTGAGACCACAACACTAGCTCCTGGTCCCTTGTCTGTGAAGACTGTTCCAGGTGCTGCATAAGAAACACAAATATAAAATATGAGGAATCAATGGCAGCAATGAACATTGGGTCTACAGAATCACACAAGGGCCAAGAAGTTGCCTCTGATGGCCGACAAATCAGAGCTGATTTACTATCATGTATATTTCTATGATGTTATTTTGTCAAGTCACATTAGCATACATGAGATGATTGAGGAACATATATCATTAAAGATTGGTATGAGGCTAATATCTGGATTGTACACACTACCGGATTCCTGCGCTTTCCGTGAGGCACTTCCTCACGGGAAAGGCCGTTTTTACCCCCGGGAAAGGCTTTCCCGGGGTAAATCTCGATAGCGATCACGGGAAAAAAAAGGCCGGGAAATCATCCTTTCCGTGAACACGTAAGATGTTCACGGGATATCCTTTTCCGTGAACCTGTTTAGCTCACGGATAGACTTAACCGGGGCGCCAACGGGGGAGGGTGTGGAACCCGTTATGTCCTACGTGGCCTGTTCTCTACGAAACGGCGTTTACGCTTTTTCCCGTGAGCGTAACGGAGTAGCTCACGGGATATCGAGCACTTTCCCGTGAGTCGAATTGTGCTCACGGGATAGATTTGGCCTCTTTCCGTGAGCCGTGTCGACTCACGGGAAAGGTTTGTTCTTTCCCGTGAGCTACTCACGGAAATTATTTGTTTTTTTTTTTTTTTTCCAGCACACATATATATATATATATATATATATATATATATATATATATATATATATATATATATATATATATATATATATATATATATATATATATATACATATCACAGATTTCTCACATATCACATATCTCCACAATACATATTTTACATAAAAAATCCAACAAGTCACAAGTTCAAGTTCACAATAGCATGTGTTCAACCATCACAATGACAGGCTCTAAGATCAAGTTCACAAGTTTTTCACCTAAATCATCACAACCTCGTAACCATTTACCCCAAACCGTCTTGTTGCTCCGCAGCTCGGTCCCAAGCGTTACGCTCCGCAGCTTGGGTTCGAGGCATGAGATTGATCCAAAGACGTAGACAAAGATATTGCATTTGTTAGACAAAATTCAAGGTAGATTCTATTGATTTCAAAAAAAAGCAAGATAAATTGTTAGAAATTTCGGCAGCACCTCCCCGCATGGAGGGGTTTCCAACCTGCAAGAAAAGAACGGCTCGATGGCCGACAACCACATGTCCACGTGCACATCTCATGGTGCATTCAAAACTCTAGATCATATCCATTCACATTCATATATGCATATTTCGAGTTAAGGGAGACAAACTCACAGGAGAGGCTCCAGGCGGTGGAGGGAAGATTGACGGCTGACCGTAGACGGGCGGCGGGATGAAGACGGGCGGTGGTGGTGGAGGGAAGGCGATCTCCGGTGGCAGCTCCACACCAATTGTGCCACCAACACGCCGGGAGGTACCCTAGGAGAGCTTCCATACTCTTACGGTGCCGCTCGACCCTCTCTCGCTCCGCCCGAGCCCTTGCCCGCTCCCTCTCCTCGGCCTCCTCCCGTTGCTTCCTCTCTTCCTCTATCTCGGCCTATTTCAACACAAAGTTAGAACACGGTGAAACAATATGTAAAGATAAATGAACCTTAATTAAAATAAATAAACCTCAAGTCCGAGACCGTAGCTTTGTTAAGTGGTTGGCCGCTCGGTGATGTATCACCGGCCACCCGAGCGTGCTTTCGAGCTCGATAGCTTCTTTGTGTGGTGCGGGTTGATAATGCTATGACCCAAATAGTACCGCCCGTGCTTCTTGCCTCCTCCTCCGGCGATCATGGCGATGTCCCCTCAATGTTGTGGCCGCGGGATCGAAGCTTTCTCCATACTTTGCTCCCTCGCCACTTCGGTGTACCTACTGATCTTCTCGTAGGCGGTCGGTTGGTGTAGGCTTCGGGCCCAGCCTCAGGGTTGAAGACGGCTGCGGGATCTTTATACTTGCCCGTGTGGGAGCAAGCAAAGGCCTCGAGCGTCTTTGATTGGCATGCCATGTGTCTCCTCCCCGTGTGAGAAAAAAAGAAAAGTAGCTAGAATGCTTAGAAAGTATTGAGTTGCACATCGAAAAATAAGAATTGGATAACACTTACATATCTAGCTTGGTAGGCCAGCGAGATTAAGGCTGCCTTGATGGTGTGGTACACCCGGCCTCATGGCACGCCGTTCCCTGTAGTCGCTGTGGACCTCCTCATAATCAGATTGACCCACTTGTCCACCAAGCTCCCAAAGAACGCCTATGCAACAAGCACCACTCCGCGGAATCACCTACAGGACACCAAGTATAACACATATTATAAAAATCACATTAAGCATAATTAAACTTAGTGTTGACGGTAACCAACCGCAATTTAAATACCGTCAACCTACACCAAAAACAACCCGTAAATAGGGATTTTAAACTAACATATTCCATAGTTTTGGTGTTTATTTGGACTTGCGTGTACCAACTCAAGAATAATCACTTTGGGCCAAAAAATACAAAGAAAAATAAATAAAACCAATAAATAGAAAAAGGTCTAAAGAAGCAAAAGGCAAGCCCAAAGAAGATTCGGGACAAAACGTCAAAACCAAGGGCCAAGACCACCGCACAACTTTTCAAAGCAAGAAGGCCCAGCCCGCCGGGGCTCGAGCCAAAGCCGTGCCCAAAGAGGTGCGCGCAAGACCCCAGGTCTTGGCGGCACCCCTACCGAGGTGGTTCAGCCCAAATGGGGGCGGTTTGTTACCTTCCATACAAGGCACTACCGACGTTGGATGGTCGGTTTGGCAGATTTGGAAGGTGTTCCTAGGTCGGTTTTGGTGTTTTTAGCACTTAGGCCCCTCCCCTCATGTATAAATAGCTCCCTCTTTCACCTCTCTCAACAACAATTCCAAGAAGAAACCAAATCCACTTGTGCAAGAGAGTAGAATTAGTTCTTCTTCTTCTTCTTCTACTTCTTCTTCTTCTTCTAAATTCTAGAGAGTGAGAGAGGGAAAAGCTAGAAAGAAGCTTTGTTCTTTCTACCTAGAGTTGCCGGTTAAGCCCCTCGGTGTTCCGCGGTTCTTAGGAGGACGGAGTCTTGGGACTTGTCGGTACCCGCCCGCTTGTACCTCTCAAGCTAGCTACTTACACTTTGGTAAGAAGTCTTGTGATTATCTTTCAGCTATTTAATTTTCACGTATATTTCTTAGTTGTTGTAGACTTGCGGGATTGGTAGATTGTCTCGTTAAGAGTGTTAGTTCTTGGTGAAGGAACTCTTTGACCGGGGAACCTTGGCCAACATCAAGAATCGTGACCAATAGTGCAAACGTGGTGTTTGGACTAGCGTTCACCTACCTTTTGTGAAGCATCCCACGGTTGAGGGGGTAGGCGGCCGGGTCGTGACAAGCCTTGACCGTCCCTCGAAATCCCCCACGCTAAATTTGTGACGTAGAGCTAATTGCCGGAAGCCGCCCGGTTGGTTGGTTGGCGGTGCCCGAAGTGAGTACACAAATGGACTTTAGAAATCACCGCTGGAAAACTTAGCCTATAGATACCTCGCTACTCTAAAAACAAACCCTTGCCTTAGGTTGACACAGACCGGACAAGCCCTCTCGGCGACCGTCCCTTGTGTAAAATATACGATACCCCGCTTACCATCGGGTGAAGTGCTACAACGGTATTTCCGTGCGCTTGCGGATTTCTCTGTGTGCGTTAAGAAACACCAACAAGCATTTCTGGCGCCGTTGCCGGGGACGGTCGTCGTAGTTGTATTTCGAGCCTAGTCGACCTGTGTGACTGGTAGTATCCTTAAAAACAAAAATACCAAAAATAGTCCCTGTTACTCATGGAGCAACTTACCCTACAAAACCTGTCCGCTCCTAAGGGCGAGCTTGTAGAACCACGCCAATCTGCGAAGCCAATCACAGCTTCAGAGTATGAGCTCCTCCCTAGCTTTATAGCCATGGTTCAGGCCCGAGCCTTTTCAGGCTCGGAATATGAAAACCCCTACCATCACTTACGGGAGTTTGAGCAGCTCTGTGGGTCGCGACAATGCGGGCATGACACACGACATGCTGAGGTGGAAGTTGTTTCCGTTCTCTCTCACTGAGAGGGCGACTCAATGGTATGCCCATAACGTAGGTCTAGTAAACGGAGAATGGGAAGAACTACGAAACAGATTCTGTGTAGCGTTCTACCCTTTATCCAGAATCGCGGCCCTACGACAAGAGATACTCAACTTCCAACAAATAGAGGGTGAAACCTTAGGTGCAGCCTGGGACCGGTTTATCACGCTTACACGATCTGGCCCAGACCTGTCCATACCAAACCACGTGCTTTTACAGCATTTCTGGCTAGGACTGGACAGGGCAACTGCCCTGCTGCTTGACACAACTGCCGGAGGGTCATTTTCCCATAAAACACCAGCAGAGGGGGAAGCTATCTTAAACCGTATTCTTGAGAATACTCACCCGTTAGAACCCATCCGTGTAGAACCCAAGCAGAAACCAGAGGAAGTCTCTTCGGCTGACACCGAACCCGTTAAACCTATAGAGAGACCCTCGCCTGAACCAGAACTCAAGGAGACCGCATGCACGGATCTCCCGTTCTTTGAGGTTGACTTTACTAAACAATTCGGTGACACCTCGAAGCACGAACAATGGAAGAAACCACCTGTCCCAGCTAGCCCTGAACAACCCCTGGATAAACTCTTTCTCCAGGAGTCTATTAAGGAGTTAACAGCTATAATGAGCACGGAATGACTCCAAGAGGAGGGACCTTCTTTCGAAGAAATTCGGATAAATAGCCCCTCTACACCAATCCATTGCGAATATCAGGGAAACATGGTGGAGGTCATGTATAACCCTGCTGTGGGAATAAACATAATGTCCAAAACCTTTGCACAAACTTGTGACGAGGAAGCTATTAGGACCCCCACAGCACGGAACTTGCGCATAGCACCACGTACCACCCTTAAAAGCCGTGAGGTTATACATGAGCAAATCTTCCTACACAGGGATGTCAAGTTGTCTTTGGATTTTCATATTTTTGAATATCCAAGATTTCGACATCCTGATCGGGCATCCCTTGGAGAAGATTCTTGATTTACCAACATCCGTGGATTTAGATCTCATAAAACGTGGATGCTAAACCTGCAATACTACCAAAGCGAACCCCATCGATGGCGATTTCTTCAGCACACGCCGGGATGGCTTCAAACCTGCTAATCCTCCACTCAGTCAAAACGAGTCGACAGTTCTGGAAACAGAGTCATCATGATCAGCTGCCCCGTGCCCCATGTCCTACTTATTTCCACGCTACCCCGGCTCGAAGGCCGAGAAAAAAAAGGTCGATAAGAATATCCAACAAAGAATGGGCCGTGTACGTTTTTTCCGAGGGTAGATAGGCCCATCTTCTTTTCTTACGAAACAAAATTCTACTAATGGGAGTAAGAAACGCTATGGGACACCAAGCTCAATCCACGTGAACTCAATGGGTGTCATACTGGGCCGGCCAGATCAGTACAGGAATCCATGTGGAGACTACCACTCAACGGACCTTGCGTGCTCCAGTATATTTTCTATCATTTTAATGGGCTGGCCCAATACATGCAGAAGTGTGCTCGGCCACGAGCGCACAAGGGCGTGACTTCACCACGAGGCCAATAAATGTTCCAAGCCCAGTCATTTGGACCAGGCCGCGCTTCATTCATGAGAGCCCAAACTCATCTCACGATATACCACACGTTACAGTGCACGGGTCACCATAGCCCATTACGACGCCTTCTTACACCTAGCCCGCCAGTGCATAGAAAGCTCTCTCTTCAACCAAAAGTTACCATGGTGATGCAGGGAGACGAATGCCAGTCGACCCTGCCCCATGTCCTATTTATTTCTACGCTAGCCCAGCTCTAAGAACGAAAAAAAAGAGAGGAAAACAATTTTGATTAAAACATGGGCCGCGTAAGTTTTTTTTGAAACGTAGGCAGGCCCATCTTCTTTTCTGAGGAAAAAAACGATATGGAACACAGAGTTCAGTCATCGTGAACTCAATGAATGCCATAATGGACCAGCCGGGGGAGTAAAGTCCTGGGTTCGCTCCAGTATTTTTCCTTTCGTTGTACAGTGCTAGCCCAATACATGGACAGGTGAGCCCGGCCATGGGCGCGCAAGGGCGCGCCTAAAACAGTAATCATCTAACAGATTGTTAGACCAGGCCAAGTCAGCAAGAGCACCCTTGTCGCTCATGTTTGCAAGGACGAAAGGTTATGTGCTTATTTCCCTGAAATTCTGTTCTTCCGCATACAGTGTGTCACAGATGACGAGCTAGCTGCTTTCAGAGATGGATGTGAAATAAAACGTGAAAATCTTGTGTCTGGATCGAACAAGGAAAGACGAGTTCTCGTTATAATTGAATTAATTGGGAGTATTAATGAGGATGCATGGGGTAGGTTGTATTCTGCTTGTAAACAGTATACACCAACCGGTAGTAAAATCATAGCGACAAGCCGGTTTGAAAATATCATTAAGTATGGAAAAACACAGGCTCTAACTCTGAAATATCTCTCGGATGAGGAATTTTGGTATTCCTTCAAGACACTTACATTTGGATGTATGTTGGTGTGGCTCTAACGTGAGCCACCCCCGACACGACAAAACACGAAACACCAAAATAGGCGAAACACAGAGACGAATGCGAAACCAACGCTTTCTTTCTATTGATTTCCACTCTCCCTTTTACAATACCCAACCGGGCTTATTTATAGTCCGTAGACTTTTACCATGCCTCATATGCCCTTCTACCTGCTCCTGGCACTAGAACTCCTCGCCTACCGCCAGGGGCATTCTGGTCCTTTCCGCTCGCGTGGTCCCGCCGGCCTTCAACGAGGACCACTTGCTGCCTAATCATGACCACCTGCAGAGTGAAAACAAGAAGTGACCGAAAGAAGGCCCTTTCATCCCCGCGGCCGAAAGGCCGCCCTTTCGGTACGACAGACCGAAACCAGGCAAACGCCGGTCTCCCGGCTAACGCACACCGGCTACACGAGCGCCAACCCGAAAGCCAGCTGCTTCGGCCTTGTGGCCCGAATGGACCTGTCTCTGTCCCCAAGCGCCGAATCATCGTCGCCCAACGCGGAGATGCTCCTCGTACTGCCGCCTAGGGGAGAAACCCTCAAATCCTACCTAGCCGAATCCCCCAGCTTTCGGTCCTACGGGCGAAAGCTAAGACCTTCGGTACGATCTCGCACAGACCCCGGGATCATCGCTGTCTTGGCTTAAGGACCGTCGATAGGTACCAAATGCAAAAACATTCGGCTCTATTGGCTTCTTCTTGCCGCTCAGGTTCTCTGGGACCAAAAGTGGAGGGTGGCCAGGGTCTGGCCTCCCCCCAACAATGTATGGATCCTAGGATGCACCCAAGGCTCACACACCTGGCCATGGAGATTTTTTTGACCGAACCTGGCCATGGAGATTGCTATGACGCAGAGGAGGTCCCACAATGGTGCAAACATCCTTGCTCGTTTGCTCAGGGATAACTTCAACGTCCACTTTTGGTGCAAGGTTCTTGCCTTCTTAAAAGAGTACTACTCCAGAATTTCTGAGCGTCCTTTTGATCTACGAAACCAAAATAGATCTGCACTGATCATGAGAATGACTACAGCATCTAAAGGTTGTGCTTAATGATCGGTATGAGCGGTCTTCGGAAGAGGAGGTTCCGAAGATAGAGTTGCAAGATGTAATGTATGGAAGTCCAGGATACCACCCTACTTTAGCTATGTCTGTACTTGTGAGTTTCGAGGGATAAAAACTAGAGCAGTGAAAAGGAAGCGTTTTATGCAAAGGTATGAATTGTTAGTTTGTTGACTCTCAGGCACAAGTAGCAAGATATCTAAGCATGTGTTTCTTAGGGTAACACAAGTCATAACATTAGTGGAACGAGCAGACTGCTATACCTTGTCATGTGTGGACTGTTCTATCCAAAGTCTGAACAGAACCCTGTATGATGTTGAGGACTAGATTTTGATGTGCATGTACTGTACTATCTTAGCACTTTGTTTTATTTTGAAAAGCTGTTTTAGCAGTTTGTTAACTCCATGGACTGTTTTAGCAGTTCCCATGTGTAATGGACCTATTCCACTTGAGATTGAGTGTAATCTCGATGTCAGGCTTTGATAGATCAATGGGACTGCGTTGTCTACATGTGGGTCCTTGTTGGGGGGACAAGTTCATTGACAGGTTCAGCTTCACTCAGGGTTCCGATTTCTACCTCAATAATGCTGCAATAGAAAAAAGGAGAAACAGGAAAAACGCATGGCTGGAGTTCCGCTTATCTATCAGGAAAGGATATATATGGTTGACAAATGTGCATGGACATCTCATGTCTGTTCAGGACAACTTTTTTAGCTATCTTGTTGATATGCTATGGAAATATTGAATCAGTTCACAACACTCAAAAAGTAGATCATATCTGAGCTCTTTAAAGGTGTTACCTCTCGCGTGAATTAACTTTTCAAACAAATTTGGTATAACTTTAGACGAATCATTTGAAATACCAAGTAGTCCAAACTCAATTTCCTTATAAAGCAGCATCCCTCTCAGGGAACCCATTTTCACTGCTGTTGCTGTGCTAGCATTCTGGGAAAAAAAACTATTTTGCATCCTACTACCTCTTTTTTTAAGTTATATTAAACGAATCAATCAAATAAATTATTCGTAAAATGGGATGCAAGTTAAATATTTGTCTTCCCTGGTTCCATTCAAGAAATAGAAGAGGAAAAATATTACCACGATTATACACAATATTAAATTCTTTATGCCATACTTTCACACATGAGTCAATATTATTCTCATAATGTGATTGGAAACTCAAGTTACCAAGCACAAAGCGAGTACAAATCATGATTCAGTTACCATCTTGAAGATGAGCCCAAGACAGCTTCAGACCAAGTAGCATGCTCCTGACCCGCAGCAAAATCATGTAACGATATCCACCCAAAAAGCACGTTTTTGTTCTAGTAATTTTCTTCTTGATTTAGAAGGCCTTATAATTTGGACTTCTTATGCACTTGACATGCTAGGCCCAGGCCCCTCATCTGTAGAGACCACAATGTACATCTCATGGCCCTCGTCTGTAGAGACAGCAACATCTCCTGGCCCCTCATCTTTACGGACTGCAACACCAGCTCCAGGTTCATCATCTGTTGAGACCACAACACTAGCTCCTGGTCCCTCGTCTGTGAAGACTGTTCCAGGTGCTGCATAAGAAACACAAATATAAAATATGAGGAATCAATGGCAGCAATGAACATTGGGTCTACAGAATCACACAAGGGCCAAGAATTTGCCTCTGATGGCCGACAAATCAGAGCTGATTTACTATTAGTTAATGGTCACTGATCCTATAACATCATTAAGATTGGCATCCCATTTATATTTCTATGATGTTATTTTGTCAAGTCACATTAGCATACATGAGATGATTGAGGAACATATATCATTAAAGATTGGTATGAGGCTAATATCTGGATTGTACACCTTCACGTAGGTAAAACCTTTTATGTACGTAATATGGGTACTCTAGGATGTTGTTGGGCTGATAACAATATGCAATCAACCATATTTTCATGCTGAACTAATACTTGGAGTGCAAGTGGGCAAACTAAAAGGCAATCAAATATGTACCTGGGGTGCAAAAGCTCACATAAGGAACAATACGATGCGAGTCTAGGCACTCCCCAACCTTCTTGCTCCTCCCTGAATTAAGATCGATAGTGAAAAACCCAACACATGTCTTTATCAAAATAACACCACCAGCTCCAGTATTTGCAAAGGCAGCAACCCGAGGTGGATCGCGCAGGGCGTCATCTGGGAACAGACCACGAAGCTGAATGACTCTACTTTCTACCAATCTTTCATGCTCGCTTAGACACAGGCAAAGTGTTGAATCTCTAGCCATGGCAAATCCTAGCCTGCCATCTTCTGTAGCAATTAGCAGACCATCATTCATGATCGATATCAGTTCCGTGTGGGTTTCATAGTTTACAGTAATCGTGCACATTTGATTTGTCAGCAAGTCGTACTTGACGAATAATATTGCTAAATCGTCGCTGCCTAACCTCCAGAAGTAGAGGTCATTCCCAATACCATCCCCTCACCCCGGAGGAAAGATGCAGTCACTCCAGCTATCAGCCTCGGATGAGTAGAAACAAGAGAATGTGTGCCCTCCGGTGTTTCCCACAACGATGACCTTGAAGTGGCAGTCGAGATGGCTGCAACCGTCGCCCACAGCGCACACCAGGGCCGCGTCCAAGTTATATATGGTCAATCCTCGGGGTGACCGCAGCACGGGCAATTCCCACTGCTTGTTCGTGATGGGATTCCACACCAAGAAGTAGAGATCGGGATTCATGAACTCGCAGTAGTCCCGGGTGGAACGGAGGCGGATGCGGCCATGGCTTGAGCGCACGGCTTCCAGATCGCCGCGGGAAGCATGGACCGGTCGAAATGATGACGACATACGGACCAAACGGATGGAACCAACGAGATTGTGGATGTAGCCCAGCAACGGTGGCGAGCGGTGGAACTCAATGTACCTACGGCGGAAGATGGCGCCGGTGACGACGTGGTGCCACTGCTTGCTGACGAGCGCGGCGCGGGCGAGGTCCGCAGGGTCCTCCGGTAGGAGTCGGAGGAGGACCCGTTCGACGAGGTCATCCATCAGAAATGCCGGATCCGGAGACGGCGGTGCCGCCATGGTAGGTGGCGGCTAGGGTTTGGCCTTGGCTGGTGTTTGGTTGGGGAATGGATGCGTCAGCCAGTGAGTGTTATGGGCCCTGGGTGAGGTGAGCTCAAACTAAAATAGAATAGGTCGTGCTTATGTGCAGCTCTGCCAAGTGGGGCCAGTGATGCAGAGACAGTGAGATTGTATTTAGATATTGCTAAACCCAGATTGAAATAATTAACACAAAACATATTCTCTAATGCAAAGATATTTTTGCTTATTCACTACTGAAACTGAAGAGTTTTGATTTCAACTACATTTTCTCTACTGAAAATGAATTTTTGCACAGAGAAACATATCCGGCGGAACCATTATACAATATAAAAGACGAGATCTTAAAGAGTAAACGTGGAATAGGCAAACAAACCCACTTAGCTATGATCAAGCTAATAAATGTAAGAACAGCTCTTAACTGAACCACCCAACATCACTTAATCTTCTCACTGGATTCAGCTACAACAATGCTTAGTGAACTTGTTGATGTTTAACAAGATTCGGATATCTTTTACGATTACTGGTACTTCTATGCCATTCAGTGCTGGCTCATTCACAAAAAAAAAGTTATACACCACTAGGAAAGGTAAGCCAATAAACCAAACAAATTGAAAGGCTACAAATTCAGGTGTACGCTTGCAGCCAAAAACATCAATCAAGATCCCCATTAGTTAAACTTGCAGCCACCTGCTCCTCCGCCTGCTAGACTGCAAACAGCAAAAATTACCTAACCATAAAGGTTAGGTAAAAACAAGGTCAAAATATTAACAGTATGCCTTCCAACTTAAATAGCATCCAGCAAATTGCAAGTGCTAACACACAAACATAGATAGTCAGGTTAATGAATAGGTCATTGGTTTTAAACTCATTTGCAGACAGAATATCACCATTCCAGTTTCATGTAGTTTGGTTCTTTTATGTCAATAAAATGTTGACAAAACAATAAAAATCTTAATTTTCAAAGCAAGTTACAATTACAATTTACGAATGACTTTTTAAGTAAATTGTACATCTATATATACAAAAAAGGATATACTGAATTTACAGTAAACATGCTCTACCCTCCAAAGTCCAAACCACTGCATCCGAACATTCTTTGTTAAGACAACTACCTCAGAAGTTAGTAGAAGATGAGCCCAATAAAACGTTCAGTCCGAGTCAGTGATCTTTAAACATACAGGCAATTAGGATGCTCCAAAATTATTTTTATATATAAAATAAATGATAGAAGTTCTAGATCTTTCCTCTAACTAATGTTGCTTTGTAGATTGTATTGTTTGGTTTATTGCCGAGCCAAGGCACTTCCATGAACCATCCCCTAACTTGAAGTAATAGCAAACTAGCATATTAGTTTCATTATCATAAAGCCAGCCCACGAATGGGAATGTCACAGTTTATGTTCTATCAACAACATTTACCCCCATTTTACACTTTTTAATGATCTGTAGCCACACACTGAAAAAACATGTGAGCTATATACCAAAATAAATGGATGGTTACTGTCTCCATATCACAGTATTCACGGACCACCAATGTAGGCTTGAGCTCTAAATGATATACATGCAGCAACAATCTTGTAAAATTATGTCTTTGTTCCAAGATTCATGCACATATAAGGCATCTTATTTCAAATAGTTGATTATCAGATTGGCTACAAATTGATGCAGAACTGAGGGGCATGGAGATATCCTAACAATAGTTACTAGTTATCCAATAAATGCAAGAAACAAGCTGTTGAATCAACCTAGAACAAAGTAAAAGTAACAAAATGCATATGAATTGCAGTGTTTAATTTTAGATATGTTCATGTTCTTGAACATACACATGTTCAGACAAAAGCAATCATATCCAATTCAAGGTTTCCAAATTTCCATTGCATCCTCAAGTACTGAAGCAAACAGTGAGTGGTATAATGCAAAAAGTAACCCACCATATAAGAAAAATAATAGTGCTTGACATGAACGATTACTTAAGTGTAAAAATGTAGAGAAGAAATCACATAAAAAAACAATGAATGCAATGATGCTAAAATTGGCCAATCACAGAGCTTATGAAACTTACCTTTATCACTACTGTGGAGCTCAAATTCCTCTTAATCTAGAAGCCAACAAAGGATCTCTATCAGTTTGTGATGCAGTTGAACCACACACTCTTGGTCCTAAAGCTGAGCAGGCTGTTTGTGGCACTAAAAAAAGATGAATATTTTTAGAATATTTAATAATGGTCTTTTTCTAAAAAAAAATAATATTAACAATGGTTGGTTGAGGAACCAATTTTATCCTCAATTAAAATTTGTATATCACTAAAGGGCAAGTAGCACGCACCACCAATTTAACATGCATATCAAAACCATTAAGAAATGATGAATTAAAAATGGAGAAAATACTACACTTTGTTTAGCATCAATATCACCATTCAATATTCCATCAGACAAAGTAACGATGATAACAGATCAGATCCAAGGAATATGCAGTGTTAGTTATTGGCACGAGACTGATATCTGAACACTGGAATGTAGAGCTCATGTTGAGTATGCATTTTCATTTTTAAAGGAAAATAATTCCCTGCTTGAAACCTTCAAGTCACATTACAAACCTAGATCGGTTTTCAAGTCCCCATCATTGTTCCAAATTTCTAGAATGGTGCATAACAAAAAACAATAACAGGAGAAACAGAGTTTTGTATATACATTCTACTTTTATTAACTCACTATTGTTGAGAACACATATCCTGTCTGCATTTTAATGTAGTAACTAATAAACTCACGTTTTTCTTATTTTTGTTATCGAAGCTGTACCTGGAGTGTGGAAGTTTGTGTAGGCAACGACATCATGATTGGGTAAACCAATTCCTATCTTACTGACATGGCTGGACTTTATGTCGACAGTGAACAAACCACCATCATGTGTTTGCACAATAACAATTCCAACACCATCCGCGAGGCCAACCACCTTTGGTGACTTCAAGAAGGCTTCAGCAGGGAGCAATGCCTTAAGCTCAATTACTCTGGTCTGTACAAAACAACCGGCGAGCCATACTAAATCTTTATATGAGCTAGCCTCCCATGTCCACAGCACGAGTCTGGACCCATAAGTGATGGAAGCCAATCCCAGCTGACCTTCCTCTGCTGTGAGCACAATCATCTTCCGCCTGTAGAATGAATGGTCAATCACAGAAACTTCTCCAGTGCCCAAATCATACTTGACGATTCCGGTGGTAAGCTGGAACATGAAGTAGAATGCATTTCCAACCAGAGCACTCGGCCCGTTGCCCAGACGGTCCTCTATGCTGTGACCATGACTAGAGGTGGGCTCACTCCATTCACCCTGAAGAGACGAATAGATGCAGGCGCACACAGAAGGCTGGACATTGCTGGTTCCCACAAAGACGACACTGAAGGGTCCACGGGCACAGTCGAGGTGGTCGCATCCGTTGGCCGCGCAGCGCAACGACGCAGTCCAGCTGCTGCAAGTGTACTGGAGCCGCGGCATAGGCAGCACCAGCAGATCGCCTCTGATGGGATCCCACACAACGAAGTCCTCGTGCGCGGACAGGCTGAGGAGGACGCGGCCGTGGCGGGCGTCGAGCACCGACCGGACGCCGACGTCGAGGCTGGCGTAGCGCGGGCGGAACGAGGTGGTGGGTTCGAAGCGCAAGGGAGTCCCGCCGTAGTAGAAGAAGCCGAGCATGGGGGCCGTGCGGTGGAGCTCACGGAACCTGCGACGGAAGCCCGGGTCCGAGACAATGCGGCGCCAGTCCTTGCAGACTACGGTAGCCCGGACGAGGACCGCAGGGCCGGCCGGCGGGCAGCGGATGAGGATCTCCTCTACGAGGTCGTCCCCCAACGCCGGCACGTGACGAACCGCGGAGTCGTCCGGCGGATAGCGGAGGAGGACCTCCTCAACGAGTGCGTCCACCAGCGCCGGCACTAGAGGCGGCGGCGCCATGCTGGTCGGATGGATTTCACCCCGGCGGCGGCGGCGGCGGCCCATCGAGGGATAGTTTTTTTGACTTTTGTTGAAGACGGTTTTTTTATCTTTTTTGATTGGGCTTCCTAGTATATATATATACAGTACTGGCCGATGCGAGTATAACTATGTGATGGTCCGGTTCCACCAGCCAGGCCGGCTTAGGCTGTCTCCAATGAGAGACGCAGTGGAGGTAGAGGCCGGTGAGGGAGCGGAGCTTGCCGACGAGCCCCTTCGCCTGCAGCGACATGGCGACGCCGCAGGGGTCGCAGCCGGCGCCCATGAACCCGCCGGCGGGGGGGCGCAGGGGTCGCGGCCAGGCGCCCACGGTCCGGCGGCGGCGGTGCCCAAGGGTCGCGCCCGGCGCCCACGAACCCACCCTGCTTGCGCTCTGTGCCCCCCACCCCCCCCCACACACACACACACACCCCCACCCCTTGCTCGTGCTCTTGCTTTACTTGTATGCGCCGCCAAGCAGCCATGGACGCCGGCCATGCTGTGCCGCCGCCCTTCCGCTAGAATGTTTTAGTTCACTTTTTCGGATCGAAATTCATCGCTGGTAAATCTTCTTATTGTTTGGGGGTTTTCTCTAAGTTTTCCGGCATTTACCTCCCGAAAAGATATAAATCACCAAAACTCGTGGAACTGTGTTAGTATAATACCTATTCTATGCATTTATTCTTTTTATAACCTTATTATATGTTTAGTTGACACATAAAAATATAGCTTAAGAGGTGTCAACAAACTCCCCCACACTTAGGCTTTTACTCGTCTCGATAAAAGGATGGTTATAACAAAGCTGCAAGACAAGTATAGCAAGTATAAAACAATCTCATGGTCAAACTTATATTTTATTAATCTTACCAAGAACTTTAAGTAGTTGAGAAACAAGACAGTTGACATTAGAGTACCTTAGTCCTTCAATCAATTCAGCTGAGTTTTTGCAATGATTTTTGAAAAGAAACATAGCTTACTTCTTTCTTCTGTGGTACTCTCGAATCACTCAATGATTATATATATATATATATATATTTATATATATATATATATATATTTTGTATTTTTTTTTGATCCTCACAAAGCACATGTAATCATCATATCTACTTCTAATAAAGCTCTGTATCTGGGGTTTCAGGTTTGTAAAAGATGTAGCATACTTACCTTGCATGTATTTGCAATGTCAAAGATGGATCCAAGGAAAGACATCCTCTTAGATCAAGATGTGCATATGTGTGCTAATTCTACTATGCTCTTATTTACTTCTCTCTTTTGAAATAAATATTTTTTGCAAACAAGATCATGGGCTATCTTTATTTTCTTTTTAGAGAGGTGGGCTCTGCTCACCCTAGACTTTTGTCTTTTATTTCCTCTCTTTAAAGATGTGGGTTCTACTCACCCTCGGACACTTGTCCATTTTTCATCTTTATTATTTTTTTCTTTGGGAGGTAGGCTCTACTCGCACGTAGGATACTTGCCCATTTTTCATCTCCCTTTTTCTTTCTTTTCTTTTCTCTCTTTCTCTTTTATATATATATATATATATATTTTTTTTGCATAGCCCATGCCTTGTCTGTACAAAAATTATTTATTGATTTTAGAGAGATCAACAAATGGAGCATATAAATATTTTATAAAAACAAGTGTACGTGATCTTGATCTTTAAACAAGTCTCTCAACTTGGGTCACAAAATTTGACAAAGCTCAACACAAAGTAAATAGCTTTTTGTTGGTTTTAATATTCATAGCATGGCTTTAGTAGGATATAACATTTACCATAGAGATGAAGTAAAGCTATTATTTTTAATATTTTTGAAATAAATTCTCCAGCAGAAAAAGATATCAAGAATTAAGTTCTCATTAATCTTCTATCTCAAATTTCACAACAACTTTTAGTAACTTGGGATCTTTATTATTTTTCAACAAAGAATTAATTTAACCATGAGAAAGTATTATGTGAATCTAACTTTTGCAAAGCATATCAACATATTTTTATTCTCTTTTATTATTTAGCATATCAGCAAAAGGTTCGAAACTGACAGAATAGAAGCCAAAATATAAACTAAAACAAAGTTCAGAGATCAAACCGAGAGTCGAAGAAATCAAGACGAGGGGAGGAGGTAGCCCGGGCGGCCGGCCCGGGATTTTTTTTCTCTGCCGCCCGCCGAGCCTCGCTGCTCCTTGGCCTGAATTTTGTCATGTTGGATCTTCGTTCTGTATTTATTGTTTTGCTTCGTTTTTCAGGTTCAGTTTCGTTGTTCTTGACGTTCGTACTGTCTCCCCCACACTATCCTTTATTATCCTTTACTCAAAAACATGGTGGAGACAAGAAAACATATACAAAAGAAATATAGAAAATAAAACTGAGATAATGGATCAATAATTTATTTAAGCAAGAGCACTCTTTATTTATTCAACCAAACTTATTATTGACTCAAACAAACTTGACTCAACGACCGACTCGAAACTCTAATTTAACTCAAAGCAAAATTGACTCGATAAACAACTCGATAACCCGACTCGATAAGTGCTCTTATAATCTCAAGCGTTTTACATATCCTTAGTACGCCTATTCAAGATACGCTCAAGAACTCCCAACTTCTCGAGTATCATTGTATTTTTCTTCTCCAGAGCGTCTAAACGCCTAGAGATGTAGCTAATCTCACGCCGTGCAGCCATCAAGTTACTCAGGCAATCAACTATCCATGTGTAAACTTCGGATTCAAAGGTGGTGGATTGACTGCAACTAATGGCTTCGGCTTATACGGAACTATAGCCATGGAGTTGGATAAATTGGTTGCTGCCTTGACCGGATCGTAGACCACCATACGGGTCTCGGTGTTCTTCATGGTGAAAATATGTGGTGCTGGTCGTCGGTCTTAATGGAGGATGAATAAGATGAGATTAAATGATCAGATGGGGCTTGTTTATATAGGCAGAGGTGCATGGAATAGGATGGAAAGGCTCGCAAAGATTTCACTTTCCTATGTAAATGACTCCGCATGTTCATCATTACAATGGGCAAGTTCTAGAGTATTCCTGGGACAAAAATGGAAAAGAGGGGAGGTGACAGTCGGGCGGCCGCCAGTCCCATTCAGTCGACCGCCCGGTGGCCTGCACCGTGCTTGCTCCCCTTTTTCCTACGGCCCTAATATCCCTATTCTAGTTGTAATGCTTATACTTTTGGCCCACAAAAACAAGTTCTACGAAAATTAATTCCCTTGGGTTGGATAAATCATAAAGCCTATTTCATCTAATTCATTTAATTTATTTATTTCATTAAGCTTATCAGGCTCATAGAAAATTTTAAGACGTTGGCCATTTACCTTGAATAACTTACCTTCGGAGTCTTGAAGAGTGATTGCTCCATGTGATGATGAATTTACTACCTTGAAAGGTCCTTCCCACTTGCTCTGAAGTTTTCCATACCCGAATAATTTTACTCTGGAATTAAAGAGTAATACTTGATCTCCTGGAGTGAAAGTTTTTATCTTAATCTTCTTGTCATGCCATCTCTTGGTTCTTTCTTTATAAATCTTAGCATTATGATAAGCTTTCTCTCCATTCCTTCAATTCGATAATTGCATCTTCCTCGAACTCCTGCAAAGATCAAGATCCATATTCCATCTCTTGATTGCCCAAAGAGCCTTGAACTCAAGCTCTACAGGCAAATGACAGTCTTTGCCATAAACAAGTTGATAAGGTGTCATTCCAATTGGTGTTTTATATGCTGTCCCCCGTATGCCCATAGTGCTTCGAAGTCTATCCTTCCATTTAGTTCCCATTTCTTCAACTGTTTTTCTCGTAAGATGTTCTTGATTTGCTTATTTGAAGTCTCTCGCTTGCCCACTTGTTTGAGGGTGATAAGTCTGTAGCAATATTGTGATGAACTCCATGTTTTAATAAATACTGTCGAAATCTTCTATCAATGAAGTGGCTTCCTCCGTCACTAATTACCATTCGAGGTACTCCAAATCTTGGAAATATAGTTTCTTCAAACATCTTGATTGAACTTCTACCATCTGCTGATTTGCATGGTAAAGCTTCAACCCATTTTGAAACATAATCCACTGCTACTAGGATATGTTCATAGTTTCCGGATTTTGGGAATGGTCCCATGTAATCAATTCCCCAAACATCAAAGAGCTCTATCTGGAGATTGGTTGTTAGAGGCATAGCATCTCTTGCATTTATATTTCCGTGCCTCTGACAAGCTCCACATCTTCGGATAAAATCTTTTGTGTCTTGATACATGGTTGGCCGAAAAAAATCCTACTTGCCAAATTTTTGCATGTGTTCGAATGCCCCATAATGACCTCCATATGGTGATGAGTGACATCTTTCAATAATCTGTAATCCTTCTTCTGTCGGCACACATCTTCTGAGTAGCCTGTCAGAGCATACTCTGAAGAGATATGGTTCATCCCATAAGTAATGACGACTTTCATACATAAGCTTCTTCTTATCCGCCCTTGGTGCTACATATCCTGTAACCATAAAATTAACAAGATCTGCATACCAGGGATCGGTATGGGTTATCCGATAAAACATATTGTCCCTGAGTGAGTCATTAATAGGCAATTCATTTGGTTTTTCAAAATGCATTCTTGACAAATGATCAGCAACATAATTTTCTACTCCTTTCTTATCTTTAATTTCTAAATCAAACTCTTGGAGTAACAAAATCCATCTTATCAAACGAGGTTTAGCATCTTTCTTGGTGAGCAAATATTTCAAAGCAAATGATCAAGTATAAACAATTACTTTAGCTCCTACCAAGTAAGATCTGAACTTATCTATAGCATAAACAACTGCTAGCAACTCTTTCTCGGTGGTAGCATAATTAAGTTGTGGTCTAGTCAAAGTTTTACTAGCATAAGCAATACCATGATGTTTCTTGTCTTTAGTTTGCCCTAACACTGCCCCCCACAACATAATCACCGGCATCACACATAATTTTAAAAAGGCAAAGACCAATCGGGGGGTTGAATAATTGGTGCGTAAAAACAAGAGCCTTTTTTCAAACTTTCAAAAGCTTTAAGATAAGCATCATCAAAAACAAAGGGAGCATCCTTGGCTAACAAACTAGTAAGTGGTCTAGCAATATGTGAAAAATCTTTTATGAATCTACGATAGAAACCAAATGTGGCCTAGAAAAACTTCGTATCCCTTTAATATTCACGGGGGAGGTAATTGTTCTATAACTTCTATTTTTGCCTTATCGACCTTTATTCCCTTTTCTAAAATAAGATGACCAAGCACTATTCCTTCTCTAACCATAAAATGACATTTTTCCCAATTAAGGACTAAGTGCTTTTCCTCACATCTTTGCAAAACCCCTCGTCTAAGTTTTCTAGACAATCATCAAAAGTTTTTCCATATACGTAAAAAATCATCCATAAAACTTCCATAATCTCTTCAATCATTTCGAAAATATAGACATCATACATCTTTGAAAAGAAGCGTGTGCATTACATAACCCAAAAGACATTCTTCTATAAGCATAAGTTCCATATGGGCATGTAAAAATGGTTTTGCTTTTGATCATTAGGATGGATTGGGATTTGATGATACCCGAATATCCATCAAGGAAACAAAAATAAGAATGTTTTGCCAATCGTTCTAACATCTCATCAATGAAAGGTAATGGAAAATGATCTTTTCTTGTGGCTTTGTTTAGTTTTCTATAATCTATGCACATTCTCCATCCATCCGTAAATAGCTTCTTTGAGGAATTAATTCATTTTTATCATTTTTAACAACCGTCATGCCTCCTTTCTTAGGCACGACTTGCATAGGGCTTACCCACTCGCTATGTGGCACAGGATATATAATCCCAGCGTGTAACAACTTAAGAACTTTCTTCTTAACTACATCTCTCATCGCATTATTGAGTCTTCTTTGAGGTTCTATAGATGGGGTATATCCGATCTCAGTAGGAATACGATGGGTGCAGAGAGCAGGACTAATTCCTTTTAAATCATCGAGTGCGTAGCCTAAGGCTGAGCGATGTTTTTCTAAGACAGTTATCAGCCTAAGAGTCTGTTCTGGAGTAAGTTTATCATTTATGATCACTAGAGACTCTGGATCTTGATTTAGGAAAGCATAAGTGAGGCATGGTGGTAAAGGTTTAAGTTCAATAGGAGGTCTAGGTGGGTTCTCAAATTCATCTAGAGGTTTTGAAGTAGTAGGATTTTCATCCTCTTCTTCAATAAAGAATTCTGAATCGTCCTCTTGATTAGACTCCACAAAATATTCTATAGTGGCCTCTTTAACTTCCTCCATAAGATCTGGTTCTGGACAAGACTCGGATTTAGCATGAATGGCTTGGACTATAGGTAATGAAAATTGAAGATCTTTGTCTAGCTGAAAATCTAATTCTTCGGGTTGTCCTTTAAAAGAAAGCCTTTCTATTTTTTGTCCTATCAGCAGGTCAAACTCCATGATATCAAGGATATAGAAGCTAAGATGTACCATGATGTTATTAACCTTGATTGGTAAGACATAAAGAATTCCTGAGCTTTGGACAATTTGTCCTGAAGGGCTTAGTAACAATTTTGTAGTGGGACTTAATGGCATGTTTTTGAGAAATTCATGAGCAAAGGATAATGCCATGATGTTTATCCCCACTATAGGATTGTAAAGAGCATCAAAAGGATCTTTATCAATTTGGCAACGAATAGGTATAGAAGGTGAATCCAAACGGATCACATCGAGGAAAAGCTCGATTCTTCCGTCCCATTCGCTACTTATGATTGAGACAAGCTCTTCTATTGTTCCTTTTAAATGTGTCAAATCGTAAGGGTCTAAAGGATAAGGTTGTGATGTTCTAGTCTTCTGAGATGTTAATCGATATTTTGAGGTGTTTCCATAATCTGTAAAGAGATCATCCTCGATATCAAGTAAGAAGTCAGAGATCGAAGTGACCTCTCGGTTCTTCTAAAGGTTCTAGATTAGCCGGATTTGTAAAGAATTTGGAATAGAATTGGGTTCAAATAATCTTTCTTCTTCTCATTATTTCTTTTAATTTTAATCTTTTCCCTGCAGTTGGATCATCCTCTTTGTTCTCCACTATTTTATTTAAGATAGCAATGCATTCAGGAGTTGAAAGATGAATAAAAGATCCATTCGTAGAGGTGTTCAAATATTTTCTAGATTTTCTATTCAGACCAATATAGAAGTGTTGAATTAGAACATGGTCCGGTATGGCGAGATTAGGTCCGTATTTGGAAAGAAGATCATATCGTTCCCAATAGGCACTCAAAGATTCACTATCATTTTGTGTAGAGGATAGGATTGAGAGCCTAAAGTTAACTAGTTTGGACATGGGAAAGAAATCAGCACAAAATTCATTTAAGCAAGTTTCCCAATTGCCACCCATTCTTTCTTTATTTCTATTGTACCACTAGCGAGCTTTTCCTTTCAAAGAGAATGGAAAGAGCGTCCAACGGATAGTTTCAGGGGGACATGCCTTCAATATGGAGGCATTTACATGTCTCCTCAAAAGTTTGGAGATGAAGGAAAGGATTTTCGCCTAATTCTCCTGAGAAAGTATGGTTTTGGACCATCTCTACCAACCTTGGGCGAAACTCATAAGATCCAGCTTGAATAGGTTCAGATGATAACACAGGTCTACAAGCTTGCCCGTTGGGTGCCAAGTATTTGTAAAGAGGGGTAGTATCCATTTGGATAGTGATTTGGAAAAAATATAAAAAGAAAAATCTAAACTAATGATATGATACAAGATTTAGTTTAGCTCACATAATCAACAAAACCGTTCTCCCGAAGAACGGCGCCGGAAAAAGCTTGTTAGTAAAAGTTATCCTACGTAATTATTTATAAATTTGTATAGTCTCAGTTTAACGTAAACGATGAGCACTTCACCGGGAGAGGGTTTTAAATATCGAATCCACAGGGAGAATGGTGTGAGAATAATGAGACAAAACTAATCCCCGAGATAATAGAAAGGAACGGAGTTCGGATAAAAGGTGAGAAGAATTCTATGGTTGTCTAGTTTATATCCTTGCAAGGCTCGAAGATATTTCTTAATGGGGACGTACTCAAAGGAAATTAAGGCGAAACTTACTATTCCCCCAAGAACTATGTCCTCACGTGTCCTATCTTACGGGAAGTGGAATCCAAAGGAATCAATGGTACTAGTCACTACCACGATCTACCACGCTCCGGCAAGTAGGGTGTATTTATGAGTTATCTAGTCCAAACACCACGTTTGCACTAGAGAAAACAACTTCAATTCAAGAGCGACAAGAATTAAAGTACTCTAATGAGTCATAAACCGAAAGAAATATAAACAAGTGAACTTACTCAAATATAAGGTTGATCCACCAAAGAAGTCTCAAGATCAAGTGCAATGAAGCCTTTGATCCCGTGAGGTACAAGCGTAGAGAGTCACCGACGTATCCGGTACTTCTCCTTACTTCTCCTCAACTCTACTTTCTATCTCTCAAGAACAGATCTAGAACTCTAATTAAGTTCTTTGATCTATCTCTCAACTTTCTACTAATCTCTCTCAACTTGATCTTAGCTCTTCTAATTAGAAAGGTATGGCTCTAGCTATGAGCAGAGCTGAGTATGATGAATAATGATTTTCATGCCTAAGGCCAAAGGTAGGATCATCCTTATATAGTTGTGGCCGATGAATGCTGACCCTTGGATCAAACCGACCTTCAACAACGGTGTATATACAACCTCAAAGTCGGTTTGAAACCAACCTAGGAAGATGAGGCTGACTTGTGGGTCCCACCAGGCGGCCGGCCTGATCCTTGCTGGCGGCCGCCAAAGCCACGATGGGCCCTGTGGTGTCGGTCTTTCCCCGGTGTCTTCTAGAATGTTTTAGTTCACTTTTCGGATCGAAATTCATCGCTGGTAAATCTTCTTATTGTTTGGGGGTTTTCTCTAAGTTTTCCCAATTTACCCGTTAAGTCCCCGAAAAGATATAAATCACCAAAACTCGTGGAACTGTGTTAGTATAATACCTATTCTATGCATTTATTCTTTTTATAACCTTATTATATGTTTAGTTGACACATAAAAATATAGCTTAAGAGGTGTCAACAGAGGCCATGGAGTACGGCGACGTGCCGCACCACAAGGATCGGCGTCTTATTTGGAGGCGTCGTCACCGCCGTGTCGGCATTTAACTTCGTGTCGGCCGCAAGGAAGGACTAAATCGCGCAAATAAGTGTGTGACAGAGCCGACCAATTTATAAGAAATCAAGTATAATTCGCAATTACTGAAGCAATCGCAGTCTACACTTGAGTCCATATAAACCCGGTATTCCGGAAATCTCCGAGTGATTTCAAACTCATCACCAATACAACCAAGATCGTTGAGCTCAGTAGTTCAAATCCGCAGGTATTTTAAACCAAATTCATTTATATTATAATCAGAGTGCGATTTATTTCAGAAGTAGTTCAGAGTGCGGAAGCAATAGCTTTCGAAAGCAAAATAGTTGTACAGCGGAAATCAAATTAAGATAGTATAGTGCCAACATAATGTCACCCCTGTAATAGCATGAGACAGGGAAATATGGAGACTGCCATGCCCTAGGCATTATTCTTCAACCACAACACATCACATCTGGCTAAAAACATGCTAGACGGAGTCACCTGCAACAGTGGGAAATAACCCGTGAGTACTCAATTGTACTCCGCAAGACTTACCCGTCTTAAACCAGAAAATAAGGAAAAGACTCCAAGGATTATGCTTGGCTTTATCTGGAGCTGGCTAACTCACATTTATTTTTAGAAATAAAGTTGATTAGTGCGCCTACACATACTATTCAGGTTCTTTCAAGTTAAAAGGTTATTATTATATACATAAACCATAAGTCCTGTATAGTCAAGATTAAACATATTGTAACACCCTAGGTGTTAAGCATCTTGAAAGCATGATCATTTGCATGGCATCATCATCATTTCATGCATAATCATGTTACTAGTGACATTCACTTTGATTTGACTTCTTTTCATGCTTGTTTGATCTAGCTACTATAAGATCTTTGCTCTAATATGGTTTTGGACCTAGATTGTGCCTAGATATATTTTTGACATAATTTAGGACCATGTTTGAGCTTGAGTTTCAATCTAGAAAATTTTTGTAAATTTGCCCTAGAGTGTCAAACCTCTTTGAGTCATTTTGAAACTCCTTTCAAAAGTGCATGATAGAGTGGTTTCTAGCAAAAGTTTTCTATAGATGAAATGTAGTACTTTTTATCTAGATCAAAAGATCTTTTATGAGTTTCTTGTGAAAAGGCTTGCAAATGGTTCAAATAGTGCCCAACAGTTTTGGTCAAATTTGAGTTGAATTCAAACTCTATTTTTGAATGGGTGAAGTTGACCTTACTGTTTTTAATTTTTATCTCCAAATCTAGGTCGAATTAGAAAAAGTTCATATTGATTCTTTTGTAGCTTATGACATTCTCTACAAAATCGGTGTTTTAACTTTTTCCAAATTCTGCACGGATCTCGAGCTACAGGCCAAAAACCGACGCTAATTCGTAAAACAGGGGGGGAGGGAGACCTATCGGCCGGCCTCCGGCCGACAAATAAGCCGTGGCGACGTGGCCACCGCGTCCGCCGCCGATGTACGGCTCGGACAGGGCCAACCGCTCACCCACGCGCCTTAAAACCCGTGCCCGATGCTCCGCCCTAACCCTAGCATCACTCCCGCGGCGCCGCGACCCGCTTTCGCTCGAAACGCCGCCGCGCTTGTTCGCGTCCGAAGGCGATCCGCCGCCGCTTTCCGCCATTGCCGCCGCGCCAAAGCTAGCCAAATCACGCCCCTAGCTCCGCCATGAGCTGCTCTACCTAAAGCCGCCGCCGAATCGAGGTAACGCCGATGTACCGAGCCCCTAACTCGCAGCGCCGCCGCCGGCGAGTCCGCCATGACCACCGATGGGGCAAGCTCGCGCCTGAGCTCGTAGATCGAGTTTAGGTCGTTCTTTTTCGTGTTTTAGCATCGCCAGATGTGCTTGAGCTCTCGAGCTAGATGGATGAGTGGATCCCGCCGCCGTTTGCCGGGGCTGGCCGCCGACGCCGACGCGGTGCCCGTGAGCGCCGCCGCGCATGCATGCATTTCTCGCCGCCGTTGCTCCATTGAGTCCCTAAGTGCCATGCATGTCTTAGTTAGGTCAAGGAGAGTCGAGAACGTGTGTTGGTTCGCCGCCGAAAGCACCGAACGACCGCCACGCCGTCGTCCGCGCCGCCGCGAGCCGCCGCCGCCGTTGTCGCCGTTTTAGTCGATTTTGGTTCCAACCAAGTGCACCAATGCGTCCCGCCTCGTCGAGTAGATGCAAATTGACTAGCTGGATGCACGATTTGGTCGCCGTCGGCGAAAACCCGACGCCGATCCGCCGCCGCCCGGCGCCATGCCCTGCTTTTTGAGTCACCGACATGCGGGCCCCGCGTCCTTTCCTTTTTCTTTTTATCTTTTTCTCGTTTTTCGCTTTTGCTTGATGAGCTTAGAAAATTCATAACTTGGTCATTTTGAGGTCTTTTTGAGTCGACAAATTTAGTCATGCTTTTTAGTTTGTAAGCTACAATATAAAATTATGAAACGCTATTTTCTGATAACTTTTATATAGAGTTTTATTTATGGCCATAAATGCATGGAAAATGGGAAAATCCATATCTTTTAATTGGTGCAAGATAAAAATATGCTTCCTGTACAAAAAATGTTCTTGGTTTTGTGAATAGAATCCAGGAAAAATATCGTGCATGGTATGTTCTACAGAAGAAATGTGATTTTCTATTTATGTGCCTTTTTCAATGTGATCTTTAGAAATTCATAGAAAAATAAATACTAGGGTTTTTTATGTGAGACTTAGTGTGTTTGCCTTGGATGGGTTTTAGAAGCTATTCATACTCAGAAATCTGTTGTCCGACACTTTTCATAGTACAAAGTATTTTCATGCATAGATTTAGTGCTAGCTTGCCATTTTTGTGTAGAGCTGTGTGTGCATGATCTTGCCATGAAATTTTTATGATAGTTGTTATATGTCAGTAGGATGCCCTAGTAATTTTTGTAGATTTTTTGGAGTAGTTATGCATTTACCATATTTATGTTGCATGGAAAATAGCTTAGAAATACATGTTTATATGAAGGTAATGTGTATTAGTATTTTTATTGTGTGTTCCTAGCATGGATAAGATCTGTTGGTAAGCTTAGTTTGGTAAGCTTGGCAGTTTTGTCAATTTATTATTCCTAGCACTTAAATAATTAAAAGTGTGCATGTGTAGTGTTTGATAGGGCATATCATTTTATGTGCTTTAATTTATCTTTTGGCTTATCCAAAGAGGTTTATTTGGTAGATAATTACTTGGTTTACCTGCTGGTCAAGTTTGATGAGGTTTGTATGAGTAGTTTGTAAGCTATGGTGGTTGTATGTGATGACTGAGTTGGAAACAGAGCCTCTGTTTTCTTTGATTTCGAGGCTGTTAATGTCAGATTCAGGTCATGGTGATATGGAATGTTTTGTAGGAAATTTTGTTAGCTTTCCATAGAGTATTTGTTCACTGAATTTGGAGTTGTAGAACTCTCTAGGACAGTTTTAGTGACAGCATGTCGAGCTGCCATTTCTAGTGATTAGTGAGTCAGAATGCTTGCTTGATGTAGGTTAGTAGAGTCTCTTGTGTAGAATTAATTGTGTTTCTACGGAAGAGATATCCACTTACTAATAGCATGCATCATGAAGCATTCATTCATCATCCAAATCTTATTTCATGCAAGTCTTTGATTATTTAATTGTAACCATTTCTTTTCTCCATCAAATGCATCATCTCAGGATCGGGAGAGGTGATAGAGGAGCTGATCGAGGAGCAGACGGGGGAGCTTCACCACCTCGGAGTCCAGCCAGAAGAGGTCATAGGAGGAGGAGAGTCGACAGACGAGCTTCCTGAGTGCCCGGAGCACGTGCCCGCTACGTTCCTGCGAGGCAAGCCCCGGAGCATTCTGCCTTTCCTATTCTTCTAATTAATTTGACTTGAGTCCTTTATATGTTTCATGCATTAAATTTAGGAAAATGGTTGAAACCGTTGATGCATTAAGATCCTTGCTGAAAGTTGCCCTATCCTACGTAGTGGTCTAGGTTAATGCTCGCATCATGATTGCAAGAGACGGTGATTCCTGGTCACTTGTGGAAATGTTGTGAACAATCACATGGGTGATTGTCAAGCTGTTGCTGAGAACCTGATTAAATAAAACATGTAAGATCGGATGGATATTGTGGTCCTTCTATCTGATCAATTAAGGACTTACTCTTTGTCGGGCTGTGGTCGGAAGTTGAAAGTACCTGTTCATATAGTAGGCTCCGGGTCGGGTCGCCGCGCCGCGCTCGTGGGAATGTTAGGGGCCGGCTTTGCCTGCTTTATCGCTCCTCCTTTGGCGTGGTTGGTTGGGAATGATTGGGCGCAAGAAGATGCGCAGAGGCGTCGTCCTCGTTGCTGCGCTCACTTGGTGGCCCAAGAAGGAGGGGGTAGCCGGCAAGACCGAGACTTTACGCCCCGTAACGTCCTGGGAGTGATCGGGTCTGCCTTTGCAAAGTAGATCTGGTTTATGACAGGGTATTCGCCAGCTGGTTTGCAATCGATTTGAATCGCTATCTCTCCCGGATAGTGAGAACCCGGGATGCTTCCGCGACATCGTAGTCTAATTATTACAATATATGTCATATTATCATGTTGCTGTTGTTCTAATAATGATCAAGTTACTTATATCAAGTATTTATTCTCGAAAGCAATGATTAATCTTGACTATACAGACCTACGGTTATATATTTAAATAAGCAACCCTTTAACTTGAAGCTGCAAGTAGTATGTGTAGGTTCACTAATCAACTTTATTTTCGAAAGTAATGTGAGTCACCGACCCCCGCATAAAGCCTAGCATGATCCTTGGAGTCTTTTATTTTCTTTAGACGGGTAAGTCTAGCTGAGTATTTTGTACTCGTGGTTTTATTCCCCGTTGTTGCGGGTAAGCATTTGTACCATGGGTACTTGTAAGACTTGTCTCATTTCCCCGTTGATGAAGAGTAAGGCCAGGGCAAGGCACTTCTATATCCCCTGCCTCATGCCGTTGCGGGGGTTGACTATCTACCGGCACTATCTTATATTGGTTTTCGCTTAAAGACTATTTGGTTTTCGAAACTACCGCTCTTCGTTTCTTGAACTTGAGTTTGTAATAAATTATACATCGCACTCGATATTTAATATATGTCGAATTTGGTTTGAAATACCTGCGGATTTTACTATCGAGCTCAACGATTCTCGTTGTGTTGTTGATGAGTTTGAAATCACTCGAGATTTCCTAATACCGGTTTATATGGACTCAAGTGTAGATCTGCGATTGCTTCGGCAATTGTGAATTATACTTGATTTCTTATAAATTGGTCGGCTCTGTCACACATATGCTCAGCGATATATAAATAACAGCGTAAGTAACTTGATCAATATTTTAACATCAACAACATGAATATAATAACCATTTAAAAGGACTCAACAAGTCAATTCAGAAAGCATAGGGAAGTTCAAAGATGCACCGGGCTTGCCTTCTAAAAAAGTAGTAGGAAGAAGAAGTCGTGGGCACTCGAAGCTTGATTAACAGTCCTCCTTCTCCCGTGGGGTCTTTTGGCTGCACTCCGAGATGATGAAGGTTGGCCTCCTGCTCCTTGATCTCCTCCCAAACTAACTCCTCCGATCCTGATATGATGGATGCATATGCGAGAGTAAGCAATACGAATGCATAGAGATATATTTGCATATGAATAAAATAGAATGATGGATGAATAAATTATGATGTATGATACTAGTAAGTGCATATCTCTTCTATACAAACACAATTAAAACTACACAAGAAACCCTAGTAATCTACATCAAGCAAACACCCTATTTCACTAATACACCGAAAATGGCAAAGAAGATGTGTCTTTCAAGAAAAACAGCCACACAGTGAGTTCTATAACTCCAAATGCAGCAAACAAATACTCGTTGGAAAGCTAACAAAATTATCTACAAATCATTCAATACACTCTCGACCAGATTCTAACATTTACAGCCTTAAAAACAGCAAAAACAGAGGCTCTGTTTCTGGACAACTTGCAACATGCAACTCCTATAACTCTCTAGCCAAGCATGCAACTCTTACCAAATTTGACCAGCAAGAAAATAAGACCATAAAGCATCAAAATAACCTACTGATCAACCCAAAAGATATACTAACTTACATGAAATGTTATTCCCTAACTAAGCACTACATATGCACACTCAAAATATAAAAGCTAGGATTAATAAATTGACCAAAAGCACAAGGCCATCAAGCTAAGCACATCAACAGGTCCTAATCATGCTAGGAACAAATAGTAAACCAACCAAAACATATTACCCTAACATTTACATGCATTTTACAAGCATTTTCTATACAACATAAATATGATAAATATACAAACACCTTAGAAAACTCTACAAAAATTACAGGAGCATGCTACTGGTCTAACATGCTTACCATAAAAATTTCATAGCAAACTCATGCATATATTGTCCTACACAAAAATGACAAGCTAGCATAAAAACAAGGCATGAAAAAAAACTTTGTACTATAAAATATATGAAACTGCCTAACCATGAACATGAAAAGCTACATAACAAGAACAAATGCATGTACAAAAAGTAGCATGACAAAAACCCTAGTAATTATTTTTCTATGAATTTCCTAAGAAAGCATGATAAATAGCACATAAATCAAAAATCACATTTCTACAATGGAACATAGCATGTATGATATTTTTCCTGCACTCTACATGCAAAAACATGAACATTTTGTACAGGGACCACTATTTTATCATGCACCAAAAATTAGATATGCATTTCTCTATTTACATGGCAATTAAAGCAATAAATCTAGATAAATATAAAAACTACCAAAAAGCCTAATCTCATATTTTTATACTGTAGATCTGCTCACAAAAATCACAACAAAATTTGTCCCATGCAAAACCGAGCTAAAACGAGGGAGATACGGATTTTCTAAGACATGCATGTAATTCTGGAAAATGAAAAACATAAAAGAAATAGCGCTGACAGCTGGGGCCCACTCGTCAGCGAGATAGAGCGAAGCACCGGCGGCGCGGTGGGCAGCGAAGCGGCGGATCTCCGCCGCCGTTGGCTCTCCAAATGAACCGAGCATACCTACGAGTCCGCCTCGCCGAGATCTATCATCCTGCACTGAAACCCCGAGCAAAAACGGACGGTGGCGGGCTCGACGGCGACAGGCAGCGGCGGTCGGGCGCGGCCGTCGGCGCTCGGGCGGTTTCTGATGACGGCGAGGCAAACGGGCAAGCGCGACGAAGCTTCGGTGCTTCAGCGACGCAGACCCCCAAATATGCGGCAGGTTAGACGAACGGATGACGCCGACGACGACACACCCGACGGCGGCCACGCACGGCAGCGACGGCGAGGCGGTTCGCCAAACGACGGCATCGAAACCACGATTCCTCTTGGCACAAGTCGCTACACATCATAAGGAGCACGGAATGCGGATTAGAGCAACGAAAAACGCCAAGGGGACGCGGCGCGAGCATGCCCGCGACGGCGGCCATGGCGGCAAAATGACGGCAGTGGTGCGCTCGCTCACCCGAACTCTATCTTTCCGAAAGCAACCTTGGTCGACGCTACCACACGGATCTAGGGAGCTAGAACACAAGCCGAACTCCGAGAGATGGACTGAGGAGGCGGGGCCGCGGATGACGGCATATGGCGGAGCTCCAGCCGAGAACGCTTGTCGCTGGGCGACGGCAAAGCGGCCTCGCCTTTGCGCGGTTCTTGCCGCTAACGGGTCAAAGAGGTTGGGAGCGAGGTTATGGAGCTATGGATGTGTTTGGACGGCCGGATTTGGTGTAGGGGCGAAGCTTGGCGCGGTGGATCGGCGCGAATGGCCGCGCGCGGGCGCCCCGGGCCGCTACGGTCGCGCATTTACGCGAGGAGGGAAAGTGAGGGAAGGATGGCGGCGTGACGCCGCCTCGGGTCCCTTTGAAGGCGTGGGCGCGGCAGGAGGTCAGGGAGCATGCTCCACACGGCACGGGCGGCGGCGCATCGTGACAAAGGGCCGACCGGGCGATTCGTAGACAGAGAAACGAGAGCGCCACTAAAGGCCCGATTTCCAACCCTAACCGAAAGCTATTTTGATCTCGTATGCCGAGATCCGTGCCGATTCGAAAAACTCCAATTGAACAAAATGTTCCTCATGAGATTCTGAGCAAAACACCTATACAAACTTTTCCCTAATTCGGTCAAGATTAGAAACTATGGTCGATCAAAGCTCAAGTACTCGGCGGTCAAAGAAACCCTAATTTGCAATCAAAAACACATAAACTTCGACTTTTTCGAACATGCTCCACTCAAAATCATGCAACAAGCCTGTGATAACTTTTGTTCTACATGAAATTAGCCACACATTTCATGAAGGGTGCACACACATGCATACACTCTAGCTAAGACTTTTGAGCAAAACAAGATAATTACTTTCAAAGTCAAACTAAGTCAAATCGAGTCAAAGCATCCTAATAAAACCTAATTAGGAAACATGACCAACATCAACCTTGCTCTAACACATCGTATAAACATTACTAAGAATAAATAAAGATTAAACAACTAATTATGCAAGCATTTCATACATGAAATGACAAGGCAAAGCATGGCAAGCAAATTAAATGCATTTAATCAAGCAAATGACATGTATCATTTTATGTGCATAAATGCATATGATCAAATGATGATTATGCTCATGAAATGCAGATGCTAATGACATGCTTAACACCAGGGTGTTACAAATCTAACCCCCTTAAGAAAATCTCGTCTCGAGATTTGTCGGTACTAACCATTTGTTATAAAAGGCAGGGTATGCTTCTCGAAGATATGTCCCATTTTCCCACGTAGCATCATTATCTCCATGATTACTCCATAAGATCTTGTATAGCTTCACTATCTTGTTACGAGTGGCCCTTTCTTTGATATCTACAATTTGAACAGGCTGTTCAAAATAAGTCAAGTCGGTGTCAACTTCAGCATTTCTGACTGGTATGTGTTCTTCAGGCACTCTCAAACATTTCTTCAATTGGGATACATGGAAGACATTAAAGACTGATCTCAACTCATAAGGTAGCTGTAATTGATAAGCCACTTTTCCTTTTCTTGCAACAATACGGTAAGGACCTACGAATCTAGGTGCTAACTTTCTTTTGACACCAAAGCGCTGCACTCTCTTCATTGGTGACACCTTGAGATACACAAAATCGCCAACTCTGAATTCCAAAAGTTTCTCACGCTTGTCAGCATAACTTTTCTGACGTGATTGAGCTGCGGCTATATGTTGTTGTACTGTCCTAACCTTTTGTTCTGCATCATCAACGAAGTCAATACCATAATAGGTTCTATCTCCTGTTTCAACCCAATTCAAAGGTGTTCTACACCTTCTACCATACAAAGCTTCAAATGGTGCCATCTTGATACTTGCTTGGTAACTGTTGTTGTAGGAGAACTCTGTAAATGATAGCCATTTATCCCAGGGGCCTTTGGCAGATAAAACACATGCTCTCAACATGTCCTCTAGAATCTGATTCACCCGTTCGGTTTGTCCAGTTGTTTGCGGTTGGTATGCTGGACTACAAACTAGTTTTGTGTCTAAGGCTTTTTGTAAACACTCCAAAGATCTATCGGTCCATTGAGATCCTCGGTCAGACACTATGCTTTTGGGTATACCATGCAGACGAACTAATTGAGAAATGTAGATCTCTGCATACTGGTGAGGTTCATAGCTAATGTTCATAGGAATGAAATGTGCTACTTTGGTTAGTCTGTCCACAATTACCCAAATTGAATCAATTCCTATCGTGGTACGTGGAAGTCCAACAATGAGATCCATAGTGATGTGATCCCATTTCCAATCAGCGATTGGCAAAGGTCGTAGCAGTCCAGCAGGTTTCATGTGTATGGCCTTAACTCTACAACAAGTATCACACTTTGCTACATGAGCAGCAATTTCTTTCCTCATCTTGGTCCACCAAAATCGTGATCTCAAATCTCTATGCATCTTGTTGCTGCCTGAATGGTTTGATAAGGTAGAAGAATGTGCTTCAGTCAAGATTTGATCTCTGAGTTCCTTATCCTTAGGTACAACAAGACGGTTATCATACCATAACACATCATTCTCATCAATCTTAAAATGTCCACTCGGTTTTGCTTTGAGCTTCTGCTTGATAAAAGAGATACCTTTGTCTGTTCTCTGTCCTTTGATTACCCTCTCCTCCAGAGAACTCTGCACTTGTATGTTATGTAAGACTGCGGGGTGCATTAAACTAAACTTTTTTCTTCCAACAATGGTTTCTCAATAGTATAATGTACCTTCCGACTCAAGGCGTCTGCAACAACATTTGCCTTGCCCGGATGGTAATGTACTTCCAAATTGTAATCCTTGATCAATTCTAACCATCCTCTTTGTCTCATATTTAGCTGATCCTGGGTAAAGATATACGTCAAACTCTTGTGATCCGTGTAAATGTGACACACATTTCCAAGCAGATAATGGCGCCAAATCTTCAAAGCATACACTACGGCTGCTAACTCCAAATCATGAGTGGGGTAATTCACTTCGTGTTTGCGTAATTGTCGTGATGCATAGGCAATCATTCTTCCATCTTACATGAGTACACACCCTAGACCTGTACCACATGCATCGCAAAACACATCAAAAGTTTCTCTATATCCGGTTGTGCAAGCACCGGAGGGGTTGTTAACAACTCTCGTAATGTACGAAAAGCTGTCTCACACTCCTGTGTCCACACAAACTTCTCATCCTTCTGCAACAACCTTGTCATAGGTTTGGCGATCTTAGAAAAGTCGGGTATAAATCGACGATAGTACCCGGCTAAACCAAGAAAACTCCAAATCTCTGTAACAGAGGTCGGGGCCTTCCAATCCATGACTTCTTGAACTTTACTCGGGCCCACTGAAATTCCATCTTTTGATAAGACATGTCCAAGAAATTGTACCTTCTTCAACCAAAACTCACATTTGCTAAACTTAGCATACAGTTTGTGCTCTCTGAGCTTGGCTAACACTATTCTGAGATGCGCTGCATGATCTTCTTCATTCTCTGAATATATCAAAATGTCATCGATAAACATAACCACGAATTTATCTATCTCGAGCATGAATACCGAATTCATTAGGCACATAAAATGAGCTGGAGCATTTGTCAAGCCAAAGGACATGACAAGATACTCATACAACCCATATCTGGTTGAGAAAGCGGTCTTCGGGATATCTTGTGGTCTGATCTTGATCTGATTATAGCCTGAACGAAGATGGATCTTGGAGAAAACTTTTGCTTTGGACAACTGATCAAAGAGAATGTCAATGCGTGGCAAAGGATACTTGTTTTTAACTGTCACCGCATTGAGGGGTCGGTAATCCACACACATTCTCAAAGATTGGTCCTTCTTCTTCACGAAAAGAGCGGGACATCCCCATGGTGAAGAGCTAGGTCTAATCAATCCTTTCTCTAGCAACTCTTGAATCTGAAGTTTCAGCTCGGCCAACTCATTGGGTGGCATCCTATATGGTCTTCTAGAGATTGGTGCTGTTCCAGGTAAAAGCTCTATGGCAAACTCTACATCTCTGTCTGGTGGTAAACCTAGTAAGTCTTCCGGAAAAACATCGGGAAACTCACATACCATGGGTATCTCTGAGATTCTGGTGACTTGTAGAGCAGCTAAGACACGATTTAGATTGGGTGTTTGGGGAAGAATTATCTGATGTTCCTTTCCATCACGGGGATCTTTCAAAAGGATGACCCTATTCAGGGTGTCTATAATTACTCCCCATGTCTTCATCCAATTCATTCCCAGAATGACATCCAAACTCAACCCTGGTAATACTATTAAAGAGGTCATGATCTCTAAATTCCCAATTTTAATCTGCACCTCCCTTACTATCTTCCTGGTGAGTTGATCAGCTCCTGCCGAGCTAATACGATAACCATAACCCAATTCAGATATCTCCTCATTATGTTCTTGGGCAAAAGCTTCGCTCACAAAAGAATGAGATGAACCAGAGTCAAACAATACAACAGCATTGTGATTGTTGACTAAGCAAGTACCAGCAGTTACAGACTCTCCTTCTGGACTTCCTTCAATATTGGTGGATTAAACTTGTCCAATCTTCTGCCTGTAGGGCCGGTTCCTCTGGTGTTGTGGGCAAAACCTGGAAAAATGTACTAACGTCCCACAATTATAGCACTTGTTGCGAGTAGAAGCACTATTAATACCATCTGTCTTTGCTCTCGTAGCAGGTGTAACATGAGCCTTCCTATAGCGAGGATTCTCAAAATGTGGCTCCTCTTGTAGTGGTGCATCTAGTTGGGGATAGCTTGGAGGATAAACTACTAGAACCATGTTCTGACTCGAACTAGTTTCCATTGGTCTCTTCTTGCTCTTGGCAGCAGCATATGCGTTGTTGCTCTCTTCCTGTAACAAGCAGTCACTGACGAACTCATTGAAGCTCTTTCGGAAAGGGGCTCCAATAGTCTTTTGCATCTTGGGATTAAGCCCTCTTCTAAAACTTGCTATTTTCTTCTCTTCAGTGTCTACCATATCTGGTTCATATCGGGACAAACGATTGAAATCTTCAAGGTATTTGGTGATGGTCTTGTCATCTTGATTAAGCTTTATAAATTCACCCAACTTCATAGCAATCACACTAGGATGAATATAAGCGTCACGAAAAGCTGCCGTGAACATATCCCAGGTAATAGAAGTATTAGCAGGGTAGGTGGCACGATGATTTTTCCACCAAATTCCCGCGGGTCCTTCAAGCAAATGAGCAGCATACTCTGCCTTCTGCACCTCAGTCAAGTCCAACAACCTGGACTTTTCCTCCACTGAAACCATCCATTCTTCCGCTTCGGTTGGTTCACTTGACTATGTGAACTTAGGAGGATCGGTTCCCTTGAATTCTTTGTATGGATGTAGCCTATCTTCTGCATTATTGTTTCAATTTCCTCCTCCACCCTGTGCAGTGTTGCGCGAAATGTTGCGCAACTCACCCAGAAACTTGTTAAAGAACTGTTCCTGGTTGACAGGAGGTGGTGGTGGCGGTTGGTTGCTCCCTCCAGCACCTGAGCGTGTTTGAACCATCTGCATAATCCAACCAATAATAATTCTCAGATGATGTTGACATACTGTAAATGCATCGAATTTAAAGTTACGTAGAATTTATTGCGATAATAAATTCATTCAACAAATATAGGTAACCATAATTCCAATGGCATCACACCCATCATCGCAGTAATTACAATCAGCATGGGTTATGCAGCAAATCAACTTCTCTATCCAATGTACGCGTAATCCAAGGTTCGATATAGCCACCATGACTGAAATATCGAAATCACGCACATTGCTTCACCAAATGGAACTCTCCCATTAAATTCATCACAGGCTCAATTGACATCTGTAGAGTTTGGTTACTTCAAGATCTTTGGTGTCGATAGTAGTTTCTTGCCAAAATGGGACACTAAGGGTAGGAACAGATATCTGGCGACTGATGATAAGATCTTATTTCCTACGATAGGACATACTAGCTAGCAACTAGCGTGATCTAAAGAGACGGATTGTAACACTAAACTCCTATGAGGCAATAAGGCATCACTCACGTCCTTGTTGTCGTTGTCATCTCCAATTTGAGCTTCACCTCTGACTTCTGCAAAGTGAGGTTGCATACCCTCACCTTCTTCTACATCTGGCATATAGGAAGGGGGATGATCATGATAGAGGGGATTTCTATCAACTCTCAAAAGACTCAACTCCCTTCTACTGGCAAGTGGCGAACAAGGGTCCATTCTGGGAAAACAGGAAATAGTTGTCTCTAGCAAGGCATTGGGTGTTCCACCATCAACTTCTCAGGATATGGACTGTAGCGTTGTTGGCAACTTTTCAGGTAACAGCTCATATTCGGTGATATTCCAACTTATCCAAACAGAGTTATAAGATAGGGCAGGGGTGGAAGGATTAATTCTAGTGATGATCCAGTCTGCCTATGGTGCGGTCATCTATGGTTTGGGTCTCTATACGGTCTGCATAACCATGTGGAGATACCGGGGCACACAAAGCAACTTGTCTCTAATGGCACTATAGCTAGCCTTCAATGCGAGAGCCAATTGTAACGAGATTTGGAAGATTGTGTGAGATTGAGAACGAGATAGGTCAGTTTAACAAAAAGGGACAAGTACTTACTAAGGGGGAGAGACGGGAATAAGGGTAAGAAAAGAAATACTTTTATTTCATTTTGTTGATGCGGATGCATGAGCGTATCTTACGTCCTCACAGAATAGGAAAGATAAGATACTACTCGTCCTAAATGGTGGCACATCTAACGTTCTCTCAAAAAAAAAAATAAAAACTAGTCGATCTACAAGTAGTTAGTGTGCCCCGCACAAACAAACAAATATATTTATGCAATGCATGAATTTAAATTGATATACCTTCCACCAACATGCAACCTTGCGGAAAAAGCACATTTTACACCCGGCAACCTCTGTACCCATACACAAGTCTATAGGGGCACTACCCGACCATGGAGCTCTCAAAACATTTTATTTTTACCCCCTAGACCGGCGCGGTTGTCCGATCATGCTCTCACAACTCACATCTTACCTTGGGGCGTAGAGGCAAAACATCATTTACCCGAGGTCTAGAGGTATTTCGATCCATACATGACTACTCAAGTGAGTAGCCCCGTATAACCGCTAACCATGCACAAACAACAAAATATGATGCATAAACTCATCCTAAGTTAGTAAAGCCACCGACCGAATCGGGCATAAGGGTATGACCATGGCACTATTAATTTTGCAAATCTTTTACTCACACCATTGAAAAGATTTTGTTTCAAAAATTTTCACAAATGATTAGTGGTTCATTTTAATTTTAATACCGATCCAATTGTTAAGCACAACTAAGCCATGCCAATAGAGCCGACCAATTTATAAGAAATCAAGTATAATTCACAATTCCTAATCTACACTTGAGTCCATATAACCCCGGTATTTCGAAATCTCCGAGTGATTTCAAACTCATCAACAATACAACCAAGATCGTTGAGCTCGGTAGTTCAAATCCATGCATAAACCAAATTCATTTATATTATAATCCGATGCGATTTATTTTAGTTCAGAGCATAGCTTTCTAAAGCAAAATAGTTGTACATCGGAAATCAAATTAAGATAGTATAGTGCCAACATAATGTCACCCTTGTAATAGCATGAGACAGGGAAATATGGAGACTGCCATGCCCTAGGCATTATTCTTCAACCACAACACATCACATCTGGCTAAAAACATGCTAGACGGAGTGACCTGCAACAGAGGGAAATAACCCGTGAGTACTCAATTGTACTCCGCAAGACTTACCCGCCTTAAACCAAAAATAATGAAAAGACTCCAAGGATTATGCTTGGCTTTATCTAGAGTCAAACATTTATTTTTAGAAATAAAGTTGATTAGTCCTACACATACTATTCAGGTTCTTCCAAGTTAAAAGGTTATTATTATATACATAAACCATAAGTCCCTTATAGTCAAGATTAAACATATGCTCAACGATATATAAATAACAAATAAAACTAACTTGATCAATATTTTAATGAACAAAGATGAATATAGTAACCATTAAAAGGACTCAACAAGTCAATTCAGCATAGGGAAGTTCAAAGCATGCACCGGGGCTTGCCTTCACAAAGTAGTAGGAAGAAGAAGACTCGAAAATTAACGGTCCTCCTTCTCCCGTGGGGTCTTTTTTGGTTTTTCTAGATGATGAAGGTTGGCCTCCTACTCCTTGATCTCCTCCCTAACTAACTCCTCCGAATATGATGCATGCATATGCGAGAGTAAGCAATAAAATGCATAGAGATATACTTGCATATGAATAAAATAGAATGATGGATGAATGAATTATGATGTATGATACTAGTAAGTGCATATCTCTTCTGTAGAAACACAATTAAAACTACACAAGAAACCCTAGTAATCTACATCAAGCAAACACCCTATTTCACTAATACACCTAAAATGGCAGCAAGACGTCTTTGTCACTATAACTCCAAATGCAGCAAACAAATACTTATTGGAAAGCTAACAAAATTATCTACAAATCATTCAATACACTCTCGACCAGATTCTAACATTTGCAATAAAAAAAAAGCAAAATACAACTTGCAACATGCAACTCCTATAACTCTCTAACCAAGCATGCAACTCTTACCAAATTTGACCAGCAAGAAAATAAGACCATAAAAAGCATCAAAATAACCTACTGTTCAACCCAAAAGATATACTAACTTACATAAAATGATATTCCCTAACTAAGCACTACATATGCAAAAATATAAAAGCTAGGATTAATAAATTGACCAAAAGCATCAAGCTAAGCACATCACAGGTCCTAATCATGCTAGGAACAAATAGTAAACTAACCAAAACATATTACCCTAACATTTACATGCATTTTGCAAGCATTTTCTATACAACATAAATATGATAAATATGCAAACACCTTAGAAAACTCTACAAAAATTACAGGAGCATTCTACTGGTCTAATATGCTTACCATAAAAATTTCATAGCAAACTAATGCATATATTGTCCTACACAAAAATGACAAGCTAGCATAAAAACAAGGCATGAAAAAACTTTGTACTATAAAATATATGAAACTGCCTAACCATGAACATGAAAAGCTACATAACAGTAACAAATGCATGTACAAAAAGTAGCATGGCAAAAACCCTTGTAATTTTTTTTTTTATGAATTTCCTAAGAAAGCATGGTAAATAGCACATAAATCAAAAATCACATTTCTACAACAAAACATAGCATGTATGATATTTTTCCTGCACTATACATGCAAAAACATGAACCTTTTGTACAGGGACCACTATTTTATCATGCACCAAAAATTAGATATGCATTTCTCTATTTACATGGCAATTAAAGCAATAAATCTAGATAAATAACAAAACTACCAGAAAACCTAATCTCATATTTTTATACTGTAGACCTACTCACAAGAATCACAACAAAATTTGTCCCATGCAAAACCGAGCTAAAACAAGGGAGATACGGATTTTCTAAGACATGCATGTAATTACGGAAAATGAAAAACATAAAAAGAAATAGCGTTGATAGCTGGGGCCCGCTTCGTCGTCGAGACGGAGCGAGACCACCGGCGGCGCGTGGGCAGCGAATCTCCGCCGGCGGTGGGTCTCCGGCGGAACCGAGCATACCTACGAGTCCGTCTCGTCGAGATTTATCGTCCTACACTAAAACCCCAAGCAAAAACGGATGGTGGCGGGCTCGACGGCGACGGAGCGGCCCGTCGGCGCGGTCGTCGGCGTTCCGGCGGTTTCTGGTGATGGCGAGGCAAACGGGCAGGCGCCGCGAGCTTCGGTGCCGGCGACGCGGACCCCACGCGACGTTAGACGAACGGACGACGTTCGGCGGCGACGACACCCCGACGGCGGCCCGCGGGCATGGCGGCGACGGCGAGGCGGTCCGGCCAAACGACGGCACGAAACCACGATTCCTCTTGGCACAAGCTGCTACACATCATAAGGAGCACGGAACGCGGATTAGAGCAACAAAAAACGTCAAGGGGACGCCGGTGGCGAGCATGCCCGCGACGGCGGCCATGGCGGCAAAATGACGGCGGCGGTGCGTTCTGGCTCACCTGAACTCTATCTTTCCGAGCAACCTTGGTCGAGGCTACCACACGGATCTAGGGAGCTAGAACACAAGCTGGAACTCCGGGAGATGGACTGAGGAGGCGGGGCGCGGGATGACGGCGTATGGCGGAGCTCCGGCGAGAACGTTTGCCGCGGCGGACGGCAAAGCGGCCTCGTCTTTGCGCGGTTCTTGCTGCTAACGGGTCAAAGAGGTTGGGAGCGAGGTTGCGGAGCTATGGATGTGTTTGGACGGCCGGATTTGGTGTAGGGGCGAGCTTGGCGCGGTGGACGGCGGCAATGGCTGCGGTGGCACTCCCCCGGCCGCTGCGTGTCGCCGTTTTTGCGCGAGAAGGGAAAGGGAGGGAAGGATGGCATGCAGGACGCGGCTCTAGTCCCTCTTGAAGGCGTGGGCGCGGCAGGAGGTCAGGGAGCGTGCTCCACGCGGCACGGGCGGCAGTGCATCGTGAAAAAGGGCCGGCCGGGCGATTCAGAGACAGGAGAAACGAGAGCGTCACTAAAGGCCTGATTTCCAACCCTAACCGAGCTATTTTGATCTGTGCGTCGAGATCCGTGCCAATTCAGGAAAAACTCCAATTGAACAAAATGTTCCTCATGAAATTCTGAGCAAAACACCTATACAAACTTTTCCCTAATTCGGTCAAGATTAGAAACTATGGTCGATCAAAGCTCAAGTACTCTGACGGTCAAAGAAACCCTAATTTGCAATCAAAAACACACAAACTTCGACTTTTCGAACATGCTCCACTCAAAATCATGCAACAAGCCTGTGATAACTTTTGTTCTACATGAAATTAGCCACACATTTCATGAAAGGTGCACACACATGCATACACTCTAGCTAGGACTTTTGAGCAAAACAAGATAATTACTTTCAAAGTCAAACTAAGTCAAATCGAGTCAAAGCATCCTAATAAAACCTAATTAGGAAACATGACCAACATCAACCTTGCTCTAACACATCCTATAAACATTACTAAGAATAAATAAAGATTAAACAACTAATTATGCAAGCATTTCATACTTTTTTTTAGATAAAGAAGCATTTCATACATGAAATGACAAGGCAAAAGCATGGCAAGCAAAATTAAATGCATTTAATCAAGCAAATGCCATGTATCACTTTATGTGCATAAATGCATATGATCAAATGATGATTATGCTCATGAAATGCAGATGCTAGTGACATGCTTAACACCAAGGTGTTACAAATGCGTCGGCGTCGTCAAACCGAGTGCGCCGCTCCACTCTACAAACGCCGAGGAAGGAGTGGGAGCTGGCCGGGCGTTCGGCCCGGTGAGCAAGTCGACGACTTTGCCCGAGCCCCCACCAACCCGGCGGCGAGATGGTGTATGGCGACGAGGACCGGACGAACAAATGAAGCGGTGGAGAAGTTCCCGCGCCGTCCCGGCGGCACACCAAATTAAGATTGCCATGGAGTCGTTCATGGACGATTTCCAGGGCTTGACGGTGGAGGACATCGCCGGGCTTCTTAAGATGGTGGATGATCTCGATGATCCGGCGCCTGAGTCCATCACCGTCGGCGGCAAGCTCATGCTCACGGAGGAGCAGTGGGTTGCGCGCAAGCGGCACAATAAGAAAGGCAGTGACTCTGCTTCAGGAAGCGGGTCCATGCACCCCGCCGGCGGCCCACGCCAAGCAAGAAGAAGAAGAAGAGCAAGGGCGGTGGTGACCGCGATGGTAGCAGAGGAGGTGCGGCCAGCGAGCGCTTGGCGAATCGCGACGACACATGCCTCAACTGCAATCGAGCAGGCCACTGGGCGTGGGACTGCCCTGAACTGTGTCACGATCATGGTGGTGACCGCAGTGGCGGCGGTGGTAGAAACCGCGGCAGCGGCGGTGACCGTGGTGGGCCGAGAGGCGGCGCCGCGCATGTCGCTGAAGCGTTCGAGGATGACAATGAAAGCGCGCTCTTCTTCACGCACGACGTCGAGGAGGATGAAGGCGCGTGCTTCAGGAACGGTGTCAAGGAACGCCGCGGCGAGCTAGGCTTCACACACAGCTTCCTGGAGCTGGACGATGAGCCGATCACCGTCTGCTCCAAGTCCGGCGTTGTCCACAACATCTACGAGCCGGCGTTCTTGACACCGCCCGGTGACGAGAAGTTGGATGGCTGGTACCTCGACACCGGCACCACCCACCACATGACCGGCTGCCGGAACTTATTCTCCGACCTCGACACCTCGTTCCATGGGATGGTGCGTTTCGGTGACGCGTCCAGAGTGCAGATCAAGGGAATCGGGTCCATCATCTTCCAGGCGAAGAACGACAAGCATAGGGTGCTCCACGGCGTCTACTTCATCCCGGTGCTGCACAACTCCATCATGAGTCTGGGACAACTTGATGAGGGTGGCTCCAAGGTGGAGATCTAGCATGGGGTGCTGAGGATCTGGGACCCACGTGTTGACATTTTTTAACGCAATCACCAAAAAGGCAATCACGCTTAGAAATGTCTGTTGGTATTCTACAACGCTTACGAACAAGTCCTCAACCCAACTCTCTTTTATGTGGACACTTGTCCTTTTGTACTCTCTTTTTATATTTTTTTTTCTTTTTTTTAGTAGCAACCCAACTCTCTTTCGACTGATAAAATTTTGAGAGATAACAACAAAGATATTTGGAGTAAGTAATCATGGGCTTCCTATAGTCTTATGGAGTGTTTATTCCCAGTGTAGGAATGAAACATGTAAATGTGGATATATATGGAAAAAGAATGGTATTGTGATCACTCCTAGTGTAGGAATAATGCATATATAAGTGGAAGGTGGGTGGATATAAAAACGTCTTTTTATGTCTGAACTCTCACAGGTAACAGCAAAGCTCGAACTACACAATCCAAAGCAAACAACGTATGTAGCTGGAATGTTTTCCTAATCTAACTATCATAAATATATGGCTTTGGTAGGAATTTAACATTTTGCCAAACAAGAGCTCATCATGAAAGATTTTGACTTTTCAAAAACAAATCTCCAAATATAGTTTCACAAAGGGCAAGATAAATAGCAGCTCAGACACTCGCATATCATATCCCCCAATTACCTAGACTTAGATCAAGCGTATGCTACCCACAAGTCAGGTATAGAGAAAATTTGAAAGCAGCACAAATATATACATCGGAGGAATTTCAAGTTAAAAACATGTTACTAAAAAAGAATTAGAGCATAGCAACTATTCATCATTTCCAAAGCAAACTGTATTTTAACAAAAACTTATTAACCACACCTTAAAAGCAAGCATTTAAATATCTAAGACAAACATTATGCATCTTTGTATGACTTTTTAAATCAAGCAATCATATAAGTTAGTAATGAAAAGGATAATATAGAGATACTTATCTTACTAACTCGGGGTGGTCTCCCCTAAGCTAGATTAACGTGTAGGTGTTGAGATGAGTGTTAGGCCCCCACTTTAAATGGGTCCTTAACCTCACGTATTAGTGTCAAGATCACGCGCTAATACGTTTATAAATAAGAGTGGATACAGATTTGTGTAAAAGGTGTCATAGCTTTTATTAATTGGACTAACAAAGGTCTTACATAAGTGGCCCGTAGGGCATAGTCTTATGGGTGACATCAATAGATAAACGTAGGCCATGCTGTGGAAACTTATTAGTTATCAGAGTACGTGACAGCTATGGTGGCTATTCACACTAAACACACCCACAAGCATACTTGATCACGATCAAAACCCTAGTACTAATATACTAGTCCTAGAAACTCCAATGTGTTGACTCCTAGTCTTCCTGTAATCCTTCTTCGTGGTCATTATAGCCAAACTCCTCTTCAGCGCCTAAGTCTGAAAATCAACAACGGGTGAGTACAAAAGTACTCAACAAGTCCAAACCGGGGTGGATTTGGTTATTAGAGGGTTTTGGGCCCCAGCAGAGACTCTAAAACGGCTCATACTAGTTCCCGGTTAGGTTTATATATTATATCCAGCACAAGCAACAAATGGTTAGTAACATTAGGTGAAATCTAACCATAGATGATCTAGCCTAGCTCGGTCCATTCCAAGGACGTGGCTATTCGAATAGATTTAAATAAACTCTGCAGAGGTTGTACAAATTTCCCCACACGATAAGCGTTGTCTACTCCATGGCCAATGGTTCGACATGCTTAACGAGATCCCGGTACCCGCTTGGTTGCGAACCTAGACTTTTGTATACTCTTTACCAAATGCTTCTTGGGGGTTGGACGGGGAGATCACTTAGCTCCCCAACGGGAAGATCACTTAGCATCCCACGGGAAGATCACTTAGCATCCCAACAATTTATCATTTAAATATATATAATCTCATTATCTATTTCTTAACATGGAAGATCACCTAGCATCCATGCCAACCCTACCACGGAAGATCACCTAGCATCCGTGTTAGCTCCCAATCGACCATTCGCTTACTACCGGCTTCCTAGGTATTAAATATACATTAATCTAACAGGGTGTGAGATCCAAATTACCCCATCCCGACGTGTGGTTGTACGGAAAATCACACTAGGTAGATGGTCTATGAACCCGTCCTTATGAGGCAAGTATCTCTCCGCAGGAATCCCTACTCGATTCCCGATGTATTAGTCTACCTCTAGTAGACTAACACCACTCAGCTCTTTGGTTGTTGTGGTTCATTTCATCCTACTACTACTTTTCAAGTTATCATTATTAGCTTAAAACATACTATGAGGTTTTACGCACTTAGCCCATAAAAACTCCAACACATAGCTCATAAGGTAGTTATCATTTTATGTACATAGAAAAGTCATGCTTAAGTTATCATCATATTAATTATCTTTAGTTGCATAGGAACTAAGTCAGGTTAGGGGTAAGGACTTGCCTAGGTTGTCGATGTCATCAGGGTCGGGGATGAAGTCGGGTCGTCTTCTTCCCGGTAGAGGTTGTCGTCGGCTATTCCCACGTTTCGGCGATAATTACGAATTAAATATTAGAGCAATAGTAAAGTGACAAATAAACTGTGTGATGATAGGTGGAGACACCACAGCCGAATAAAGATCAATTGTAGAAAAATATCGGAAGTGGTTTGACCTAAATCGGAGTTACGGTTTGAAAGTTATGATTTTTCGAATATTTATCCGGGGTTATAAACTAAGTGGGATTTTTATGAAAATATTTTATTAAAGAAAAATTAAATAAAATTCATGACAATTGTCTCCTCATGATGTAGTTTATTTACATATTTTTCTGGGATTGTTTTGAAACTCGGAAAATCAATTTATAAGCAATTGGGTAGAATAGTTGGGTACATTTAGCATTTTCTTCCTATGTGTACACAAGGGTCTCACTCCACATGGCTGATAGGTGGGCCATGGGCCCCAGCCCATGTGGCGCTGATGGCACGGGACGACAGCTGATGGGCCTGCCACGCGTCGGCTTGGCTCCAACAGTGACGGCGGCGCGTGGTGACAACAGCTTCCCGAAAGTGTTCGTTCCCGCGTCCGCGTAGCAGTGGCTCGCCGGCGTCTCATCTGTTGCTCGCCGCGAGGGGCTCGTCGGACTCCCCTTGACACCCTGGACTCGTTGGTGTGGCCCGGTGGCGGGTGGTGGCGTCTTCCCACAGCGGCGGCGTAGGTGGGCGGCTCGTCGGCGAAGAGGTTCGGAGGCAGCTCTACACGGCAAAAGAAAGGGAAGGGGATGAGAGGACATGTTGGCTCACCAATTTTGACGATTGACGACTCAATGGCAGCGTGGCTCGAACCCTAGCGGACGACGGTGGAAACTCCGAGTTGAGGGAAAAATGGAGTGAGCGAAGAGAGAGGGAGGAGGGAGGATGGGATGGTGAGCACTGCGTGTTCTAGCTCTTGGAGGAGCTCCTAGTGCCAGAGCGAGGTCAGACGGGGCACCGAGCGGGGCTATCTATAGCCTTGCCGCGGCAAGCTTCTGCCAGCGAGATATTTCTTGTGAGCCCGATATTTTTCGGCAAGGGCTGCACTTCGTGGACCTCGACAGTGCTTCGTCTGCTCCATCTCGTCGTCTTCATGGCCGTCAGCCGAGCTGGCAGGGAGTTGGGCATGTCTTCACGTTGTGGGGGCCGGCGGCAGGCTGGTGCCGCCGTCGGCGCGACCGTGGTCCGCCGCCATCGGTGGCGCCAGCGCCATTGATGGCGGGCTAGCTGCCGTGGACTCTCGGGCGGTCACGCTGGCGTGCTCGTGCCCCCGGCTGGCCGGCATTGACGCTTTGCCGCGCAGCGGCAGGGGTGGCCATGCCGGCATGTCGAGAGGAAGGAGAAGGAGGGAAGGGATGGAGGCCGGTGCGGGTTGGGCTGGCTGGGCCGGCCCAGCGCAGGCACGAGAGAGAAGGTGGAGGGAGGGAAGTTGGGGCGCGGGAATTGGTGGCCCGTGAGCTCCTTATTTTTCTTTCTCTTTTTTTCCCTTTTATTTCTTCTTCCTTTTATTCTTTTATACTAGCAAAAACATGCCCGTGCGTTGCACCGGGGCGTACGTGTCCAATAGTTTTGCTAATAGCAAATGTCTCTGATACTCATATACATATAGGAGTTTGGACATTTAATTTAATATGTATATTGTATCAGAATCCAAATACTCAAAATTTAAATTTTGAAACATATATATGACATAAGCGTCATTATCGGATGCATCCAACAGTATATGATTATTCATACTCCGCTGTTCGTACCCTATTTGATTTATTTATCCCTAAACGGGTGAAAGTCGGAACATACTGGAAAATTAGGACAGGGAAAATCGACCCAAGTAAACAAAATAAATCAAAGAATAGAAAAGCTCTATTTCCATTGGGCCGGCATGATACGGCCCAGTCGTTTCCCATCGTTAGATCTTCTCTGAGTAAACCATTGCTGTTGGATCACAAAGAGCTAACATTTATAAAGGACAAACCCTAACTTACCTCCACTGGTCACTCCTCCGGCCAACTTTTTTCACAATCTCGTGTACTCAGGAGCAGAGGCGTTGTTCCCGTCTCCGTCTCGCTCTCTTCTCAAATCCGGTCCCCCCTCTCGTTCTTTTCTCGCACGTGGTGCATGCGCCGTTTCGCTCCAAGCCAAGGCTGCACGGCGATGACGCTAAGATGCGTAAGGGCGGCTTTGCTGGCGTGGCAAGCGGAGGCAGCATGTTGACGTGCGGCGACGGGGCTATTGACGACAGGGGCGCACAGCAGCGGCTTTGGTCTCGTCTTCACGACAACGACGTGCTTCAAGGGACACAACCGTGGCTTGGCGGCAGCGGCGCTGCTGGCGAGGGCACCTTCCCTGCGGATCTACGAGAGGCCTAGGATTGTGGCCTCGATTTGGTATGTATTTGGTCCCAGTCTGAAGTAAATATGAGTTCATCTTGGAGGGAGCCGTCGGTGGGGAACCAGGATTGGATTAGAGCTTTCTTCATCTCGGAGGCTGCTGGGCTCACGTTGGGTGGGCTATTGGGCTGGCTAGCCTGCAAATTGCTCCCCAAGCTTTTGGGTCTGTCCCCGGGCTGTAGGCAGCTAAGGTGGACTTTTGATTGACACGGACTGCGGGAACGACCCGGGCAGAAAAACGAAGGCAGAAAAAGAAGGTGGAAAAAGAGGTGGGACTGAAATTTTCTCTCTTTATTAGTAGGTATAGATATTAGTAGGTATAGATATAGATATAGATTTAGTAACTCCTTTAGTTTTTTATCCAAAAATAAACTCAAGAATGTTTCGAAGGAAACTTTAGGCAATAAACTCCGAGATTTGGAAAAGTTCAAAATTTTAGCAAATTTTAAAAATCAGCGAAAAGCGGGGTGTTACAAACCTACCCTTCTTAAAGAGAATCTCATCCTCGAGATTCGCACTGTTCCTCGAATAAGTATGGAAATTCTTGTCTGAGACTTTCTTCTCGTTCCTAGGTGGCTTTTGGTTCGATGTGGTTGCTCCATTGTACTTGACAAAATCTGGCTGCTGTCCTTCGGGTTTGCCTGACGGCAACGTCCAATATTTTGATTGGTCTCTCAGGTCTGGCTGTAGATCCATTGTCTCTATCGGGGTCTGTTCTTCGGGTACTCGTAGGCATTTCTTTAGTAGCAATACATGGAATAAATTCGTTCCACTTTCCGATCCTTTCGATAATTTCAAAAGGTCCAATATATCTCGGGGCTAGCTTTCCTTTCACTTGAAATCTTTGGGTTCCTCTGATTGGTGATACTTTTAGGTACACGTGGTCTCCTACATGGAAATCTAGTGGTCTCCTTCTGTGATCTGCAGAGCTCTTTTGTCAACTCTGGGCGTCCTTCAGGTTTTCTCTTAGCGTTGCTACCTCGTCTTCTGCCTCTTGTATGATATCTAGTCCAAATAGTGTGCGCTCTCTGACTTTTGACCACATGAGAGGTGTCCTGCATTTTCTTCCGTATAGTGCTTCAAAGGGTGACATCTTCAGGCTGGCTTGATAACTATTGTTGTAGGAGAATTCTGTGAACGATAGACTCTTCTCCCAATCCTTTCTGTAGACTAGTACGCAGGCTCTTAACATGTCTTCTAATATTTGGTTGACTCATTCTGTCTGTCCATGGGAGAACAAAGGGAAGTGGATCCGCTCCGCTAGAAGCCAACTGCATCTTCTCAGTCTTCTCTAGAAACCTCGCGTCCCCTGCAACGCTCTCGGACAGGGCAGCAGCGTCTATTTCCTGGTCGAGAGGGAAGACGCTCTGCATGCTGGATCGAGCCGCTCCATGCCACCACCGCCGCCCCACAAAACCCTAGTCCCGCGGCCGGCACCCGACGCCCGTCGTGAGGAGAGGAGTCGTGTCGCGTGGGAGGCGCATGGGGTGAGGAGGGGAGTGGATCGCGCCTAGGGTAGAGCCGTGCGGCTGGAGGAGAATGAGACGCGGGATCGGAGAGTAGTCACCGGTGAAAAAAGAGACGGAAAAAGAGAATCTGACGAACCTGAGGATCGAACCGTGACTACGTGCTGCGGGAAAGGTAGATGAGGGCGCGGGGCATGCGAGGGTGTAAGACCTCTTACACAAACTTTTGATCTCAGCCTTCGGTTCTTACATCCGTTGGTTGGTGAGCCTTGGACTAAAAATAGTATCAACTGTGCTCTTATAGTATAGATGAAATATATAGTCATGATATTTCTTACCTCCCTTCTTTTTCAGGCTATTTACAATGATTTTGAGTATAGAAAACTATGACATTTTCATATATGACAGCTGCCTCGGAAGAGACTATTTAAGATTAGAATTTATTATAATGCAAATATAGAAGTAACAATATTCTTATATACTGCCACGTTTTGTTTCATTCCCTTGATCACACATATGCGTATGTCCAACGAGCGAATGGACTGTTATTTCTTAGGTCTCACAGCGCACGCGCGCACACAAACTCACACGCATGCGCTCACACACATACATTCATACACACACATATAATATAATATATATGAGTTTATTTTCTACAGTATGAACGTAAAGCAGCTCCAGAAGGAAGCTTCACTTGCCCAAATACTTGAGAACACCAGGGATGTGGATTCTAGTGAAGTAATCGTCCCAGTCGATGGTCTTGGGGTCGAAATTGAACATGCGATCTTCAGGAGTCTTCATCGCCATCATTCGCCTCAACAGATCCATGTTCATGTCTACAAAGCTAACCAGCCAAAAAAAAAAAAATGCAGGAAACTTAAGATTTTCTACACGATTCTAATTAATTTGATTTACAGCCATTGTTTTATTGGAGAGTTTTATGGTATAATTTTGGGGACTAACAATTTAGGCCAGTTTCAATGGAGAGTTCCATAAGAAAGTTATCAGGACTGCCACGCTATTTTTGTATTGATAATTTTCGCAAGGAGTCTTCTAGATTGAACTCAATGAAACACACTCTCTCTCTCTCTCTCTTCATAATTAACAGGCTAACTCAGTAAATTTGCTCACGTGTCACAACACTGAAACGAATTGAAATTTCTTTTGGAACTCTCATTGAGTCTAGCCTTAGTCTAATTGCAAATTAATTAGGAGATGAGAGGTAATTAATTACCGTCCGTTGAAGAAGGCGAAGGGTCCATAGACGTCAACAAGAAGCATCACAAACTTAAACTTGCGGTTCAAGTCATTGTAGAACCGCGAGAAAAGTCCACAAAGGAGCAGATTTACCGCCTGGAGAATCTACGGTGCATGTCAGCTCACTCTAAAACTGAGACAACTAAACTTGGTGGAATAATTTTATTCCTAGTATTACTAAAATGAAAGAATTGTGATGGACTACCTTATTCTATAAACCAAATACTCACTATTTTTTTCGGATTCTAAAGTAGGTTGTAGGACGTCGGACACATGATCAATATAAGGAGCGACTATAATTTCTATAAAAATATAACATTTCCAATCAAATTTTTAAACAAATTGCCAACAATATGATAATGAATCTAGCTAGCTCTAATTTTTAAACACGTTACTAAAAAAAGGATAAATGATTCTAGCTACTTGTATTGCCAATATTAAGAAGGCACATATATTATATTACTTATTCTAAATTAGGAGGAGTCTAATGTATCCAAATGAGGCAAACATACATTATATACTCCCTCTGTCTTTGAAAGAATTGATTTCTAGAATTGTTCGAATTCATACTCTTTGAAGTTTGACTGAATTTCTAGAAAAAAACCATTAAATTTATATTATCAAATTAGTATCATTAGATTAGATTTACATTAAAAAGTATTTTCAGAAGGTGCTCATTTTATATCATAAATGTTGTAACTCTTTTGTATAAAGTTAGTCAAACTTAAGAGTTCAACTGCATGGATTATAGGAATTGATTTATTCAGGTACAGAGGGAGTATTAATTGTTGTGAACTAACATGAGTATACTCCATTGAGGCAAATTTGTATAACCATGTTTCGATCCAAAGTATTAACAGTGAGTGAACTAATTTTTAGAGCTTGTTTGGATGAACTAGGACTCATGATTAATCGACTAGTAAAATCACTTGCTCTCTGTAAGTCAGATTCTATGAACTAGTGAACTAACAACTACTTGAGTGTTGGACTAGTTGTTAGTTCACTCGTTGGTCCACATATTTGATCCTCAATGATTAATAATTAGTTAATAATTAGTCAACTAATTGTTACTCCATTTAATCCAAACAAACCCTAAGTTCCTTAAGATCCCAACAGACAAACTAATTGTTTGATAATTAGTCATTAACTAGATGTTACTGCTCAAGTAGTATAAGCTAATTTAGAATAAACTAATTGTTAGTTAATTAGTTTTAAGTAGGGGTGTACCAACTTATATGTCCCATGACTTAATAAGGCCCTACAGTTTGGAAAAATAAGTCACTTATTTTACTTTTTGACTTAATAAATCTCATGATTTATGAAAACCAAACAGCCCCTAAGCTAATTTTTAGCTAGTCTTTTAGCTGAGTCATTTGATCCCTAGCAGCAAAATCTAGCCGATTAGAGATTTGATGGTGGAACCTAACAGACCCTTGATTATGCCTTGGTACGTGGGGTAGAGGCCACACCGCCTTAGAAACCTGTCTATAGGGGTGTAAAAATATGACTTCTCTAACCTTTAGAGGCAGCTTGCAGGTGAGCATCATGTAGAGATTGAACTGTGCGGTGGTGGAGAAGAAGCGTATCTCCCTCGTGGGGATAATCTTGCCGTCCTTCCCCACGCGCGGGTTCTGGTAGAAGTGACGGAGTCCAGATTCATACAGCAACGAGTAGGTGACAGGATTGGACAGCGAGGAGGTGACGTGGTACACCGGCACTGCCTCCGGGGCCTTCTCCTCCGAGTGCGCCACCATGGCCGCCATCATCGCGTTGGTCACCATGTCCCCCGGGATGACATCCACGACCACGCTAAGGTCGGCCAGGAAGCATGAGAGGTTGTGCTTAACGTAGCCGATGATCAAAGTGTCAATGGTGCGCGTGCCCTGCGTCCACCCCGGCAATGGGTCCGCCAGGACGCTGGTGATGATGCTGGGACGCATGACCACCACGGGCATGTTCCCCCGGAGCTTCTCCAGCAGCATCTCCCCCATGGCTTTGGTAAAGACGTACGTGTTGGACCACCCGAAGTGGCGAGCCCTCTGGAGGCCCAGCTCCTTCATGGCATTCCTTTCCGTCTTGCGCTCGATGTTGCTGGCGACGTCCGTAAGCCCCTTCTTGGCTTCTCTCACGAGCTCCAGTTCGGCATCGATGTCAAGGTACCTTCCCTGCTGCAGGGACTCACCGGGCTTGATGGGCTTCTCCAGGATGAGCCCGTCCCTATCACCGCACACATAAGCTGCAAGCATAGAAGACTGAAAAGTTATTATCGGCATCGTTTTATACACCGCGCATGCATCGTTTTATAGAACACTGCAAAGTCCCCTATAGCTATTTTTTTCTGAAGAAATTACCCGCATAGCTATTTCAGGCAGGCTATTAGCTATTTGACAAGCCATGCAGCTGGCAAAATGCTTCAGTTCGGGGTTTAGAACATTGAATGAGAGTTCTACTGACCAGTGGACACATGCATGAACATCTTCAGGTTGGCGCACTGCTGGGCGAACTGGCACAGGTGCTTCACCCCCATTACGTTCACGTCCAACGAGACATCATATCTACACAAGTCACCAAAAGTTTGTCAAATGCAGATTAATTCATGGAAATATATAAACATGCGTATGATTTTTTTTTTTTTTTTTTTGGGAAACAGCCTATGTAGTAACATGAAGCCTTGGCCAGCTAAAAGTCCACTTAGATAACACAAATATTGTTGATAATAATGCAAACTGTTAATTTATTTGGCGTAACCTATTGAAGACAATAATAACCTTCCGTAGAAGTTGGTGGTTGCCGCGTTGTTGACAATGATGTCTATGTCCTTGGCCAGAGCCTCCAGAGTAGGTATCTCCAGTCCCAGATTGTCGTAGATGATGTCCCCAGCCAAGGCTACAATCTTCTCCTGCATGAACTTGTGGAAACCGTCCCCGTGCTTCTCTCTCAGCTTGCTGAACAGCTCGTTGCCAATCACCTGCATGACACGCAGGCCACACGTAATTATTTAAATATACCTTCATGACCTCTTGTTACAAGACTTTATTTGCTTGTAAAAATGTTATTGCACCTCGACAATAATGTAAAGAAGCTAACATACATAGAGAAATGCATACAATCGCCACTGTTTTTCAAAATCATATTAGTTTCCGGCAGCCCATGTATCATGACATACAAAAAATCGGCCCAATTGGTTCCTACAGTTATCCTAAAGTTGCATACAATTAACCAGAGTCTCCAAATTTTGCTCTATGTCATGCCTAAAAACTCTGAACTGGACAGGGTATTCAATTCTTTTCAGCAAAATTTATGTTCTGCAACGAGTCCAAAATCAAATCAATTTTTCAGGTAGATGACTTTAAGCCAAACAAAATGCACTTTGATTATTCTTTGCTCGTCTCAAATACAGACAAAAATTAGCCTTACGAGTTCATTTGCATCAAATTCAAGTCAAAGCTTACTTAAGCAAACAATCTGAATCATGCGGGCTGGCTTATGCTTATCCAATGGATTTTCGATCTATTCCTATCTAACATTTTGTCCATTTGTTTTTCCAAGCAAAAATCACTATTCTATTTCATACATGTTCGTACAAAGGTGTGCAGGGTGATTAGCAATTTTCTTTTGGTCCATGTGCTCAGACTTGCACTGTGGAAGCAAGTTTAAGGCAATTTGCAGCGCCTTCAATTTGTTCTATGTTTTAGACCAAATGCTCAGACTTGTGAAGCTAAAGAAGGGTGCAATAGTTCATTCATTGATGAACACAATCGGGGAGGTTAATTACAAACCTACTTGGTGGAATTTAATAATCAGGTGTGGTTGTAATGAGGCTTGAGTTTGTAGACTTGATCTCTGTATTTTAGTTATTTTATTTTCTGACTATGATGTATTCATTATCGAATCTTGTGGGATGACAATGTGATATATGTGATGCACTAGTAAAATATCAGAGAACGTGCACTATTTAAATGCAATAATACTATATAATGAACGGGAAAATGAGGGTTACTGTTAGTTGAAGTTTCATTCAACTAGCGGTAACCTTATCCTCAAATGCAATAATACTATATTTGGCTATATTGGAAAGAAAAAGAGTGTTTTCTAAACTACCAAGTCATGTATCCTGGAATTCTTGCATGCTACATATAGCTTGCATGTGAGCCATCTACCTAATGACTGTTGGATTTTTCTAGTTTTTTTGCAAGATATTATATTTTAGTGGTGGGCTAAATCATGCGTTTAGCCATTTATTTTTTGCAACTCTCTTCAAGTTGCTCTTGGATTGAGAGGGAGCCATGCTATTGGAAAGGGTGACAGACCAACGATGGTTGGAGTGAGGAAAACATAGACCGAGAACAGACAGTACAGAGACGCGACCTTTGCTGAGTATAAACTTGTTTGCCAAGTGTTTTTATTTTGTGCACTCGGCAAAGACCCTCTTTGTCATGTGTCAAACAAAAAAAAAAAAAAACACTCGGCAAAAATTACTTTGCCGTGTGCCAAAAAAGGCACTCAACAATGATGGCAACAATGAGTGCATTTTTTTTGGCATTCAACAAAGATGTATTTTGCCGAATGTTGTTTCCCGGCAGACGGCAAAATGAGCCTTTTTCGAGTGACTTTTTGGGCACTTGGCAAAAGGCATTTTTGTCGAGGTACCAAAAGAAAAGCACTCGGCAAAATACCTCTTTGCCATGTGTTTTTCTTTTGGCACTCGGCAAATCAGTTTTCCAAATCACTTTTTGAGGCCCTAAATGAGTTCAAATCAAAAAATCCTCAACCACGAAGTTTCATACCTTATTAAGAATCTACAGAGTTTATTTTAGTCATTTCTACATTTTACAAAGCATTTGTAACATTTTTCACAAAATCTACATCTCTCTCATATCCTCTCATAGTTTCATGGAACAAGAAGAGTGATTAATAAACTTTATGAACAATATTACATACACTTTGTCAAATGAATAAATGACAAAAGTAAACTATGTAAATCTCAAAAAAAGTCATGAACTTTGTATTAGAAAACTTTTTAATTTGAATTCATCTTGTCATGCAAAGCAACAATTGATTTCAAATTTTTCAAATTCAAAATTTTCAAACGACCTCGGATGGAGAAACTTTCTAAATGAAAATTGTAGATCTCAAAAGTTAAGAAACTTTGTAGCTGAAAACTTTTTGATTTGAAATCATCATATGATGCAAAAACTATGTTTGAATGTCTCAAATTTGAAATTCAATTAAAATTTTCAAATGACCTCGGATCAAGAATCTTTCTAAATGAAAAATGTAGATGTCAAAAAGTTATGAAACTTTGTAGTTGACAATGTTTTAATTTGAAATCGTCTTATGATGCAAAAACTACGTTTGAATGTCTTAAATTTCAAACTTGAAATTTTCAAAATCCCTCGTATGGAGAAACTTCGTAAATTAAAATTGTAGATCTCGAAAAGATATAAAAAACTTTGTAGTTGGTAACTTTTGATTTGAAATCATCTTATGATGCAAAAACTAAATTTGAATGTCTCAAATTTGAAATTTGAAATTTTTAAACGACCTTGGATGAAGAAACCTCGTAAAATGAAAATTGTAAAACTCAAAAAGTTCTAAAATTTTGTAGTTGACAACTTTTTTGACCTGAGTTTGTTTAGGGCCTCAAACAAGCAATTTACTCTCTGTTGTATAATATATGGAAAAAAAGATGAAATCTAGACACAAAAAGACAACGAACTGTAGTGGTAGAGGGGGGAGACACGTTAGAGACAGAGGTCCTGGGCTTGAATCCCGCCAGCTGTGTTTTTTGTAGATTCTCCGTCGGGCAGGCGCTAGCCGGTGTGGGCCTCCCAGAAAAAAAAATGTTTTGCTATTTTTTCGGAGTGTTTTCCGACAATAGGAAAAGCCTTTCCCGATTGCCCGGAAAAAGGCACTCAGCAAAGAGACCTTCGTCAATCATTTTTTTTGCTGAGTGCAAAAAGGACAGCAGTTGTGTCCAGTAGTGAGAGTAACATAGGAATAAGAGATAGACAAGATATGGTGGCCAAAAGTTTTCATATTTTAATCTCTACACCTAAGAAATAACCAAGATTATCGTCTTACAGCCTCAGTCCCAACCCCTCATGCCCCTTCACCCTGCAGTAACTCCATGCAACAAAAAATCCGGGGAAAGTTTAGAGAGTAGTATTATGCGAGATCATGTGCTGGCTCTACGACTTAATCAAATCACACAACATTAGTAGCTCCAATTGGCTAAGTCACTCGAGAGGCACTCCACAGGTCCCGAGTTTGACTCAACATGGGAGCGAATTTCCGACTGTGGTTAAAAAAATCCCCTTGCTCGCCCAAAGTGCCAAAGCACAGGTAGGAGATATGCCCCTCACGTGTGACATCACACTGTCTGGATGGGGTGGGGGTTCGGGGCTTTTCTCAGCCTATGTGAGAAGGTCTCCTTCGAGTGCTGCATGGCACAGGTTCCGCAGGCACCCAATGCCCGGGGGGTGGCTTGCCCCCTACAGGTCGAGTTTTTGTTATATATTTTACTGGTTTTTCTACACGATTTCTGTCTGGATGGGGTGGGGGTTCGGATGTTTTCTCAGCCTATGTGAGAAGGTCTCCTTCTTCAAGTCCGGTCTAGTCTGGCGACTGTGTGTGTGCATCTTCGAGTGCTGCGTGGCACAAATGGCCCCTACGGGTCGAGTTTATTTATATATATTTTACTGGTGTTTCGACACGATTTCTAGCAATGTTTTCATTTTGAATTTGGGAATGTTGTGCTATTCGGGAATCTAACACGCAATCTCAGGAGTCAGGACTTACACGGTACACCCCTAACCACAACACCCTTACTCTGCTAGATTTTGAAACTGAGATGTTAAAGCCCTAAACAAACTCAAATGAAAAAAGTTTCAACTACAAAGTTTTATATCTCATCGAGATATATATCTTTTATTATGAAAAATTATCCATCCAAGGTTATTTGTGAATTTTTTAAAGAAATATGAATTACAAAATCATTAATCTTAAATCATAATTTCTGAGCCTCAAATGATTTTAAATGAAATAAGTAATCAGCTACAATATTGTACATATTTAGAGTACTTTTGTCTATACCATGCATCCATCCGAAAATTATATAATTTGTGAAACTCTTGATCCTTAACATGGTACTCTGTTAAAATAGAATCCTCTTGTGGACTGAGGGAGTACTCCTATGTGTGAAAATAGAAATTGTTCTCGCTTCTCGAGAAGTAAACTTTTCTAAATTTGACCAGTAATAATACATAATTTGTATCATTAGCGAGATTGGTGAATATACTTTCATATTTAAAGATATAAATGTTGCGCGTATTTTTTTACACATGCTATAACAACTTCTTTTGTGGGATGGCGGGAGTATTATGTATCTAGTGAAGAGCTAGACAGAGAGAACTAATTAGCAGAATTCAATAGACCTCTCATTACGAGGTTGCATGCTAAACATTTGTTCTGTAGTGCATGCAGTAGCATTGTGCCAGCAATATTCAATGCTAATCCAATTCTTCTGTCAGAAAAAAAAATGCTAATCCAGTTCAGATTCCCAACCGGAGTGTGGACTGCGGACTGTGCTGTGGTTAACAGGCACTGTAAAGTAAAAGAGAAGTGCATGCACAGTTAGTAAACCTCTTCTTGGACGCGTTGCTTTGCAGATACCACGGCGTCCGTCCCTCGTACAAGAAGGTAGATCTTCTTGACATCAGGCTGGACGCGGAGTATCTTCTCCACAAGTACTGCATGTACAAATCAATTGTATGGATGAAAGTTAAAATACAAGATATATAACTCAATACAACGCAAGCTACTAGTTAGAGTCTAGTTTGCAAGAGGGACGGCATATTATATATATATGTATAATATATGCACATACTCTTTCCAAGAAAGCCAGTGGATCCAGTGATGAGGATGCACTTGCCCTTGAAATACGCTACGATCCTCGCCCCGTCCATGCGATCGTACATCGTTGATCACGAATTATTGATCTCTCTCTGCAGTAGCAGCAGGCGCGCGGCAGTAAGAGGAGAGACCCGGCCTTGGAGGTAACATACGCGACACGCGCATCTCTATTTATACGAGAGACACACTAGAGCAAAAATGGAAAATAACGATCTACAATGATCCATGCCTACAGCGTGGGGGCGTATGTGGAGGAAAAATGGAAACGATGATCCGTATCTAATTAAAGCCGCGCGCATCAGGAAAATAACGAACTGCCAAACGCAGCCGTTGCGTAATTCAGTTGGGAGTTTGACTCCCCTCTCATGTATTGTTGAAAAATGAGCTCACCCGCCAAGCTGCTAGGAGTTAGCTAGCTAATTATAATAGACCACAACTATAATAGACCACTAACTATTGTTAGTCAAATAATTATTTGTTTGTCTAACAGAGGAATGACAGGAAAAACTACCTATAACTAAGACCGGGAGCATTGGATAGCTCACGAACTGCATGCCCATTTATATTAATATTTGGAAATGGTTCTCCTAAGAAAACAACACGTAGAGCATATGCACTTTTAGGGACAGTCCTATTGTAATAACAGAACTCACTAGTACAAAAGGTTATAATGTGGACGCCTCCCTTTTTGAGTAGGGGTGGTTCTTGTTTTGAGCCGCGCATCAGGAAAATAACAAACTGGCAAACTCCATGGTTGGGCAGCCGTTGCGTAATTCAGTTGGGAGTTTGACTCCCCTCTCATGTGTTGTTGAAAAATGAGCTCACCCACCAAGCTGCTAGGAGTTAGCTAGCTAATTATAATAGACCACTAACTATTGTTAGTCAAATATTTATTTGTTTGTCTAACAGAGGATTGACAGGAAAAACTACCTATAACTAAGACCGGGAGCATTGGATAGCTCACGAACTGCATGCCCAATTATATTAAAATTTGGAGATGGTGCACGAGTGATGCAGCACGGAACTCCGGTCGTGCACGACCTTGATCTCCTCGAGTGATGCAGCACGGAACTGAACTGCATGACCTTGATCTCCTCGAGTGATGCAGCACGGAACTCCGGTCGTGCGGAAACATGTTCCTTCGCTCGTCCATGGCGAGTTCGCGAGTTTCTTCACGCCGTCCAACGCTCGCTGTCTAGGATAGATGATGAACGCCGCCGCCGCCAGCATCGCTTCCTGCCTGCCGCGACCGCCGCTAGGGTGGCCTCGCCCGCAACCGGCCTTTGTGCATCTTGCTGCCACCGGGATTGCTGTGGACTCTAGCGTCGTGCGTGTCCATCCCAGGCGCCTCCGAGACTGCCTGACGAAGGACCGGCGCGAGTCGTGACGGCTGCAAGAGCGTGCTAGTAGTACATGTACTGATGTACATCTAGGCACATGCAGATCGATGATCCATCTCCGCGATGCGGTGGTTAGAGTCGAAGGGGCAAGCCGGCCGGCGGCTATGTGCAGTGCTTCTTGCTGATGGCTAGCTTGTTCCTGCTACTATCTGATATCTAGCCAACGCACGCGCATGACTGCTGGTGGTGCCGGCATGGTGACCTGCAGTAACCAAGGAGAAGCTCTGCGCGGACGGAAGGCACCGCGCGGACAGAAACGCCGCGATGAGGACGATCTCTAGAAACCCCAACCGGTAGTTAATTATGGGCCCGCTATTTGGGTTTTGCCAAATGCAATTTGGTAAACTATTGGAGATGACAATTAATTTAACTTGGCAAATATTTGAGTGACTTGGCATATCATAACTTTTGCCAAATGAAA